>CM060940.1:554768668-556018668 GCA_030765085.1 Allium cepa
CTACACTATACACTAGTAATAATATCAAATGTTATTTTAAATGCGTATCAAGCATCTTTGACTATCATAAGGAGAAATCTCCTCCGATTCTGCGTTTGCATTGTGTGTGTGTGCGGGAGGCCTTATGGTAGTCTCATTTTTAAAAGCATTGCGAATTGACTTTAAAAATATTCCTCTATTTTGATTTTAAAGATAAATAAACTGTTTTGAGTTCTCACACCAGTCACATGACTGACTCGGAGTTTATTGTTTTCCTTCCTAAACTCTGGGTGCCCACCAATTTCCACACGGGCAGTCAAGAGTTAAGGTTTATCAGGATATTCAGGTGTTCCTGGAGGCAAGATGGATGGCATGGCGTATTACTAGTATATAGTATTTCTTTTTCCGCTGCACTGTTAGATGTTGTTGTTGTTGTACACTCTGATGATATGATATAATGAAATGTAAATGATGTAATGTAATAACTGATATAGTTCTTTGTTTAAAGATTATTCATTTATTATTATATGTTGTTCCGCTGTGAATTGTGAGATTCTGTTGTTCTGTTGTTTTCTGTTCTCTCCTATGTTCTTTCCTCTCTATTTTCTACCTTCTTTTCTCTCTCTATCTTTTCTATCTTCTTCTCTCTTCTTCTGTCTTCTTTCTTTTTCTTTTCTTAAATTCTTTTTAAAACCCATAACTATTCGGTTTTTCGGCAACGAAAAATCGCGTACGTTACACAAAGTTAAAGGAAAAGAGCATGGAACAACTCAAGAAGGAAATGGAAAAGATAGCGAATGGATGAAGTTTAACTTGGAGGAGTAAAGATAACTCAACACCGAGTTATTTGACTCAGTATCGAGCTATTCCATTGGCTCATAGGTCTTCTGTTTCACTTTTGCAACTTTGGCCCGCCTTCTAGACTTCAATGCAAGCGGGCTTTTGCTTCCATGCCTATGTTTCCCTATAAATACCAGCTTACCTACATCCAAAGAGGGATCATCTACCGGACTTTTTGACTCCACTCTGGAACTACTTCATAGAATATGGAACCTAGGAGCTGCCATCTTCTTCGTTTCTACTCTCTTCATAAAACATTCTAAAATTTCATTGGAAATATGAGATCCACTAGCTTGTAGTCAGATTTGATAAAATTAGTTATATCCGAAGAGAGAACAACTAATAAAAGAGATTAAAATGGACATAAACCCAAGATTATGCCAAACTACTATAAAATCTTATGCATTCTTGTCTTTCTTCCTGCTTTCACTTTGATTTTGATTGAATTGATTCTTTCATATGATATTTGGGTGTTGATGCCATTTTTAGCATCAATAGTTTGGTGCTTTCATTGAAAACGAACTTGGATCTGAAATTTGGAAAAAACGAAGAGGCCTAACACCAAATCTAAGGCTGGAGAAGCCAACCAGAGCCCGGGGGCAGGTAGGAGGCGTCCTTAAATTCTCGTTAATCCATCTATGTGACTAGTGAAGAGATGGAAAGAACGATAAAGGAGATGCAAGATAGAATGATAATTAGATAATAAGAAATGTTAGAAGAGTTCTTCTAAAGGATGAGACGACAAGGAATAGCTAGAGCTGTAGTAATTCAGAACCAAGTGCTAAGAACCAATCCAGGATCATCTGGGATTGGAATGGAGTAAATTGGAGCAATGCCCTCACGAAGAGAACAATTCGGTACTGACCTAGATCTATTAGGTACTATGAGAACTATACTAGGGGCAATGTTAGTGTGGCTGCTAGGATGCTGGGAATAGATAATGCTATAGCTAAGAACGTAGATCAGAATATGAATGATCAAAGACCGGAGGAATATGTGCCAGACCTTCCTCGTAGGAATGAAGGATAAAATGAATCCAAAGGAGCAGGTCAGAACGTTAATGTGTAGACAGATGAGCACGTGCCAGAGTATGTGCCGAAGTTCCCTCATGTGAGCAGAGAGCAGAATATCACATTTAGTCGAAGACCATCATTGGATGACGAAAACCTAACTGCTGAGTTGGTAAGGAGGATACTTAGGCATAGGGGTGGACCTCCAGATCAAAATTTAGAGGACATGAGCATGAATCATTCACTTCTAATATCCAGAATGTGAGGAATCCTCCCAATTTTAATCTTCCGACGTTGGAAATGTATAATGGAAAGATGAATCCAACGGTCCATATAATGAGATATATCCGACATATGGAGGTGTTGGGTTCTTCGAAGAAGGTGATGAGACAGTACTTCTAATTAGATCAAACAGATTTAGCGGCGATATGGTTTGGACAGTTGGAGAATGGGTCCATTAGCACATGGACCGACTTGGTGAATAAGTTCTTGAGACAGTTTTAGTTCATATCTCATGACCAAAAATGCGACGATGCTAGCAAGCATGAAACAAGACCCAAAGAGACCATAAGAAGCTATTTGACAAGATTCAATGCGACAGCCGCAGCAATCGACAAACCGGATACATCCATAATCTTAATAGCGGCAGTATTTGGAGTCGCGAGCAAAACTGACTTCAAGATTGCTTTGGAAAAGGGTCCTTCGACGTATCTCATAGAATTCTATCATAAGGCTGAGAAGATATTAGCATCGGAATGATGTTGAAGCTGAGAATGCTCAAATTAATATTATCGGTGACAGAGGACTATCTGGAGTAGGGAACAGAAAAGACAAAGGGAAAAGAAGAGGTGACGATGACTTCAAAAAACCAAAACGACAAAGGAGAGTCGTCCTACACTAATTTAAAAAAGACCCCAAAGAGGAGTTATCGGGACACTAGGGGATAGATCTCCTATAGGAAGCCAGCTGTAAGGGAACCCACTAATAGGGAGAGAAGGTCTGGAAAGTTTTGCATCTTCCATGAGCTAGAGAGACATGAAATGAATGAGTGCTGACACCTTCGTGATCTGATAGAGGAAATGGTTCAGAGTAACCATTTGTAGCAGTACGTGTGGAACCAAAATACGATAGGCGGACGGAGCAACCACCATCTACAGCAGACGCATTAAGGAACATCTAAGGGTCTAGGTTATGATTCATAATCCCATGATCGGGATGGACGGTTGTCTGGTTCGTTTTTCGCGCTTTTCTTTTCTGCTGGTGAATAGTTACGATAATAATAACCTCAGATCGATTACATGTATACAAGGTCTAGATTGGTCCCTAGGCACGCTCTAAGTCAGATTGTAACATCCACCATTTGGAGGCCCAAAACTAATGGCTATGGATGTTGCAGCCATCCGTAGTTTTTAATTCTCAGTGACCAAATACGGTAATGTTAGATACATTAATATAATAGAAACACATGAATATGAAATTTTTTGAACACAATTTAAACCTAATTTTTCATTAAATTTCAAATCACATTTCAAATTCATTACATAATCCCAATGCGTGAACCACGTTCAAAGAAATATAAATATTACATAATACGCCAAGAGAGACATATGAAAATGCCCCTTGGATGATCAGAGTTTAAAAATATGCAATTTAACAACTTTGCCATTACAAAAAAACACGGTGGAACCAAACAGAAAGAACTCTAATAGCTTGCTTGCCTCATACACGTCTTCGAAAGCTTATTCGTTTAAGGGAGAACTTGGAAACCTTAAGTATCAAACTACTCAAAATCAACTGAGCACCCGAGAGTTTAGGGGAAAAAAATAAACTTTGAGTTAGACAAAAATCCTAGTGTGAATAATAACCTACCATCTCAAACCATATAGATATCTATTGAGATCGCGTCGCTTAGCGGGACGAGTTTTACCCTCGCTGGTGTATTATTGAAAATTTATGATAACCATATACTATGCACCTGCATCCAAAATGGTTAAAACATAACAGTTAAAAATATATCATGATGATATGCAAACATGCAATATATTTTGAATTTCCTATCCTAGTTCATTTTACTATCTATCTTAGTTATAGTTTCTAAGGTCACTATTAACCTATTAGTTTTCATGGGCTGACTAATAACCTGTCTACAATCTTATGGACTATCTGTTTGATTTAATAGTTTTCATGAGATCACTAAGAACTTATTAGCCCATGCCAATAATTTCATCCAATTTTAGCTTTCATAGGTTCTCCTTGAACTTATTGAAATCTCCATTAACTTCTCTCATATCATAGTTTTCAAGGGTTGACTATGAACCTATTGATCTCTGTCGGTAGTTTAATCCGGATATAGCTTTAATGCAATCACTAAGAACCTATTGGCCCCTGTGAATAACATTTTCCAAACATAGTTTTTATGGGTTTACTATGAATCTGCCTAAACTGACAAATATTTAATCAATCTTTGGGCATCCTATGTTCCGGTCTCCCTGACCTCTTAGATGCAACTCTACTCATATAGGAGTTAATTCAATATATATTCACTATTGTATCAACCTAGCTGATTATTCTACCCTTAACACCCCAAAATATAGTTATGGGTTGATCATGAAGTGAATATGTTTATAGAAGAAGCACACATGATAAGTGATCATAACATGATAACACAACCATCCATGGTTTAATATCCTTGTAACCATTTTCAAATGAAACATGGTTAATACCTTTAACTTATTATCTTTGGCAAGGAAAGCTTCTTCAAAAACTTTAAAGTAAAATGCCATTTCACAACTCTTTTGTATTGCCATGAGTTTTTCTTTAAAAATAAGATTGGGTTCCTTGTTTTGAAACTAAGGCTTTCGAAACCTTAGGCCTTTTCCTTCGAAAGTATTCAAACCTTCTTTTCAAAACGCTAAATATATGCCTTTCAAAACAGTCAAAACATCTCTTTCGAAAGCATCCAAACATTCCTTTTGAAGCCATTAAAATATATCCTTCCAAGGTATTAAAGCTTATCTTTCAAACCTTTCATTCCAAGGAGGATTTATAAAAGGAAAGCTTCTAAACCATTTGAAAGTATCTCTTTTAAAATCTTTGGGTTTAACCTTAAATATAACTTTTGGGTCGAAGTGAACATAAGTAAAAGTAACCCTTTCAAAACCATTAATCTTTGGAAAAAGAATTTGAGAAAAACAGATGGCTTCGGAACCACTCTTTTGAAAGCATTATTCTTTAAGTAAAATGATTGGAAGGATAGCTTGGAAACAACCTTTCAAAACCATTTCTTTCAAAAATATTAATATAAGTGGCTATTGGAGCCTTTTCGAAAGCATTGGAAAAAGGGGCTTCAATATTAATAAACAAAAGCTTCCATTTCAAACTCTTTGTTATAAGGCTATAAAGAAAAATGATGTTTAACCCATTCGAAAGGTATGAAGATGGCAACTAGGTTTCAACTTGGTTCAAAAGAAACTACCCTTTCGAAAGCTCATTATTAAAACTTAATCTGTAGAAATTCAATCGAAAGATACTTTTAGAAAAAGGCAAGTGGAAAACCATTCAAAAGCTATTAAAATACCTACAACCCCTTCGAAAGCTTTTTTAAAACAAAGTAGCGGCATATCTTTTGAAAGCAAAACAAAGGCCAATGGGTTGATTCAAAAGATATTTAAAATGGCATTAACCCCTTCGAAAGCAAGCTTTTGACACCATCCCCTTTTGCTTTTCTCCAATACACTACATACCGTCCATTTGATATTATGTTTATTAGTTTCGAATGAGCTTGAAAGGCAATCTAGGATGATTTCGGAAGTGGCAAGCATGTAATTCGAAACAAAAAAGATTTTTATTCCTTTAAAAGAAACTCTTTTCTACCTAACTTGCCTTGTTTGTCAAAATGTGTTTGGTTGCCAAATCCTTCACCGAAATCTTTGCTAAAAGGCTGCCGAATCCATCCATTAATAATTAAAAATATTTAGTAAAGAAGCCCTTCTCTTAACAAAACAACTAAAACATTTAGTTCCACAAACTTAATTAATTTATTTTCCATAGTAAATCACTTAGGAAAAGTCCTCAAAAATCATCTTAATTCACTTTTAATATATTTCCCACATGTATAAATTTCGGACCCAATGTACTTTATATGATCGGTGAAATTATTTTTAACCCGAATTGTCTATTTCTTCCATTCAAAATTCACAATAAATTATTCATAACTTGGATAATTATGAAAATTTACTCCAAAATAATGTTTTAAATAACATATTATATCCTCATAGCATTCGAAACCCATTTTATACGATTTTAACCTTAAAATCGAATCAAACCTTTCCAAACATACTTGTTTAAATTAAACATGGCATGTAATCAAAGCATAACACCATTCAAATCATCGCAATGGTTTTAAAATTTAAACCCAAAATCAAAATGTTCATGAAAACTTAGGCTTGTGGCTGTAGTTCAGGAATATATAAATTACTGTTGTAAGAATAACATAACCTGTGCGATTTTAAAACTCGATTTTGCTAAAGCTTTTGATTCACTGGATTGGGATTCCCTTGTAGATATTTTTCACGCTAGAGGTTTTGGTCATAGATGGATCAGTTGGATTTTGACTTTGCTAAAAATTGGAAATTCTGGTATCATGGTTAATGGAGTATTAGATAATAGAATTCAGTCAAAGAGAGGTTTAAGGCAAGGGGATCCCTTATCACCTTTGTTGTTTAACCCAGCCGCCGATGTTTTTGCTAAAACTATTAAAAGACAGTGGATAATGGATCTCTAGGAAATGTTGGCAATGACATATCGCGTAACGGTATATCGGTTCTGCAATTTGCAAATGATACCTTACTTTTTTCTTCTCATCTTCCTAGACACATTATTACTCTCAAATTTATTCTTTATAGTTTTGAGCTTTTATCTGGCTTAAAAATTAATTTTGAAAAAAGTTCAATTTTAGTTTTATATGATTTTGAAAATGTGGAAAACCTTGTAGCTAATACCCTAAATTGCAAAAGTATGGTTTTTCCTTTTGAATATCTTGGGTTTGTGATTAGACCTTCGAAACTCAAGCATGATGATTGGCTTATTATTCTTGATAAAATTAAAAATAAGATATCTAATTGGAATGGGAGATTTCTATTTTGAGCAGGTAGGCTAGTTTTAATAAACTCGGTTTTATCAGCCTTACCGATCTACTGGATGTCTATGCATCTGTTTCCAGATTGGGTCATTGATAAAATAGATAAAATTAGAAGAGATTTCTTATGGAGTGGGGATAGTATTAATGACAGCATTAAATGTCTAGTAAACTGGAAAACTGTTTGTAGAGCAAAAAAGGAGGGTGGTTTAGGAGTTATAAATTTGCGTAACATGAATTTATCCATTTTAGGTAAATGGCTTTGGAAGTTTAAAGATATTAACGATAACGCTATTTGGAAAGAGATCATTTCTAAATATTTCTATAACGGTAATATCAATTTACACCAAATTGATTATTCAATTTCCCATAATCTTTCTAATTTTTGGAAAAATATTTTAAAATGTCATGAAATTTTTAACTTAGGAACTAAGACGATGGTACACACAAGAAATTGTACTTCTTTTTGGCATGATTGTTGGATTTCGATCGTGCCTCTTAAGTTTGAGTTTAAGGATTTGTATGATATCTGTAACTTTAAGTATGCTTTAATTAATGAAATTTACACTTCGGATAATGACCCTCCTTGGAATTTCAATTTTAACAGAATTTTAGTAGGATCAACCTTTAGGCAACTTTCTTTGCTTTATGCCAAATTAAATCTTTACAATATTGACAGTGATATTGATTTTATTAGTTGGGAATGAGATAAGAGTAAGAAATATACTCCAAACTCTTTTTATAAATTTATTAATTTTTCGAGTACTACAAATAACTCTTTTAAATATATGTGGAAATCTAACGCTCCTCCTAAATCCAAAATTCACATGCGGTTAATACTTCATGGAAAACTTAATACAATAGAATTTTTAAAGAGAAAAATCATTCAAAACGGTAATAAATGTTATTTTTGTAATCTGCATCTTGAGGACATTAATCATATATACTATGATTGTTTGGACTCTAATTACATCCTAATTAATACTCTTAAAAATTTTAACTTTAATATTATAACTAAAATTTTGGATTATGAATTCTACCGGATGCATTTTAGATTCAGATTCAACAAGAATATTAGATTTTTACTAGACACTTTATTTATTATTATTAGTTGGTTTATTTGGTTTGAGAGAAATCAAAGAATTTTAGTAATCATAATAGTCACTTTAACAAATTGATTTTTTCAATTTCTACATTTTGTTTCAACTGGAGTTCTAATCCCAAATATAAATTAGCTAATAATATCCATTTAAAATGGTATCTTAACAAGATTAGTTATAATATTAACTTTCTTAAACATAACAATAAGTTTTATAGCACCAATAATAGTATTATTAATAATTTTCCAAGTTTATTTGATGATCTCACTCTTAATCATAGCTTACTTTTGATTAAAGATGAATAGATCAGTTCGGCCTCAATTTTTGCTCTCCCCTGATAGTCTTATCTAGTCTTTCATTTCATTCCTTTAAATACATATATATGTATATTTACTATTTAAATATACATATATATATATATATGTACCGTTCTAATTTTTTCCTTAGTCATGTTTCAAATACAGGTTTGGGAGATAGGATTTCAGGTTCTCTTTGCAGGTCTCTCTTGTCTTCAGATTGCTGGATATCAGATTGTAGAGAGGCCATCAGAGCATTGAATCTTCATCTAGGACTTCTTGCTGTCTTCTCCTCAGATTTAGGATTCTGCTATCTCCATTATGGAGTTCTTTTTCAGGATGATTTATTCTCCAGTTTGACGCTCCTTCTTCTTGATCAGAGCCTTCAGAGTGGCCTCTCTAGTCAGCAGATCCTCTTCGGAGCTAATGCTTATTCGCTTCTTATGATTCAGTCTTTTGGGCTTTCTTTTTAGTTTGAGTCGTCACTCGGTTTAATTTTCTTTCCCTTTTGTCTTTTTCGCTCTTCTAGCATCTTAATATCGGGTGGTGGCCATACCAGAGCTTGATATCGAGGTGCGAAGGGTGGTGTCCTTGCCAGAATTCATCTTAGGGGTTCCTGAGATTAGTCTTATGTATTTTTGTTTTTGTTACCTGCCAGGCATGTTGGCAGCTCCTTATCCGTGATATACACACACACACACACATGTGTGCTCTCCTCTATGCGTAGAGGATCACACATTTTTCTCAAAAAAAAAAAACTTAGGCTTGTGGCCGGCCTTAGTTCTCCTTGGCTTTTGTGTTTGATTTATGAACGTATGAAATGAAAAATGGAATAAGGATTTGGGGATTATGGAATTAACGTATACGGCTATTTCCAATAATAACCTTGCCTTATTCTCTTCTATAGTTAATTCATAAAACCATTTTATAAACCCATTCCTATAATTTCGTTTAGCTAAGCACGACCTCTATTTAGTTTTCAAATTTCAATCCCCTTATCACTCTAGTTTTCACATTATTCTATTTAATTTATCTTATTAAATCTCTTGAATAATATTATTTAAAATTAGGAGTGTTAGAGGTTCCTTCCTTAAGGAATTTCGTCCTTCAAATTTAGTAAGGACTAAATACTAAACATAGCAATCAAATGTAACATCTCCTAACTAGCATACTAGCCAACCTGACTAGCAAACAGTCTATATAAAGAAAATATAGAAATACCCCTACAGCATATCAAGATAAATATCTCTAGTCCTGTCTCCCAAGTACAGTCCTTCTCATTGTCGCTTTATTGAACTTTCACCAACTTGACTGTCTTGTTTCTTAACCTTTTCTCATCTTTATCTACAACCCGAACTGGTTGTCTAACAAAAGTCAAATTCGATTCTACTATTAAATCTTCCAAAGCTGTTGGAGGAATAGTAGTCTCTGGATCATGCACATACTTACGAAGATAAAACACATGAAACACTTTTTGAAGATCTATGATACTGCTCGACAACTCTATTCTGTATGCGAGCTCCGATCCTATCTATAATTAGGAACAGTCCAACATATCTCGGTGCCAGTTCCCCTGACTTTTCGAATCATACCACACCCTTCATCGGTGATACTTTAATGAAAATTCTATTTCGAACCAAGAACTCTAGATCCTTACGCCTCTTATCTATGTAACTCTTCTTCCTAGACTGAGCTTCGTTCATCCTTTCTCGGATCAACTAAATCTTCTTTATTGCCTCTCTAACCAGATCTAGGCCCAACTTAATCTGTCTCCAGTTCTAACCAACATGTTGGTGATTTGCATGGCTTCCATGCAAAGCTTCAAAAGGCATCATTCCTATCCTAGTCTAATAACTATTATTATAGGAAAACTCAACTAAATGCAGGTGACCTTCCTAAGATCCATCAAAATCCATCACACAAGCTCTTAACAAATTCTCAAGTACCTTATTAACTCTCTCTATCCGCCCATCCGTCTGAGGGTGATATGCAGTACTCATCTTGAGCTTGGTACCTAACACATCTCGTGGACTCTTCTAGAATTCATTAGTAAACAAAGTATCTCTATCACTCACTATACTACTAGGAATTCCATGCAGTCTAACTATATTCTTTATAAACAACTTAGCTAAAACAGGTGCCATCCTGGTTGACCTAACTAAAACGAAATGGGCACTCTCGGTCAACCTATCCATTATGACTCATATACTTACATTACCTCGATTTGATCTTGGCAACCCATCTACAAAATCCATGGATATCGACTCCCATTTCCAAATAGGTATCATCAAACATTGAAGCAATCCACTCGGCTTCTAATGTTCGGCCTTCACTTATTGATAGTTCACACACTGCCTTACCCATAAACCAACATCCTTCTTCATCCTTCCCAGTAGAAACTCCTCTTCATATCTTGATACATCTTGGTTTCCCCAGGATGAATCGTAAATTTGGATCGATGACATTCCTTAAGAGTTTCTTTTCTTAAGTCCTCAACATCCGGAACACACAACTGTCCCTTCTTTCTCAACCATCCTCTCTGGTCAAGATTAAAATCCTTTAGATCATCGATCTCTGATCCAACCTCAAGTCTTCTAATCTTCTCGGATAATAATGGACCCTCTTTCTGCTTAGAAGCAATCTTTTCAATCGATATGGGTCGAATTTTCAAACAGGACAACATTGCGGTGCTTTGACTAGAACAAACAGTTGATCTTAACTGCACACTACAAGTAGTCAAAGCCTTTAGATCGTTCCATTCTGCCAACATGGCTAACAACATTCTGATGCTTTCTGCTAAGAGCATCCGCTACTTTATTTCCTTTCCAGGTGTATACTTTATACTAAAATCATAAGCGGCTAACAACTCCAATCGCCTCTGCTGTCGCATGTTCAACTCCTTCTGAGAGAATATCACCATATTTTCAATGTGATGCCAACTCTAAATCATGATTATGATATTTCACTTCATGCGGTCTAAGCTGTCGTGAAGCGTAGGCAATAACTTTACCTTTCTACATTAACACAGCCCCTAATCTAGTTACACGTGCATCAGTATACACTATTAACTCTAGGTTACCATTTGGAACCATTACAATAGGCACGTTGGTCAACAAACGCTTTAACTTAAGGAATGTTTCTTCACATTTGCCAAACCAAATAAACTTCACGACCTTTCTAGTTAGCTTAGTCAAATGTGCTGCTATCCATGGGAAATCCTTAATGAATCTCTTGTAATAACCAGCAATCCCGAGAAAACTTCTAATCTCACTCGCCATCTCTAGTCTTTTTCAGTTATTAATAGCTTCGATCTTTTTTGGGTCAACTGAAAAACCCTTCTTTGAAACCACATGACTAAGAAACTTAACATCTTTCTTCTAGAAATGGCACTTGAAAAACTTTGCTTTTTGCTGATGTTATCTAAGTGTATTACTCCGGTACAGCCCTATGAACTGGAGGTATTGTCTGTACTCAAATAGAAATGTTTAAAAACAAAAATTTCATAAGTTCTATTACTCCAAACAAAGAATTTTGGCGGTAATCACAGGACTAGATAAAGTAAAATGGAAGTAAACAAAATAAACATAAGTGCACAGAACACATATGAGCAGATAAGTAAAGGTACAGTCAAAATATCAACAATGTATTACATAACTTTCTTCTGTACAAGGTCAAAGTGTGGGGGCCATACCCACACAATACCAGCCAATAGAAGGAAACATATAGACACCATCCAAGCACAACAAAAATAGTAAGTGCAGACTCTGCACTTTAACAAAACAATACAAAATAAGCCAAAACCAGAACAGCTACCACCCAAGCTTCTTAGTGCTTCTTTCCACCACTCCCTTTCCCGCCTTTAGTTTGAAATTTTTGATTTGCCTCGGGAGTTGAGTCGATGCTAGTGATGTCAAAAATCTCCTCGGTGCTAATGCCCTCTTCTTTCTCCCAAACTTCGGCTGTCGTGAAGTCACCTTCCAAAGATACGGAAGGGTCATCCAAGCCAGATAGTATGGTGCTCTTCTTAGATTCTGGTTCCGGCTGTGAACCAGACACAAACACGGGGACTGAAGTAGGTACTGAAACGAGCACGGAAGCGACAGAGATAGAAATAGGTCTAGGCATCGAGGGAACGGGTGAATCAACGGATAAGGAGGATGGACCTATAAGGTCATAAATGAAAGCGTTAAATTCGTCCTGCTCTTGCGACGTGAGTTGGAAGTTCTCAAACTCGGGAGAAACAAGTAGATTACCTGCAGTGGAAGAATGACCGAGAATGCCAACTTCGTATTCACCGTCTTCACCCTCCTTCAACGGCTTCACGATCCAAGGGGAAGTTTCAAGCCTGCTGATGGATCGCGAGGCTACCCTAATGGTTCGTTGGCACCGAAAATAAAAGACTTTGGAAGCGCTTTGACAGTTTCTGTCGTGGTAGCATCGACAGCTTCTTTTTCTCTCTCAATCCACAAAATCTCCCGGCCCTCTAGTAGCGCCTTTTGTGATTTTTCGTTGAGATAGGCGTTCTCTAACTCTCGCTTGGTATAGATATCCCCACCATCATGAAAGCAGGTCAAAATTTCCTCCCAAACCACAGCAAGAATGCGTAGGAATTTAGGGCCTAAGCAGCTGAGACTCCCCTGGTGCAGCAGGGAATTAACATAGAAGTTTAAGATAGTCTCATTCATCTTCTCCATCTTCCTCTCAAAGTATTATGAAGCTCCAAATAATCCGCCGTAATGGTGGTCTTCTTAACTTTGACACGAGTTTTATCGGCACTAAGCTATGCGACTCAGTCCTAGAGCGTGGCAATCATCTCAGCCTGGTCGGAGATTGTCTTATCACGCAACTTCAAGACGTCTTCATATTCGGTGATTGTTTTATTATGGTTTTCTATGACGTTGTGGTCAGAAATATCCTTCCTCTGTGCTTCAACGATCGTACTACGGGCTTTCACTTGTAGTTTAACTTCTTCGGCGTGAGCTTTTTGATTTCGTCTCTCAGGATGATCTCGATCTTTGCATGCGCCTCTTTTAGTTCCTTCAGCAAGCCGGCGTTATTCTTGCTTTCTCGAAGCACCACATCCTTTTCTTATTCCAACCGTTTGATTCTAGCATCACGTTTCGCCAACGCTCTTTCAGAATCATCCTTCTTCAATTCAAACGAGAAGATTTCTTGATAGTTGTTGCGGGTCATGTCCGCCAATCGTTTGCATAATTTCTCCCATTCTTGGACTTGCTTTAAATCATTCTAGATAGCTTGAAGATGGGGCCATGTATGTATCTCTATGAATCAGATAAAGATCACGATCAAATTAAACCCCTCTAAAAATCCACTCGAGGTGCACTGCCTTAAGCCTAGGAGGGCCAGATGGAAGAACATAGGCAGATCTCCAGTGTGGGTGTAAAGAGCGGGGGGCGAGAGCCACATGAGATGATGGAACTTGAGTTGAAGATGGAACTTTAGTTGAAGATGGTATATGTACAGAAGAAACAAAGATTTCAGAACCAATCGAGGCGGAGGTCGTAGCGGAGGCTTGTCGTTTTGAAAATGGGAACCATGGTCAAATTTTTACTTTTCGATGGCTCCTCTCTCTCATTAAATGTAGTCCTTTTTTGTACCCACCTTTGTATGCTCGGTACCGTTCCCTCTTGTCTCGATGACGAGCTTCAACCTCTAAATCTTTTCGTGTTCGATATTCCTCCTTCGTCTCGTGGGGCTAGTGATGGCTTGAAGACCGCTTCGACTAGCGTTGAGAGTCGGTGAATTCTTCAAAATCATCATAGAGATCATGCCCTCTCATGGTATCCGACATGGAAGATAGATAAAAAGTCTTAGAAACAAAGAATAGGCATGAAAAATATGTAAGTGAGTGTAACCCTAGTGAAACGTGTAATGTGTTTCGAGGGAGGGCCTAAAGCGACGTCACGAACTAGAGCGGGCAGCCGTCGTGGAAGAAAAAGGGCTAGTTTTTGGCACAATATGGCTCAAACGAGGAAACATTTCTTTGAATTTGAAGTCATCCCTCATGAAAACGTCAAAATCGACGTATACATTACCCAAATCTCCGAAATCTACATTGGCGTCTTTGATCGAGGAATCCTGATATCGTTCGCCTTTTGGAGCATCACCTTTTTAGCTTAACTTTGGTGGAGGGGAGCTCGGGACAACGAGGCTCACCCCTGGAATCTCATCACATGATTTAGAATCTCTGTCATCTGAATCTACATCGAAGTCGTAGTCATCGCTGGAGGAAGACTCTCGCTGCTCCCATCAATTTCACCCTCCTCCTTTTCTATCGCTGCGGTTTGCCTTCTCTTTGTTTAAACTCCTCTTCTCCTTCTTCTGGAATCAAATACATTCTGACTGGGCAACTGACTCCGGTCACAGCAGCATTCTTTTCCTCACAAGTCTCTTCAGCCGACTCGCCGGTTGGGTCTTCCCGTTCTTGAAAAGCACCTTCTTCAGAACCGTATGATGAGCAGGTGGATCGCATGCGTACCCTGGATCGAGAAGGGGATGTGACCACAACTGAAGTTGCAGGTCTCCTCGGATGCAACAGTCCGTATCGAAGCAGGTTTTAGTCAGTCAACATGACTTTAACGGATTTCTCCCCAGCATCGATAGCCTTCAGGGTTCGGAAAGTTCCATCGAGAGATAAATCCCTGTTTAGCCTCGGAATAACTATAAAAAGTATTCAAATTGTTAGAAAGTCCATAGCAACACATCAGAACTCAATGAGTAAGAAAGAGAACTTACCCCCTGTTGTCCAAAGATGATTGAAACCCTCATGACATCTGACAAAGAAGTATTGAGTATTGAATTAGGACAAGTTACTCTGCATTTGCAATACAATTTTACGATTCCTCTAGGTCTCGATTACAACCACGGAAGGACACTCATCTCTTCTTTTGAATGAAAGAAAGTATCTCATCTCGTCAAAGCTTAAGGAACCGTTGAATGTTCAAATGAAAAGGACGCGCAAACAAGTTAAGATGGCATATCCGTTGGGATGAATCTAAAACGGAATGATTCCTAAGTTCGAGAGGATCTCTATTAAGAAACCATTAAAAGAGGGCATAACTCCGTTTAAGCACATATACCGATGACAAGCGGTATATCCCGGGGGCGACATATGAGCAAATTCATTCTTCTCTGGGAGTCGTATATCTTCCTCCAGGATGCCATGCCATAGGAAAATGTTGTGCAAGACTTTAGCAGAGATCACGGAGGAAGCTCTCTCCGGTGGATTTAGAAGAACTCTAAAGTTAGGAGGAGTCTGATCCATGACTAGACCGATTGGAACTAACTAACCATACTCAGCCTATGAAACGGAAGGAGAAAGGGCAATAGAAGATGACTCAGTCTCCGAAAGTGCAGGACTTCCCCTACCAGATTCACGGCAAGAAGATGGGTACTTCATTCTAAACAACAAAACTTACGTCTGAAATGGTCAGACAATTCTACGCTAAAATAAAAGTTTTCTATACTACACTTGAATTTCAAAGAAATATCAGTTCACATTGATATGTCGGACTTCAAGTATGTATAGAGGCATGGGAGGTGTACTATATATCGGTGGTGGGTTCGGTGTCCTAAACACCACAAACGCTCTATCCCGTGTAGATAATACGCTCATAGTTGAGCAGTAAGAGAACTCCCTATATCGCTTTCTTTTTGAAATTACTTCTCCTACACTTACCGATTATCGATTAACGATCGATAACGGATCCGTTGTCCCAAATAACGTGGAAAGTCCCTTCCAGTATAGGCACACCATGCGTGCGGAAGAAAGCAGAATCAATCCAAATCCTCCAGAAGGACCACAATGTGTCGTGCGGTATCGGCTATGGGACCTAGCACACGTCAATTCTAACTCAATAGATGAAGACAGCAAAACATGTCAAGCACCGGGGCAAGGCTTGAATGTCATTTCATGAGGAACTCAAGACTCGATTTACTATCTTCCTCCATTAAGCCACAATCGACTTGGACTCTTCACGACTAACACCATGAATACAACTTCGTTGCCAAAATGACAAATCAACATAATGATCAACAAACCCACCTTAAATCAGTAATCAAGAGGCAAGGAAGGTTGAAGTTCTCGATATAAAGACCTATATAATGGATCGGTGATGACGTATGTAGATCAACAAGCCAAATAAGGTGGATCAACGGCAACCCTAGAAAGCAAACAAAAGGACAAGGGTTTCGTGTGGCAGAAATTGAGAAGATGGTCGAAGTTCTAGAATCGACGAACAAGCAAGTTCAATGGCATTGAGGAAATCACGATGGAGACTTGGACAGGGTTGGATTGAGCCGTTGGGGAAGATGGATCAAGTCTTTGGAGAAACTCAAATAGTTGGAGGAAATTGAAGGCTCGGGCCGTGGGATGAGAGTAAGATAGGTCGGCCTGTAGGGTATAAATACGAATGGAAGGAAAGAAAATATGCCAAAAAAATAATAAGTAGTCAGGTCATCAGCGATCCATCAACCATGGATCACTAACGATCCATAGGGTCGCAGGCCTTTTATTTCGACTTTGCCTAGCGACATTAATATGCTACTTCGAGATATATTGGGAAATTATAGAGTAAAGTTCGGTCTTCTACGACAAGCAATGGTAGTCCAGGAAGAAATTTAGCAAGCGACAGTCTAGTCTAATTCAAATTCTATAACTCTAACACGACTACTTGAAATTCAATAAGCAGTGACTAAAAGGCGATTACTTCCAGAGCATGCCTTGTTTTCAATGAAGACGTACTTTGAGGGGAAAATCTTATCCGGGGGTTTAACTCAGCATGATCCAAGAGAAGTCGAAAAACTTGGTCAAATCGGAATAGCTCAGAAGTCAACCAGCAATGACTGAGTTTCCCGAGATTTCAAGTTAGTTAAATCAAGAGATAAGCATTTGTCTAGTTTAATCAACAACTCAATACAACTAGCAAGTAGACCATCATCAAAACAAGGCAACGAGCAATAAGATTACACGAACAACATCGACACGAGATTACAAAAGCACTCCAGACACCATAGTCCAAAAATAGGAAAAGTGTATGGATCGCCAGCGATCCATACAATATAGATCACCAACGATCCACACATCAACATTAGGTCGACGCGACTCATACAAAACAAGGCAAAGAGTAGAAGTTAAGGAGTTGGCTCGCACTCGGGTAAACACTATGCATCACTAGCGATCCATAGACTATGGATCGTTAGTGATCTATGGATTTGGCTCAGGTCACGAGGCATGCTTCAGTGCTCCTTCCTGTAATCATCTGCAAGTGGGTGGCGAACAGGCCTAGCTTAGTAACTCTTCTACCTCTATAAATGCTCTTCCACCTGCAACATAAAGGGGCCTCCGGACCGATAGCTGAAACTTTGCTGGAAGCTTTCTTCACTCTTCATCTCCCTCACAACAATCTTCAAAGGGTTAGCTGTGATTCTTCAGTGGATCCCAACCTTGGAGATTCAATATAGCCAAGGTTTTTCAAGAGCTTTGTTATCAAATACATCTTGTAACATCGATTGGTCTATAATAAAAACTACAAAGTGGACGCAGACTTTGCTAACAACCGAACCACTATAAAAATATCCTTATATCCTTTCTATTTCTACTTTCTTTTTATGTTTGTTATCCATCTTGTGAGAATAGGGCTGGTGCGTTCACACTCAAACCATGATGTTAATCCATTTTTTGGGTTAACATGTATACACAACTAACAAATACAAGTATGTTACTATAACGTTAACCCAAACCTCCGTTCTTATTTTCTGATTCATTGGATTATGTTTTGAAAAATATTTTGGGTTTAAATTCTTTTTAAGTTTACATAAACCTATGCTTTGATACTAATTTGTAACATCCCCCATTTGGAGGCCCAAAACTAACATCGGTGGATGTTATAGTCATCCATAGTTATTAATTCTCGGTGACCATATGCGGTAATGTTAGATACATTGACAAAACAGAAATATATGGATATAAATTTTTTTTTAAACTCAACTTAAAACAAATTTCTCATTCCACTTCAAATAACATTTCAAATTTATTACATAATCCTAATGCGTGAACCACGTTCGGAGAAATATAATTATTACAAAATACTCCAAGAGCAACATATGAAGATGTCCTCTTGGATGATCAGAGTCTAAAAATAGGCAATTTAAGAAAATTGCCACTACAAAAAAAACACAGCGGAACCAAATAGAAAGAACACTAATAGCTAGCTTGCCTCCTGCACGTCTTTGGAAGCTTATTCGTCTAAAGGAGAATCTGAAAACCTTAACTCTCAAACTACTCAAAACCAATTAAGCATTCGAGAGTTTAAGGGGAAAACATAAACTTCGAGTCGGACAAAAAGCCTGGTGTGAATAATAACCTATCATCTCGAACCATATAGATATCTAATGAGACCACACCGCTTAGTGGAACGGGTTTTCCCCTCATTAGTGTCTTAACCAAAATTTATAATAACCATATACTGTGTACCTGCATCCACAATGGTTAAACATAACAGTTTAAAACATACCATGATGATATGCATACATGCAATATTTTCAGGATTTTCCATCCCCATCCATTTGACCATCTGCCTCAGTTATAGCTTCTAGGATCACTATCAACCTATTAGTTTTCATGGGCTAACTAATACCTGTCTAAAATAGTACGGACTATCTGTCTGATTTCATAGTTTTCACAGTATCACTAAGAACCTATTATCTCTGCCAATAACTTCATTCAATTTTACTTTTTATGGGTTCTGCTTGGACTTGTTGGAATCTTCAATAACTTCTTTCATATTATAGTTTTCATAGGTTGACTATGAATCTATTGATCTCTACCAATAACTTAATCCAGATATATTTTTCATAGGATCACTAAGAACCTATTGACCCCTACCAATAACATTTTCCAAACATAGTTTTCATGGGTTTACTATGAATCTGCCTAAACTGATAAATTTTTAATCGATCTTTGGGCATAGCATGTTCTGGTCTACCTAGCCTTCTATATGCAACTCTACTCATACAGGAGTTCACTCAATATATACTCACTACTGGATCAACCTTGCCGGTTATTCTGCCCTTAACACCCCAAAATATAGTTGTGGGTTAATCATTAAGTGAATAAGTTTATAGAAGAAGCACGCATGATAATTGATCATAACATGATAAACAACCATCCATGGTTTAATATCCTTATAATCATTTTGAAATGAAACATGGTTAATACCTTCAACCTATTATCTTTAGTAAGGAAAGCTTCTTTAAAAACTCTAAATTAAAATGCCATTTCAAAACTCTTTTGTATTGCTATGGATTTTTCACTAAAAATGAGATTGGAATCCTTGTTTTGAAAACTAAGGCTTTCGAAACCTTAGGCCTTCTCCTTCGAAAGTATTCAAACCTTCTGCCTTTTGAAGCACTAAAAACATCTCTTTTGAAAGCATCAAAACCTTCCTTTCGAAACCACTAAAATATATCCTTTGAAAGTATTAAAGCTTATCTTTCAAAACCTTTCAATCTAAGTAGAAAAGCATAGTTTCGAAACCATTTGAAAGTATATCTTTCAAAATCTTTGGATTAACCTTAAATATAACTTCTGGGATGAAGTGAATGCAAGCAAAAGCAAACCTTTCAAAACCATTAATCTTTAAATTAAAGAATTTGGAGATAACAGATGGATTCAAAACCACTCTTTAGAAAGCATTGGTTTTTAAGTAAAACAATTGGAAGGATAGCTTGGAAACAACCTTTCGAAACCATTGCCTTCGAAAACCTTAATATAAGTGGCTATTGGAGCCCTTTCGAAAGCAATGGAAAAAACAACTTCAATATTAATAAGCAAAAGCTTCCCTTTAGAACTCTTTTTTATAAGGGTATAAAGAAAAGCGGTCTTTAACCCATTCTAAAGGTACGAAGACGATAGCTAGGTTTCAACTTGGTTCAAAAGCAACTACCCTTTCAAAAGCTCCTTTTTAAAAATTAATATGCGACAACTCAATCGAAAGCTACTTTTAAAACAAAGGCAAGAAACAATCCATTCGAAAGCTATTAAAATACCTTCAACCCCTTTGAAAGTTTCTTTAAAGACAAAGCAAATGACATCTCTTTTGAAAGCAAAACAAAGGCCATTGAGTTGATTCGAAAGCTGTTTAAAATGGCAATAACCCCTTCGAAAGAAAGCTTTCGACACCATCCCCTTTTGCCTGTCTCTCTTGCACTACATACCAACCATTTGATGTCATGGTATTGGTTTCGAAGGAGTTCGAAAGGCAATCTGGGATGATTTCGAAAGCAGGCAAATGGAAGTGGTAAGCTTGTAAATCGATACATAACCGATGTTTATTCCTTTAAAAGAAAATCCTTTCTACCTAACTTGCCTTATATGTTAAAATGTGATTGGTTGCTATATCCTTTACCAAAATCTTTTCTCAAAAGGCTGCCAAATCCATCCATTAATAATTAAAAATATTTAGCAAGGGATCCCTTTCTCTTAACAAAACAATTAAAACATTTAATTCCTCAAACTTAATTAATTTAATTTCCATAGTAAACCACTTAGGAAAAATCCCAAAAAATCATCTTAATTCACTTCTAATATGTTTTCCCACATATATAAATTTTGGACCCAGTATACCTTATATGATCACCGAAATTAATTCTAAACCCAAATTGTCTATTTCTTCCATTCAAAATTCACAATAAATTATCCACAACTTAGATATAATGAAAATTTAAATCCATCTCCAAAATAATGTTTTACATAGCATATTAAATCCTCATGGCATTCAAAACCCATTTTATACGATTTTAACCTTAAAATCGGATCGAATCTTTTTAAACATACTTGTTTAAATCAAATATGGCGTGTAATCAAAGCATATCATCCCAACGGTTTTAAACTTTAAACCCAAAATCAAAATGTTCATGAAAATATAGTGAGATATTTTTGATTATTATTCACCTTGTTTTAGATAAGGAACTCGAGATTTGATCTTGCTTAAATCTTAATTGCTTGAATCCTGAGCTTTTAGTTGATTTTGATCCTCTTTTCCCTTAGGGTTGTGGTCGGCCTTAGTTCTCCTTAGCTTTTGTGTTTGATTTATGAACATATGAAATGAAAAATGGAATAAAGGTTTAGGGGTTATAAGATTTAGCTAAGCACGACCTCTATTTAGTTTTCAAATCTCAATCTCCTTATCACTATACTTTTCACATTATTCTATCTAATCTATTGGATTAAATCTCTTGAATAATGTTATTTAAAATTAGGGGCGTTACATAGATGTTTGGGATGACTATTTAGGAGCATAATAACCGCGGACCGCTTATACGTGTACGGGACCTAGATTGGTCTCTGGGCACGCTCTAAGTCGAATATCTATGATGGATTATTAGGATTTCTGCTTGTTTTCTTTGATTTGAATATTTGATTTCTGAAAGATCCACTTGAAAGTGAAGTATGATATTAATCACTTTAAGTCCCAACCGAAGAGTCGGAACCAAAGTGTAGGGTGCAAGTCCCCTTACCAGAGCAAGTGAGTGGACTTGTACAATATTAATCGCTTCAAGACTCGACCAGCGAATCAGGACCGGAATGTAGGGTTCAAGTCCCCTTTTTGAAGACTAAGTGGATGGATTTGTACAATATCGATCGCTTTAAGTCCCGACCAGAGAGTCGAGACCAGAGGGCAGGGTGCAAATTCCCTTGCCAGAGAGCAAATGGATGAACTTGTACAATATTGATAGCGTTAAGTCCCCTTTTGAGAGATGAGATCAGAGAGCACAGTGTAAGTTCCCATATCGAAGAGCGAGTGGATGGACTTGTATGAAAAGTAAGTCCCCTCACCAAAGAGTGAGCAGATGGGCTTGCTTGATCATTGGATCCCCTCGTCGGAGAGCAAGTGGTTAGGCTTAGCAAGGATCTGGAGAGATCAAAACCCTAGATTGGGTGATAAAAAATCCAAAGAGATCAAACCCTAGATCGAAAGATGAATGGTTTGACGAGATCAAGCCCTAGACGGATACAGATTTGACAAAAGGATTTGAACGTCTTACAAACAGAGAAAGGGAGATAAATCTTGGGAGAACACATAATGACTTTTATGTGAAAGGATACCCCAAGGTGAAGACATCTTGCTCATAATTCATGATAGACGCTTAAGCAAAGGATGGAGTCCTTAGCTAAACCAGGTTTAGGATGACCTTTGATTTGTGAAAGAATCCGAAGGAGCCAGACGATTCATGAATAATCGAAGAGCTCAACTAAGAGATCGATTACTGGAACTTATTCTTGAGCAAAACATACCATACATTCGAAAAGCATATTTTAAGCGGCAAGTGTTAACCTGTGTTTAGCCAAAATAGATTTCAACTAGATTTAGTAGATCAAAACAAGAATAAAATGATTCACAAACTTGAAAACACGATCAGAAGGACTAGAAATTGAACTCTAGAAAGTTGAGTGGAAAAATGACTAAGACAATAACTTAATGCCGGGCTATTTAGGTTGTCATCGACGTATTTCATTCTCATTTTTGCCTTTCAAACACCATACACCTCTTATTCTACACAAACAACTCATGATCAAGTGGTTCTCTAAGATTCGAGCGAGCAATTCTAAAAATTGACAAAACAAAACAAAGAAAGCAGCTAACAGAAAGATCCTTAGAATCAACTCAAAGTCAAAGGGAAAGAGCTTGGAACAACTCAAGAAGAAAATAGAAAAGCTAGCGAATGTACAAAGTTCAACTTGGACGAGTAAAAATAACTCAGCACCGAGTTATTTGACTCGGTACCAAGCTATTTGACTCAGTACCAAGTTATTTCATTGACTCGTGGGTCTTCTGTTTCATTTGTGCAACTCCCGACTGCCTTATGGACTTCAGTACAAGGGCGTTTTTGACTCCGTACCTTTATTTCTGTATAAATACAAGTCTACCTGCAATCATGGAGGGATTTTCTACCTGATCTTTTGCTCTTCACTCTAGATCTACTTCACAAACTCTAAAGCCTAAGAGCTTCCATCTTCTTCACTTCTACTCTCTTCGTAAAACATTATGAAACTCCATTGCAAATCTGAGATCCACTGGCTTGTGGTCAGATTTGATAAAACTAGTTGCAATCCGAAAAGAGAACAACTAATAAAAGAGACTAAGATGGACATAGGGCAAAAATTAATCGAACCACTATAAAAATTCGTGTGCTCTTGTCTTTCTTCTTGCTTGCTTTGATTTTGATTGAACTGGTGCTTTCATCTAATATTTGGGTGTTGATGCCATCTTTGACGTCAACAATTACTCATACAATTAGTCGCAATTTGTCTATGGTGAATAATTTGTTTGTTGCGACCAAGTACCCAAACAATGTAAGGAACATTAGAGCCTGAATCGTATCCAGCCAAGAACAAACAATGACCTTTATAACATCCACGCCAACTAGTGACGTTGGTTCTTTAAATACAATCGACGGCTCTATGGTGGGCCTTTTAATTTTTTTTCTTTATTTCAGAAATGAAAATTACCACACTTTAAACAACTAATCCAGATCAAGATCAACGTAGTATGTGGTCCAATTGATCTAAAATTTGCTAATTTTGAATCTAGGGTTAAAAAAGTAGTCAAAGATTTGTTTTTTTCCACTTTAGTATGAAATGGTAAAT
Organism: Allium cepa; assembly: GCA_030765085.1. Lineage (NCBI taxonomy): Eukaryota > Viridiplantae > Streptophyta > Magnoliopsida > Asparagales > Amaryllidaceae > Allium > Allium cepa. The sequence continues at coordinate 554,792,701 of CM060940.1, forward strand.
AGGGAAGGAAGTGGATGTAACAAAGCACATGGTAAAAACGAGAGAAGGGTATTTTTGTCTTGCGTGAGGAGGAGATGGCTGCGTGAATTTTTTTTTCTAAGGACCAGCAAGGCAAAAATTACCACTCAAATAGAATTTGCTTGAGCCATTCGGATTTTTGCTATAAGCACCCATTTCCCACCTGAAGGTTCCCCTCTTCCTCCCACTACATCTCACTCTAAATCTGAAATCTCACAAAAATGGCTTACGTCTCCTCTTTCTCCCTTTCGGAAACACATCGCCGTTCATTTTGCACGAACCGGATTCAAGGTAAAATTCGTCCTATTGTTTTGAAATTTATGCTATTAGCGAATAAGTTTACAGCCTAACTTAATATCTGAAGCTAATCTAATTTAATGGCATCAAATAAAATTTAATCTTCAAACTTTGTTGCTACAATAGCCCCAAAATGATTGCATGTATGGTGGTTACGCCTAGTATTAATGATCTACCTTTTAATTGTTCCATACCTTTTCTTAAGCAAGAGCAGCCACAGTACCATGCTTGATTATTTGTTTTTAGTGAAGAACCCTGATTTCTCTCTGATTTATTTTACCAAATAACTACTGCATGTAATATAACGGAAAAAGCCTTTACCGTTTAGAGAGTTACATTAATTACATTATCAAACATTTAAAATACAATAGAAGGTAGTGACGTCATTAAGTGTACACCTAGAGGTGTGTAAAGTCCCACATCACCTAATATGGTACGTGTGATGACTATACAATCAATTAGGCATGCTCCCCTTACCAGCTAGCTTTTGGGGTGAGTTCTACCTAGGTTGGTTCATAACAAATGGTATCAGAGCCTAACACCACGGTAGAAAAAGTTCGAAACTCGTTGATGACATGTATGGACGTGATGTCACTTTATTGAACATGCGGTGTCAGTGCAATAGAGTGCCGACGTGGGCGTCGGACTTTGGAAGCATGATAGTATGTAATGTCCAACGTCGCTTAATATGGTACGGACGATGATTATATAACCAACTAGGCACGCTCCCCTTGACATGGATCATGGAGTGTTCAAGCATCTTAAACTAAACCTGGGAACAATTATAATAATGCAATTGAGAAGAAACAAATAGAACATTGATAATATTTAAGAATTGTAAGGAAACAAATAGGTTCCCATAGTTGAAGAAAGAAAGATGTAGTGCATGAAGAATAAGTTTGATGGACGGACCAAATGAGTGCAGAAGCATTTTTTTTCCTTCTTTATCATTTGGCCTATTATTTTCTCTATTTATATTTCTACTTCTCCATACTGTACATTAAAATAATTCATTGTCCTTTACTGTAAATTTGTTATGTACTTAGCATGTGCCACTGCTTCCTGCTTTCTATCTTGTTTGTTTTCAGATTCTGAATGTATGTTAATTTCTTTTCCTAGATCTTTTAAATGACAAACTGTATGTTCACAACAATTAATAACATTGAAATAATAGCATGTTTATTTCATATTTCGATATACATTCCATTGAATTTCACTTGGTGTTCATTCTAGAAATGCAATGTACAAATGTTTTTACCAAGTCACATCTGCCTTGAAATATATATATATATATATATATATATATATATATATATATTCATTAGTTACAATAATTGCCATAATGGTTGAGACACTTGCCTCCTGGTAAGCAGGTCGCATGTTCGATTCCCAGGTTGCCCATTTACAAGGGCTTACCATGTGCGTATGCTAAGATCAGCCTTCGGGTGCCCGCGGACCGGGTAGGCGCACTAGGGAGGGTTTTACGGCTCCGGTCGGTTTCCCTCCTGAACAAATTCAAAAAAAATTAGTTACAATAATTAATTGCCATAATTTCACGATAGTGATGATGCAAAACATTTCCTACTTAGCCATTTACACTTGAATATCATTCCATGAATGTAGTCTTTTTCTATTTTTACATGATGCGTTTTCAAAATTTTATCTCAATAGATCAATACACACACTCATTTGTGGAATGTTGTTTTTGCAATATAGGTATTTCTAAAATCTTAATAGAACAATCTGTTGTAATATTTTCAAACAAAAACAAAGAGTATAGTTATTATGTATATGATAGACTAACGTCGTCTAAAATATATGTTGTTAGGAATAAAAACTCAATGAGATCTACGGTAGAGAAAATAAAATGCAACTCAAATCAAAAGGTTAACTCAACAATCTTTTTTATTTGTAAATATCAGTTAGATGTAACAATAGAATGAACTTTAGCTTTCCAATAAATGAGCATATAGTTTGCTCTATGTGACTTCCCGTTCATTTGCTCTAAATATGTACTTGCAATTTAATTAACTCAATATAAACACACATTGTACTAACATCTTTTTCATGAAAATTGGGGTCCACTTTTTGTTGTGTGAATCGACTTTCATTTTGTTTCTTTCTTGTGTATGTGTGCGTGCATGTGTGAACACATATAAACATAGACGTTATGCTGTTCAAAGCAGAGCAAAGCGCTAGACACTAAGAACAACCTTAAAATCCAGATGGAGTCCGGATGAAAGTAAGCACTTGCCACGTAAATTTGATGCATATAAAATTTTAATTAAATAACTGTAAAAAAATGGCTGCATACAATATGAAATCCAATTGGCTTGAGTCAAAGACCTCAAAATCAAGTGGTTAAATGTATGACGCTTTAGAAAAAAGTTCCATAAGTCATGCAATCGAGCTTTTGAGACATCATAACGAGTGCTCTGTGAATAAAACATCACTCTTGCTATCAAAAAGAAAAAGAAAAGAACCAATTGGTTTGAATATGATAGACACCAATTATTAGTTGCGTTTTATACCGTGGAAATAAATTTTAGATATTTATTGCGTTCACCATTATAATTGTTGTCTATCAAATTATCATAATGAGTGCTTTGTGAATAAAACATCATAATGAGTGCTTTGTGAATAAAACATCACTCTTGCTATCACTCTTGATACCGTGGAAATAAGTTTTGAAAATTTTAGAATACGAAGAAATTCAATAAATAAAGTAACCGAGTGCTTTTATTGTAGTTGTGTTTAATTTAATCAAAATGATAAACAAAGTTGCACTAAAATGCCTATTTTTTTTAGCGTATTAAGAAAACCTTACGTTCAAATTCGTCTATTTTGATCTCACTCAAATATGTATTCAAAATTCTCATTTCATCATAATATTTAGCACCATTTTATTCAGAAAATTGTCATTTTCAAATTTGGATATTATACATTCTCTTCTTATCATTTTGTACATACCACTTCTTGGATCTTAATAACTATATTATGTATATATATGTGGAAGTATTGTCTCCTTCATCTATCAATTAGTTTTATTTTAAGTTGGTTAGCTTATCATCGTGTCATCATGCCAATCGACCTATGTTATGATGACTCATATTGGAGCAGTATATTTGAGATGTATTAGTTAACTGTCTTATTCATATTGCTCAATGATTTTAATGTTTTATTTGCTTTACTTTTGAGCTTACTTTCTTAATCGGAAGATCATCATTATCATTGCTGCTGCTGTACATCGATTTATATTCCGTTTATCCCCTCTCAATTTTGAAAATAATTGTTATATTAAAGTATAATCAATGTCTTTTGTATAATATTTTGTGTCTGAGTTTTTTTTCTTATATTGAGAAGTCATATCCAACTGTAGTCTAAATCTTTCTTATTTATTTTGATATAATATATTTGTCCATTATGGTCTGCTACCAGGCTTTTCCCTTTTTTTTTTTATAAAGATTTTATATAGAAAATAAGGTTTATCAATGAGTAATGTTAAATTTGATCTCACAAATTTCAAAATTTAACCCGTTAATAGTTTATGTGTTCATGATCATCCATTTACCTAATAGGTCATTTGTCAAACAAACCCAGATGTGTGTGTGTGTGTGTATGTACATTAGACTCATTTGCCCATTCCGGTTCAAGGCAATTACAATTGTGTATCTAAATCATGTATTATCAGATCAGGAATCAAAAAAGTATAAATTACAACTAAAAACTAACAACTGCAAATTTATTTTTTGGTTATTTAAGTGCTGACATGAAAGTGAGAATATAAGAGGGATCATATTTATTGAAATGTCAAACCATAGTTTGGACTGAAAAGGCTGGACACTGAAGATTCATATCATATTTACTAAACCAGTTTGGGTTAAATGTAGGTAAAGATAAATGGATTTGACATGCTATCCAAACCTATATGTTTTGGTTGATAAAGGTCAAGTTCAGGTATCGCCCAAACTTGCCAAATGATAACTATATGATTACTTAATTTTATTAGTTTGTCTAATGCGTTTAAGTATTTTTCTAATCTAATCATATATGAAAGTGTTTAAAAACATATATAATGATTTATTGCTTACAGGGGCAGTGATCGACTGTCTAGTATGTGAACTTGAGGTTCAAGCTGTTCCAACACTTATTCGAATTTCTTTACCCTATTCAAGGCTTTTAGGAATGATTGTATAGTATTTAATTTAAGATCTTTTATTTTTCAAACAAGCAACGATTTGATTGTGTATTGATGTCCAGAAATATAAACTTCATATGGTCGCACAACTATGCATTATCATATTAAGTTAACATAAATATGTATACATTAATATTATCATAAAAAAATATGTTATTTGTTAGAAATAAACTACCATGTTGCACGTGACATTTGGCATATAAATAACGTGCCACATGCCCTTAATAAGTAAATGACACCTGTCATAAATAAGAATATGACATTTGTCATTTTTTTTATTATAAAGAAACTATGGCATACGTATGACATTTGTCATTTTAATAGCCAACATATACATGCACAATGGCAAGTGTTCAAGGTAGTCGTAACTCCATGATGGCTGGACTTTTATGTAGGAGTCTCTTGCCTGCACATATAAAATCCATGGTGTGTTTTTTTTTTTTTTTGGGAACTTGGTTCAGATCCCACAATGTTATGTGGTTGAGAAAGATTGAACCATTGATCTTACATGTGAGCACCGCATGTTTAAAGCAACTGCGCTACACAAGCCTTGTGGGCATGACTAAATATATTTGAAAGTGTTAATGCTTTATATAATACCCTTTTCCATCAAAGGGAATTGACTTTACATGTGAGCACCGCATGTTTAAATCAACTACGCTACACAAGCCTTGTGGGCATGACTAATTATATTTGAAAGTGTTAAAGCTTCATATAATGCACTTTTCCATCAAAGGGAAGTCATTATGAACAAGTGGTGGGCAAGAAATTTAGTAATGGATGTCATATTCTTATTCTCTACTTTTAAGAGGAAGTCTGAATCAAGTCTATGAAAATAAAGAGGTATGTAATTTATATATATTCATGTTAGTATGTGCGTGGATTATTTAAGTTGATAATATGTTTATCTTTGAGGAACATTGATCTTTAAGAAAGTAAGATTAAGTTTGTAAAGGGCGTTTTTTTGAGTGCAGGTAAGATGAGGAAAACTAGAGTGGAAAGGTTATTATAAATGATTTGAAACAAGGAATGAGGCATCGGCCGATTCACCGGAATTCTGGTCTTTCCGACTCGGTACCGGCCAAAGCCGAGTCGGAATTTGGCCAGAAATTCGGTTTTGGCCGATACAATTTAAAAACCCTAATTTTTTGGTATTCGCTAAAAATTTAAAATTTCTATAAAAATGAGACCGAAACAAAAAACTTATGAATGAAAAGTAATCAGATCTGGAAAAAAATCAAACAAGAACTGAAATAATCAAACAAGAAAGCTGAAATCAAAACTTACCTCGCATGATTGAAATCGATTAAACCCTAAAATAGCATCTACTTCTAACCAAATAAGAAGTTTCAAGCAAAATTTGAAATTGATCAATTTGTGTCGGCTTCTTTTTTTCTTAAGCAGCGAATAAAATTTGTGAAGATACGGTGAAAGGAGGGGCTGAAACGATGATATCATGGAGCAAAAGTGGGCTAGCATGAAAATAATTAAGGTCTGCAAATGCTTTGGGCTGATTTGGGTTGGGCCATTCAGGAAAGCCAACTCAATGATTGTGTGAGATTTAGAGTTATTTGTTTAAGTGGTATAAAATTGAAATTGAATGTTTACCTTTTGGTCAAAATTTGAGCTCATTTAGCGCTGAAAATTGAGCTAATATTCAATTAATTTTTCTTTGTTTCACATATATTATGAAAAATGAAACAAAAGTAAATTATATCGGTTATAATAATTTTTTTTAAAGACTACAGTTTGCACTTGTTTATAACATACCATAATACATAATTAGAAAATTACCGAAATTGAAACCAAAACCGAAATCACCGAAATATCCCAAATTGGTCGAAACTTCAAAATTTTCAAATGACCGAAACCGAAATCGAAACCGAGTTCTCAAACCTTGATTTGAAGTCGATCCTTATATATTTGTTTGGCTAACGCATTCAAAAGTCCCCGTTGATGGCTATATTAAAAATGAATATGTATAATTGCATGTCTCTTTATTTCCATACACTTGATTCAATTTTTTCTTAAAGCTACGAATGTGACTTTCATTACTACAATTCTTGCATATTACTTCTTTGTCATGTTTTTTTCCAACTTATTCACAAAATACCAAATGAAGACAGAAATATGAGGCAATTGTCATAAGGTTGTTCTGTGATTTTTGATAAAATTTCATCATAGATGCATGTGATATAATATTTATGTTCTTTCATTTCTCTCTACCATAATTAAATTTTGCGCATATCTGACAAGATTATGTCAACTTTTGGTTTTTGCCTTCCCCTCTCGTATAATTCATCTTTGTTTCGGTCGGGCAAAAAATTGGTCTAGCATCCAAAATTGATTGATTTCGTAGAGATAACAATTTGATGTTGTAAAATCGTATCTAGTGGCAACATATATCAGTAAGAAAAATACAAAAATGAAGAAAAAGGTAAGAAAAGCACGTGACACACAGAGATTTATAGTGGTTTGACTGTGCTTACATTAACTTTAATGATTCTTTTATTGCTATTATACTCTAGATCGAAGAAATTACAACTCGAATTTCTATCCCAAAGTTGATAATGGCAGTGGTCCCTTCCCTGAGAAATATAATCGTCTTTTCTTCCATTTTCCTCCAATCTAGTTGCTTTATTCCTTGAGTTTATCCTCCATTGATGCTTCCAACCTTGTTTCTTCATGCATTTATTGATTTTATGGAGGGAACCTATGGATTGGTATAGACTTAGCCAAGTTTTCCTATTTTCTTCCATGAGAATTGAGAGTAGATGGAAAATTTTATGGATCGACATCGATATATGGACTTAATTTCCTCTTTCCCTAGATTGCTCTTCGTACTCGATCGTTTTCGAGTCTAACATCTATTCCTTTATCATTTTGCAGTCTAATATCATCCTAATGTCGTTTGTGAAAAACACCAGATAATGCTTACCTCTTAAAATACACTTATTTGAATACAAGCGTGCTTTCATCAAAGGCAAGCGTCCAAATACTGATATGGGTAGATGCTTCTGTTATTCAAATCGTTTCTATGGAACATTGCATCTTCGACATACTTCGTTTGCGCATCAATCCAGATGGCTATCCTGTCAATCCACTTGAAACCATCATGATAGACAATGACAACCCAACAAGGTCATCATTATCAACACACCTTTCAAGAATTTGAGAATTCTCTTTGAAACAACACTTCGTCTTGCATAATGTACCGTGGCACTTTACGCAAGAGTTTCTATGTCTCATTCTTACTCTTTGAAAAATTTCCCTTCGTTGAATAAAACTTGAATAGAATCATCCATGACTCCGTTTACTCGACCTACATGGTGTAATCTGTCTATAGCTAAAATCTTTAATAGTTCTATAGGAATGATCCCTAATAGTTACGCATCTCCAAAGCTAACTAGTTTAGCCGAGGAATATGCATTCATATTTTCCTCTTTGAGAATGTGCGTAATCATGTAGTGCTCAATCTCATTTAGTATTTCCAACACCTTCGGCAGTTAGGAGCAAGTCGTGCACCCTTAGCTTGGAACTCATTCTTTACTTGACAAACCACCATTTGGGAGCCACCGAATATATCCAACAATCGTACCGAGTTCCGCAATTAACATCTCATATTCCGCTTTATTATTTGTAGCATGAAACTTGAGTTTCAGAGCATAACTCACCCTCCGTTATTCGATACATATGATACAAAACTGTATATTCCTATACTAGATATTGCATCTCTTTCATATACAAATATACTTTTATTCATGTTTCTTGACAAAATTTGGAACATTGATATGTTTATTGATATTTGTATTATCTTTTGCTTTTTACTAAACATAGCCATATGATACCTAAATTCAATTTATCCCCTTTTAACGTTCGATGAGGAATATGTAGTAAAAGATATTATTATGAACTAGTACACATCTTTATCATTAAAAAAAATTAAACAATAAGTTTTGCACACATGCCAAACATATGAACCATAAACTTAATTTAATAATGTAAATAATGAACAACTATCGTACGACGTTGATTTCAAATGTATATACGATACCATAAATCCACAGTTTGAAACGTGTATGAACATATATCTTAGATGATTAATACAATTATTATAAAATTTAATAAAGAAAATATCACGATAAACATAAGAATGAAAGTAAACTCGATTGCGGCGGTGGTAGTAGCTGCTGCAGTAGTAAAATCAAGGTAATGACCATATACAGAGCTTACATGTTAGTACAGAAACATATTCATTACAGTAATAATTGATTTATATTTATGCACTATTCAGAATAATCCATATTTGGAGATTCAGTATATTACGTTAGATTATTATTGTTGATTTTTCTGGAAATTAATTTTAGATCTCAATTTTCATGGAGTAAGAGTGGTACTTTATTCAAACGAAGTACTCATTTCGATGTCTCGGGGTTCGAACCCATGACGTTTAGAACCTTAGTAAAGAGCACTTACCACTTAAGTTAGCGGTCCTTGTCAATTTTAGATCTCATTTGCTTTGAGAAAAAGTAGATCTGCCTATACATATTTGATATTTTTAATATATCAATCAACGAAAACCAAAATTATGAGCTGTGGGACTTTACTTAGTAAAATTGGTTCTCTTTTTATGTTACAAATGAATAAATCAATGTGAACAAGATTTGTTTTGCTTATTTTTATATTTCTTTTGCAGAGTAATAAGAGTGAGCCGTTCCTCCTTGAAGATTCATAAATATAAAGTCGAGGTGGGAGAAAACAAGTCTATATTTTACTTTGTCAGGTATAATGGATGCAAACTCTTGGTCAGATCTTAATCCTGACATTCTCAATTGTATTATCCACAAACTTGATATCGTTGATTTCTTCCACTTCTTATCCACGTGTCGTTCATGGCACTCTTCTGCCCAAATTCATATGAATTGTTGTCCTGTATGCCCCAAAGCTCAAACTCCTTGGTTATTATTTTCATCTCATTATGATTTGAAAAGTAGAAAGTTTAAACCTCATCTCAGTTTCTATGACATCGCCTCTACAAAGTTTTACGAAATTCCTGTTATTGGCATCATAAGTGATATAATTGGTGTAATTGGATCTTCAAATGGTTTCTTGATTGTTGTCGATTCAGCCTATAATATCCATATTATTAACCCCATGACAAGTGCCCACTATCCCCTTCCACGTAGCTGTTCCACCATCATCGATCATTTTAAATACTCTCCTCATCTTACCAATCTTAGGGTTGCCATTGATATATGTCTGACTACCAACCTTACATATTCAGTTGCTTTATCACTTGATAGTGTGATAATGTATGTTAATTCTAACTATGCCTCATGGATCGAACTTACACACACTGGTATATACAACAATGAAGATGGTGATAATTTTGATGAAGATGTTGATGATATCATCTTTTACAAAGGCAAGCTTCATATTATGTGTGAATCTGGATCATACGTCTTTGATTTTGAAAACTATTTTGAAATGCCTACTAACTTACATTTTGATCGTCTGGGGCATCCCTGGAACTACTTGGTGAAGTCACCAAATGATAACTACTTATTTCTTGTTATAAGAAAAGCCGAGTATGTGGGAAATGGGGAGAGAATAAGGTGGATTACAAAAGGATTTGAAGTTTATAAATTTGACGATATTCAAGTAAGATGGGATAAGGTCAAGGATTTGGGAGAGTTTGCTTTGTTTGTAGGACCCAATACCTTTTTCTTTCTCCCAACTTCTACGTGTTCAAGTATCGTTACTAGGAATGATATATGCTTTGTGGATGAGATGAATGGTGATGGTGTGGGTGTGTTGGATTTTGTCGGTGGCAGCATTCAACGATTTGACCTTCACTATGGCCGCAAGTGGAATCCATATCTGAAAGCATTTTGGTTTACACCCACTCTGGTTTGAGCAAACTGTTGCGTAAGTAAACAGTTTTTTTTTTTTTTTTTTAATTCACTCACGTGCATCATCTCAATTAATACTGCTTATACCAAGTATGTCTTTTCTTTGTTTGGTTCGCCCATACCTGGATGATTTTAGTGTTAAACTCTGGTAAATAATCAATAAGCTCAACACATTGTCCTTTTGGGTATATGAAAACTCATCTCAGTCTTTTATGTATTTACTTTTTAGTTTTTATGTGTGTGTAAAAGCATGTATTGAATTGTGTACATTTATTGTTATCCCAGACTTGTTAAAGCTTTTGAAATGAGTCAAGTTTGTTTTTGCTTTTAAACTTACGAGAAGCATTTGATATATTCTTTTACTAAGGGAATCAACCATATATTACATATTTCTCCGAACTTCTAATTCTAGTACATAGGATGTGATGAATTTTACAGATTTATTATTGTTAATTTTTAGTGATGCTTTCCCTATTTCGTACTACAGCTTATCTTATACTTCATACCAAAGAGGAGGGACCCCAGTTTTTGTTGTGGTTTGGTGGGAGTTTTTTTTGTGGGGAGGGGGGGGGGGGGGGTGTGTTGTTGTGGTTGTGGATATTTTTTGTACTACGAGTACATATGCACGCCCATGTGGGCTATATGATTAGATTAGTGTTCTGACTTTATAAAATACATCATACTATATTGCAATGTTTATTTCCCAACAATGTAAACATAGGCCTAGTCAGAATGGAAGTAATGTACTCACACCGTTCAAGGTGATTTGATAGTTTGAACCATCATTCAAATCTAACGTCCTTAAATTCTTATGCACATCATCACATGCCTACGTGCATGTTTGATCTTGTTGATGTTTTGTGTGTTCATCCATTCAGATCTGTTCAATTACCTTTGCAACCTACATACCTTTCATCCATGCTGCTTTTACGTTGTCTGGTCGCCTATTACATACTGCAAATTTCAGCATGCCTTTTCTGTACTTTTTATATCAGTCTGCACATGTGACCTATCCTTGCCACTTCTTGCTACTCAAGCCTTGATTTCTCTACATAGCTTTTAGCATCTGAAGTAGCTGGAGCTCCATGCAAGGTTAAGATCAAACCCCCAAAAATCTAAGCACCGAAGCTGTAAAAATATAACTGAATGATTGCTGTTGTAGTCGACTTTAACTATACACTTGCAACCAATGTTCTAGTCAGTGATATATGCTATTTCAAAATCAGGAGGACATGAAAAATGCGGCCCAGTATAAGTCTAAATGTACAAACTGTTTAGTCCACATAATCCATGACCTTTGCATGTTTGAAAAAGAACCGAGGAAGTTATGAAATTAGTAATCAATTACAATAATTAATTTAAGAATTGTCAAGTGTCATAATTCCAAGTAGTAAATGTTTCAGTATCAAATAATTATAATCATTAAAAGAAGTGGTATGAGAGATCACTCATCCTTTTTTACAATGCACATGGCTTCTTCGGTTGCTGCAAAACTAAAATCTCAACATTTATGAAATATCCAAAAAATGAACAATAAGTATCTAACAGATTAAGTAGTTATCATAGTTTAAAGCGCTATTATAGTTTATCTATGTACGTATATCATTACCACACACACATCTGGATGTTGCATTCCACTTTGTGTCTGTGAACATCATGAATGAAATCACTAAATGCAACTATAACTGCCAACCCCTTTTTTTTAAATTAAGAATGTAAACTGCTTTTACTAATATAATTAGAATACGATAAAACTGTCTGCTTTTTTCACACAAAATAATAAATTACCTAATATGATATAAAAAATTGAAATAAATGCAGAAAATTTTGAAGTTAAATGTTCCATCCTTTAACTCAAAAATTTATGTTCATAAAATTTAAATGAGAGGCTAACTACTGTACTTATAAACTCAGCATGTACTACTGAATTGCATGTAAAAAAGAAAACAACCTGCTTTCGCATGTTTGATGCATAGTTTAGGAATACTACAACATTATTGGTTTGTCTACACTTCAGCCTACAATACTGCATTAAACTTCAATATGACGATCAATCGATCATTGTAATAAAATCAGGTTTGTCATTTGAACATGTATGTATAGCAAGTAAGATAAATTCTCCATGAGGATGATCAATTCGTAAGTTTGCTCGAGCAAGAAAAGCAACATCTACTTAATTGAATTGGGTTCCGCTAACCAAATTCTTTCTCATTACTAACACTAACAACAGAGATGAAGTTCAATTTCTACCCAACTAATTTTTTTAGAATTTACCTATAAACAAAAGCCTTGTTAATCAAGGTTCTGTAATAACAATTATTCCTAAAGTATTAGAAATTATCTATACATGTCAAATTTTACGGCTGAAAGAGATACAATTCCCATTCGTGCACTCTCTGCTCATTAATTTACTGAAGCTCTGTAATATTTATACCTGCTATCACAATGTGTATTCCATTAAAATTGCAGGCAAACTTTATTTTGAGTGCCCCACACTATTAATCATAGTACTGCCTATTAGTCTATTTACCGAACCAAGTCATATTCATCTTCCTCTTCTCTCTCTCTGTTTTTTTCTGGCGCTGGCACAATTTTTAGTTCGGTCACAGTCAAGCTATAACTATCTTAAAGACCCACTAACGTTATAGCCTTGACTTTATAAGTGTAAATCAGGTCTTGATGTTATATAAGTAGAAATCAGGTCTTAATGTTTATATTTGAACGATTAAACACCTATATGTTTGATTAAAAAGGTAGAAATCGGGTCTTAATGTTTATACCTATAACACAACAGTAGTTCATGAAGATCTTGAACATTTCCAAACAATTATAAGACATATGGTTAAGTTGGATAAGTCAAATTGTAGCACCTAAATGTTTTAACAAAACAGTATAAACTTTGCTACAGGTCTTGCCATGGACACAAAGGGTTGATATTCCAGGCGTGTAACCACATCAGCCACCACTGAATTCAAATCCAAGACCAATGACTGAACCTGGACTGTACTTGTACTTATTGCTTGATAAGTTAGTTCCCAAATCATTTTCAAAATAGTACTTCATCATAAAAATAATTATCCAAATGAAGAAAAGAACAATCATTTTGCAACATCTGTAAGGAGGAAAGACGAAAATGAATCAAAAAATGATTTTATATATACAATAGCAAATCCGATGATTGTACAGAAAAATACAATACTAAGTGAACGAATAACTTTCAAACAAACAAATCTATCTTAAACCAAGAATCAATTACAAATTAAAGAATAGATTCAAGAAAGTGTTTAACTCACGTAATAAGTTTAGCCATGGGTAATCAATTTGAATAACTTCAGCATCAGTGCAAGAGTAGTCAACAGTGTGAGATTTGAGACAATAACAACAATAATGGTTCATTTAGGACGATTAGGCTTTTTTACGCTGTTGTTAAATGAAAGAAAAGAAACACGATTAGATGAGAAGGGTATTTTAGGAAGTTTCAAAAGACACGGTTGATTATAGTTCAATGAATTTTTATTATTAATAGTAGAGAAGAGATTACTCTATGGTAATGCATGTTATCCTTTTGCTCTTTTTTGCTTGCTCTATCTTAAACTCGATGTTTCTTTCATATGCTCTGAATCTCCCTTCTGTTTATTTTGGATTTTCGTCTGCCTGAGGTGAACGTATTTCTACTCGGTTTGCCTTTAAATTCTAACCTTCTTCAGCATGAAGTTAGTTTACAAATGAATTGGGAAACTTGTTTGTAGCGCAAATAGACGACGATAATGAAGCCATTTTGTTGTGTAAAGGACTCTTACTATTTTTCCACCAGATTAAATCTTTTTCTTGCAAGCAACACATTACAAATAACATCAGCCTCATTTTTACAATTGTATTACTTATTTTTATACTTATTTTTACATACCGATAGTTCTTGGACTTCCAATCAAAATATATGTTGTTGATGATATTTTAACTTAACAGCTTTGTTATGTATAATGAAATAAATGGTTATCCTTTTATTTTGCATGAGCTTAGAATTATATTAGGAGCTGTTTATAATTCCTTGATAGTGTGTACATTGCAAAAAAAAAAAAACACGGCGTTGGCTACAAAATATGACTTTGTACTTGGATATTTAAATTTATCAGTTATCTTGTGGTGCCATATCTTTAGTCATGTAGACAGGAATCATATTCATGAATTTGTATAAATAATGCAGTGGTTACCAGAGAGACTAATAGCATATGGCACCAATGCGGGTGAACTATGGAATCACTTATCATAAAAATCAATATTTGATTGGTAGCTATGGCCGAGGGATTTATGAGCTTATTTGATCTTAGAAGCTGGGGTTTGTATATTACTATATTACTGCAGTTTATACATTTACCATGCACATTGTCCTAAAATTTAGTTGTCTTGAAGTCCATGTAATATTGCTGACTTCCTTTTGACAAATGGTATATAATGTCTGGAATTGAATATGCTGGATCAAAATTGAGGTAGAATTTGTTAATGTTGTCGACTATTATTGTACAACGCTGATAAGTGCATGGTTCTTGGTAATGAGTCATTTGGTACTTGGACTTTTAAGCTCACAACATTTAGCTGTAAGCATCTTTTTTTTGAACTTATAAGTCGTAACTTTATTTCTGGAACCATGTTCCTTTTCCTTTATTTCTTGAACATATATCTAATTTTATATTTACTCTGTTACGTAATTATGACCATAAGATGTTAAGAAACAATGCGCAGGTGTCAATATAGGATGACTATTGTATGTTTCTTGGTTTTATATGTACCGTCAATATTGATTAACAATGGCTAAATTTATTTAAACTCGTAAAGCTGTTAAGTAGCCTCCTAAAACTTTAAAAAATAATCCTTATAAAATTGTCTTTATGTCATTTACTCCATTCTATTAACCCTCATCATATTTTCCTTCTATTTTTCTTATACATAACTTTACTAATACAACTTTAGGTAATTTTTGAATATTGTGCTTGAATCGATTGAGTGTGAATGATAATACAATTCTAATTGAATTAGAAAAAGTAAAACTTGAAATTTTTGTTGTTTTGATTTTTATTTAATTTGAAAATACATAGTTTATAAAAGATCAACCGAGAGAATGTGGAAAATCATGCAATAGAAATGCGGGACATGTAGAACACTTGTGCAGGTGATGTGGATTAAAAAATTCTCTCAAGTAATGTGGTTTTTCATGCAATCAAATTTTCTAATGGATCGGTTTTTAGTAATGCAAGGGTATAAGAGAATTTTTTATAGTAAGATGTGTATGCTCAGCAAATATAAAAACATGTATATAGTGTCTTTTTAGTTTTGTAGGACCAGGCAACAATTTTAAACTTTAAGTATTTAAATAGAATTAACCATCAACAATATATGGCGAAGCTTTTTTTAAAAAAAAAGATTACTCATTATCATTTTCTTCTCTTTCCTGTTAGCTAGTGAAGTTTAGGACGTAAGTTTTGAAACGGTTTTGAAACTAACTATCGCAGACTAGGGAAGACAATGTGGCGGGTTTTTTTTTGTGTCCAAGGCCCACACTGGGTTTTTTAAACCCTGCACCAGACCTGCCGATGCAGACCCTGTCCGGGTCTGGAATTTCTTCCGTACCCAGAATCCATATGGGTTAGGATAGACCTGAACCGTTCCAAGACCCTGTGAGGCTTTACATATTCATTTAAAATTATATATATATATATATATATATATATATATATATATATTTGTAAGAAGGATTGTCACTAAATGATACAATGAATATAGATATAAATGCGTTTATAATGATAAGTAAGATGATAAAAAAGAGGTGCATGATAACGGTTTAAGGAAAACGTGCACATGTTATTATATAATTATCGGTGATGCAACTTAATACCGTAAATGAATGGAACATTAGAATATCCATGTTATAACCACTTATGTATAAAAGTATTAACAAATCATCGTTATAGGGATAAAGTTATGAGATCTCAGTAGTACAGGTTAGCCAAGCTACGACTCGACCATAGACCCGGAGCTCTTAAGAACGGGTCAAAATAGGAGTGAGTCTATTGGGTTTAGACCATGAACCCGCTTCATTGCCATCCCTACCGTATCGTAGACTGATCAGTTTAATACTTCATACCTCTAAATTGACCACTGTATCTTTATTTAACTGTGAAAATTTGACGAACAACTACATTAAAAAATCCTTCTTAATTAAACTATACTCACCTTTCTTGGTTGATTTTGAAATATCGATTCCTAATTTTACCATTTTCCTCTTAAACCTGGCTTGAACTTTTTTTCTAATTGATTCTCTTTAGTGTGATTTTTTGTGCAATACACATTTTTTTCATCGAAAATGTTAGGGGTGGGCACGGGTCGGTTTGGTGCGGTTTTGAGTCCAAATCGCTTCCGCACCACATCAAGCGGTTAATCAAAAATACAAACCATTATACCAATCCTTTAAACGGTTCGGTTTCGGTCCGGTTTGAATGTAATACGGTTCGGTTTCGGTCCGTTTTGAATCCATATTAAATATGAAATAAAAGAATTACTTACATCAACAATTAATTTACAAAGGCAACCGTGTGAAACTTTTACATTTAAAGGTTAAAACACGCAATGTTATACTGAAATGAAAGATTAGTTCTTAACTGTATGAATATTTCAATTTGACATTTACCTACAAGTGAGACTTTTTTTTGGCAGATTAACCAAACATCAACATTAATCAATGCATAATCATTAAGGAAAATGACTAGAATAAGATTATAATTAGCATTAATTCACAAAAAAATGAGATGAAAAATATTATACCAAACTATAACTTCTTCCTTTATGTCAGCGATTATTATTAATATAACAACAACATACGCTAAAAATAGAATGTACATCGTTAGAATCTAAAATAAGATAGGAGTTGCTTATATTTTTATCATAAAATTACTAATTTAAATTTTCGGTTCGGTCCGGTTTAGTATGGTTGGTTCAATCGTCCAAACCGCAATCGAACCGTATCGATGCGGGTCGGTCCGGTTTGGGGTATCTGCTTTGGTTAGAAGATTCGGTGCGGGTTTCCACACCGCTTTTACGGTCCGGTGCGGACGATTTCCGTACAGCGGTGTGGTTTATGCCCACCCCTAGAAAATGTTATTTAGACAGTGATTTTTAATTCTTTTATTAGAAAAATATTTAATTTTTTGTAAAATTTTCAATTTGATTCAAACTTTTAATTCTTTTACGTCCATTCATTTACAAATATTAGCTAAACTATTTTGTTGAGCATATTCAAAGTCACAGAAAAGATTAAAACCAAAATATATAACTATAACGTATACATGATATATAATCAATAATGTGGTTGTTCATAATTTATTGAGATTACAATTTGCGGAACATACTCAAGCCTACGTTAACATGATAAAGGAATCTTAACACCTACTAGACTCTTTCATTTATTTTAGAGTTTTAGAAGGTATGTAATGTGTAATAGAAGTCTTTTTATTATAGTGATACTTCATTTACGCATAACATTTATTTTGATGTCTCAATGGTTTGAAATGATGACCTTTAGAACCTAAATTTATAACGTCGTACAACTAACGAGTTGAACTAATGGTCCTTGACTTAGTACATGAAAACATACAATAGTATTCTAATCTACTTTAATGAACTTGCAAAGAGTTTATTTTTTAAAATCCATACCAAACAAAATGAATTGTAAATGTTGATTAAGAAATGGAAACTAAATAATATTTACATATAAAAACTATTGGCATGCCTCTTCAAATTCCATGCAAGAGCCAAATCGTACAACCATCGAAACTTTTGAGTCTTGGTCACATGTATGTACTTGCCTCATGTTATGTGTTGTCTACTACGAGTATTATGCCCTAAAGACGACACAAGACTGTAGATGTTTATTATATATTCGACCACCTAAAAAAGTTGTATGGTGAGCGATTTCATTCGATAAGGTATGAGATTTTGGAAGAAATTGATTCATTCAATAATTGGTAAGGAAAAGCACAGTGCAAGTTGATGTATTCAATGAGTGCATTGATAAGCTCACTGGATTTTTAAACAAGTCTATACCAAGAATCATAAATAGATCTCATTCTTCGATCATTGATAGCACAATTCGATATGTTCATATTGTATTGCAGTATGAATTCACTCAAGCAATTGATTTCTTTAATTACTATGGATAACCAGTGATACCTTTGTGAAGGAAACTAGTATAATTCTAGTAGTACCGACTTCCTCCCCTGGTAAGACCTTCAAGATTACGAAGTGAAAATAAAAGATGCCAACATAGACACGGTTAGGAGGAAGAGTGATCAAAGTCACCACTTCATCGCAAAGGGTCACCAAAAATGAAATTGTTCAACTTATTTGAATACACTCAAAGAAGGAATTAGGTTCCTCTTTTGAATGGTGTTTCTTTATAGAAAATGGTTTATCTATGTTATATCTTTTGAGTTTTAGGTATTAGATCAAGAGCTCACATATATAATTTCTTGCAAAATTCTAGAAGTAGAAGAGCCATGGGAAGAGGTTCAGTGGAGTTTTGCATTGTAAGTGGTGTTATTATAGCATCTTAAACAGTTGGAGGCTACCATTTACAGATGAACATGTATTTACTTGCTATTATATACCAAAATTTATTGATGAAATAATCTTTGTTTCCATGCTTGATCGAAAACGGATACAATTTTGTTTTCAATATGAATATTATGAATATTCGTTATGAAATTAGAATTGCTTAATATATATACTAATAATGATATTTATAATAATGTTTTAGTTATTGAAAATGGTTATGTCATCTAAAATAAACGATAATTATTATTAATACTATATGCTAGGCATACAAATGAAATACGATGGCACAAGTTATGAAATGAAGAATGCCTTATTCCATTTGATTTAGAATCATATAACACTGGTGTATCATGCCTCATCAAAAAATGACTAAGCTCATTTAGTGGGAGTAGGGATGGTAATTAGACCCGACTTGATGGATTCGAACCCGAGCCGGCGTGTCTCAGTTTTAAGCGAGTCGGGATTTGTCGAGTCCAAACTATACATTTCAAAAGCTTAGACCCGAGCTTCGGTTCGGGTCTGGTTGGGTAATAACACTGAAAATAGCTAAATTGAATAAATTTTTTGTAGATTGTTTATAAATTACTTAAATAAAATTCAAAACCCTTAAATGAATTTTTAGAGCTTTACAAACAACTTTTTAAAACAAGAAAGTAAAATTACTCCATGAGCATATCAACCAAAAATCAATACAATTTATATCGCATAGCTGAGTCGAATTCCATTGTGTAACAACCCTATATTTTGTAATTATTTTATTATATATTTTAATTAGTTTAATGTAAAATTTTGGTTTAAAAACTTATTTTTACTTATTTGAATGATAAAATTTTATTATTTAAATATAAAATCTTGATTTTGTATGAGTTATAATTCCAAACCGTGTAAGTTAAATATTTGCTTGAAATGTTGATTTTGGTCAAAACAGTCAAACTGTGACTTTTAACTTAAAATTTTAAAAGTTTGAATTTTTTATTATTATGAAAGTACATAAAATTCTAAGAACACCACTTTTCGTTTCGTTGAAATTGGATGTAAATTGTGGAAGTTGAAATTGGATGAACATACCCTTTACAATATTGTGCATATATAGGGCTATTTAACAATGACTATTTTAAATTGAATAAATTACTTCTTCTTTGTTATATTTTATTTTATTATGTAATAATATGTTTTATTATGTATATTTTGACTTTTAAATATTTTTAAATGATAATAGAATTTTTCCAAAATTTACTGTATTTATTTCATATTTTTAAAGGCTGTTTTATAATTTTCTGCTATTTTTCTTCATAAATTTTACTTAATTAATTTTTTTTATTTTTTTTATTTTGTGAATGCATTTTATTTTATTTGTTATAAATATTTTTACAAGTCCATGAAGATTTTCTAAAGTTCATTTGAAATTATTTCTAATTTTTAAAGCCTAGTCTGCAATTTTAAGCCATTTTCTTAATTTAATTATATATAATTAAAATTTATTGATTTATTTTATACATTCACTTTTATTGCTGTGTTTTACTTTATTTTATTCATTTTATATGTATTTAAATTTAAGAAGTTTTTTCCAAAGTGTATTGAAGTTATTTCTGATTCCTAAGTCTAGTTTTCATTTTCTGTGCCATTTTTCTTATTTTAATAATATCTAATTAATAATTAATTATTAATATTTTGTTTATCTGTTATATTTTCGAATTCTAACTGAAATTTATAAGTGTTTTCAGTTATTTAAGATGTATATGAATATATATAGGAAGTTTAAAAGGTTTGAAAGCAAAGAAACGTAAAACCGTTTTAACGTTTCTTCTTCCGTTTCTTTTCCAATTAATAAATTTAATTTCCTTTGACCGTTCCTTTCTTTATTGTAGCTGTGCATTTCTTACCTCATTTTCACGTGAAAACGTTCCTCTCCACTTCATTTTTCACGGCTAGAAAGGTTTGGTAATGGCTCCTCTTTTCCTCTTCTTTTTGCTCTTCTTTTCCATTGTTTTCTTATATTTTGCCTTGTTTTCTCATGTGTATTGCTTGGCCTCTCGTCCATAGCCACGGCCACCACCTCCTACACCTCTTCCCTGCCATCATCACCAGCTACCCCTCTGGTCTTGACCAAGGCCGAGCCCACCATGGTGCCAAAACTCCAAAAAAATGCAACAATGCCCTTGAACAATGCTAGTTTGATCACCTTTGCCTCATCTCCTTCAACCACCACTTTAACCACCACCATAGCCACCTCCACCACCTCTGACCTGACCTCCACCCTCTGCCACATCACCCACCACCCTCTGGAAATCAGACCATGACCAAGCCGTGCCCATCCATTGAAGCTAGCACCACAAAACTTCCACAAAACTCCTTAAAACATTGCCTAGACCACACATATCATCACCTACCCTCCATATCTTGCTTTGGCCACCCCTTAGACACCACCACCAGCCACTCCACCACCTTTGGCCACTGCTCCAGCTACTGTCCAGACCTGTACAAGCATGGCCAAGCCACCACATGCCCATGGCCGAGCCAAGAATGTCACAAAAACTCAACTTATTTAACCTTAACCCTATATATGCTTTATGTTGCACTACTACACCTTCATCTCCACTTGTTGTCTTGCCTATATGATGTTAAACCTGACCTATATGATGTCATACCTGAGCCAAATCATCATCATAGCCAAGCATAAGTGTCCCTTAGGACAAGCATTGAAGTGGTTGAAGCAAGGTCCAATCTATCTTGTTCATTTTGCTTTGTATTTCAAAATTGTCTCAATGTTATTTTATGTTGAATGTTTATATATTGTCTTGTTTGTTTTGTTTTGGGTTGTTGATACAAAATCATATCTTGGCTATCTTTCAACTCAAATCAAAAGTCGTGCAATTGTGCTTGTCGTGCCTTTGGAGTCGTGCTTGTATGTTGTTTTGGTCTCTAGCTTTGAAAAAGGTGAGTCTTTCTTACTCTGACATTTATACTTATGAGAAGTGAATTGATGACAAGTGTTTAGTAATATAAAATATTTATGCAAGATAATGATGATCATATGATATGCTATGCCATGTTATTACCATGTTATTACCAAGTTTAAACTGTTAATTTTCACCTGACATCTGATATATGATTGTGTATTGTGATATTGACCTTGTTTATATTATTTCTACATACGATCACACTGCAAGTTCCCTGTTAGAAAAAAATTGTTATGGGCTGAAATGATAGGCCCGAATGGTTTTAAATTTTTCATTTTGACTTGGGATTGCGGGTTTGAAATGATAAAACCCGGATTTTTCTTTGTAAATTACGGGTTGAAATGATATATTACCCGTATCACTTTACCTAGCGTAGAAAATTTTATACAGGCCCGTAGTTAAAATATGCTTTTCTAAAAATTTTAAAATATTTTAGAAATTTAATTATTATAATATTTTGATTTGAAATTTAATAAAAATAAAACTTTTGTAAAATATTATTGATTTTCTGAATAATTGTAAGTGAAATGAATTAATGAAAAGTTAGGAATTTCGAACGTAAGTTATTTTGGAAATTTTGATTAAATTTTAATTGGAAATTTAATTGAGTATGAAATTATGATAAATTTATGATAATTTGAATTTAAATGAATTTAAAGTGATTTTTATATCATATTAATGATTTTAATAAAGGTGAAATGTGAAATAAATGAATATTGTAAGTTGAAATTTTGAAATATAACTAAAACTGGAAATTTATGAAATTGACATAAAGGTGAACTTTTAGTTAAGTAAATAAAAATAAAACTAAGTTATATTTGAGAATTTGAACTTAAGTGTTAAGTTGAAATTTAACGTAATGGATTTTAAAAATTCAACATTGCATTTTAATAAGTGAATTATTATTAACTCTTGATTTTTGAATGGAAATTTAACTTTATAAAATCATGAACTTGAGGAAAATTAAATGATGTTATAAATGTGAAAATGCATGATTTTATAAGTTAAAAAATGTTTTTAATAAAAATATAATTGGTTGAGAAATTTTATTGAATATTTGAAGTTAATTGACTGCATTTTTTGAAATGCTATTAATTACAATGTAAACGATATTACAGCATTTGTAAACGCTGTAGTTGATGATAATGAACTAAAAAGCTAAGTTGAATTAAAAGCTATTATAGCAATCTTTGTAAGTGCTATAATTTTTGAATTTAACTAAGTTATTCGAATTTAAGTAAACCTATTATAACATTTTAAAATGCTGTCTTTTATTAAATTGAACTGTTTTGAATGTAACTTTCCGTATAAGTTTTCTAAATGATGTGAAAAGTGAATTTTCACTGTTTTGATAAACTTAGGTGAATAAATGAACTTTGGAAGTTGAATTTTTTTGGAAATTTAATAATTTAATTATTAAGCATAATAACTTCATTGAAATGAAAAAAAAAGAATTTTTGGAATATAAACTGTTTTAAAATATGAATTGAAATGGTATTTTAGATTGAACAAAATGAATAATGATTTGAAATGAATGAAGTTTTGAAAAGATACGATATTTTGATATATTAAAATGATTTGAAAATGAAGTTTTGAAAGGATATGATATTTTTATATATTAAAATAATTTGAAACGAAGTTTTGAAAGATATGATATTTTTGATATTAAATGATTTGAAAAACGGAGTTTGAAAGATAGGACATTTTGATATTAACATGATTTAAAAAGAAGTTCTGAAAGATATGATATTTTGGAACTGAAAGGTAGTGTTGAAAGGGTATGAAAATTTAATATATTGAAATGGTTAGAAATGACTTGATATTTATTTTGATAAATATTTGAATTGAAAGATATTTTACGATGATATATTGAAATGACTTTGGAAATGATTTAATCTTTATTTTGATAAAGATTTGGATTGAAAAGGATATTTTATTTTGAAGTATAAAATATTTTTAAAGTTATAACTACGGGTTATAATAACGATGGGTTGTTAAAGAGACCGGGATCGGATATTGTCTTATAGCCGGCCAATACCGAAAACCACTTTAACAACCGTGTGCGCGGTGGAGATTCCAGAATGAAGTAGGATGGTGGCAACGTTCTCGAGGTATATATTACGTGGACCCAACTCCCGTGAGCTGGCATATATGACTAAAACAGGAGCTATACCGGGCTACACAAAGGGTCGCACCCTTTCATCGAGCATGCTCCATCGGAAACCATTCTATTACTGTTGTGATTCGATTCGGTGGCGCCACTTTGATTCGGGGGTATTGTTCGAGGTGGGCGGAAGCTGCTGGCTTGCCGTCACCACCGGCCGGGAGTGCAAACGGTGTATCCACCCTGGCATTTCCTTGCGTGCCGTGTCATATCCTTATATCGAGCCCACTACGATTTTGGTTTTAAAGATCCGACCGCGTTAAGGTTCACCATCCCCTTAACGCTATTTTCTATATGATTATACTTTACTGATTAGACACTACCGTATATAGCGTATATTACTACATAGTAAATAGTTTAACGGATCCTTAGAGGATGGGCGGTCCCAAGCATCCTTTAAGTTACTGATGCATTTTGTTACTGTTCACTTGAGTTGATTTACAGTTTATAAGTATTTATGTCCTGACTCGAGTGTTTTGTGTTTTGCTTTACGCTCGAGTCAGATTGATTGAGTTAGCATTCAAGATTCACCTTCGGCGTTGGAGCTTTCCTTGAAGATCCAGCCATCAATTTTGTTTCAATATCCAGTGGTTCAGTGATGTATCTGATTTGTACCTGATGTATCCTGTTACTCTTCTGTTGTATCTTATTTAACTCTGATGTATCTCATATTTATATAGTAGCTTCATGAACTACTATCTCTTTTTCTTCCGCTGCATTTTATATACTCTGTGTCTGTGATCTGTGATTTTTATTTACTGTATATTCTGAGGTTTGCCAAAATTTTATTTACAACATGGTATTTTGAGCAATTCAATTCCGGCACGAGTGTCTGCCTATGCACTTATAATGGATGTGAATGGTTGAAAATACCGAGTCGTTACACATTGTGCTATGGCCATTCATACACTGCACGTAACATATAAATAAATAACTCAAATCAAAATGCAATTGAATAACATTTCTTTTGCATTTTGATAATCCAACACACATAAAATTTGCGACGACCCAAAATTTCAGTCATTCAAATTTTAAATAATTATTTGATTTTAAATATTGAAAAGTTAATTTTATAAGCTAAATAACTTGAAATTCAAATATAACTGTTATTTGAATTTTTGGAATTGTTTAAATAATTGAATCTTTAATTTAATGTAAATGAAAATGATTTCAAAACCTATTTAAATTCTGTTTGAATTAGAATAATGGTAGTGAAATTTTAAATTTGAAACAAAAGTGATTAAATAGATTTTTTTAATCGTTTTAATTAACGTGTGAAAATGGCCTTTTGGGACACTGTCTCGGATTTTGACGAAACTAGTATCATTGAATCCGTAATAGTATATTATTATATGATAACAGATTTCATGGCGATCGGACATATCGTTTGGTCTGCGGGTTCGAAACATGTAAAAATTAATAAAAAGAATTTAAATTAATACAGTTTAATTTTGAGAAGCTAACTTCTAAATACAATCGAATTGGCTTCTGATACTAGTTCCATTGTGTTCGGAATAGGGGTATTACATATACAACGCCAGGCGACACGCTTCGATTGAATTTTGAAAATTTCAAGCTTGAATTGTGTCGTTGAAATTTTCTATAAAAGGACTTTCTTTATTCTCATTTGCAAACCCCAAAAAGATAACAACTCCACAACCACCATTAGGGCAAACCCATCCAACGAGACCACGAAATCGCACCACCCATGCCGATTTAGGCTTCGACTTCAACTGCAAAATTGAAGAGCACGACTTAAGGTATAATCTCAACAGTGGAGATTAGAATTAGAGCAACGTGGAGGTGGCTAGGCGTCTCCATTCATTTGCGTTTTTGAGGGGGGCGCTGGATCTCGTCGTTGTGGATGATTTGGGGGCTAGCACTAGGTGCGATGGAAGTGTGGCTGCGTGGGCGATGCTCGGTGGTGACGGCGACGCGGCGATCGAGAAGGTGAAGTCGAGTTTTCGATTACTTAGAAGCAAACGAATGAAAGATGGAAAAGTAATTTGAACGTTTAAATTAAAGTTACTTATAAGTTAAATAATTTTGAACTTCATTAATCAGTAACTTTTTCGTACGAGGTTGAAATTAAGCGCGACAAGTTACGTTGTGATCATAACAGCGAAATCTACTTTATGGGGTTGGATTGGATGGATTCAGAGCTAGTAGGAATTTAGGTTAAAACTGAACGCCTGTTCATTTTTAATTCAAACCAGAACGCTTAAGTAATTACTAGAATCAAAGTGAGTTAACTCACCTCTCTGGCCCACTTATATTCTTATATAAGTGTGGATAATTTTATTCATGAATATTGTTGCTTATTTGGATGATTAACTAATTTATTAGTTGGTTTGGATATATTTCTGCCCATGGAGCGGATGAGACTGTATTACATTCCTGTGTATGAGTGGATGACTCGTTGTATACAATCCCACCTTGAAGCGGGTATGTGACGACCAACATTTCAGAAGGTTTAAATCGACAATAATCCACACATGTCAATTTAAACAATCCGTAACATGGATAATCAAAGTTGTTAATTACGAAAAATAAGAAAGGAAGAAGAAAATAAATATAAAATCTCGCAGCGAAAAGATAATATATAATAATCAAATAAACAGTTCATGAAGCTGTTTGTATTATACATTTGATTATAATTTGTACAGCATTTATTATAGTTATATATACAACCGGAATAAATAAAATAATGCAGTAGACAACATGATGCATGAATAGTAATAGTAATAATATACCAAATCTTCGTCTTCATCCTCCAGAAAATGATCTTCAATGTGCTGAAATACTCAGGGCTAATCCGAATGTAATGAAAAGATAAAACACTCGAGTCAGGATTAAAATATCCTTATGTGAGTCAAATCGATATCACATAATATGCATGTAATAGCGTCAGAGTTATTTACGGGGTTTCACATCTCCTATCCAGTGTATAACGTGATTGCAATAACTCAAGAGGTGTTACGAGATTTTTCATCTCTTAAGGATCCTTCAATTTATTTATATATAGTAGAATACGCTACATATATAATGATTAGTCGATAAAAAATATTTTTCTTAGCCTTAAGGCTTTACATTGATTCCCCTTAACGCGTTTTAAAGCATTTTCATACAATTTGCATATAATGGCCCAGTAGCACGTCGGAGAATAGGGATGAGCCGTAATACGACAACACTAAACCAAAACCACAGTGGTCTCATATAAGGATAAAAATATGACAAGGCACGTGAAGAAATGCCCAAGGTAGGATACTACCAGTTTGGGTCGCATGGCTGGTGGTAACGCGTCGTAGCCATGACCGCCCACCGTGTCCATCCATCCCATATCGAGTCGACGGAGGCTATTCCAAAATCAAGGTGCACCAATCGAAACTAACAACAAAAGTAATAGTATGGAGCAAGTCCAAGTAAATCGAAGAATGGATGTCCGTTAGGGGTAAATAGCCCGCTTGGCCCTATCAAGCCATCTTGATTTAGTCATTTCAAATTGACACAAGTGCTAGGGTCTATCCATCAATGTTCTCTTTTTTCAAATCCAGCAAACGACGTCAAATCCAACCACTTCGTTATGGAGTCTCCTCCACGTACACAGTTGTTATAGTGGTTCCAATATTGACGGAGATTATGCCAATAAGAGGCCCTAGTCACTTTAACAACCAAACGTTGTTTTACACACTGGTTGGTACTTTTACATTTCGAAAACATTTCATACTTAATATCAAAAATATCATATTCACTTCAAAATATCATTTCATTTCGAAGTCATCATATTTACTCAATATATACTATTTCACTTCAAAATCATTTTCACCTCAATATCTCGATTTTTCTTCCAAATTTGTTTGAATTTCAATTTAGGTTATAACTTCATTTTAACCCAATTCGTATTTAAACCAACGATTTAAATATAAACATTCCAGTCTTGACCATTTTTTTTTTAAAAATGGTTTGAACAGTTCTAAATAGTTAAAACAAGTTAAAATAGTTTGATACAGAATAGTTTAATAAAATGGTTTGTATATTAAAAATGGTTTATACAGGACATAGTCTGGGAAATCAAAATAATTTGAATATTTAAAAAGATAGGTTTTAAACATTTTATATTAAAATAATTTATTCGAAAATAGTTTAATGTCAAACTAATTCAATTCCAAACCTTCCATTTCAAATCAATTTCAATTTCCATTTCAATTTAAATCGAGTCAATTCCGATTTCAATTCGAATTAACTTCGATTCCAATTTCAATTCGAATCAATTTCAATTTCGACTCCAAATTAATTTCAATTTCAATTTCAAATCGATTTCAGTTTGAATTCCAAATCGATTTCAATTTCAACTTCAACAATTTGATTCAATGGTTAAATTTTAACTCAATTCTCAATTTTAAACCATTTCAATTTATATCAATTTCGAACTCAATTTTCGAAATATCTACTTAAATCATTTAAGTCAAATTTTACTTTGATGTTCAGTTAAATGTTCAAATTCTTTAAAATAATTCAATTTTGAGCCCAAATCTGAAATATCCATTTAAATTGCTTTTACTTAGACAATATTCAAAAGTTCGAATAAAAGTTCAAATCTTTTAGAACAAATCAATTTCTGAAATTCAAATCATATTTAAGTTATAGCTTCAAAATCTCAAATTTTATTTTTAAACAATTTCGTTTAACAAATTTTAATTCCACATTTTGAGCCCAAGTTCGAAAATAATTCGATTTTCATAGGTTCGATTTTTATTTCTTTAAATCAAATCATTTAAATAATTTCAAATCAAAATTTTAAAATCATTTAGTTTAACCAAATCCGGTGTTTGTATATAATATTCTATCCTATGGCCAAGTGGATAGTTATTCAATTTAATTCAGGGATGGATATATATCATTTCAATTCAAAATAAATGTCGTAAGTATAAATCGTTTCAATCTATTTCTTAATTTATTCGAAATAATTGGATTTACAGTTTTATAAACTATAAATAATATACATGATGATAACAGGATATATCAAAATAAATAAACATCTAAATAATCCAAAATATCAATCAATAGCATCCATCGCAATCAACATCCAAATCAGTCAAAATATCATAACAATTTACTAGTTATCAATAATCGGGAATTTAACTAGCAATTTAATTTCCATTTCAAATTTGAACTGTTAATTCAAATTCCTATCATTTTGATTCATATCAATTTAAATGTCAGTTAAATTTACCAAACAACAGTCAATAAAATTAAATCACTCTATGACGTTAATTTAACTAACATAAAAATTATTCTAGTACATCTTGAGCGTTATAAAACATTCGTATTTTATTTGAAACTAAAAATATTTTAGCTTCAAATAAATTCCAATTCGATTCCACGCCGAAGCCTTCGTTGATACGATCCTAACGCAATTTGTTTCGCTCGAAACGGACCTCGTAGGCAAGAATTATGCAACAATTAATATAATGGTTTTTAGTTAACATTAATCAACGAACTGAATGATGATTAACGTTAACTAACCTACAGCCCTCTCTCTCCCCTCTCTCCCGCTCACGTTATGCACCTGAAACCCATCGATCGCGACCCAAGACCTCCACACGCGCGCACCATCTAACACCCGGATGTCCATGCAACATCACCGTCGCGTGCGCTATGCACTGCTCCACCGCCTCGCTAAGCGTCTCCCCTTCCAATGCCACCATCCACGCACAAATTGAGAAAAAAATACCGCAATTTCCATCCTAGATTCCGACGATTTCATGACATTATAGCACAATTCAACCGTTGGATGTGTAGATCTCATCGAGATCTACAACTTTGCTTTTGGAAGTTTTGAAATTCAATGACAGATTGAGAGATATCGAGGAGTGAAGATGGACGAATTTCAGCCATTAACGATTTTGAGAAGTGCGGCTGAGAAAATAGGGGTGGGGTTTGAACGAAATGAACAATAACGCTGCCTATTACATAAATATCTGACATTATTGACCCGCGAAAATTTCAAACTCCAAACGAAGCATGCCGCATACGTTCTATATGTTTTATCCCCATTCCTAACATAATGGAACTAGTTTTGAGGCCTAATTCGATCGTATGCAGAAGATAGCTTTTCAACATCAATTTATTTTAATTATATTCCTTAAATTAATTTCAACGCATTTCAAGCTCGTACGGTCAAACGACAAGTCTGATCGCTACGAAATTTGAAATCCTATAATAACTCACTATTACGGATCCAATTGAACGGTTTCGTCGAAATCCGAGACAGTGCCCAAAATGGCTATTTTTACTTGTCAATTAAAACAAGTAATTCCAAGAAATTAATCTAATCACTTTAAATTCAATTTAAAAATTTAAAAATCTTCATTCTTGTTTAAATAAAATTTAAACCGACTTTCGATATCATTTTCATTCATATTAATTCAGGATTCAATTATTACATAATTTCCAATATTAAATTTAAACAATTTAGTTGTGCAATAAATTACAGCAATAATCATTAAAAATTCAAAGGAATTTTACTTATCAATAATTATTTTATTTTTATCTAAGTAATTACATTTATTATTCAACTCCAGTTATTGATTATAAATGCCGTCAATACATAGAATTTCCGTTCAATACTTGTTATCGCCAAAATCTTCATAATTTGTTATTTCAAAATTTTATTAAAGTTCGTATTCAATAACTAAACTAATAATTCATTAGATTTTTATTTCTAACCATTTTTATTCAATAATCATATTAAATTTAGTAATTTAAAATAGTTAAAAATATGCTTCGTTATAGGTTGATATATATTATTTGATTATATACTGTATGGATGGAGGGGGACAGGTTAGAGGGGTCCAACAGGATTCCTCACACTATTGATTTTACTTTTTATATATTTTGATATATGATGTGTTGAATGCCATAAGTGATGACATTGATATTATTTCCATTATTTAGTATTAAGCAGTGAGTCATATTTTTAGTATTTTGAAATACTATAAAATAGTGATTTTGAATTGAAATGATTTTCAAAGTGATTTTGGAAGTATATATGTTTTAATAATGTTTAAATTACTAAAAGGAATAAATTTATTTTTAAATAAACGAAAAATAATATTTTTGATCTTATAAAAGTACAGTTTTGTGAAATATCTTTAAATAGAAATTTTTTGAGTAAGTTTATATAAAGGATTTATAAAAGTGATATTTTACAAATAAATAAAAAGATTTATAATCGAAATTTGTAAATATTTTGTAAATAGATTTAAAATTAATTTGGTATAAGGATTTATAAATGGATTTTATTAATAAATTAGATTTCTAAAGAAGTGGATTTAAAAGTGGATTTTGATAGTAAAATGAGTTTTTATAAAAGAATGATGTGTAAATAGAATTTTACAAATAAAGAGATTTTATAAAATAGAAGTTTTATAAAATAGAAAGAAGATATATAACCATAGTTTTATAAATATGAAAATGATTTATGTTGAGATTTAAATATGGACTTTTATATAAAGGAAATACATTCAAAATTTTAAGAGTTAAATAATCTTTTAAAGGAATGTTTTGAAAGTAATATTTTTGATGAAGTTAATGGTTTTTAAGGTGATAATCTTTAAAAGTAAAGTTTTGAAACTAATAATTTCAAATGTAGTTTAAATGGTTTCGAAAGTTGATTTAAAATGTTTTAAGTATCAGAAACATGGATTTCAATATTTTTGTTGTAATAGACGTTTTTAGGAAAGTATGGAAGGCATGGACTATACTACTGTTGTTATAGTAAATGATTTTCGAAAGAAATTTTTTATATAGTATACGATATATATATATATATATATATATATATATATATATATATATATATATATAATTAATCAAATCTCTATACTAGTGTTTTTGGGTTTTCGTAACAATGTTTTACGCAACATTCGTTTTGACCAATAAATTGTGTTTTGACATTCCCTTGTGAAATACACGAATTGTTTCTTATGATTGGACTAAAGGCTTAGTGGTATAGGAAGCATTGCTTCTTGTACTTAACACCCGTTCTGAGGCGTATGAACTCGGAAGTTGTACGTTTATAGAAATCTATTTAGTGCGTCTCCGAAATGGTAGTGCTTTTAATATACTTATATCGTTGATATAAGTATATAGAAATGTTTTCCAATATCGAAGGATTGAAATGGTTTTGCGAATATATCTATTTAAAGATAATTTGATGTAAATATTTCGAAATTGATTTAATTAATAAAAGATTAATTAAATAGACATAGTGACTGCTTATGTACTAGATTTTGTTTTGTTGCTTTGACTTGATGTATGAACTGATTAGTCGTGTACTTAATACAAAGCTAACTGAGTAGGCTTGATTATCATTTGATGTTA
The DNA here is from genome assembly GCA_030765085.1 of Allium cepa. Classification (NCBI taxonomy): domain Eukaryota; kingdom Viridiplantae; phylum Streptophyta; class Magnoliopsida; order Asparagales; family Amaryllidaceae; genus Allium; species Allium cepa. The sequence continues at coordinate 554,825,239 of CM060940.1, forward strand.
AGAATGTTGATTCGAGTAGTTTAGTGTGTCTATGGTACTCCAATATATTGAGCTTCCTTCTTGGCTGAAGGATAGCAATTTGAGAGTTGGAAACATGATAAGTTTATAAGACTTAGTTTCTGTATGAGGTTGAGGGCTTTTTATCATTATTAGTCCGGAGAGACCAGGGTACGATTTATCCGAGAACACTTTGTACTAATATATACGTTTGAAAGTGCAGGTTTATGATGATGATTTTTAAAGACGGAGATCTCCATGATGCAGGGCTACTTGCCACCATACCCCTGATGCATATTATCATATATGGTGGTCATAGTGCTTTGTTATGAAAATCTTCGATATGCAAGGACTTCTCGCTACTAATCTTAAGGGTTATTCTTGACATGGTGTGGTAGGAGAGTTCTATAGGATCGATTTCACCCTAGAAGGGGTGTGAATACGGTGATACTAATAATTATAGAAATTAATGCGGAAATATATAAAATAATTGCAGCACTGATAACAGTAGAATATTAAAAGCAGAAATAAACATAGAGTTACGTAGCTTCGGCAAAATCCTACATACGTGCTGCCCCCAAAGTTTCTACAAGAAATAAAGTAGTCAGACGCTTACACACGTAAACTTATGACATCCGCTATCGACTAACCTAACTCTATGCTCAAAATCCTGCCACAACTCAACCACTGAGTTGCGAATTCTTGAACTATGCCACCGTAGTTCATCCCCTAGTCATACGACTAGAAATTACAAAGGTTTAAAGAGAAATAAAAACAATTTTAAAATGCAAAACCCTAATTTAAAATTAAAGCCCACCAAAAACCGACCCAAAGTGATGATAAAAACGGTTCCCTTTTTTTTCTTTCTTTCTTCGGCCTTGAATCCTGGCGTTGGAAAAATGGATGCCGCATTTCTTCTTTGATCTTAAATTAGGGCTTTACGAAGTGAAGCCGCTACTGTATAATAAATTGGTTGAGTTGAGTGATTGTCCTTGCGTTGCTTTCTCAATCATCTACTAGCTTCAGTTTGCTTTCGGCCGCTGCACTACGTTGAGTTCGATTTGAATAATCTGTTATGCAATTTTGCTTTGTTACTTCCATTGATATGCTTGAATTCGATGATGGATAATGCCGATAATGATTGGGTTTTATAGGGTTGAAAACCCTAAATTATCATTCGAATATATTTATTTGAATTCGTCTGTTACTTTTGTTTTTCCGTTCAATTTTTCTTGATTGTTGGCGTTGTTTTCTGACTTTTTCAATTCGTATAATTTACTGTTATGCTTGCTTGGTCATCACGGCTTGCATTTTCTTTGGAAATTTGTTCCGTTCTTTTCTCTATTGAATTTGGCCACTTTGAAATTGTGATAATGTGGATTCTTTCGATTTTTTTATTTTTTGGTTTTGACTCTAACTTGATCGATTCCTGTTATCACTTTGACCACCACGTCTTTGTCTTTGTTATTTGAAATCTGATATTGTCAGACATAAATTCCTATTGACTTTGATCATTGACGTATATTACTGATTCCTTGTTTCAGTCGAGTTTGCACTTGGTTTTGTTCCACGTACTTGTATTTGATGTTGTAGTCTGAAATGTTGAAGTCACTGTGTTCATAGTTTTCCTCGATCATGGTTCAATCTTCATCTGGTTGTCACACGCACACACACATGTATACAAGTGTGTATGCATCTGTGTGTGTGTGTATATGTATGTATGCTTGTTGCACCATGTAGTTTGATATTGCGGTCTTATTCATCATTGCATATATGCTGTTTCCTCTTGAAAACTACCGTTGAACTTGGTTGGACTGTTTAGCCTTGTTGTATTGGTTATCACTACACATACATACATACATACATACATATATACATATATACACATATATATGCACACACACATACATACATACATACATACATACATACATACATACATACATACATACATGCACACATACATACATACATACATATATGTGTGTGTGTGTGTACACACATGCATCTATGTATGCTGTGTACTTCATTTTTGTTGCATGATGCCATTCACTTGTGTACCTGCACTTGTTTGCTTTAGACAACTATCTGGATGATATGTCTGATTGAATGCATATATGTATACATGTGTGCAAACATATGTATATATGTATGTGGTCTATTGGTTTTCATGTTCTTGTAGTCTTTTTGGCTGTATATCTTCATGCTTTTTGAAACCGCTCTGCCCAGTTTGTCCACTGCTTCATTCAGTTCATTTCTCTGATCATGTACATGACTTGTGTACTTGTCTCTGGTCTGATGATCTTTATGGGTTATGATGTCACCTTTAAAGCATTGTGTCTTTGGTTGAAGTGTTGCATTCACCACTTTGTACATCTGAGCACTTTTAGCTTCTGATTATTCATGCTGGTGCTTTTGAACTCATGTTTATGTATACATATATATGTGCATATATGTATATATGTTTATGTGGTCTTTTTGAAACTGCCTGCATATCATTGAACTGGTTTATTTTCTCCACTTCATATGTGCACTTGATTTTAGTCTTGATCCAAGTGACCCTTTGAGCTGCGCTGTTGTTGATGGTCTGTCCAGTTACTTTAAGTCTGAATGCATTTGTTTCCTTGTTCTTGTGTCTGACCATATGTTTTTGCACCGAGTTGTTGCTTCGAGGCATTCATCTTGTTTAGTATATCTAGATTTGTGCTTGGTTAGGTTGAGTTTAGTTTCATTTATGCAAGTAGTCTGGTTGCCTCGAGTATATGTATATGTATATGTGTGTATATATATGTGTATATATATATATATATATATATATATATATATATATATATATATATATATATGATGCCTTTGTCTGCTTGAGTTACATTGATTTTGTGTTCATTTGTTTGGGGCTTCTATTTCCAGTTCTAGTGCACATGCCTTGTGATTCTCTTGTCATGTTGTATATGTTTTGTTCAATCTGGTAGCTGCAATGTCTTGTAATCTAGGCATGCTTGATTCGAAGTCTGGTCTCATGATCACCTCAGTTTTGTGTTGAATGTTGTTGTACTCTGCTTGAAGTTGTTTTCATGTGTACACATTGAATTTTAAGTCGAGGCTTGTTCTAGTCATTAAAATTCGACCATTCTATTTTTTTTGTATTGCATCTAAGTTGAACCTAGCTTTGGCTCGGTTTGACCTTGTGCCCGTATCGTGATTTTATTTGTATTGCACTTGAGTTGAACCTAGCTTTGGCTCAGGTTTTCCCTTGTGCTCACTTGTTCCTGCAGTTTTATCAAGTGTATATCGGTGTGCACGGCCTTGTGGCATGTACAGTGATACACTGTACATGTCACATGTTGTTCATGTTTGATGAATTCAAAATTAAATGACGACTAACAACCCAAATAACTGAGGCAAATAATATTTTAAAAACACATTTTATTTTACAATGCAAAAATATTTCTTTTCAATTTTACTACATCAGTGTTTATTTTGCAGATAATTCAGATGCTGGATACAAATTGAAATATAGTTGAAGATCAAATACAAGTGAACGAGTGATATGTAGTGAGGTGCAAATGTATGTTTAATGAAAAATGTGATGTTATTGAAATTGTAATGTAATTAAAAAATGTGTATATATAGTGAGAGCTTAAATTTGTACCATTCAAAACTGTAATAAAATATTTGTTTGAATAAAATATCTATTTGAATTTAATTCTATGTTATTTATTTTATGTAGCAAATATTTATTCAATTGTGTGAAAAATAAAATAGTACAATAACAAATACATTAAAAATGAATAATATATATATATATGTGTGTGTGTGTGTGTGTGTGTGTGTGTGTTTATTATCATCAAACACAAATTATATACTTGCATATTTGACAATCTCCCCCTTTTGATGATAACAAACATAGATTTAAGATTTTGAATTTATTAAATGTATTTGGTCATTAATGAACTCTATTTGCTCCCCCTATTTGAATACTCCCTCTCTATAACAAAGCTTCCCCTTCATATATGCATGAAAATAAACAAAAATATGCAAATGAACCTAGATGCAAATGGAAAATACAAAATAAAATATTTGACATTTGTTTGCCAAAATCTTAACCTTTCTCTCCCTCTTTTGTTATCAACAAAAGAATAATAGTGTTAGAAAAATAGAGATAAAGTGATAGACATTAATACAACATTAATACTCAATCGAGTATAAATATTAAATTTTAATAAAAAATCAAACAAAAATCATAAATACTCTGTTAGGCGCATATTCCACTTTAGAATGATAGGGATAATGTAAAACCATATAGCTGTGTCTATTTGTGATATATTTATATCAAGAATTTGAATATCTACTAACCATGCATAACCATTAGGACTTTTAAATGAGATTAGTAGTTTTCCAAATTTTTATAAAAAATGAATTTCAAGCATCTTCTAACCATGCATAATCGTGAGGACTTTAAATGGGATAAGAATCAACTTGTCCATTTTGATAATCAATTTTGATATGTGTTCCATGCATGCATAACTGTGAGGACTTTTAAAATGAGCATGAAAACACATAATCAAAAATTCCAAATAATTCACCCACGCATAACCATGAGGACTTTTAAATGAGAGTGAATACTTTGGATGTGTTTATTGCTAAAAATAAAATAAATTGAAAACGAATGTTTCCCGTTTAAAATACCACATATTGACATACTATATTGGATCTTGATGAGTGATGGTCGTTAGAAATATGATAAAAATAGAGATGGGGTCATGGAATTTTTACCCATCAAAAGTTATTATAAATCTTGATTAAATTTTTAAGGAAATTTATTAAATATACCGCCTCAAGTTATAATATACGATTAATATCAAAACTCATCACTTTTTTAATTACTATTTATCTTTTCGATAATCAATAGGGAGTCAGATTAGTTAATGTAGTCATTTAAGATCAATTTCAAAATAATTATAAAAACAAATTTTCTAAAATGACTAATCTGAAACAAGGTCAATAAAAACTATTTTCTGGAAGGGGTTTTATAAGAAAAATGTCTGCTAATTGAAAAGCAGTTGAAATGAAAAATATACAGATATTTTCTTTGAAAACGATGCAACTACTGAATGTCTCAACATAAATCACGTTCCACTAGTAATTTTTCTACCAACTAGATTACCACTGTAATCTGCATTCGAATTTACCTTTGATTGAAGATTATCATTAGTTGGATGTTATAGACCAGACTGTGAAATTGCAACAAATACCTTAAAATCTTTTTATAGTTTTTAAATGAAATTCTTTTGGATTTGAATTGAAGCCGTCCCAACAAACAGTGAACATAGTATCAGCAGCAAAGTAACCAAATATATCCATGTGTATTTAGAGTAATCAAAAATCAATACAAGACAATGTCTCTTATCATCTAAACTTGCAATATCGTTAGTCCACACGAATCTATATAAATTAGTTCAATGACTCTAGAGATACATGTAGTGTTTTCGGCATAAAAAGATAACTGGCCAACAATTTTGCATAAGTCAGAATCATTATCAACATTCATTGTCACATAGCTAATTTAATTCAGATTATAGCGCAGATTATCACATTTAATAAATCGTTCAAGATAAATATACCGTTACCTATTTTATCTTTGCCGATAATTTTTTGTTGTTGCCCATTTTGACTCCGCCACCTTTGTACTAGGCTAAGGAACTTTGATTTGTTGTCCGTTGTGTGCCTGGAACAGTCAGAATCCCGATAACACTATTATTGTTCCTTAGCCTGCCACCACACCTACACGAGAAAAGATTTTTGTGACCTATTTGTTTTTATAGGTCCATGGTTGTTAATGGAAAAAGATTTTGAGAAATATGTTTGTGTAGACCCGAGATTATTTATATTTGTTCCTTTTGGCACCCAGATTTGTTTAACTTTAAGAGATTTTATATTCGTGCCTTTTGAAACCCAAATTGGTATGGTTTTCACGTTTTTGTCTATACCAACAATTGTTTTGAACGTGTCCAATTTTTTCTACAAATTGTGCACTCGGTTTTGACTTGATTAATTTTTCTTCTAACAAGTTCAGATTGATTATATCCAAGTCCTTATCTAACTGTACTAACAGTTTGTTTCCCTAATAACATATTTAACGATATTTCTCCTTTGGAAATTTTTCCTAAAGTTGTAGACAATTGTTGAACTTGTATTTTGAGAGATTCATTTTCATTCAATAATTGTGTGCACTTTTTAATAGAATTTTCTCTCCTCGTGTTTTCACTTTCTTTCAAAATCAGAATTTCATTTCCAAGTGATTTAATTTAATTTCTGATTTTTTTAATTTCTTCTTCGAATAATAGACACTTGTCACACTCAGGGCTTTTATTTCGATAGTTTTTGACTAATTAGTCAAGTTTTCATTTAATTCTATCAAAGTATCTCTTTGTGATTCAATTTTAGCGTATTTCTCCCTAAGTCGTTCAAAACAGCCATTTACTTTGTGAAAATATATAAGTAGTTCTGAGCGAGTAAGTTTTGATACCTCGCTTGGCTCGTCGTCATCACTGTCAGTTGTTTCTCCTTGAAGACACAAATTTTCCTTTTCACTTTCACAACCAGTGCTTTTATCCGCTTCATTAGCTTCATCCCAAGTGGCTGCAAAACTTCTCCTTTTCGGTTTTTTTACCTTGGATGAATCGATTTTGAGACAATTGGGCTTGATATGACTGGGTTTATTCCATCATCATCACCACTTTCCGTTGTTCCTTTGAGAGCTATTGATTTCTTTCGAGTATCACCTCCTTCGCGTTCTTCCTTGAATTTCATTTCTATCTTACAAGTGGTGATATTTCTGATGAGTTCTTCGACTTTAACTTGTTTCAAATCTTTTGATTCTTGAATGGTGGTAACTTTTGCTTCAAAATTCCATGGAAGGATGCTAAGGATTTTTCGGCCTATTTCCAACTCTGTGTATGATTTTCCAAGAGATTTTGATTTGTATACGAGATTGGAAAGCCGTCCATACATCTCTTTAACATTTTCATCCTTGGCCATTGTGAAGTTCTCATATTCGCTACTAATCATGGCAAGGCAAGATTCTTTGACTTAAGATGTTCATTCGTGGATCACTTCAAGTGTGTGTCATATTTCCTACGCAGTTAAACAATGTGAGACATGATAAAATTCAATTTGATCCAATGAACAAATAGTAGAATTCACAGCTTTAGCATTATCATTATGTAGTTTATTTTCTAGATTTTTCCATTGATCCATCGGTTTTTCAATTTCTTGATTATCTACTTTCTATATTTGGTGCTCTACAGTCTGTCTCAACAATATTCCAAGCATCAATGGTTTTAAGAAATTTTTTATTTTATTTTTCCAGCAAGCATATTCACCATTGAACATTGGTGGTCTAACTATGGACTGACCCTCAGCAAAAGTATTATTAAAAGAAGCCATTTATAAAATAATTTTTAAAACGGTAATTTTTTTGAAAAGAAAAAAATTTAAAAACAAAAATTGACTTTTGTTCCTAGCTCTGATACCACTTGTAGGATGGACTTCACCTTAGAGGAGGGTGAATATGGTGATACTGATAATTATAAAAATTAATGCGAAAATATATAAAATAATTGCAGCACAGATAACAGCAGAATAATAGAAGCAGAAATAGAACAACACAGATTTACCCAGCTTCGGCAAAACCCTGTCTACGTGCTACCCCCAAGATTTCTACTAGAAATTAAGTAATCAGACGCTTACACACGTAAATTTACGACATCCGCTATTGAATAACGTGGCTCGACGCTCAAAACCCTACCACAACTCAGCCACTGAGTTGCGAATTTTTGAACTACACAACCGTAGTTCATTCCCTAGTCACACAAATATGCAAAACCCTAATTTAAAATTAAATCCCACTAGAAACCGGCCCAAAGTGATAAAAAAACGGTTCCCCTTTTTCTCTTTATTTCTTCGGCCTTGAATCCTTGCGTTGGAAAAATGGCTGCCTCGTTTCTTCTTCGATCTGAGATTCTATTTGTTTCTCTTTCTCTTCTTCTTTCTTTTCCATAACTATCCGTCTTTCCGTTAAATTTAGGTTGGACATGTGTGGTTTATTATTAGCTTGAATCATGCGGATTGTTACAAAATCTCAACATTCAATCCAAAATCATAACTAATATCACATAATCAATCAAATATCTCAAATAAACATATAATCCAATATCGGGATTATATATAAACACATACACACACATACATACATACACACACATACACACATACACATAGTAAGCAATGACTTATTTATATAGTTGTCAGTTAAAAACTCACCGAATTTTCGATTGAAATCTTACAACTTCAACTGCTTCCGACCAGCTGCAGTTTCTATTACGGTCACCTACATCATCTACGCCCACTTCATCCCTCTCAAGCCGCCAGCCCAAACTGCAGCCATACACCGCTTGAATGCCATAAGTCCCATGCATTCAATTGCATGCCACATCCTACGACATCAATGCTGAAACCCCACCACCAAATCTGGCTTCACATCCGCATCAACCAAGTGACCCACCACGGTGAACCCCCAATGATAGCAAAAAGCACGAACGCTCATCCCCTTCAACAACTCCCCTTAATGCGGCCTCCTCCCCATCGCTATGTCGACACTTGGTCGTCAACATTGGCCAATCGCAGCCATTCTAATACTTTTTTGATAGAACGAAATTGATTTGGGAAATCAGAGGCTAGGGATGAAAAATGAAATGAAGAGGGCTTGGATATGGAATAAAAAGAAAGCGGTTTTGGGTCTTAAGACAAAGAATTGAGATAATGAGGATTTTTTTACAACAAAGGAGAGATGAGTGGACACTATATGGTGTTATTATTAGTATTTCCTCATTCATTTTCAATTTGATCCTTCAAGTAAAATGAATTTAAAATTGTCATTTTTGTTGCAACTTATCTCTTTATTACATATAAATTATTTTATCAAGTTTTGTAAATATGTCAATTCATCAAATTGACATATTTACAAATATATATCGGTAAATTACACAAAATATTTAGTTCAATAATTATTTATCTTTGTTGATTTTTATTCATTTCGTTAACGTCAAGTAAAATTTCTTTTCAACTATTTCAAGAATTTGAAAATTATTTAAAATATAAAATTATTTTATATTCACTATAATTATTCTATTCAAGTTCAATGTATTTTATGAAATAAATTCATTAATTAATTCAAATTATCAAAACAGAATCTTTTATCAAATAATCTTTTATTCAATAATATATGTGTGTGCATTTCAAATAAAATAAAATAATCCAAAATTGAACTTGAATATTTTTATTGTTGATTAAATTATTTATTACAAGAATAAAATAGATATGGCTGTTATAGACCTCCTCCTTTTGGAAAATTGCATCCCCATAATTTTTTATTGGGAAGGCATCGAACACAACATGACTTTGATACTCTAACTTTTACATGCTACCGCAATATCCCATTGACTAAGCTACATGAAAGAGATTAAGGATTGTGTAATATAAAATATTAACAAAACTATTTACTTGTGTGGAATATAAATATAAAAGTAAAAATAACAAAGTAAATGACACAAGATATTTTTATACTGGTTTGAACTTTCTGTTCTACGCCCTGTCCCAGACTCCTTCTGAATTTAATTGATACCCTCACTTAACCTGAAGGAACATGTATTACAGTAACTGAGTAACCAAACAGGACTTTAATTGCCTAGACAAACGAATAGGACTTCAACTGCTCGAGGATTCTACAACATGACTTCAACCATAAATAGCAGAAATGTATTTGACTGACTTGAATAACACTGATAAGTCAATAACATACACTCTTCCTATAATCTTCTTCTTTGTGGTTTATCATGTAGCTTGTGAAGGAGTGAAGTAATTCCGATCATAAGAAACTATTCTTGGATGATTGTGTGATCAAAAATATAAAGCAGTTTGGAATTGAATGCTGGGGAATTTAATAGTAAAGATAGAGAGAATTGCAAATAGAATTGATTATAAAAACAATGAAATAATTTGCTTTATATAGGGTTTAATAGTTGCAATCATTCGTGAAAAGAAACGATGAAAAGTTAGGACTGCAACTTTTGGTTTAAGAGATGTAACCCTTCATGAAGAAGAGGTACCCTTTCAAAAAACTAGTCGTTATATAGATTTAGTCGGTTGAATAGAGTGTGGCTGCCAGTTGAACCGACGATTTTGAAATCAGCAAGGAAATAGTTCATTTTAGGCAGTTTTTAGCTGGTCAACTATAGCCATTCAGTCAACTAAATATCCAAAGATATTCATGTGTACGTGCACAGATTCAGTCAGTTGACTTAGTTCAGTGGGTTGAATTTCAAGTTTGTTGTGATGTTTTTGAAAATTCAACTTCTGAAAATCTTATGTGTGTGTATACCATATAGAAGATATTTTAACAACTTTATACCTTTAGATATAGACACTATGACTGACAGTACTTTCTACGGTCAATTTGGTCTTCATTTTGATATAATTGTCTCTTTGTAAAGTTGATATCATTTCCTAAAAAATGTTTGGTATATACAATATATACTTGTATAGGTTTCAGTATCAAAACATCAAGATATAAGGTTCTAGCATTCTCTCATTTTTGATGATGTCAACTATATAAGTTCAATTTTAAATTGAATTATTCTCCCCTAACTTGATACTCCCCCTATCGAGATGGCCTTAGTTTATTCTTCCCATTTTTCATGGACAAAAAAGAAATAGATATCAATAGGAGAAATAAAAAGTTTGTAAAAATAAACAATTTATGAAAAGCAGTATTAGACTCAAAACAACATAGAAGATACAATCATCACATCACATAAAACATCACAAATTAGAAAACATCACAGACTTGTCATGGAAATACCATGTATAATAACATGGCGAACATAACATCATAGAAACATAACAATCTAGTCATCACAAACATTAAAAAACAAATTGTTTTTAAAAAATTAAACATAGAACATAAATAAGAGTCATAATAAGCTGATAATAGAAACATACCATGATATAGAGGGCAATCAAGAGTTTTGGCTTTCAAAGTTACCTCCTTCGTCTTCGTCTTTCTCTTCAGTAGTTGTCTAAGTGAAAGGAGCCGGAATTTCAATAACTTTTGTTGATGAAGTAGGAGGAATAGTAGATGTGGACGAAGAGCATGAAAGCTTATCCCAAATCTTATTCAAGAAGCCTTTTTGATTGAATTGTGTTTTTTGTTGGTTTTATACACGTGCTCAATTTTGATTAAAACATGATCAAGCCTACTTTGGTTTCGGTTAGGATAACAAAGGATTGTTTGGAAGGGACATCCACATTGATTTCTTCAATTTCATTATCATCTCCTTGAGCTTGTAGTCCTTAGGAGGAGGAAGCAACGCTAGTGTAATGGGGTTGTGCAATACACCTGCTTTGCCAATGATATATCCTTTGGTGTTTTCCAAATGCGATAAATCTTCCATCTGAGTAAATAATGTTTGTTAAGATTTCTTTATTTCCCATCATATTCCTCTTTTCTTATTTGGTACCTACAAAAAATATATAAATGATGTTGGTACCCGCTTTTGTTAGGGACACAAGAGTTACATGTTAGGAAGCCAAACCTATAAAGGTTTAGAATTCCCTTTATAAACAAAATTATTATTCCTATGAATAGAAGTCAAAAAAGATTTTATATACTTATTTCTAATCAAATGATTATTAGTTTTTTGGAACCCAAATCTTAATTGATTTTGAATGACATGTAGTTTTGTTTTTACAATAGATTTTAAAACTGGTTTTTCAAGACTATTGTTTTTCTTCTTGGCATTTTTATGTAGAGAGTTATACCGTTTAGGATTAATTTTTGCATTTGTAAATTCGTTATATCCTAATCCTTTTTTATTTGAAGGGATTGTGAATTTTCAGTAATTTTTATGTAGTTTTGTAAGTTCTAGTATTTTAGCGATTGATTTCACTTCTTGATTTTCTGTTGACAGTGTGTCATTCTTTTCTTTTTGAGTCTCGATTTCACTACTTAACATAGTAAGTTGAGAAGCAATATTAGAACAAGATTCTTATGAAATAATAAGTTCTTCTTCTAAAATTTTCTTTTCACCTCTTGACATATCAACTTCGATTTCATTTCTATTTAGCCTTTCTAGTGAATCTTTATACTTTCTCTTAAGATTTCTTTGTTAATCTAATAATTCAGAATTTATATCGACTAAATCATCAAAGTTAATATCACTTACATCATCGTTTGTGGCCATAAAGCATAAGTTGGCTTTTTCTGAATCACTATCACCGTTGCTGTCCGATGAGGAAAAGGAGTCTGAATCATCCCATGTTACTGAAAAACTTGTTTCTTCTTATATCCATCGCTCTTACTTTTATAGTTATTTCTATCTTTCTTGCAATCTGGATGGTCTCCATATGCCCCTTTTTGTGGCATTTGTAGTATTCAAGAGTTGAGGATGATGATTTGTTGTTTCTATTATTCCGAGATTTCCGTTCTTTCTGAATTTCTGAATTTTTTTTGAAATTCTTTACTATAAACGCCATATCTTCTTCGTCAGATTCTTCTTTTTCGACCTATAATGCTATTGTTTTTCTATCTTGTGCTTGAACTCATCTTGCCTACAGATTAACTTCATATGATATGAGATTTCCTATTAACTCTTTCGATTTTTGTGGTAGAAATGTCATTAGCTTCTTCAATTGCTAGGACTTTTCGAACTCACTCATCCGTTAAAGAGATTAGAATTTTTGAAACAATATTAAAATAAGTATATATTTTTCCTAGTGCCAGAAGTGAGTGATGTATATCTTGAAACCTGGAATACATCTCATTTATGGTTTCATCTTGCTTCATTCTAAAATTCTGAAATTGATTCTTAAGCATAAATATCTTTTTTTGTTTACCTTCATGAGTAATTTTAAGAGTGTGTCAAATTTCATATGCTGAATTACACATACTAACTGTATTAAACTCATTTATATCTAAGGAATAAAACAACATATTCATAGCTTTAGCATTTGCAGTAGCATCTAATTTCTGTGTATTTGACCATTGTGCATAAAGAGTGGTAGGTACAAAATATTCTTGTTGAGTGATATTCCAAGTGTTGTATCCATTTGCTTGCATGTGAATTCTTATTCTAGTTGACCCATATTTATAGTTTTATCCATTAAATAGTGGTGGTCGTGCAGTAGATTGACCTTCAATAAAACTTGATGTTGTGTTATATTCCATATTACTTGAAAATCAAAAAATTTGTTATAGTTATATGATGACCTGCTCTAATACTAAATGAAAGTGACTAAGGATTGTGTAACATGAAATATTAAGTAAGCTATTTACTTATGCGGAATATAAATATAAAAGTAAAGGTAACAAAGTAAATGACCTCAGAGATTTTTATACTTGTTCGAACTTCCTGTTCTAAGTCCAGTCCTAGACACCTTCTGGATTTAATCAATATCCTCACTTAACCCAGAGGAACATGTATTACACTGCATGAGCAAATGAACTGGACTTCAACTACCTAGACAACCGAATAGGACTTCAACCGCTTGAGGATACCACAACAGGACTTTAATTATAAATAGCATAAATGTATTTGACTTAGTATGCTCTTGATATAGCATTGATAAGTCAATAACGTACACCTCTCCTATAATCTTCTCCTTTGTGGTATATCATGTAGTTGGCGAAGAAAGGAAGTAATTTTGATCACAAGAAAATTTTCTTGAATGATCGTGTGATCAAAAATATAAGGCAGTTTGGATTGAATGCTTGAGAGTTCAATAGTAAAGATAGAAAGAACTACAAATAGAATTGATTATCAAAACAATAAAAAATTTCCTTTATATAGAGTTTAATAGTTGCAATCATTCGTGAAAAGAAATGATGAAAAGTTAGTACTATAACTTTTGATTTAAGAGATGTAAATCTTCATAAAGAAGAGGTACCCTTTCAGAAAACTAACCGTTATACAAATTTAGTCAGCTGAATAGAATGTGTCTACCAGTTGAATCGATGATTTCGAAATCAACAAGAAAATAGTTCATTTTAGGCAGTTTTCGGCTAGTGACTATAGCCATTCAATCGGCTGAATATCCAAAGATATTCATATGTACATGCACAGATTCAGCCGCTGACTTGGATGGTTCATGTGTGTATATATACCACATAGAAGAGATTTTAACTACTTTATACCTCTAGACATAGACATTATGACTAATAATACTTTGTAGCGTCAATTTTGTTGAATATGCAATTATATGATTTTTGTTTGATGATAATAAACATATATATATATATATATATATATATATATATTTGTGTAATGTATTTGCTAATGTACTATTTCATTTTTCACAGGTTAAATAAATATTTGCTGAATAAAATTAAATAACATAGAGTTTGAATTCAAACAGAAATTTTTATTCAAACAAATATTTATTACAATTTTGAGTAGTACTAATTCGAGCTCTCACTATACATACACAATTTTGATTACAATATAAATTCAATTACATCACAACTTCACATTTACAGTTGACCTCACTACATATCACTCACACTCGTGTTTATCTTCAACTTTATTCCAAATTGAATCCATCTTCTGAGCAATCTGCAAAAATAATTTTTGACGCAGTAAAATTGAAAAGGAAATATTTTTGTAGTATAAAATAAAATGTGAATTTTGAAAATAATATTTGCCTCAGTTATTTGGGTTGTTCGTCATCATTTAACTTTGAATTCATCATACACGAACAGCTTGTGACATACACAGTGTATCACTGTATATGCCACAAGGTCGTGCACACCGATATATACACTTGATAAATTTACAGGGACAGGTGAGCACAGGTCAAACCCAAATGAAAAGCCGGGTTCAACTCAAATGCAATACAAATAAAATCACAACAAGCGCACAAGGTCAAAGCCGAGCTATTAGTTGGATTCAAATAGGGCAGTTGTACAGGCTACGACGTCAAGCATGCTAACAGGAAAACCAAAACAATGCCCAACTCAAATGAACACAGTGAAATGCACAAAGGCATAACAACTGCACCAAGACCAGACTGCAATATCAAAGCAATGATATGGATTGATACAGGTACAAGCAACTATCAAATGAAAGAGTGCAGACATGAACATCAATACAATGGAAACTGCAACAGAGACTACAAGGTGAACGAGCAAAGGCAAAGCTTTTTCATCAAATTAAACAAATCCAGACCGAGCCAAAATAAAGCAAACCACTGACTCAAGTACACTAGTGACACCAATGAAGTCAAAACAAAGCAATGCTAACACAAAATAGAGCAACATAACAAGAAGGCTAAATGAAGACATCCAGATATGCCACAGAGAACAGTGCAGTGCAAATCAATTACAACTAGTATAAGCAGTGCCAACAATATGGATATACAGTGATGCATAAATGACTACCAGAGCACAAATTCAGACTCGATGGAACCAGACTCAAATGTACAGGTAAATGAAGATGCAGTGAAGCAAAAATCTGGCAACACATCAAAGAACACTTGCAACAGTGGTGATGCAGTGCAACATGCTTATCAAGAGTATAAATAAAGTATATAAATGAGAAAATTCAATGCAGCAACACCAAATAGAAGCATGGCAGAACTTAACATTCACTCGAGGAAACTAGCAACTACATGCAGTAAGTTCATATAACAAAAGTGCATAAACGCAGTGTAATGATGACTGGAAACTCAGAAAGCAATACAACATGAACTAGACCGAACCAAGATTTCAGCAACAACAACATGAAGGAAACAAACTACAAAGACATCAACATGTATGACAGTAACATATGATCAATGGGATGCATGCAAGTACACAGTGGAAAAGATGAATGCAGACATACACCTATATACATACATAAATGTATGTATACACATGATGCAATGCAACAACATACCAAATGAAACAATGAAAATCAGTGCAACCCAAAGTCAAGAACAACAGTTACAACTCAACTGCAAATACCCAAATACAGCAGATCGAAAATGCTCAGGATGAACACAGAGATGGCCAGAGTCGAAGTACACAGGGGCCACAAAATCAAAGCGATAATGATCAGTGAAGTCAGAGACCATAATCAAGCAACAACATGTACAGGTCAATGAACAAAATCAAGTCAAAGTCGAAATCAACTAGAACGAGAACGAACAAATCAAAGTGACCAAAGTCAAACCATCAGAGAATTCAAAGCCGTGGTAAACACGAAAACACGAGTTCGAAATCAATGCCGTGCGAATTAAGTATCACAAAATATACGCATATGGAAAAAGTCAAAAATCAAATCCAAATAAAATAGAAAAGTAGCTGCCGTAACGATCAAGGAAGGATCGAACGGTTTCAAGCTAGAACCGTGACAGTGAAGTAAGGGAAATATATTCGAATTGAACAAGTCAGTGAAATCTCAAACGTTCAAGCATTATCAAGCGGCAGAGAAAAGATTTTGGCAAATTCAAAAAAAAAAAATCATCAGACGAATGTATACGAACGAATATTCAGGGATTCAATCTCTATATAAAAAACCCTACTCATCATCGGCAAAAATATAAGATTCGATTCAAGCCAATAGAGAAAATTAAAATCAATAACTCAAATCGATCGAGTTAAGGCAAGCAAATCAGAAGAAGCAAAGGGATAAATAACATACCAGCATCAACCGTGAATTTGGATCGAAGGACGAAAGCCCTAATTGTGATCGAACAAAGAAGCCGCCATTATCTCAAAAGGAACGAAGCAAATACAAAAAAAGATCGGGTCAAATTATAGAAGGGCCCGACTTGTTTTATTATATAAGGGTTTTTAATTTTTTAAATAGGGTTATTATAATTTTAAATTGTTTTTAATTTGTATTTTGTCTTTAAACCGTTGTAATTTCTAATCGTGTGACTAGGGGACAAGCTACGTGGTGTAGTTTGAGAATTCGCAACTCAGTGGCTGAGTTGTGATAGGGTTTTGAGCGTAGGGTTAGGTTAGTCAGTAGCGGGTGTCGCGAGTTTACGTGTGTAAGCGTGTGACTACTTAATTTCTAGTAGAAATCTTGGGGGCAGCACGTAGGCAGGATTTTGCCGAAGCTGGATAAATTCTGTGTCGTTCTATTTCTGCATTTTATTATTCTGCTATCTGTGTTGTTATTAATCTGCGTTGAAATTATTTTATAAGTTTCCGTAATTAATTTTTATAATTAATACTATCACCCTATTCACCCCTCCTTTAGGGTGAAATCGATCTACAAGTGGTATCAAAGATAGGAATAGAAATTGGTTTTTGGTTTTAAAAATTTGATTTTTTTCAAAAATCAATTTTTGTTTTAAAAAGTTGAATTTTTAAAATAGCTTCTTTTAATAATGCTTTTGCTGAGGGTCAGTCCATAGTTAGACCACCAAAGTTCTATGGTGAATATGGCTACTGGAAAAATAGAATGAAATTTTTTCTAAAAACCATTGACGCTTGGAACATTGTCGAGACAGGTTATAGAGCACCAACAATAATTGTAGATATTCTGGAAATAGATAAACCAATGGATCAATGGACAGAGCTAGAAAATAAATTACAAAATGCTAATGCTAGAGCTATGAATTCTATTATCTGTTCATTGGATCAATTTGAATTTAATTGTGTCTCACATTGTCTAACTACGCAGGAAACATGGCACACACTAGAAGTGACTCACAAAGGAACATCTCAAGTCAAAGAATCTCACCTTGCCATGCTAAGTAGCGAATATGAGAATTTCACAATGGCAAAAGAAGAAAATGTCAAAGAGATGCATGGACGACTTTCCAATATCGTATACAAATCAAAAGCTATTGGAAAATCATATACAGAGTTGGAGATGGTCCGAAAATCCTCAGAGTCCTTCCACGAACGTGACGACCCAGAATTTTTAACAAATTAAATTGGAATAATTAATTGATTTTAAAATATTTACAAGTTAATTTTAACTTGAATTCACAATATCAATATTTACTTGATAAT
This sequence comes from Allium cepa, assembly GCA_030765085.1. NCBI lineage: Eukaryota > Viridiplantae > Streptophyta > Magnoliopsida > Asparagales > Amaryllidaceae > Allium > Allium cepa. Next base: position 554,843,300 of record CM060940.1, read on the forward strand.
TAAATCATTGAATTATATAGTTTAAATATTGAATTTAATAGTTGAAAATTGGTTAAATTGTTGAATTTGAAATTTTTAAGCCTGTTTAAAATAATTTGAAGGCTTATAAAAATTATAATGATGATACTGAAGATAATAGAAGGTTGAAATTTAATTTAAAGTTGATTTGTTCAGTTTTAATAATATAAGGTTTAAATCGATATTTAAAAATAGCCTTCCGAGGCACAGTCTCGGAATTTGACGAAACCAGTTCCATTAGATCCGTAATAATTAGTTATTATCGGATTTCAAATTTCATAGCAATCGGAGTTGTCATTTGACCCTGGCAACTCAAAACGCTTAGAAACTTTTAAATTGATTTAAAACTAGAATTGATCGTTTTCTTTCGTAACTCGCTCATATAATCGAATTAGTTTCTGGAACATATTCCATTGGGTTCGGAATGAGGGTAAAACCTTATTAACGCCTGGTGGCATGTTTGATTAGGAGTTTGAAATTTCATGGCATGCGACACGAGAAATTTTCAATATTTAATTATATAAAAGCAATTCAAATTTCAAATTGGATTACCCTAGTCACATGATTACGGTCTAGCTTTTACTCGAAGCCTATGTAGGAAATATCTCTTCGTATTGTTTTTAGAGAAAAGCAGATAAAAAACAAACCGAAATTGGAGGAAAACAAAAAGGGATTAATGGCCGAACTTTTCTTATGAATCGCGAGTCTTCCCACGTTTAAAATCAAATCTCGTTTCCCTTTTTCCTATGAATTCACTTTAGCCATTCGAAAATTTACTGTTAATCATCGCGACCTCGTTCGAAAAAAAAATGAAAAATGGCGTCGTAGTAATTCTGGAGCAGGGAAGTTAGAGGGGGGAGGGGGTCGCGACCAGATGCGGCAGGGTACGATCGATTTTGGGGTGAGGGGTTGAGCTAGGGCAAGGGTTGCGAGGCGATTGCGTTCGACGGTGAGGCCAGGGAAGTTCGGTAGCGCATTCATTAGGGATGGCGTTTTTGGGAGGGCGGCGGCTCGAAAGGGAAGACGAGCTAGGGTCTTCGAACCGGTGGCTCAGTGAGTGTTTTGCAGTGAGTAAATTCATTTTTTTTCTTTTTCGTTTCAGCGTTTGAAAGTTGAAAAAAAAAGATTCTTGGCTCATCTGAGTAGCTTAGTTCATCATAGTTTTAAAGTTGAAGGCATTGTGTTTTAAACTTAAATTATTAAAAGAAACAATATAAGTATAGACAGGGAAAGATAACTCGAAGAAGGGTCGAGTTATCATCGGGTCTAACCCGAAGCCAGGGAACCAAATGTAAAATCTGTTTAATTAATTCTGTGGAAATGTAAAAAGGAATGGTTTAATCATTGATGAATTCTTTAAATTAAAGGTCTTTTAAACTTTAATTAAGAACAGTTTGCTTGTTAAATTAAGTATGTTGAGTACTTAAAGGATATTTATAACTAAATTATTTTATAAACATCGATAAAGATTATTTAAGGGTAAATGTTTAGTAATGTGATGCAGAATTTAACAAAGAGGATGTTTACTTTAAGTATGATTAAGATTTGACAATTCATGAAATAAGTTAAGTAACTGATTTGTAATTAGTGATCGATTAATTTGTAATTAGAGATTTTCAAATGGATAATTAAGTTTTATAAATTAACAATGAAGGTTATTAATTAATAATTATGGAGTAGTGAATTAATAATTAATTGGGAAAAATAGATAAATTAGTAGTTTCTGGATGTAGTTAATTGAATGATAATTTCTTAACAAAAAAATAATAATAATTTGGATATACTTACTTTGTGAAATTAATCAAGAGATTAATTAAGGTAATAGGTTGAGGTAAATCAAAAGGGATAAATATATGTGGTTTGATAAATGATTAATTATTTGAGGTAATTAAATTAGATTAGGATAAATTGAAATATAAATGGAAAATCATAATTTATATAATCAATGACGTAATAAAAGATTTATTAATTAAGATTTATACATCAGGAATAGGTGACGTAAGAGAAGTTAATTAATTTAAGTAACTAAGGAATAATGTAAAATAATAATAAAAGGAGAATTAATAAGATTACTTATTGATTTGGTTAACTATAATTAATAACGTGAAATTAATTAAAGATAATTTATCTAGTGTGATTAATTAAGATGAATAGATATGGAATGGTTGACTAGATTGGAATTAATAAATGAAGGAATCTAAGTGATTGGGACTTAAAATTTAATTAGAACCAATTGAAGTGATTTGAATATGATTAAGTTTTGCTTCCGAATGATTGAATGGTATCAGATGATTTGAAGAAGTTAATAACTTTGATGTGAAATGTTGTGTATTTCATTTGGATGACTTAGGATGACATGTGATTCGAAGAGACCGGGGTCGGGTATTAGAAAATACCCGAAACCACTTCGGGTTAGAAATAAATTGTTGTGTGAAAACAATAGGCTGGAATAAAACGATTTAAGTAAATTGGATTATTTTATCTAAGTTTGGTACTTAGAAATTGATATGTGAAATAAGTGTTGTCTATAGTGAATTGTGAATTGGATAAATTGATATATGTTACCCCGGGTTTATATAAGTTGTTTGCTTTAGTATTCCATGTTAGTTGGGTTTACTCATGCTGGTTTCCAGCCTGACTCGGGTGTTACTTTGGTGTAATGCTCGGGTCAGACCGAGTATTACAGATTTCCAGGTTAGGACGTTCTGGAGCTCAGAAGGCGAGCTGGATGGCAATATCGTATAGAGTATTCCGCTGTATTTGTATTATTTTTTATCTGAGACGTGATAATTGTAAATATTCGATGACTGTATATAATGTGAAACTCTGATGTATATTAAATGTAATTGACAGATATAGTATTCTTTTGTAAACTGGTAGTATTTATTTATTATATTTTATCCGCTGCGAATGTTAGGTGTGGTTGATTTTGTACTTCTTCTTTCTTCTATCTCTTTCTTCTTTTTCATAACTATCTGGAATTTTCGGGTTGAAAATTTCGGGTCGTTACATTTGGTATCAGAGCCAGATTAAGCGCGAACCTTGGCTCTGGTGGGGATTACTCATTAAATAGAGTCTGAAGTACTCTAGAATGAGTTATGTATATATATACGAGTGCGTACTTGTTATTTTCTTATATAAGGGTTTTAAATGAATTTATATAAAAGTATATTTTGATATATAAAGCAATATTTCCTTCTAATAAATATAAAGGTGATTGGTTGTTAATTATTGGAATTAAAATTTAGAAGTAATATAATACGACCAAATTGAAGTCTTGAATTAGAATTAAATGAAGTAAAAACGAAAATACAACCAAATCGAAATTTAATTAATTGAAAATGAAATTCTAAATTTAGAATTCATGAATTAAATTATTTAAAAGCTTTAAATAAATGTAAGTTTGAAATGGGATTCAAACTGAAATTTAATCTTGAAAGTGTAGAAATAAGAATAATATAAAAGGGAAATGGGACTTGTTGGAAACAATGGGTTGTTTGAAATTTGACTTGAATTTAAAACCAAGGGTGGTTTAAAATTGTAAACCATGGCTAGAAGGGCCAAGATATATATATATATATATATATATATATATATATGTATGTATGGATATACATGATATCAAAGATAATTTGAAATAAACTCTAAGAGGTTGAGTTTTGATTTTTTTTCCTGAAGTATGATGTAAAAACCCAAAGTGATACAAGTTTGTAAGTGGGAAGATTATTATTGTGAAGTTTAAGGATTGAATGAGGTTGATTGGATTAAGTAAATTGGAATTTAACTTTGGGAAAGTTAAATAAATGTAGAAAAAGCAACCTGAATTGGAAATTGCAAGATGAAATTGGAATTTAACTTGGGAAGTTAAATGGTTGATTTGAATTGGGAATTTGTATGATCTCAAAACGTTTTTGAGATTTAAAAATTGAAATGGATGGACGTTTTAAAATAAATTGGATGATATCATCCCATTGTTAATAAAAATCTTTAAATTGAGAATGGTATTGTATAAATAAAATAAATTTGAATAATTGAATTGTAAAATAAACTTGCTTAAGAACTAGCTTCAAACTGGAAGATAAAATTGAATAATAAATTAAATTCTTAAAATAAAATTGTATTGAGCTCTTATTTGAATCTTGAAATATATAAGTAAAGATAATTTGAAATGAAGAATTGGACTCAGAAATTTAAATTGTTTAAAAACTTTGAATAAAAGTTAATTTGGTTTAAAAAGGTAAACCAACCTTTGTGAATTTAACTTGAATTTATATAATTCGAGATAGTTTAAATTCAAGATTGAGATTGAATTAGTTCAAAAATTTAATTTGGTTTGAATTAATTGAATTGGTGATTGAAGATATATAAGTTTAAGAATTTAAAAGGGAAATTGGATTGGATTATGTTGAAAGAATTTGAATTTGAAATGGGTTAAATTGATAATAATTCAAATTGATTGGAATAATTTGAAATTATAATTAAAGAGAACAGGATTAGAATTAACTAGAATTTGATTTAGATTGGGAAGGAATCAAGATTGATTCAACTTGAATTGGGAATAAATTCCAAACAGAAATTGAAGTTATTCAAGTTAGAATTGAGTTAATTAATTGGAAATTATTTGGGGAAGTGAACAGTTTGAGTCTTGACTATTTCCAATATAAATTGTTTTCATATAAACTTTTTTTCTAAGATATTAAATATATACAACCTTTCTTTTTAAAGCTAACCTATTTTATAATTGTTTACTATTATTTTGGAGTTATTTAACCATTTTTCAACTGTTTCTTAAACTAATTACTATTTTTCAACTATTTCACAAACTAATTTCTATTTTACAACTATTTTGCAATTATTTGGAATCTTTGGAACTATTCAATAATTTTTCGACTATTTTACAATTAGTTAATTATTTTATAGCTATTTGGTGAACTAATAATTATTTTAAACTACTTATCTATTTTTTTAAATTTTCAAGCTATTTACTAAAACTGATCGGAGTTCAAACTGTTAATTGGTTTAAATACCCAACTGAGGTAAGAATTGAAGTTACAATTCAATGGGAATTAAAGGAAATGTGAATAGAAAGGAAATTGATCTTGGAAAAAGTAATCAAATTCAAATATTTGATTTTGAACAAACAAGGTTATATATCTTTGTTATATAAGACAAATCTTCCATTGTTGAATCTATTGCTGGAAGAAAAGGATTTTTGAACATGTTTGAAGTATAAAAAGGGTTTTATACGAGATTGAAATGATCCAAATTTTTGGAAGTTATATATATATATTTGAATATATATATAAAGGATCTTATGAGGATTTTGGGAAAAAGGTTTTGGGAACCTTTGAATTTGGAAAGGCTTTTGATTTTTGGGTAAAATCAAATATTGGAATTTGGAAAGCCTAGTTTGAGAATTATCGAGAATTATCGATTTTGGAATAATTGATTTTTGTGTAAAGGAGTCTTATATGAAATTCGTACTAGGTGTATGATTTGAAGATACTATATGTATAGTATAAAGTGTTTTGATGATGGCTTTGGGGAAAAAGGCGCTCCCTTGAAATGGACTTCTCAGGAGTGCCACTGGGTGGTGCTGCCTTAAGCCCCAAGGGGGGGATTCTAAAGTTGATCCTGTGAGGAGTCCAGACAAAACTAGTTCCTAAGGATTATGAGTTGAGTATACCATAGCGTAAGTCGTGTGTGCTGCTGAGAGCCAACAATCTGCGTTTGATTTTATATCGGTAGACTGTGACCTATGGTATAACATAACGAAAGTCGTGTGTGCTGCTGAGAGCCAACAGTCTGCGTTTGATTTTATATCGATAGACTGCGACCTACGTAGGAGTGGAGAAGTTTCATTTCGACAGCGAAGATCAAAGGCCACGGAGAGCCTGCAGTTACATGGACTTTTGCTGTGACGGCAATGTAACCCTGGATGTAACTGTGATCTGTTGTGTGGGATCCATGGCGTAATCGAGAGGCCGCGGAGAGCTTGCAGTTACATGGACTTTTGTTGTGACAGCAACGTAACCCTGGGATGTGACTGTGACCATGGATGGGGCTGATGATTTCCAGAGCATTCTCACCAAAGATATTTCCTCTATTTCAAAATTCTTTCAATATTTTCAATAAAATTTCGTTCAAAGGTATTTTCACTGGGTGTTGAAAAAGGGTTTACCAAGTACTTATAGATTTTCAGTCCTACGCCAGATCAACATATGATTGAATTTCTGTGAGAACAAGGATGAACTGGTTGAGACATCGAGTTATAAGAGGTATTTTTGTAAAGAGCTATTTTATTAAGTATGAGGTGAATTTAAAGCATCTCTAAAATTTTTAAATAAAGATGTTGGAGCTTTGGAAAATAAAGAAAATCCAAACTGGAATTCTAATGAAGTGAATTTGTAATTAAAATCGAACATTGATTTAGAAGTTGAAAGTAAGCTAATTGGCTAAATAATTAATTGGTTGAGAATATTAATAAAATTTAACTTTGGCTAAACAGAGGGATTGTAGGTTGATAATGGGTTTGGGGATGAATTTGAATTTTATATAGAATTCAATTTAGATTTAATAATGGATTAAATAAGAAGAAATGTTGTAAAATAAAAAAAAATTCAAATAGTCATGGTTTGAATGTGTTGGATTGAAAATGTGATGGATTGAATTATGAATATAATTCAAGTGTGATTTGAATAATATTTAATGAAAGTTGCAAGTAAATTGGATATAAGAGAAGTACTGTCATATGAAAAGGGAAGTGAATAATAATAGAAATAGTTTGGGTTGCAATCAAAACCCAGATAAGTAATAATAAATTGATAATGGTTTTGTATAGTATAATGAATTTGAAAATGAATTAAGTAGATGAATTCAAAAATTAAAATGAGTAAATAAATGGTTTAATTGATTTAAGAAATAAATGGATGAAGTCTGATTGAACAAAGATTAAATCAAAGTTTTAATTGGAATAGGGTTGTTAGAGTGAACTCAAGTTACGAGGCATATTAATTTGAAAGGGTAAAGTTGTTTATTTCAATAAAAGCTTGGAATTGATGAATTTGTGTATAGTTGTGAATAAATTAAAATAGAAAGAATTAAATATAACTTAAGTTGAAATCAATTTAAATTGGTAATAAAACTTAAGTAATTGTTTAGTTATATTGATATCACCAAACTTGCATAGGATGGATTGTCATTTGACGTAAATGGATATAATTAAATTCTATGAGTTGATGAAGATTGAATAATATGATTTTTTGAAATTAAGTGAAGTGAATATGAGTTTGCTTGTAATTATAAATGAATTGAAGGTAAGTAAGTGAGTTGTGCATTACTTAAATTGAATGCAAGGATAAGAAAAAGCGAGTGAAAGCAAATTAATTGATTTTAAGAGAAATTGAAGCGAATATGAGATTGTTTCGCTTAAAAATGTGTTGAATGTAAGCAATCGGGTTGTAAATCATTAAAACTGAATGAATGGCTTATGAATTGGTTGAAAGCAATTGAATTAGCTTTAAAGTTATATAAATCGTTTATGAAAAGCGTTTAGTGCTTGTTGTTTATGATATATGTATATGTTTGGCTATTGAAAGTTAGTGGAATGCTAATAAATTCTCTATATGGCACTTACATATTTAAATTGAGTAAGTACAGGTACCTGAAGGCCGTTTAGCTGGTTTGGATTGCGCTAATTGCTTAAATTAATAAGCTGCTTACTTAAAATGCTAAATAAGGTACGTCTACGTAATACAAATAGGAAATATGAACTGCTTTTGCTTTTTCCGACCGGGTGGGTCGATGTATATATATTTATATCTCTTGTCAAATTGCAAAAGCTCCTCCGTACAAAGGAGTCTCTGCCAAAAATTTTCAAAAATTTTGGGAGTTAGAATTTTTTAGGAAAATTTTTGTTAACGACAAAACGATTTCAAATTTGGAATTAAAGTAAATTAGTATATGAAACTAATATGAATCAGATATACTTGAAAGGTAAAATTCAACATTCAAGATTTAATGTAAATTGAATTCGTATGAAGTGGGGAAAACTAGTTTGAATAGGAAAGGATATGAAAACTTCTGTAAGGATAAGTATGTAAAGATTTGAAAGGGCTATGATTTGATATTATTGTTAAATAAGATATGCAGGGATTATAAGGAAAAAGAAATTGGATTTGATATCAGAAGATAAATTTGAATTGCCCGACAAAAAGGTATGTATTTAAAATTTCTGAATGAAATTGGATTGGGTTTTTGATGTAGCCACTTGGCTTTTGTTTTCTTTTGGAATTTGGGAGCCCGTAGAGGCCTTTTGTAGTTGTACCAAGCTAGCCGCGCAAAGGAGACGCTGGCAAAATTTTTCGAAAATTTAGAGAGTTAGACAATTTTTTGAAAAAATTTTGATAATTCAAAATTTGGTTTTAAATTGAAATTTAGATAATTGAGCAGAAAGGGTATTGGTTGAAATTATAGAAGGTTTGAGAAGTTGGACAGGGTGATAGTGGGTCTTGAATAAAAGATAGTCGGTAGGATGTTAAATTGTGAGTTTTGGAAATAAATAAATAAACAAATAAATAAATAAATAATGATAAACAGGTATGGTTCCATTCTTCCTAACTAGTAATTTCGGGGACGAAATTCTTTTAAGGGGGGAGGAATGTGACGACCTAGAATTTTTAACAAATTAAATTGGAATAATTAATTGATTTTAAAATATTTAAAAGTTAATTTTAACTTCAATTCACGATATCAATATTTACTTGATAATTAAATCATTGAATTATATAGTTTAAATATTGAACTTAATAGTTGAAAATTGGGTAAATTTGAAATTTTTAAGCCTGTTTAAAATAATTTGAAGGCTTATAAAAATTATAATGATGATACTGAAGATAATAGATGGTTGAAATTTAATTTAAAGTTGATTTGTTCAGTTTTAATAATATACCGTGTAAATCGATATTTAAAAATAGCCTTCTGAGGCACAGTCTCGGAATTTGACGAAACCAGTTCCATTGGATCCGTAATAATTAGTTATTATCGGATTTCAAATTTCGTAGCAATCGGAGTTGTCGTTTGACCCTGGCTACTCAAAACGCTTAGAAACTTTTAAATAGATTTAAAACTAGAATTGATCGTTTTCTTTCGTAACTCGCTCATATAATCGAATTAGTTTCTAGAACATGTTCCATTGGGTTCGGAACGCGGGTAAAACCTTATTAACGCCTGGCGGCATGTTTGATTAGGAGTTTGAAATTTCATGGATGCGACACGAGAAATTTTCAATATTTAATTATATAAAAGCAATTCAAATTTCAAATTGGATTACCCTTGTCACGTGATTACGGTCTAGCTTTTACTCGAAGCCTCTGTAGGAAATATCTCTTCGTATTGTTTTTAGAGAAAAGCAGATCAAAAGCAAACCGAAATTGAAGGAAAACAAAAAGGGATTAATGGCCGAACTTTTCTTATGAATCGTGAGTCTTCCACGTTTAAAATCAAATCTCGTTTCCCTTTTTCCTCTGAATTCACTTTAGCCGTTCGAAAATTTACTATTAATCATCGCGACCTCGTTCGAAAAAAAAAATGAAAAATGGTGTCGTAGTATTTCTGGAGCAGGGAAGTTAGAGGGGGGAGGGGGTTGCGACCAGATGCGGCAGGGTACGATCGATTTTGGGGTGAGGGGTTGAGCTAGGGTAAGGGTTGCAAGGCGATTGCGTTCGACGGTGAGGCCAGGGAAGTTCGGTAGCGCGTTCGTTAGGGATGGCGTTTCTGGGAGGGCGGCGGTTCGAAAGGGAAGACGAGCTAGGGTCTTCAAACTGGTGTAACAACCCGCATATTTGTCGATTTTATATTTAAATATTTTATCGGTAGTCGGATTTTAGTCCGAAAAGCTACTTTTTGCATACGGTCGAATTAGGGCTCGGGACCACTCCCATTGAGTTTAAAATGCCGTTTGCGACCTTTTTGAGTATAAGCTTCGATATGTTTGGAGAAAGTTGATTTCTGCTACTTTTTACTTTGGGTTTGGTTTTTGGGCTCAACCCTATGTTAACTTATGCTCAAATCTGAGCCACTCTTCCCCACTCACCCTCATTCTCTTCTCATTTCAGTTTTTAGAGTGTTAATGGTGGGAGAGATTGGAAATTAAAATTCCAAAACCCTAGTTTCTCTTGCAAATCCATCTCCTTGCTCCAAACTCAAGAAGAACCCCTTGGTAAGCATCTCCTTCTTCTTCTCCAACTCTTTCTCCATTCAATTTCAGAAATTTCCTAAACCTAATTTCGGGAATGTTCTTGTTTTTGAGCTTAGATTCAAGCTCATTTGGGTTGTGATTAAAGAAAGGTTGATTCTCCATTTGCTTTCAAGCTTCTTCTTGTTCGATTTTGTGAAAAGGTGAGATTTTTATCTCACATCTATGACTATAATTATCTTTGGTTGTTGGGTATGAATTCCTAACACTTCTTCATGTGCATTTGCTCTTGATTTGGATTGGTTTTGTGAATATTCCAATTTTTGGGTTTTTAAGTCAAATTTGTGTAAAATCCTTTTATGTATGTTTGATCATGCTTTTGGTGATGCATCGAGGAGCATATAGGGCCGGGTTGCCGATTGGCATAAACCCTTAGAGCCAATGTTCATCCGATTGCATTTTGGAAGAGTTTGCTCTTCATTTGAATAAGGCTGAAAAACAGTCCAGGCATGATTCAGTCGACTGAAAAACTCTGTTCAGTCGACTGAACCTGAAACCCGAGAGTTTCCAGGCATGATTCAGTCGACTGAAAACTTCTGCACAGTCGACTGAAACTGGAAACAGAAAGTTTCCTGAACCTGGAAAATTTCCATGTACAGGGTCAGTCGACTGAAATTCTCTGTTCAGTCGACTGAACCTGCTGTTTGAGTCCAATTTGCCTTTTTGGATTGGAATTCCAATTTAAATCGATTCGTGATAATCCTATTTGTTGTTATCATCTATTGATTTTGATGACTCTTTTTAGGGATTTTTGAATATCCATTTCGATGGATTCTTTATCGATTTCTTTGGATTTTATTCACGTCTTCGTATGTGAATTTTTGTGATTGATTGTTCTTACAATCTTCTTCGTGATTTGTCACTTTAAAAATATAAAGGTTTTCTATACTAGTAGTAAATATCAAAACTCTTTCCTCAAATGATTTCAATACTATTTTAATACCAAATTCGTTTATAAAACCGTTTTCCAATCTATTAGTATATACAAACCTTACCTCACTCGTATGAGAAATCTAATTAAACGGCTTAGTAAAACTAGTGGTATGAAACGCTTGCGTTTACTTTGTCGGTTAATTCTTGGACTTGTTCGATTGAACCTCTTGTGACAATTTTCTAGTGGAGACTTACAGTTTGTTCGTAAATATTTAAGTTAAGCAAGTGGTTATGGGACGTGAAGCTAAACTCATATATTTACTAGCTTAGTGTAATCGACACTTCTCGCTGATCATGACGATCATCTTTGTGATTTAGACTAGCAATGTGCGATGTCTCTTTGTCTGCGAGGGAGACTAAACCCCGTTTTGTGGAGTTTCGACTCAATTTGTGATGGGGTAGCAACCCATGGTCTTCGGGCCGTTTGTGGAGCTTCGGCTCAATTTGTGATGGTTAGCGACCATGGAATTAGCGTTCCGTTTGTGATACACGTGTTGGTGAGCTTTATGCTCCCGTTTGTGATGGGCCTTCCCCCCTTTGTGATTTCTGGATTTCTTGTGTAGATTCCTAGAATTTGTGTTTCACCAATTTTCGTGATTTCCATTGATAAGTTTTATCAATATTTGTGCATTGGTGAATTTGTGTGTCATTGACTTTTGTGATTTCTGGATTTCTTGTGTAGTCTTCTGGAATTTGTGCGTCTTTGACTTTGGTGATTGACATTGATATTATCGTCAATATTTGTGGTTTGATGAACGAAATAAAGAGTATGACACTTCTTTGATTCTTGTGTAGATTTGGTGACATTGATTAATCTCTTGATGATTATCAACTAAGTATATATTTATATATATATCACAGCTTGGCATTGTGATTATTATGTGTTTAGTCACATCTCTTATTCTATATCATTTCATCTGATATTTATAGTTAGACTGATCCGTTTATTATTTTCTTATTAAATAATACTCGGGTCAGACCGAGATGTTACAGGTGCTTCTGCTTGACTTCTCATCCGGGATTAACTCCTTGACTTTTGGGTTAACTACTTAGATTAGTAGTTATTTTGCTGTATACATTTGAGATATAGACTCCTTAATGTATACTTATTCTTTTGTGTAGTTCGTGTAACTATTCGTTTGTGATATTGTGGATCTTTTTAGACCACTACTCTGATGTACACTTCCTAGTGTAATATTCATATCTTATTCCGCCTTTGTGATATGAATTGTCTGTGACTGATTTGTGTTATGTTTATTTCTATATTTGTTTCCGAAGGATTTATATAGCCACCGTGTAGTAGCTTTGAGTTTGTGTTGGTATGTCGGATTTCCTCTTGAAATAGAATGCATGTTATATTATCTGACATATCGGTGCTCGCGCAAAGAAATTACACGGATGGTCGCTCCTCAACAGCCTTATTCTCCATGCTAGTCGACAGCATTCACCGTAATGTTCTTGGCTAGCGTGGGTATAGGTGTGGGGCGTCACAACTGGTGGCTCGGTGAGTGTTTTGCAGTGAGTAAATTCATTTTTTTTCTTTTTCCTTTCAGCGTTTGAAAGTTGAAAAAAAAAGATTCTTGGTTCATCTGAGTAGCTTAGTTCATCATAGTTTTAAAGTTGAAGGCATTGTGTTTTAAACTTAAATTATTAAAAGAAACAATATAAGTATAGACAGGGAAAGATAACTCGAAGTAGGGTCGAGTTATTATCGGGTCTAACCCGAAGCCAGGGAACCAAATTTAAAATCTGTTTAATTAATTCTGTGGAAATGTAAAATGGAATGGTTTAATCATTGATGAATTCTTTAAATTAAAGGTCTTTCAAACTTTAATTAAGAACAGTTTGCTTGTTAAATTAAGTATGTTGAGTACTTAAAGGATATTTATAACTAAATTATTTTATGAACATTAGTAAAGATTATTTAAGGGTAAATGTTTAGTAATGTGATGCAGAATTTAACAAAGAGGATGTTTACTTCAAGTATGATTAAGATTTGACAATTCATGAAATAAGTTAAGTAACTGATTTGTAATTAGTGATCAATTAATTTGTAATTAGAGATTTACAAATGGATAATTAAGTTTTATAAATTAACAATGAAGGTTATTAATTAATAATTATGGAGTAGTGAATTAATAATTACTTGGGAAAAATAGATAAATTAATAGTTTCTGGATGTAATTAATTGAATGATAATTTGTTAACAAAATAATAATAATAATTTGGATATACTTACTTTGTGAAATTAATCAAGAGATTAATTAAGGTAATAGGTTTAGGTAAATCAAAAGGGATAAATATATGTGGTTTAATAAATGATTAATTATTTGAGGTAATTAAATTAGATTAGGATATATTGAAATATAAATGGAAAATCATAATTTATATAATCAATGACGTAATAAAAGATTTATTAATTAAGATTTATACATCAGGAATAGGTGACGTAAGAGAAGTTAATTAATATAAGTAATTAAGGAATAATGTAAAATAATAATAAAAGGAGAATTAACAAGATTACTTATTTATTTTGGTTAACTATAATAAATAACGTGAAATTAATTAAAGATAATTTATCTAGTGTGATTAATTAAGATGAATAGATATGGAATGGTTGATTAGATTGGAATTAATAAATGAAGGAATCTAAGTGATTAGGACTTAAAATTTAATTAGAACCAATTGAAGTGATTTGAATATGATTAAGTTTTGCTTCCGAATGATTGAATGGTATCGAATGATTTGAAGAAGTTAATAACTTTGATATGAAATGTTGTGTATTTCATTTGGATGACTTAGGATGACATGTGATTCGAAGAGACCGGGGTCGGGTATTAGGAAATACCCGAAACCACTTCGGGTTAGAAATAAATTGTTGTGTGAAAACAATAGGATGGAATAAAACGATTTAAGTAAATTGGATTATTTTATCTAAGTTTGGTACTTAGAAATTGATATGTGAAATAAGTGTTGTCTATAGTGAATTGTGAATTGGATAAGTTGATATATGTTACCCCGTGTTTATATAAGTTGTTTGCTTTAGTATTCCATGTTAGTTGGGTTTACTGACACTGGTTTCCAGCCTGACCCGGGTGTTACTTTGGTGTAATGCTCGGGTCAGACCGAGTATTACAGATTTGCAGGTTAGGACGTTCTGGAGCTCAGAAGGCGAGCTGGATGGCAATATCGTATAGAGTATTCCGCTGTATTTATATTATTGTTTATCTAAGACATGATAATTGTAAATATTCGGTGACTGTATATAATGTGAAACTCTGATGTATATTAAATGTAATCGACAGATATAGTATTCTTTTGTAAACTGGTAGTATTTATTTATTATATTTTATCCGCTGCGAATGTGAGGTGTGGTTGATTTTGTTCTTCTTCTTTCTTCTATCTCTTTCTTCTTTTTCATAACTATTTGGAATTTTCGGGTTGAAAATTTTGGGTCGTTACAACGAAGTTTTGAAGACAAAGTGACTGCCGTTCAAGAATCAAAAGATTTGAAACAAATGAAAGTCGAAGAACTCATTGGAAATCTCATCGCTTATGAGCTAGAAATGAAATTCAAGGAATAACGTGAAGGAGGTGATACTCGAAAGAAATCAACAGCTCATAAAGGAACAACAGAAAGTGATAGTGATGATAATGATAACGGAGCAGCAGAATTGGAGCTGATAATAAAGAAAGTCAAAAGGTGGAATTACAAATACGGAAATCCAGCTCTAAATCTAAAATTGAAAAGAAGAATAAATAAAATATTAGACAATCTGGAAGAACAAAAGATCATCTGTCATAAGTGCAATCAAACCGGACACATCAAGCCCAATTGTCCTCAAAATCGACGCGACTTTGAAAAGAAATCAAAAATGAGAAGTTTTGCAGCCACGTGGAATACCAGTGATGAAGATAATCAAAGTGTTAACAGTGAGAGTGAGAAAGCAGACATGTGTCTTCATGGTGAAATAACTGACAGTGACGATGACGAGCCAAGTGCGATATCAAAACGTTCTCATTCAAAATTACTTATATATTTCCACGAAGTGAATGGCTGTTTTGAACGACTTAGGGAGAAGTATGCCAAACTGGAATCGCAAAAAGATACTTTGATAGATTTAAATAAACAACTTGATCAATTGGTTAAAACCTAGCAAAGTAGGATCCCTAAGTGTGATAAGTGTCCAACATTCGAAGAAGAAATCAAAAAACCAGAAATCAATATAAAATCACTTGAAAATGAAATTCTGATTTTGAAAGAAAATGAAAATACTAGGAGAGAGAATTCTATTAAAAAGTGCATACAATTGTTAAATGAAAATGAATCTCTCGAAATACAAGTCCAACAATTGTCAACAACTTTAGATAAATTTTCAAAAAGTGAAAAATCATTGAATATGGTATTAGGGAAGCAAACTGTTAATACCGCCAGACAATGACTTGGATATAATCAATATGAAAATGTTGAAAGCGATATTAATCAAGAAAATTCTATGTGCACAATTTGTAGAAAATATGGACACAATCACAATAATTGTTGCTATAGACCCAAACATGTGAAAACTATACCAATTTGGTTCCAAAAGGCACAAATATAAAATCTCTCAAAGTTAAACAAATTTGGGTGCCGAAGGGAACAATTATAAATAGTTTCGAGTCTCCACAAAATTATTTTCTAAATCTTCTGCCACTAACAACCATGGACCTATAAAAACAAATAGGTCACAAAAATCGTTTCCCGTGTAGGTGTGGTGGCAGGCTAAGGAACAACAACAGTGTTATCTGGATTCTAGCTAATCCAGAAACACAATGGACGACAAAACAAAGTTCCTTAGCCTAGTATAAAGGTGACAGAATCACATTGGACAACAACGAAAAATATTTTAAAGGTAAAACAGGTAATGGTATATCTATTTGAACGACATATTAAATGTGATATTCTGCACAGTAATCTAAGTAAAATCAGCCAATATTGAGATGATGAAAGATGATGATTTTGATTCTGACTTGTTTAAAATTGTTGGCCAATTATATTCTTATGCCAAAAACACTATAAAATCTCTATAGCATTTGAATTACTTCATATATCTTAGTTTGGATTAATAATAGTGTTTTTTGTTGGATGATGATACATTTGGTTATAATACGGCTAACTTTATATTCACTGTTTTCTGATTATTAACACGGCTTCAAGAGAATGCCATTTAAATTGCTGTTAAAATTGAGTTTGAATTTTTTTTGTGCACACTCATTGTCTGGTCTATCAAATTCAATTGGTGATAATTTGGAGTGAAAGAGAAATTCAGATGCAGATCTTACTGGTAATCTAGTTGATAGAAAACTTTCAAGTTGAACGTGATTTTTAGTAACTGCATCGTTTTTTAAAAAAATATCTGCATATTTTTCAATTTAAATAATTTACAAATAGTAGAAATTTTTCTCATATAACCCCCTCGAGAAAATCATTTTTGATCATATTTTCAGATTAGTCATTTTGAAAAATTGATTTCATAATTATTTTTGAATTTTATTTTAAATGACAATTTTGACTAGTCTAACTCCCTAATAATTATCGAAAAGATAAATAGTGATTGAAAAAGTGATGAGTGTTGATATTTATCATACATTACTCAAGACAGTATATTTAGAAAAATTTCTTTAGAAATTCAAACAAGAGTTATAAAACTTTTTGTTGGGTAAAGATTCTATGACCATTTCTATATCTATCATATTTCTATCGACCATCGCTCATCAAAAATTCAATATAGTTTGTCGATATGTGGTACTTTAAACAGGATTCATTCGTTTTTTCTTTTTATAAAACAAAATAAAATCCAAAGTATTCACTCTCATTTAAAAGTCCTCACGGTTATGCATGGGTGAATTACTTGGAATTTGTTATGTGCTTCCATGCTCATTTTAAAGTCCTCACGGTTATGCATGTACGGAACGCATATCAAAATTGATTTATTAAATAAACAAGTTGATTCTAATCCCATTTAAAAGTCCTCATGGTTATGCGTGATTAGAAGATACTTGAATCCATTTTTAAAATTAAATTGGAATACTACTAATCTCATTTAAAAGTCCTAACGTTTATGCATGATTAGTAGATATTCAAATTTCTGATATAGATGTACCACAAACAGATACAACTGTGTGGTTTTATATGATGACATCATTTCCATTATTTCTAAAAGTGGAATATGTGCCTAACAATGGTAGTTATGATTTTTGTTTAATTTTTTATTGGAGTTTAATATTTATATTCAATTGAGTTTTTAATGTTGGATTAATATCGATCACTTTATCTCTATTTTCTCTAACACTATTACTCTTTTCCTGATAACAAAAGGGGGAGAGAAAAGTTAAGATTTTGTCAAATAAAATCAAGCAAAGGTCAAATATTTTCCATTTGCAACTAGGCTCGTTTGCATATTTTATTTATATGCATATATGCAGAGGGAGCATTGTGTAAAGAGGAAGTATTTAAATAGGGGGAGCAATTAGAGTATATCTATGATCAAATACATTTAACATATTCAAAATCTTAAATATATGTTTGTTATCATCAAAAGGGGGAGATTGTTGAGTATGCTATTATATGATTTTTGTTTGATGATAAATAAACATATATATATATATATTCATGTAAATGTATTTGTTAATGTACTATTTCATTTTTCACAGGTTAAATAAATATTTGCTGAATAAAATTAAATAACACAGAGTTTGAATTCAAACAGAAATTTTTATTCAAACAAATATTTATTACAATTTTGAATAGTACAAATTCAAGCTCTCACTATACATACACAATTTTGACTACAATATAAATTCAATTATATCACAACTTCACATTTACAGTTGACCTCACTACATATCACTCACACTCATGTTTATCTTCAACTTTATTCCAAATTGAATCCAGCATCTGAGCAATCTGCAAAAATAATTTTTGACGCAGTAAAATTGAAAAGGAAATATTTTTGCAGTATAAAATAAAATGTGAATTTTTGAAAATAATATTTGCCTTAGTTATTTAGGTTGTTCATCATCATTTAACTTTGAATTCATCATACACGAATAACTTGTGACATACACAGTGTATCACTGTATATGCCACAAGGCCGTGCACATCGATATATACACTTGATAAATTTACAGGGACAGGTGAGCACAGGTCAAACCCAAATGAAAAGCCGGGTTCAACTCAAGTGCAATACAAATAAATCACAACACGCGCACAAGGTTAAACCCGAGCTATTAGCTGGATTCAACACAGGGCAGTTGTACAGGCTACGACGTCAAGCATGCGAACAGGAAAACCAAAACAATGCCCAACTCAAATGAACACAGTGAAATGCACAAAGGCATAGCAACTGCACCAAGACCAGACTACAATATCAAAGCAATGATATGGATTGATGCAGGTACAAGCAACTATCAAATGAAAGAGTGCAGACATGAACATCAATACAATGAAAACTACAACGGAGACTACAAGGTGAACCAATAAAGGCAAAGCTTTTTCATCAA
The DNA here is from genome assembly GCA_030765085.1 of Allium cepa. Taxonomy (NCBI): domain Eukaryota; kingdom Viridiplantae; phylum Streptophyta; class Magnoliopsida; order Asparagales; family Amaryllidaceae; genus Allium; species Allium cepa. The sequence continues at coordinate 554,862,048 of CM060940.1, forward strand.
ATTAAACAAATCCAGACCAGGCCATAATGAAGCAAACCACTGACTCAAGTACACCAGTGACACCAATGAAGTCAAGACAAAGCAATGCTAACACAAAATAGAGCAACATCACAAGAAGGCTAAATGAAGACATCTAGATATGCTACAGAGAACAGTGCAGTGCAAATCAATTACAACTAGTATAAGTAGTGCCAACAATATGGATATACAGTGATGCATAATGACTACCAGAGCACAAATTCAGACTCTATGGAACCTGACTCAATTATACAGGTAAATGAAGATGCAGTGAAGCAAAAATGTGGCAACACATCAAAGAACACTTGCAACAGTGGTGATGCAGTGCAACATGCTTATCAAGAGTATACATGAAGTATATAAATGAGCAAATTCAATGCAGTAACACCAAACAGAAGCATGGCGAACTTAGTATTCACTCGAGGCAACTAGCAACTACATGCAGCAAGTTCATATAACAAAAGTGCATAAGGGCAGTGTAATGATGACTGGAAACTCAGAAATCAATACAACATGAACCAGACCGAACCAAGATTTCAGCAACAACAACATGAAGGAAACAAACTACAAAGACATCAACATGTATGACAGTAACATATGATCAGTGGGATGCATGCAAGTACACAGTGGAAAAGATGAATGCAGACATACACCTATATACATACATAAATGTATGTATACACATGATGCAATGCAACAACATACCAAATGAAACAATGAAAATCAGTGCAACCCAAAATCAAGAACAGCGGTTACAACTCAACTGCAAATACCCAAATACAGCAGATCGAAAATGCTCAGGATGAAGACAAAGATGGCCAGAGTCGAAGTACACAGGGGACACAAAATCAAAGCGATAATGATCAGTGAAGTCAGAGACCATATTCAAGCAACAACATGTACAGGTCAATGAACAAAATCAAGTCAAAGTTGAAGTCAACCAGAACGAGAACGAACAAATCAAAGTGACCAAAGTCAAAGCATCATAGAATTCAAAGCCGTGGTAAACACGAAATCACGAGTTTGAAATCAATGTCGTGCGAATTAAGTATCATAAAATATACGCATATGGAAAAAGTCAAAAATCAAATCCAAATAAAATAGGAAAGTAGCCGCCGTAATGATCAAGGAAGGATCGAACGGTTTCAAGCTAGAACCGTGACAGTGAAGTAAGGGAAATATATTCGAATTGAACAAGTCAGTGAAATCTCAAACGTTCAAGCATTATCAAGCGGCAGAGAAAAGATTTTGACAAATTGAAAAAAAAAATCATCAGACGAATTTGTACAAACGAATATTCGGGGATTCAATCTCTATATATAAAACCCTACTCATCATCGGCAAAAATATAAGATTCGAGTTCAAGCCAACAGAGAACATTAAAATCAATAACTCACTTCGATCGAGTTAAAGCAAGCAAATCAGAAGAAGCAAAGGGATAAATAACGTACCAGCATCAACCTCGAATTTGGATCGAAGGACAAAAGCCCTAATTGTGATCGAACAAAGAAGCCGCCATTATCTCAAAAGGGACGGAGGAAATAAAAAGAAGATCGGGTCAAATTATAAAAGGGGCAGGCTTGTTTTATTATATAAGGGTTTTTGATTTTTAAATAGGGTTATTTTAATTTTAAATTGTTTTTAATTTGTATTTTGCCTTTAAACCTTTGTAATTTCTAGTCGTGTGACTAGGGGACAAACTACGTGACGTAGTTTGAAAATTCGCAACTTAGTGGCTGAGTTGTGGTAGGGTTTTGAGCATAGAGTTAGGTTAGTCGGTAGCGGGTGTCGCGAGTTTACGTGTGTAAGCGTGTGACTGCTTAATTTCTAGTAGAAACCTTGAAGGAAGCACGTAGGCAGGGTTTTGCCGAAGCTGGGTAAATTCTGTGTCGTTCTATTTCTGCATTTTATTATCCTACTATCTGTGCTGTTATTATTTTGCGTTGAAATTATTTTATAAGCTTCCGCAATTAATTTTTATAATTAATACTATCACCCTATTCAACCTCCCCTCTAGCGTAAAATCGATCCTACAAATTTGTTCTTTATTTTGATAAAATTGTCTCTATGTAAAATTGATATCATTTCCTGCCAAAGTGGTTAGTATATATAATATATATTATATAGTTATCACTATCAAAACATCAAAACATAAGGTTCTAACACTACATACATCATCTTCAAATTAACTAAATCCTCTATGTGGCTAACAAAAGCAAAGACTTAACTTCATTTTCATCTATTATAAGAATTTAAATAGATTCATTTAACGATCTCCTATTTTTCGCATACGATATAATTAGATAAATTTTTTTTAGGTGTTCGACCATCTCCTTTGTATTAAGAGAGCTTCGAAATTTCACAACACAAATAATTACATGGTATACATCTTCGACGAGGCATCTAAACAATGGGGCATCCCGAACACAGGAAAACAATACTGTATACACACACACACACACACATATATATTCACCATACTCATATCAACAAACCTTGAATTGCATTTAAAAGCACGTTTGCTTAATTTTTGTGCCAAAAAAGTGAGTATGCACTAAAATCAAACTCTTAACGTCTTCATCAACTTAATTTCAACTCAAATAACTTATATGAGATCATATAAAAAAGTGTAAAGTTATATTGCATTCATATAACAAAGAGGTCAAATTGCAATCAAGTCAAGACACTTTCAGATTAACTTTCACATGTCAAAACCACATAATTATGTAACGCTTTCAAAAGTGAAATTGTAACATGATCATTGTGTTTTCAAAACATCTTTTGGAAATTGATAATATGAAACAAATTAAAGTTATGGTGATTTTTACAAAATAAAACTAATTTTGAAATGATATTTAAAATGCCGGCTCACCTAAACTACAAAATTTTGTATAACTGCTTAAACAAAACTTGTTCCTTATTATCTTAGCTTCCGAAACAAGCAGAAGGTCATTAAAAACGAAAAGAGAGTCAAATGTTATGATCAGATCATCATGGTGCTTCAGCTCTGGAAATTTAAATGCAAGTATAAATTTTGGGTCAGGCTTAAACACATTTTTTTCCATTAGAAAACTTCAAATTTTCCCATTGCACTTTAAACAAAATATTGTTCCCATTAGCTTTCCAATGAACATATTAGCTTTGCAATGAACAAAAGATGGACAAAATCTAAATACAATGTCACAGGTTATGACTATTTTAGTAAAATGCCATTTTTTTCAAAACCTTAATCCTAAATTTTCATCCCATTTGAACTACTACACCATTTTCTCATTTAATTTTATCTTATGCACAACCGTTCCTTTGTATGGAATACTTTTCAAAGGATGGGTTTGCCAACCTGTATGTGTTGCTTGTAGCCTAGTATTGAGTTTAGATGGTGTGGGAAACTAAAAATTTTAACTACCATTTATTAAAGGAATTTATGACGGGAAAATAAATAAATGTTAGATTATGAATTGTTTATTTTATAGAATCAATTAGACATCTGTTTTTTTGTTAGGTCTTCGCATTAAAATGAAGCATAAGTAACACATACTTGTAGTTGAATTATGAATTACCAAATGTTACTTTTGCAAGTTTTTTTCATGTGCTGCTGCATTGCAGCAACCTTACAAGCAACAACGTTTTTTTTTCCAATGCAACAATGTTTGACTTTTTACCACCATGTTATTTCCAACATTTTATATGGCTGAATTTCAAAGTGATTAATATAGTTTTGCATCTAAATATTAAAAGGTAAGGATAATTCTTTTATATGAATCCAGAATTCACTCTCAGTTAAACATATGTGCTAATTATACATTCAATTTTTTCACATATTCTTTTTTCTAAGGCTTAAAATGGAATAATAGGTAAAACAGCTAACGTTATGTATGAAAAAAAAAATTATGATAGTCCCTGACATTTTGATTTATATACTAGAGGATCGGTTTTATAAATCAAATTATCACAAAAAAAGGACTTAGTGCAAGTTTCTCTCAAATCAGAAACAAACATTTATGAATACCTTGGCTTCAATGAATATGTCCCATCCAAGTGTCATGTATTTATTTCTATTATATTTTTTTCTGCTTCTCAAAATAATTTAACCTTTTCGTATTGAAATACAACTATATACTTTTTATAATATTATAGTATTTCCAAAATATTATTTACCTTATCTCAAAACACATTTTTTTACAAAATACCGTGTTTGATATTTCTCAAATCATTGCTTTCTTTCCAAAATATTATACTTATTTTCTCAAAACATTGCATTCTTTCCAAAAGCATTATTTTCACTTTAAAATATTCTATAAAAAATTCTCCATTTCAAAATCTCAAACATCTCTAAAAATATAATATTAAAACATTATGTTCAAATATCTCGCCCCAGTATTTAAAAATCCTTATCGATTACGTTGGCCAAACATATCAATCGATATTCTTAAAACGCTCAAAGTACAAATTAACACCAAAATAAACAACTAAAATATTTTCAATCACTTTGTAAAATAAAATTCATATTTTATTAAATCATATGCTTCCTTTTTATAAGCTAAAATATTAATGGTAATTATGTTAATAACCGAATAATATGTCACTAGTAACAAACAATCAAACATCTAGATACCAACCATACACATCCACGAGAAAGCATTCAATTTAATTTATAACTCTTTATATTTTAATTACTTGTTTATATGAATATTATTTTCTTTTATTCAACAATGAATTTTTCTACCCCTTGCGGTACTAAAAAGACTACGTTACGGCTAAATTTGTGTAACGACTTAAGAATTTTAATGACTTTATAACGTAATTAACTAAAAAATTTCATGAAATTAAGCAATAATATTTTGAAATGAATATTTAATATTTGAAATACGTCTATTTAAACATAGAAAATGGTAATTTTATTTTGGAAAATATGAAAGTCAGTTTGTTTGTGAAATTTCAAAATTTAAGATTTAAATCAGTTTATTTGTTGAAAATTAAATATTTTTGAAATTTGAATATATTTATGTAACAAAATTTTAAATCGTTTTCTAACTAAGATGTCGTATACTGTTTCGTCAAATTTGGACTGCATAGCCCCTTTTATCTTATTTTCGGCATTTTAGCAGCATTTTCAACAGCGAAAAATAGAGTTTTTATTACTTGGTCGTATTGCTGATACCTATGTAGCATTCTATTCGTCTCGTCATGCCGATCTCCGTAATATATTTATTTTTGTAATTCGATGTTCGATATACGGTGAAAACGACAAAAACAGTTTGTCTATCGGTGTCGTATTTGTGTCTTTTAGTTTTCCTTTGTCTTTTTAAATTTTCCAGCCATGTAACCTTTAGTCAATGCTTTAATAAATTTTGAAACAACATTGGCCCTTCATATTTCACTGATTTTCATATATATCGCCTTTTATTTTGTATCTCCATTCATTTTGAAAGAATAGAAAGAAAAGAATATATCAAAAGTGAAAATGGTAAGCTTTTTGTTTTGTTCCTGTAGCATGTTCATGTTTCTGCTCGTGCCTCCCATCTCCTCCATTCTTCCCCAAGATCTTCTCATGTTTTCTCCTTCCACAATCCGAAGCAAACCCCTTACCGACCCAAGCCATCCTAGCACCACGTCAGATACATCACCACACAGCTCCTCTGTTTTTCCCCATGCCGTACCTGAGTTCTTCACCCCTTTGACCCGAGTCAGATCCTAAAGCCCCGCCTCACCTTGCCATCAAACCCTGAACTGAGTTTTCTTTCGCTTGACCTGTACCTAACCTGAAGAAACTAACCCTTTGAACCGAAGCATCCCAAGGCCACACCATCATCTTCCCAGATCCACTCACCGCTCTATGAATCCACCTCTCACCATCGCCTTACGCTGCTCCACACCACCAAAAACTGACCTAAGCGACCTCCCACTGACCTAAACTGATGCAGCGTGATCCCTTGAATCGAGAAACGCTAGGTCGAACAACATTCCTCAAAATCACAAAGCCATAAGTCGCGAACGGCGTACAGTAAATCGCGAGCAAATCCAGCACTCGCGAAGCCTAGGTCGTAAGTCGCTCTTCCTCCTCCTCCTTAGGTCGCGCGCGAGATACTCCAGAAGGCGAACGACCTATGCTGCTCCAGAATTCCAGTAAGTCGCGAGCGTGAATCACCTAGGTCGCGAGCAAATTCCCTACGAACGACATTTGCCTTAAGTCGCTTCCAGTAGGTCGCGAGCAGGTTTCAACTTCCAGTAAGTCGCGAGCGTGAATCGCCTAGGTCGTTGAAATTCTTAAGTCGCGAAAAAGCTATCTTAAGTCGTTGAAGTTCTTAAATCGCTCATGGATGCCTGGATGCCGCATTTGTTAAGTCGCTTTGCCCAAATTGTTATGTCGTTTGTTTGTTAAGTCGTTGTGTCATTGAATGTTGGTATTTTTGTAAGCTATTTGTACTGTTTGTGATGTAGTTTTGTTAAGTCATATGATGTTGTAACTTGTTAAGTCGTGTGTGTGTTGTACTTTCCCTATAAATAGGAGAGTGATGTCATTTGTAAAGGTTGTTGATTTTTGAATAAAAATTGGTTTGTGCTTTTGCCTCCATTAAAATTGGTAGTTGAGTGTTATCTCCTATCTCCACTTTCGACATTCGAGTGCGCTCGAATCGACGATTGTTGAAGCCAATTCACGGAATCAAGTGCGCTTGATCAACGTTCGAAGAATTGTAGACCTTCTTTCACGGTATCATGCGCGATCAACGTGTCGAAGATTGCTAGAATTCGGTATCTTCGTGATCAACGAATTTGGGTATTCTTGAATTCACCGATTTATCATCGATTCACCGATTATTTCCGCTAATCGTGTGAGATCCTGGACGGATTCGATTTACATCGTCGAATTCGCTTCCTAGGCTGCATCCTTTTGGTATCAAAGCTAGATCGCAAGGAGTTTGCGTCATTTGAAGTTTGGAGATCGGATTTGCAATTGTTGAGAAGTTTGGTTTCTTCATGTTCATCGTGAAGTTGCAACAAGTTGGGAGTTTCGATCCATATCATTTTGGGTCAAAGTTCAGAAAGTGTTTGAATTTTTTTGAATTTGTTTGAGTTCAATCATGCCACCGAGACGAGCTCAACGTCATCGCAATATTAATGCTTTTTATGGAAGAGAAGAGGCTGATGAAATGGAGCAATGAATCAACGAGAGTTTGAATGAGAAGTTGAATGAGGGAATTGGTCGATTAGAGTGAATGATGCTTGAAATGAATCAAAGTAGAAGAAGGGTTTCACCTGAATTGAGTCATGGGGGAAACAGAGTTTCACCACCGTCAGATCGGGAGAGAAGAGGAGATCATGATAGTAGGAATGTTGACGCTTGTGAAAGGAATGTTGATGAACGAAATCAGAGAGATGTGGATTATCGTGATCAGAGGAATGTAGATTAAAGAAATGGAGGTGGTAAAAATGTTGGTGGTCATGATCGACAATGTTATGCGTCAGATTTCGATGAGGAGTTTGATGGTGATAGAGGAAGTGTTCATTACCGAGATCGAGGTCACGTGTGGAGTCGAGTTAGAGAATATAAAAATGACCTAGATGGGAATCGGGAATGAAAATGGAAATTCCGGAATTCAAGGGTGGTATGGTTGCGGAGGAATTTTTGGATTGGGTATCAAATGTTGAACAAAATTTTGACTTCAAAGAAGTTCCCGAGAATCGTAGAGTCATGTTGGTTACTACAAGATTGAGAGGGAGAGCTATGGCGTGGCGGCAGCAGACTAAACTTACACGGGAGAGAATGGGGAAGTCAAAGATTATTACATGGGAGAAGATGAAGAAGTTAATGAAAGCTACTTTCTTACCTTACAAATATCAATCTCTAATGTACCAACGTTTGTAGAACCTGAGGTAGGGGACAAAGACTGTTAATGATTATGCTGATGAGTTTTATCAACTGATTGCTCGAAATGACATCATGGAGACGGAAGAATAGTTGACCACTAGATTTGTTGGGGGGTTGAGGATCCAGATCTAGGACATGGTAAATATGTTTGACCCTTGATCTGTGGCTGAAGCGCACCAGAAAGCGTTGGCTTGGGAGAAGCAAGGAAGACGAGGAGGTGGTGTGTTTACAAATTCCAACAATCAAGTGAAGGGAGCTAGTAGCAATTCTACTGTTACAAAGGCTGTTACTAAACCGGTTGTCAATGAGGTAGCAAAAACCAAGGTCAATAATAGTATCAAGTGCTTTAATTGTCAAGAATTTGGCCACAAGAGTTCGAAACCGAAGAGGCGAGCTATGATTGCTGAAGTGGAAGGTGAGGATGTTGGTGATGGTTATTCTAGTCAAGTTGAGGAGAATGAACAGGATATCGCGTCGGGAGATGAATGATGTAATCTAATGATGAGGAGGTCTTGTTTAACACCGAAGCAAGAGGATGAGGCTAGTTGGCCGAGGAGTAACATCTTTCAGTCGACATGCACTATACTGGGGAAGGTTTGTAAATTTGTGATTGACGCGGCAAGTTGTGACAATATCATTTCTACCGAAGCTGTGAGAAAGTTGAAGTTGAAGAAGGAGAAGCATCCAAATCCATACAAGTTAGCGTGGTTAAGGAATGGAGGAGAGGTGAAGGTGGACAGGCGAGTTCATGTTCCATTTTCTATTGGGAAGTATAAAGATGAGATCTGGTGTGATGTTGTGGAGATGGATGTTTGTCACTTACTTTGGGAAGACCATGGCAGTATGACCAAGCAGTGCAGCATGATGGTCGAACCAATAGCTACAGCTTTATGTTTGAAAGTGTTAAGATCATTTTAGTTCCAAATAAGAGACAACATGGAGAGAGCAAGTCAGAAGAGATTGATGAACTGAAGACTTTATTGACTTTGAAGGAGTTTGTTGTAGAAGTAGAGGAGAGTCCAGAGGTGTTCTTGTTGATTGGACATGAAGCTACTGAATCTGTTAAAATTCCTGAAGAAGTAAAGCCGTTGTTGGAAGAGTTTGAAGATGTATTTCCAGAAGAGATGCCAAAGCAGTTACCACCATTGCGAGACATAAAACATCAAATAGATCTTGTTCCAGGAGCCGTATTGCCGCCTCGACCACACTACAGGATGAGTCCTAAGGAGCATGAGGAACGGAGAAGGCAGGTGGAGGAGTTGTTAGAACAAGGGCGTGTTCAGGAGAGCTTGAGTCCTTGTGCAGTGCCAGCATTATTGGTACCGAAGAAGGATGGGACTTGGCGGATGTGTACGGACAGTCGGGCTCTAAACAAGATTACTGTGAGATACAGGTTTCCTATGACGAGGTTCGATGATTTGATTGATCAGTTGAGTGGGGCTGTTGTGTTCTTGAAGATTGAGAAGAGTGGATACCACCAGATTCGTATTAGACCGGGTGATGAGTGGAAGACTGCTGTTAAAACTAGGGAGGGTCTATACGAATGGCTGGTGATGCCGTTTGGCTTGTCAAATGCTCCTAGTACTTTTATGAGAATGATGAACCAAATTTTCAGACCATTTATTTGGAAGTTTGTAGTAGTTTATTTTGACGATATTTTGATCTATAGTGGGATTATGGAAGAACATATCCAGCAATTGCGAAAAGTGCTGTTGATTCTACGATAGGAGCAATTCTATGCAGCAATGAAGAAGTGCGTGTTCATGACGCACAGTGTTTTTTTTGGGATACGTTCTGTCGAAGGAAGGTATTCAAGTGGATGAAAGCAAAGTAGAAGCTGTCTGGAGTTGGCCACAACCCAAGACAATTACTGAAGTGAGAAGTTTTCATGGGTTGGTATCTTTTTATCGAAGGTTCATTCCATATTTTAGCAGTGTGATGGCACCTGTAACCGATTGCATGAAAGGAAAGAAGTTTGAGTGGTCAGAGGAAGCAGGGGTTGCTTTTGAGAAGATCAAGGCACTGTTGACGACAACACCAATTCTAGTATTGCCGGATTTTCAGATATTGTTCGAGTTACACACTGATGCTTCGAAGGTTGGGATTGTTGGAGTATTGATTCAGAATGGAAGACCAGTTGCTTATTTCAGTGATAAATTTTCTGGAGCCAAGTTGAGATATAACACTTATGATGTGGAGTTTTACGCGATTGTTCAATCCGTGAAACACTGGAGACATTATCTGTTTCAGAAGGAGTTTGTTCTTTATACGGATCGCGAAGCATTGAAACATTTGCAAGGCCAGGACAAAATTTCATCCCGACATGCTTCATGGGTCGCGTATCTGCAACAGTTTACTTTTGTTGTAAAACACAAATCAGGGGTGACGAATCGTGTAGCTGATGCCTTGAGCAGGAGGAATCATTTGTTGACAACGATGAAGGTTGAGGTGACAGGATTTGAACTATTGCCAAAATTATTTGAGGAAGATCTTTACTTTGCGAAGATTGTTGAGAAAGTCAAGGATGGGAGTACTGATAAGTTTGTGTTGGTAGATGGTTTTCTGTTCAAAGGAAATCAGTTGTGTATTCCAGACTGCAGTTTACGAATGAAGATTATCAAAGAATTGCATGAGGAAGGACACATGGGCTGTGATCGTACGTTACAGTTGATTGCAAAATCTTATTTTTCACCGTCAATGAGGAAGGAAGTTGAAAAATTTGTTCAGAGGTGTCATATTTGTCAGGTTTCAAAGGGGACAGCGACAAATGCAGGGTTGTATAGGCCATTGCCCGTGCCTACTAGACCATGGGTTGATGTTAGCATGGATTTCGTTTTGGGTTTGCCAAGAACTCAATGAGGGAATGATTCTATATATGTTGTGGTGGATAGATTTCGAAGATGGCACATTTCATAGCTTGTTAGAAAACGGCAGATGCGGTCCATGTGGCACAGTTGTTCTTAGAGAGATCCATCGCTTGCATGGTTTACCAGAATCTATAGTTTCGGATAGGGATACCATATTTCCAAGTCATTTTTGGCTGAGTTTGTGGAAGATGGTGGGAACAAAGCTGAAATTCAGTAGTGCTTATCATCCACAGGCGGATGGACAAACTAAAGTTGTAAACAGATCCTTAGGTAATCTCTTGCGATGCCTAGTAGATGACAATTTGAAGAGTTGTGATTCGAAGTTATGTCAAGCTGAATTTGCACACAACCATGCAGTTAATCATAGTACGGGTTTCAATCCATTTCAGATTGTACATTTAAGCTTGCCAAAGGGGCCGTTGGATTTAACGATAGTGCCATAACCGAAGGGGACAGTTAAGAGGGCCGCTGATTTTGTTGATGGGTTGATAGAATGCCATAGAGTCGTTCAGGAACGATTGGAGAAGACAAATGAGAAGTATAAATGATTTGCGGATCTGAAGCGAAGAAGTATTGAATTAAATGAAGGAGATTTAGTATATGCTGTACTAACGAAGGATCGTTTTCCAGTGGGAGCATATAATAAACTTAAAGCTCGAAAGATTGGTCCTGTAAAGATTGTGAAACGGATCAATGACAATGCTTATAGGTTGAAGTTGCCGGAAGATGTGTACACTTCTGACGTGTTTAATGTTAAACATCTTATACCTTATTATGGAGATGTACAAACCAATGTGGAAGAACTTTTAAATTCGAGGACGAATTCCTTTCAACCAGGGGAGGATGATGCAGCGCGATCCCTTGAATCGAGAAACGCTAGGTCGGACGACATTCCTCAAAATCACAAAGCCCTAAGTCGCGAACGGCGTACAGTAAATCGCGAGCAAATCCAGCACTCGCGAAGCCTGGGTCGTAAGTCGCTCCTCCTCCTCCTTAGGTCGCGCGCGAGATACTCCAGAAGGCGAATGACCTATGCTGCTCCAGAATTCCAGTAAGTCGTAAGCGTGAATCGCCTAGGTCGCGAGCAAATTCCCTACGAATGACATTTGCCTTAAGTCGCTTCCAGTAGGTCGCGAGCAAGTTTCAACTTCCAGTAAGTCGCGAGCGTGAATCGCCTAGGTCGCTGAAATTCTTAAGTCGCGAACGAGCTTTCTTAAGTCGCTGAAGTTCTTAAATCGCTCGTGGATGCCTGGATGCCGCATTTGTTAAGTCGCTCTGCCCAAATTGTTATGCCGTTTGTTTGTTAAGTCGTTGTGTCATTGAATGTTGGTATTTTTATAAGCCATTTGTACTGTTTGTGATGTACTTTTGTTAAGTCATATGATGTTGTAACTTGTTAAGTCGTGTGTGTGTTGTACTTTCCCTATAAGGGGAGTGATGTCATTTGTAAAGGTTGTTGATTTTTGAATAAAAATTGGTTTGTGCTTTGTGCCTCCATCAAAATTGGTAGTTGAGTGTTATCTCCTATCTCCACTTTCGACATTCAAGTGCGCTCGAATCGACGATTGTTGAAGCCAATTCACGGAATCAAGTGCGCTTGATCAACGTTCAAAGAATTGTAGACCTTCTTTCATGGTATCGTGCGCGATCAACGTGTCGAAGATTGCTAGAATCTGGTATCTTCGTGATCAACGGATTTGGGCATTTGGGTATTCTTGAATTCACCGATTTATCATCGATTCACCGATTATTTCCGCTAATCGTGTGAGATCCTGGACGGATTCGATTTACATTGTCGAATTCGCTTCCTAGGCTGCATCATAAACGAAACCCGAAGACAAACCCGAGTTTCCTCCCTTGAAACCCAAAGCCGAACTCGTGCATAGTTCCCTTTTTCCTGAAACAGTTATCTATATACTCTTTTTTTGAGTGATCTGCTCTTGTTTCCTGTTCTCATGATTTTAACTTGTCTGAGTGTTCTCCTCTCTTGTTTTATGATATATAAATTTATATATGTAGTGGTGTCTTGTTTTATGATATATGTATATATAATGTGTGTGTGCGCGTGCTTTACTTTGTTGATTTCTGTCATAGTTATATATATGTACATATATGTATATGTGTGTGTGTGTGTGTGTGTGTGTGTGTGTGTGTATGACAGCTCATATATGTGTGGTTGTTGTATGTGTACTTGATGGGCAAAAAAGTAAAATCTATTTGTTTTCAAATCCAAGCTTGTGTTGCTGCTACATATATGTGACATATGTATATATTGTTTGGCAGAAAATACATATATCATATACATATATTGTTTCCTTCGATATTTATAAAAAAACATATATATATATATATATCTCACTTATGTGTGTGTGTGTGTATTTTATCTAATTCTCAAGCTAAGTCTGTTTTATGCTTGACGCGGCTATTTGACTTGTCATGCCTGAGTTCGACTCTGTGTCCGTTGCATCGTTCTTTGCCGTAGTTGTTTTCCATCGTTCTCTATCCACAAAAGGTGAGCAATCACTCATGATTAATTCTCTTATGCTACGTGAATTGATTTCATAAGAAACGATAATTTAAATGTGTTGCTAAATTGGAATTGTTAGTTATTTAACCGTTGGATATGATATGTTGGTATTTTAAATTGTTCACTTACGTAAATTGACACCATAACATGTCGACTGATTATTATAATTAAATTTGTTATCGATCATATATACTAGTAATTTATATATTATGCTATTTTATTTTATTGTTCTCACCGTGTAAGTTCCCTTAGTTTTTTAGGAATCACCATGGGTTGAAATGATACATACCCGAACGATCTTATAGATTAGAGATAAAAAATCATTATGGGTTGAAATGATAAAACCAAGTGATTTTCATTGATTTTGAAATTTTGGGATTGCGGGTTGAAATGAGATATACCTGTAAATTTAAATTATTCGAATTGAAATGATAAATATCTGTATCACTTGACCATAGGATAGAAAATTATATATGGACACCATTGTTCTATTTTTAAATGATTTCCAAAGTTTTGAGAAAAGAAATATACGTGTTTGATTTTAAAATATAATTTAAAGGTTTTATTTTAAATTTAATATGTGTATAAATTTAGATTTTAATATTATATGTTTTTGGAAATTTAAAAAAAATTAAATTAAGTTTAAAATGTAAATTATAAAACTTTTTACTTATAATTTTATTATTTTTAAAATATATAAAATAAGATTTAAAATATATTTAAACAAAAGGGTTTAATATAATTTAATTTTATAAAATTTATTTAATATATATAATATTTGTAAATGTTTATATAAAATTTATATTAGTATTTTATAATAGATTTGAATAAGTTCAATCAATTAAAGTGGAAAGGTAAATTGAAATTGATTTGTAATTTAAATTGGCTAATAATTGAATTTAAATAAGGATTTATTTGGAACTTAATGATTTTGGAAATTTAAAGGTATGATTTTTACAACTTGATTTAATTAAAGGTGATAAAATTAATAATTTCAAATTAAATAAAATTAAAATTAAATATTTAATTTTGACTTTAAATTGGTGAACTGAGATTTTGTTTAGAAATTTATAAGTGACTTATAAAATGACCATGGTATGAAATAAGCATTTGGTTGCTAATAAGGCCGGGATCGGATATTTCCATACTCTTTGCCAATACCGAAAACCACTTTAACAACCGTGTACGTGGTGGAGATTCCAGAATGAAGTAGGATGGTTTGGCGAACGATTCTATATAAGGTATTTACGTGACCCTGACTCCCGCGAGTCAACTTGATGTGGCTAAAACGGGAGCCACGTTGGGCCAAGTGATGTCGCACCTCCTATCGGGCATATTTCTTCAAAACCATATCTATTGCTTTTGTGATTTGATTTTGGTGTGCACACCTTTGATTAGGAGTATGTCAAGAGATGGACGGTAGTAGCTGCTATGGTTACCACCAGTTCGGATCCGCAAAACGGTAGCATCCTACCCTAGACATTACCTCGCTTGTCTTGTCACATGCCTTATTGCGCTCTCTATGAATTTTTTTTGTACCATACCTATGGGTGCTCCTTGAGTATCCCATCAGTTTGGTAGGGCTTACAGTATCTGCATAGACTATGGGAATATACAAATTGTGTTAAGGGGGATATGGTAATGCCTTAACTCTATTTTGATATTTTACTTTACTATGGACATTACATATGTAGCGTATTGTACTATATATGTAGATAGTTTATTGGATCCTTAAAAGATGGAATCCCAACATCCTTTAAGTTATATTGTATTTCACTTGACATTTCACTTGAGTTTGATTTACTTGAATAAGAATGTTAATCGTGAATCGAGTGTTTTGTGTTTTGCTTTATGCTCGGGTCAGCCTGAGTGTCATAGCTTTTGAAACTCACCTTTTGGAACTTGGAGTTCGCTTGGAAGATTGATCTTATCTATTTCAGCTTTTAGTTTATTTCTGTTATTTCAGTTGTATGTTTCAAATTTGTCATTTGCTTTTGTGTTAGAGACTTCTATGTATTTGGATTTCTGATGTATTCTGTTTTGAACTATGTTATTTCCATAGTAGCTTCATGAACTACTATTTATCTTTTCCGTTGCTTATTGTTGTAAAACTCTATGTCTGTGATTCTGTGATTAATTTATTTACTGTATATGCTAAATTTTGCCAACTATAAATTAGCAATATGTTATTTTGAGCAATTCAAGTCCGACATGTGTGGATTATTGTCGATTTGAATGGTTCGAAATAGCGGGTCGTCATAATTTTCGATACTCTTCGAACAAACATAAATGATCGAATCAAATGAGGGAACGATGGAGAAATGACACAAGGACTATGGGAATTTCATAAAAGGACAAGAAGAAAAATCAAAAATTAAGCGAAAAAAGTAGAAAATTTGGAAGTTCAAGTATTTAGAAGAGCTGGCTTAGAGCAAACCAACCAAATCCTCAGGTCAGAATGGAAGCAGGATAGCTTTGGAAAAACTCCAAGCCTAACTCGAAGCAATTCATGTAGAAACACCAAGCGCGATTCGAAGTTGGTATGGTACTGACCCAAGTTATTGGATCGGTACCGATCCATGGAGACTCAGGCCGAACACATAGAAGTCTCGGGTCTAACTCCAAGCAACCAAACTTGGGTCAGACATTCAGGAGTCTTGGGTCGTACACATAAAAGTCTTGGGCTTGACTCAAAGCAAGCGAAGGAAAACTCAGAGTACAAAAATCTCAAAAAATATTCAGGTCAAGCCCCAAGAAAACACTCAAATATCTCATGTCGGACTCTAAGTCAGTTCAAGTTAACAAAGATAGTGGCAAGCATAAACTATCCCAAGAATCCTAAGTTCAAAAATCTAACAAAGTTTCAGAGCGGTACTGATCCAACCACATGGATTGGTGCCAATCCACATACTTCACTCATTTTTTCTCCAACTCCTTCTACTTATAGGGATGATGCTAGAAGCCTATTTCAAGTTCCTTTGCATTGATTCAATGTGATACCCTATCAATCTCCTCGAGCACTAGAAATAAGCAACTCTATTTCCTCACCGATCCATCATTTAGACTCAGAAACAAGCTAATAATTATGCACACAAGTTGGAATCACGAAGCTAATCACGAATTGAGCCTAGACAAAGAGTTCGGAGTGATCCGTTTGGCAGTCTTACAGATCGGGATCGATCCATGGATCGGTGCTGGTCCATGGATATTGATGTGGCATCCTTCATTTTTCTCAAGAGAATTGGTCTGGGCATGGAAAATAATGTGAAGATCGTAGGGGCGACGTTTCAAGCAACCTACAGCTATACATAGGCGGACAGAGGCTCATTTTTAGGATCATTTTAGCTCTCTTGCTTTCTTACTCTAATCTCTTGTAATCACCTATGGATTTATACCGATTCGTGACGAATTTCTCTAGATCCGTGAGAACTTGTACTTCCAAGTCAGTGAAATAATCAATAAAATCACTAAGTGGACGTAGACCCAGATTAGCAGAACCAACATAACACGTTGCGTGTTCTTTTCTCACTCTTTTTAATGTACTTTTCTTTATTTTTTATTCTCTATTCAATCTCTTCAGTGTTTGTGACTTTTTTGGTTCAAATATTTTGGTGCTTTCATTGAGAACACTTAAATCCGCTAATTTAAGATTTGAAAAAATTCAAAATGATGAGACAATCGACTAGGAAGACCACTGTGGTAAGAAATCAACAGAGGGCAACCAAGAGGGGTCCTTAGGAGCTCACCCCCTATCCATCTACATAAGTAGGGATGAGATGGAAACTATGATGCATAAAATGCAGGAAAAGATGATGGCCCGTCAGGAAAAGATGATAGAAAATTTCTTTAAGAGAATGGGACAAAGAAGAACAGCCAGAGTTGCGACAAATCGGAACCAAAGGTTAGAGGCTGGAGAAAATGCACCTAGGAGTCGAGTAGGACAAATTAGAACGAACCTCGAACAAGTCGAAGGGATCAATATCGATCCATAGGTATGGATCAGTACCGATCCACAAGAACACGGGGGTTGACCAATTTTGACTTGGTGGAAATTATGCATGTCCAGGAGGAGTACATGTCAGAATTCCCTCATCGAAATGAGGGGCAGGTTGAGAATGCAGACTAGAGAATTCCTTTAAATGACAATGACAGACTTGCTGAGATGGTGAGACGAGAATTGAGGTATGGATTGCCTAACCGGATCCTGAAAGATGTGAACAAGTGTCCATTCACTCCAAACATTTGGTATGTTAGGAATTCATCTTATTTCAAGGCCCCTATATTGGAGACATATGATGGAAAGACTGATCTAAAAGTTCAATTGGTAAGGTACTCTCGGCTCATGGAGGTGTTTGGTACGTCTGAGTAGGTCATAGGACGGTGTTTCTCTTTATATCTGACAGATTTAGCAATGTTATGGTTTAGGCAGCTGAAGAACGATTCAATTTGCAAATGAGTCGAGTTAGTAAACAGATTCACAAAGTAGTTCCAGGTCCATATTTCATGGCCCAAGAATGTAATGACGATGTCCAGTGTGAAGCAGAGGGTTGGAGAGGCCCTTAGTCTCCTCTTGGAAGTTTTTCTACCAGCTTTGACTGATTTTGGATGGCTCTGTATTTCAGGTGTTGGGATAACCCTTGTAAGTTTTATTTTACACCTGTTATAATTGGATATAAAACTGGTGAAAATAGGTGTAGTGTAATTTTAACGGCAATATTCAACCCATCAAATTGGGATATTTTGAGGAATTCTAACATTTTTCCGATTTATACCCATACTAATCATATTGAAATATTATGCTTCACAAAACTAGAGAATAAATATAAGGATATACATGTGATATTACTTTAGTGAAAAACTCCTACAATCGGTGTATGTTAAACTCTCAAGTATGTATTGATCGGTTATAATAACACTTCATACAAACCAATCAATTCTGCTACGATTATCTACGACCAAAATCGGTAAAGCAGAGCCTTAGGAGTTTTTTGACAAGATTTAGTGCAGAAGCTACCGCGGTTGATAGGTCGGATCCATCTGTGATTCTGATGACGATAGTTTCAGGAGTAGTGGATAAGACGGATTTCAAGGTTGCTTTAGAGTGGGATCCACCGATGAACCTTGTCGAATTTTATCGTGAGGTCAAAAGATACCCACGTCAAGAGCACAATGAAGCCAAAAAGGAAGAAACTAATTCTGTGGATGGCGAAGGACCTCTAGAGCAGGATTTGATAGGGATCAAGGAAGAATAAAGATGGATAATGGCTTTGAGGGATTAATGCGTAAAGAAGGGAACCAAAATTCTCTTCTTACATGGATTTGAATGAAACCCCAAAGAGTATTTACCTTAATATTAGGGGTAGATCCTGTATCAGAAATCATCAAGGAGAGAGCCCATGGAACATGAAAGGACGTCCGAAAAATATTGCCTACTCCACGAGCTGGATGGGCATAACACAAATGACTATAGATACTTGCACATCTGATCGAGGAATAGATTAAAAACAAACAATTACAACAGTAAGTAAAAATTTGAGCTGCTATGGTGGATCAAGAGCAGTCATCATCTGCAGCGAATGGAAGAGGCCTTGAATCAAGGTCGAAGATAGTCATCCCTTGATTGGGATTGTAGGGAATGAGGTTCGGTTCTCACATTCTATCTTCGCTTTTAATAAATGACACAGTATTACAGTCTTACCGCTCACTCATGTTTGGGATCTCGATTGGTCCCTAAGCATTCTTTGAGCTAGACACTAGGCTCTAACACCCAGCGAGGCACTATCATGATGTTTGACTTTATGTTTTTTAATGTCTGAATTCAATTCCATCATGTGAATCCCTGATTATTGAAATCCACATGAATGTGATGACCAATATTGATAGTAGATTGTGATAGTCTCGATTGGAGAGACGAGGCGATGACCATAAGGTACAAGTTCCCTTGTTAAAGAGCAAGCAAATGGACTTTTACAATATTGATCGCTTTAAGTCCTAGCCAGAGAGCAAGGACTGGTGGGCAAGAAGTAAGTCATGACGTTGTAGCATGAGCGGATGGGCTTGCTTGTCGTTAAGTCCCCTCACTGGAGAGCGAGTGGATTGGGCTCAACAAAGGTTTGGAGAGACCATGGATTTGATTATTATGCCTGGAAGGCCATGCATTTGATTAACGCTCCGGAGGAACCATGGATTTGATTATCGACCCAAAAGACCATGGATTTTATTAACGATTCGGAGAGACAGTGGATTTGTTTATTGACCCCGAATAACCGTGAATTTGATTAATGGTCTGGAGAGACCGTAGGTTTAATTATCGGTCCTGAATGGTCATGAATTCAATTAACGATCGAAATAGATCGTAGATTTAACTATCGGCCCTAAATAGTCATACACTCAATTAACGATCTAGAGAGATGGTGGATTTAACTATCGACCCTAAACATCTATAGATTTGATTAAAGATTCAAAGAAGATTGTCGGTCCGAAGAGGCTAAGGATTCCATTAACGATTAGAGAGATCAAGATTCAACTATCGGTCGGGAAAGGCCATGAATTTTAGTAACAATCTGGAGAAATAGAAATTTCAACATACGATTGCTAACTCCCGGATGAATACGGTATGATTCTGATTTATGGTACAATGAATTGTGATGATTCCGAGGGAACAAGAAATGATTATCTATGACTGACACTTAAGCAAGGACTCGAGTCCATAGCCATCGTGGCCTAGAAAGACCTTTGATTTATAAGTGAATCTAAAGGAAACAGACGATTCATCGTGGTTTCGTCAGTTAATAGCAAGAAAATAAATCTACTTGTGACTCATCAACTTCGCCATTTGTCCTTGAGAAAAGTACATCTTCCATTCACAAGGTGTGCTTTGGGAGTAAGTGTTATGGTTGAATTGGCCTTGGTCTTCGAACAGGCTTAAATGATCAAATTGAATGAGCGAACGATTGAGGAATGACCCAAGTACTTTAGGAATACCATAAATAGGTAAGAAAAAAGAAATATAAAAAATAAGCGAATTTTTTTGAAAATTGGGAAGTTCAAATTTTTGGAAGAGCCGATTCGGAGAAAAACCACCAAATCCTTAAGTCAGACTCGAAGTAGAATAGCTTTGGAAAAAATCCTAGCGTAACCTGAAGTAATCCATATAAAAACTCCAAGCGTGACTCGAAGTTGGTTTAGTACCGATCCAAGTGGTTAGATCACTATTGATCCATGGAGACTCGAGAAACACACAGAAGTTTGGAGTTTGACTCCGAGCAAGCAAACTCGGGTCAGACACATAGAAGTTTTTGGTTGGACACACAATCAGTTCAAGTTAACAAAGATAGAGGCAAGAAAAAACCATCCTAAGAACCTTAAGTTCAAAAATCTAACAAAGTTTTGAATCAGCACTGATCCAACTACTCGGATTGGTATCAATCTACAACACTTCACCCATTTTTTCCCTAAATCCTTCACTTGCAAGTGATGATGTTGGAATCCTATTTCAAGATCCTTTACATCGATTCCACGTGATTCTCTATCGATCTCCTCGAGCACTAGAATTCAACAACTATGCTTCTGCATCGATCCATCATTTGGACTCAGAAATAAGCTAATAATGATGCAAATAAGTTTGGAATCACGAAGCTAATCACAAATCGAGCCTAGACAAAGATTTCAGAGTTATCCATTTGGAAATCTTACGGATCGGTACCGACCCACGGATATTGATGAGGCATCCCTCATTTTTTCTTAGGAGAATTGGTCTGGGCGTGAAAAACAACATAGAGATAGTAGGGGCGAGTTTTCATACAACCTATAGCTATAAATAGGAGGTTATAGGCTCATTTTTGAGGATATTTTTGTCCCTCTTGCTCTCTTATTATAATCTCTTATAATCACCCTTGGATTTATACCGATTCATAGCAAATTTATACCGATCCTTGATATCTTGTACTTGCAAGTCAGTGATATAATCAATAAAATCACTAAGTGGACGTACGCCTAAATTAGCCGAACCATTATAAAACGCAGTGTGCCCTTTTTTTCACTCTTTTTAATTTCATTTTCTACACTTTTTATTGTCTACCGAATATCTTAGGTGTTTGTACCATTTTTTGGTTTATCTTTAATAATTTTGGCTTTACCTAAACTTAAATTGGTTAATTACTTTTGAGCGACAATTCCTACTCAGTTCTACACTCTAGACTGTGCCCAAATAATTTTTTTTCAAACATTATTTCAACAAAGCACAAATTAACCAAAAATGCACACTACAACCAAAGCACTCGGCGAAAATAAGTTCATTGGCTTTTGCTATGCTACTTGATCACTACTGGATCAGGATACTCCATTCAAGCCACAAAAAGGTCTAATCAACTTTATCAGTGCCGACTCTACTAGTCGGACTAACTATTTCTACCTTCATTAACTACTTTATATCACACCAAGAAAGGGGTAGAATAAAATATATAATATAGTAGGAAAATAACAATTAACCCAAATGATTACCCCCGTAATCATCGCCAACTCCTAGCACCACTTCTTAAGTATATACGATAATCTACCAGACATCTATAGGGACATGAACTCTAGGTCTCATCTAAGGCCAAGACTCGTATCTCTTATACTTTGTATTATTCTAAACCTCGCTCTGGTACCAAAAGCACCCCACTCTATACTCATACTACCCAAGAGTATTACTACGTAACACCGTTAGATAATAAGGAGAATGAGGTGATATGGATTACACATGAAAAAAATTTCCTTAGGCTAACACTGATACATATTACATCAAGTAAACAACTCACCTATACGTATACAATATCGACATAAAGAAAAAAAAACATGTGCCTCTAGGATAGAAGAATACATTATATACAATATGTAACAAAGGATACAAAGTCAAAATCACCACGATAATGTATAATACTACATATACAAGTATGTCCAATATACATCATAGGAATATAAATACAAGAGACTATACAATACAAGATCTACATTGCTGAATATATAGACTCCTCTAGGCCTAGTAAATACAAGCTGATCTCATCGTTCCTCAAATTGAATTATCTAAGACTGACCTGGGTATTACATAAATAACACACAGGTCAGACTGTATCTAAATCAAGGGATTATACACAAACAAACAAATATATATATATATATATGTATGTATGTATGAAAAGTATATAGATGATATGATAACAACAAAAACATTATATCAAAACATCTCTAATATGAAAAAAGTCAATCAAACCATGCACAAAGATGTCATCACCCAGGAAATGTCAGGCCAATTAATAAATTATGGAATTAATATCAATTGGGTGAATCATACATATCTAAAAATTATCTGAAAAATCCAAAAATCACCAATAATGAGATATCCTCAAGTATAGTCAGGTAAGGATGTAGCAATGCCCAAATAAATCTCTCAGTGTCACATTATAAAACATCATTATCAAATCCTAGAAATCAATAATGAATAGGCCATCTACCTAAAAAGAATAGGCCATCTGCTTGGAAAGAATAGGTTGTCTGCCCATCAGCTATATAAAGATAACATACAGAGATTGACTATACTTTGGACATAGTCTTAGATAGGTATATAAATATATGTCTATCTACCACACATCAGAACTGGATGGGAAACTGACAGTACTTCTGCTGGCTCCAAGAGCCACAAGTTTGTCTTTCTGACACAACTCCTGCAGTTATCGGTAACCACCCCTCAGTATCATGACAATGGTCCATTAATATGCTCAACAACACGAGGATTCTTCAGTCGCGACCTGAGACATGCCCCTTTAGGTACACTGATTATTGGCCTAGGTATCACAAGGGGTAAATGCACACATCTAAGGCACACAATAATATTTATAAGGGTGTTACATATTCGAGGCATGACCATCAAAATCAGGCCTCTAGGGTGTATATTTTCCATTCTTGTTCATTCCTGGAACACAAAGGAAGCTGCATAAAGATAGATAGACATATATTACCTATATTCGATAGCTAACACGTAACTCTATATATATGTCGACACATGGATATACATGTGACTCACTGCAATGAGCCTCACCACAAATCCCCTTCACGAGTGTTATCTACTTACAATGAATATTCTCTACTTTCCAATTAATAGTACCAGATTTAATCATATCACTTATTATTTAATAGCATTGGAAATTTGGAATGCTCTCAATGCAATATATGACGGAAAAAGTCAACAATAGTAAGAAACTCCCAAAAAATTGACTTAGTTAAAGAATTATACTTGATAGGATTTATAATAGATAATTTGGACAATAATAGTAAAGAAGGCACCGACGAAGATGCAACAAATGATGAGATAAGTGATCTTTATTTCAAAGATTTAGTTCTCTTATGTCAATAATCAACTACAACTATCCATGAATTAAGATGAAAAATAATAAGTTGAAAGGCGAATAATATAAACTATGTCCGAAAAACGATGAATTGGAAAATGAGCTTAAAAAACACTAAGAAAATTGTAAATTCCAATTGCAGAAATTGTTTGAATTAGGAAAATGAATTTGCTTGTTTTTTAAAAAAAATTCAAAAGCTAGAAAAGGAAATTCTAATTTGATGAAAAATGAAACCAAGTTGATTAGCAAAAATAACATTTTGCCAAAGGAGTTGGAAAGTTTTAACAAGTTAGAAGATTCCAAATGTGCGATTTTTGAAAGGGGATTAAATGAGGTAAAAGAAAATTTCAAAACCCTTGAAAACGAAAATGTGATTTTGAAAAACAGAATAACTAAAATTATTCAAATATATCACAAATTTGAAAAAACGATTAAAAAATCAAGGATTTTAAAATTTTGAATTTAAAAAATGCAAACTTTTTGAAACTAAGATGCTTGAAATCGAGACCAAAAACAAGGAGCTCAAAAATGAAAATTTGGTCTTAAAAGGAAATGATTTTAAAAGGAGAGGGAATGATAATAGTTGTTGTTCTAAGCTAATAAATGAGAATGATCTTTTCAAATCCACATTAACTCGAGTTGATTATTCAGAAAAAAATTCACTTGAGAAAAATCATTTAATATGATATTAGGAAATCAACTCTTTGCGAATAACAGAAAAGGGCTTGGAATTGAAGAGGTATTAGTTTATAAATAAATGACTTGTAACATCGGTAGAAGAAAAAGCATCATAACTAAACGCATAAAGTGTGGCAATATAGGATATTATTATATTAGTTGTCAAAATAAGAACATACACGAAACCATTAAACAAATATGGACTTCGAAAGGTACAAAGGTAAATATTCCAAAATTCAAACAAATCTAGGTCCTAAAGGTATAATTGTTAAAATTTTATTTGAAACAAATTTTTGTACCAAAGGTTATAGGCGAAAATAAGAGTGGTTCTACATCCTATGTTAGGCCACTCGCTTCTTCCAATATTGAGGTGCTGAAATGGGCTAAGGAACAACTATGATGGAGGTAAACTTCATGTTATTCTATATATGGTTGAAGAGCAATAATTCTAGTGTTCCTTAATCTAGAAAAATGAAGTGGAGATCTACATGCATTCGATAACAATGTTGAAAATGAACATAGCATCGAAGGCCAGTAAAGGTATGATCCCCGAACCCTATTTTCTTTTCTTATTGTTAATTCCGTTTTTGTTAACACTACAATATTATAATTGCCGCATCTTGAGCTTCTTAATTCTAATTTGAAAAATTCAATATGATTTGAAAAATAGATAGAAAATTCTACATATTTTAGATTTTGTTTTATTCCAGAATATGAGCTTAAACCATTAAAAAACTGCAGATCATTCGTAATATTGTTTGAAAACTATTTCAAAACTCCATAACACAGCTGTAGTAATTCAATCATGACATGAACATTTTTACTCTGAATTTTTAAATTCTAAAACGTCCAGAAAGCTAACTGATAACACTACAACTTTACTATTTTTAGTTTTTGCTGATTCATTCTGTAAAATCTTGAAAAGCAGCAATTATTTCAGTACATTACTTGAAAAGTATCTCTAATTTATGCAAACAAGTTGTAGTATTTCAGATATAACCTTTGAGCGATTCATCGGCTTGAATGAAACAAATTTTGGTAAGTAGAAATTTTAAATGTCTAAAACTTTCATTTTTTGTGCTGAATCAATCTATGGAGTTAAAGCATTCAAATAATGGTTTCAAATGGACCGAATTTTCAAAAAATAAACGATCAATTGCTTCGGTACGACAATTAATTTTCATTGCCTTAAATGACGACTAACAAATCAATGGCCGGAGAATTTTTACTATGTGTGTCGTTGCTCTATATAAATGTTTTTTACCTTTATTTGACATAAATGGCTTTGTTGAAATTTTTTAAACCAATTCGAGTGATATCGTGGAGTGCTCCGTCTACTTGTTTAATGACATGTCATTTGGGTAATTAGAGTGCTAGTGTTATGAGATGTCACTTCATATTTGCAATTTCAACTGATTTGAAGACTAGCATACATAATTTTACAAAACCTCTTGCATAAAATAGATTTTCACAATTTTTTAAGATTTGGAAATTTTTCAAAATAAATCATATATTTTCCTTGATTTTCTTTAATAAAAATACTCTTATTTACTTTGGCAAGGATTTGCTCTAGGAAAGACGGCTGTTGACTGCTTGAACCTTATTAAATTTATCAAAAATTATCAATAGAGATTGTGAAAGTGATGGGTAGTAATTAAATTGTACTTCATGGCTAGAGGCAGTATATAAAAGTCTACGTGGATCGAGTAATATGAGTAATTCCACTAATTTAAAACTTATATCAAACTGATAGTGTAAAAATTATACTATAAATAAATATGATAAAGTAAAGTGCTTAAGAGATTCTTATACTGGTCCGAACCCCTGTTCTACGTCCAGTCCCATACTTCTTTTGGAATTACCCAACAAACGTCCTCACTTAACTCGGAGGAATATGTATTACAAGCCGACTAAGCTATCGAACAGGACTTCTATATTACAATCCGCTTAAGCTGGTGAATAGGACTTCATGCTTGAAGATCTCCAATAGAACTTCGACTATTGCAAATAGTTGAGTTTGTGACTTTTTGTGCTCTTTGAATAGCATGAATGAGTCGATATAGCAAAATCTTCCTATAATCTTCTTCTTAGTGGTATATAGAGTGTACATGAACAATGGAAGGTTTCGTTCAAAAGAATTGTGTTCTTGAATGAATAAATGATTAATTTGAAAGTATTGAAAGTATGTGAAAGCACTTAAGAACTCAAAAGCAAATATAGAAAATCAGAGAATGTAATTGGTATTAAATTTTAGAATTTGTTTTCTTTATATAGATAATGTGTGGTTGCAACTCTTAGTAAAGAGGAACGATCAATAAAATTGGTTGCAACCATTGACGAAGAGGAATAACCCTTCATGAGAAAGAGCAACTCTTCATATTTGAAAAATAAAGCTGTCATAACCGTTCGGTCGACTGAATGGAGTTAATTAATCGACTGAATTTAAGTGAAAAGTCACATTTCAAGTCAGAAAATAAATAATGTAAAATAAGGCAGTTTTACTCGATTGAATTCCTTAGTTTAGTCGACCAAACTAGTGTTTAGTCGACTGAATTGTATATTTAGTAGATTTAAATTGTTGATGTATAAATGTATGTATGTGCACGAATTCAGTCGACTGCAGGGTCTATTTAGTCGACTGCCTAAGTAGAATTTTGTTTTTAAACTTTGAAATTGACTTACGATCAAATACACTATATGTGTATGTATACCACTTTGAAGAAGTTTTAACATATGTATGCTCTAGATAGGACACTTTATGACTAAAGTACTTTGTTTATCACCATTTTCTTGTCTTTGTCGTGTATATCTCTTCCTGTGTCTCCAAAAACACACACACACACACACACACACACACACACACACACACTCTTTTATCCTCTTTTGTACCATGTATCTTCGTGTTGAACTTATTTGTTTGTCTCTTTTTTATACTTATGTACCTGCAAGTTAGATTAGAGGTTCTTTGGCATAATTGTGTGGTAGTTGTCATTAAAGTCCACAAGAGAGGTTCTAACATTCTCCCCCTTTGATGAAGACAACTATACAATTTTTGAAAAATATTCATTCTATATAAAAGGATATTATAATAAATTAAAGCTCCTCCTAAGTATAATATCTCTCTTATCAATATACATATGTATTTCTCACCCTTTGTCATTATCAAAAAGAAGGAGGAATTATAAAAACTGCATTTTAGATAATAATTAATTTTATAAAACATATTATAAAGAGAAAATACTTAAATCTCTTCTTACAATATATTTAAGTATAAGTGAAAATTTATTTAAGTAAATATACCTTTTATAGAAAACATTATTAAGAAATATTGTCTTTCAATATGTATTCTCTTATATCTATATATAAAAATGTTGACATTTTAAAAAGATTCAAGTTATACTATGTCCAAAATAAGAGCATTATTTTTTAGAAATAGCTTGGCACTCCTCAAAATAACACATTTACCCATATTAATTATGGAGAAAATAATTTAGATTTTACTAAATTTGCCAAAGTAGTTATTTCGTTATAAGCACATAATTTCATCAAACATATGGAACATCATTAAAATTTAAAATTTATCCTTTTCCTTTCGTTTATCTAAGTACCTGCAATAAACAATAATGATTTTTGGCGCTCACTTACTACGTTAGGGTCCAGGGGTTCATCATAGGGCGAAAATCTGACCAAAATAGGCGTTGTTGTACTCTCTAAAAGAAATAAAAGTAATGAAACAATTTCATCAAATAGTATTTACTTTACAATACTTTTGATAGCATAAAAACAGTAGTATTTTAATCAAAATTTTGTAGAGAATCCTACTTTTATAGCATTTTGTACTATATGTTTTAGCGCTATAAGTAGGACAACCAATTATTAATAAATAACTACTACTTATAAACTAGGACACCAGTAAAAAAATAACATTTAAAGCATGCAATACCCGAGGTTCTTAAGATTTCCTAAGTTTTAGGAAACCATACCTATTTGGGTGTGTTTGAACCTTTATTAATTAATTTTCATTACAAACCACGTTCTTATAATAGTTGCTAATATAAAGTTGTGTATCATGATCAATCATATTGGCTGAAACCCATATTGTTATATTATTAGTCATTAGCTTAGTACTTGAAAAATATTTTCTATCATTTCTAAACAAAGCACTACTATGACTGTAAGTGGTTTTAGGACTATTTTGGTTACTAGTACTAACACTAAAGTTAGTTACGCGAATGCATATCTAGTACTACTTTTTGTTTTAACTTGTTTATAGGCTAAAGTGCTTTTATCATTGTGAGCTTTTGAATTTGTAACTAAGGAATATAATATATCTTTATCTTTGCTAAAATTCACGATTTTTTTCAGTTAATATTTCAAAATTTGCTTTAGAACCACAAATTTCTTTTTGCAAAATATTACCATTATTTTTTAAAATCTCACATTTCTTAGATAATTCTTAATTCTTTTTAATTGAAGCTTCGTTCTCTTTTTCAAGGGACAAAATTAAAGAGCAAAAATTATTTGAAGAATTTTTCAAATATATAATTTTATTTTGCAAAATATTAATTTCCTCCAAAAGACTGTTGTTTTTAACTTCTAATTGCTCATTTTCTTTTTGTAAAATAAGTTCTTCTACTGTATTTTCAAAAAAATTAGTTTGTTTTACCAAAAATTAGATTCTTCTTTTAAATTGGAAATTTCTTACTCATAATTTTTTAACTTAGCTAATGCAATTCAATTAACTTTATTTAAAGTTTTACAATCTTTTAATAATTCATCATGTGCTAACAAAAGATCTTTATATAAAGAATCAAAGCATACCGATTGTGATTCGAGTTTAGCCAAATCATTTGCTTGTTTTCTCGTTTCATTCTTCTTTATTACTCTTCTGCTTTCTATTGCCTTGACTAGAGCTCTTTATAGCCATTTAATCTAGGATATTGTATCTCTAGAATCCCAGGCTCTGATACCAAATAGAAGTCTATGCGTATCGAGTAATATGAATAATTCTACTAATTTAAAACTCGTATCAAATTGGTAGCATAAAAATTGCAATAGAAATAAATATAATCAAGTAAAGTGCAGCCGAGATTTTATACTGGTTTGAACTTCCGTTCTACGTCCAATCCCAGAATCCTTCTGCAATTAACTAACAAACCTCCGAACTTAACCTAGAGGAATAGTATTACAGACCATCTGAGCTACCGAATAGGACTTCTATATTACGAACCACCTAAGCTTCCAAATATGACCTCGTGCCTGAAGATCTCTAATAGGACTTCGACTATTAAAAATAGTTTAGTTTATGGCTTAATGTACTCTTTGAATAGCACGAATGAGTCTATATAATACAACCTTCCTACAATCTTCTTCTGTGTGGTATACTAAGTGTACATAAAGAAATGAAAGATTTCGATCACAAGAGTTGTATTCTTGAATGAATAAGCGATCACTTTGAAATTATGTGAAAACGCTTGAGAATTCAAAAGCAATATATAGAAAACAGAGAATGTAATTGACACCGAATTCAAGAATTTGTTTGCTTAATGTATAATTGCAACTCTTAGTAAAGAGGAACAACCAATAAAAATGATTGCAACCATTAATGAAAGGAATAACTCTTCATGAAGAAGAGCACCTCTTTAGAAAAATTTGAATAATTTAGCTATTACGTTCGTTCAGTCGACTGAATGGAGTTAATCAGCCAACTAAATTAAGTGAAAAGTCATATTTCAAGTCAGAAAAGAAATAGTGTAAAATAGAGCAGTTTTAGTTAACTGATTTAGTTAGTTTAGTCTATTGAACTAGTGTTTAGTCAACTAAATTATATATTTAGTTAACTTAAACTGTTAATGTATGTATGTTCACAAATTCAGTCAACTGCGGGGGTCTATTTAGTCACATGCACGAAGTGATTTTTGTTTTTAAACTTTGAAATAGAGTTATGATCAAATACATTTGTATGTATATGTGTGTGTATACCACTTTGAAGAGATTTTAACATATATATACTCTAGACACAACACTCTATGACTAATAGTATTTTTTTTGCCACCTTCGTCTTGTCTTTTTCGTATATATCTCTTTTTGTATCTCCGTATATGTACTTTTATCCTCTTTTGTACCGTGTATCTTCACGTTGAACTTATTTGTTTCTCTTTTTGATACTTATGTACCTGCAAGTTAGCTTAAAGGTTCTTTGGCATAATTGTAAAGTTCTTGTCATTAAAATCCAACAAAAGAGGTTCTAACAGTATATGGTAAAAATTTCATGAAAATTGAACAAGTTTTATAATATATTCAAAATTAGTATATAATCCATGATCATTTTTATTGCTATCATCTTTCTTGTAATCCATAAAACGAAATTTAATATAGTGTACAGAAGTTGGTATTTCGAAGAAAATGGAATTATATTTTCAGTGTAATTTATAATTCTATCTTAAAGTATTCACTTTCATTTAAAAGTCATTACAGTTATGCATGGATGAATAACTTTAGTCTCTAGATACATGCTTCTATTTTCATTTAAAAGTCCTCACAGTTATGCATGAATGAAACTCGTGTACTAGAGTGGAATAAATATTCAAGTTGTTTCTAACCTCATTTAAAAGTCCTCACAGTTATGCATGATTAGAAAATGCTTGACATTCTTTTTTAAGTAACTACTAACCTTATCTAAAAGTCCTAACGTCATGCATGGTTAGAAAGTGCTTAACATTTTTTGGGTATAATATTTAAAAGAGTAATTTATTAAAAATTCCTTTATTAAAAATACCACACTATTATCATTGTATAAATTTACCCTAAACCGCAATCCAATCACCACTCTAAAAGGAATTTGTGTCTAATTAATAAAATATTATGATTTTTGTTTGATTAATTTAAATTATCAATATATATTTCTCTCTATACAATTTTTGTTTTTAATCAGAATTCATCACTATTTCAGTTATTATTATTATTTTGATGATAAAAAAATGAGGAGAGCATTTTAATGGTTGAGTAATAACGTTATTGATATTTAAGATCTGGTTTATTTTCTAACGCTTATTTTTGTAATTATTTTAACATTAATTTTTTTCAATTTTTTAATCGCATGCATTTGTGTATGGGGATACTATTTGTAGGGGGAGTATGTAAATAGGGGGATCTTGTTTACAACACATCAAACACATTTGCTTGACATAAAATTTTAATATATGCTTATTATCATCAAAAGTGGGAGAATGTAGAATATAACATTTTATGATTTTTGTTTGATGACAACAAACATATTTTTTAATGTGTTTGATACAATACTATTATAAAATCATAGATAGAAGTAAATAAATTAAATTTTATTTCAACAAGTAGTTTATTTCGATACAATTTTAATAGTACACGATTACAATAGAGCGTCCACAATATTTTACACTTTCATATATAATAATATTTTACACTTTCATGTACAACACTACATTTTCACTACACTCGCTCACCTACTCAAATCCATTCTATCTACTTGCTCCAATTATTTTTTTCCAGTCATCTTCTTTGCCTCTTAAATAATAATGCAGTAAAAAGCAAGAGAAGCAAATTCAAATTGAAAAAATTATAAATTGATTTGAACTCGATATTTCCTTATTTTGTTGTTTTTGTTCTTTTTGGATTTTGAAATATGCATGAAAAATAGCAGTAATGTACATGAGCAACCTACGACATGCACAGTGTATCACTGTACATGCTGTAAGGTCGAGCACATACGCAAAACCCATTCACATCAACTCAATTTCAAGGACAAAAATAGGGTCAAGCCCAATGGCTTAACACAAGTGGTGCAAGGTCAAGCTAAATAGCTCGACAGAAGCAAAACTGAAAACACAAGTGCATCACATAAGGTCAAGTACAAAACGATGCAACCAGTTCATGCACAAATATGGAACAACCAGAGATCGAAAAAACACAAGCATGCTAGTGCAACCAGACATAAGTATATACAAATGCAATAACAAAATGCGCACAGGTGCATGGTAGCAAGGCCAGAAGCACAAGGATGCGCAACACACACACACAAATGCATCAATAACTTGGATGAAAAAAACAAGTACACAAGCTCAACATGGTCCACAACAGCAAATAGACAAGGTAGATTTCTTATGCATGGCAACAAGTTCAAGGAAAACAAGTACACAGTGAAAGTGTGCGCAAGTACACAGTGAAACCACAAGTGCACAATCAAGGAAAATATCAAAAGCATGTGCACAATAGGATACCCAAAAGTTCGCAACAACAAATGACTCTACACACGCAAAAGACCAGCAAAATCAAAACATACAAAAGTGGCAACAAGTTAAACAAGTTTCAAAGAAAGTGTACATCGTCAAAGATTTTTTTCAAACACGTACATACATACATACATACATACATACATACATACATACATACATACATACATACATATATATATATTTGTGTGTATGTACGTTTGTGTGTATACATATAGGTATCATTTTCTAGAATCGGTTGGAATGAATATTTTTGGAAAAAATTAAGCGCAAAGTCGGAGCGTGACCAAGATTAAAGAAGTCATAATTCTTAAGCATTTGCAAAGAAAATAAACAAAGTAAATTTAAAGTTGAACATGTCAATATTCTCAAAAGGGAGCAAGTCCAAATTCAAGAGTGAATAAGTCAACAAGAATCGATCAAAGAAATTCAACAACCAAATTAAAATATTCGAACCCACATAATATACAAAATAAACGGAATCATATGTAATCGATCCCTATAAAAACCCAATAATCATTGGCAAATAAAGTGTCGAATTCAAACAGAAAAATTAATCAAATCAAAAAATTTAAACCATAGTATAGATTAAACATTACTTGACTATTGAAGCTTCCAAAACTGCATAGCATTTCTCGACAATCAAAGCAACCAAGGAAGGAAATCATCATGCGAGTAAAGCTGTCGATTGATAGAGACATGAGGCAAAATTCCATTAATCGATTATATTGGAGCTTTAAATTGAAACCTTAATTGAAGAATAAAAGATGAAAAAGGATTGGAACAAAATGCATATGGTCAATTCTTGTGTTTTGAGCCATGCTATTTTATTTGTGAAAAATTCATTTTCGTTGCATTAATTTAAATTAAAGTTTCACCTTTTTATTTGATTGTAATTTTTTTTTAATTTTTCATAAAACTTTAGTTTTTAACTAGGATCAAACTACGAGGCGTAGTTCAGAAAGTTCTCATCTTAGGGATAGAGTTGAGGTAGTGTTTGAGCATAGGGTTGGAATAATCAGGTAAGCTATAGTCGCAAGCTTATAGGGTCAGTAAGTGGTCGATTGTTTAATCTTAGAATAAACCTTCTTGATTGCAGTAGGCAAGTATTGCCGAAGCTGGATAAATTTGTTCGTTGCTTTTAATTTTTCCATTTAATCTGTTATAATCTGTGCTATAATTTTTATTCTGTGAATTTATTATAAATCCTATTCATCCCCTCTAGGGTTAATTTGATTCTATATTGAACATAAATGAGGCTAATGATATACCTCCAGGATATACAAATGTCATGTGAGATGGTGTACCGGTTAAATCACCTTCCATGGTGGGAGATAAGATAGGCAATTTCCAAGGAGATTCGGTACCTGTGAAACAGGAATCTTTAGGATTATAATAGGCATCTAATGTGGATGTCAGAAATTTGTTGAAGTACCAGAAGTTACCTTGGCATTGGAAGTTGGTAGAACAAAGAGGGGGGATAATGACCTTAGCTGTTGGTGGCCCAAATAGGAGACGTGGTTGCACTAGACGTGCATACCATTGGAATTTAATTCTTTTCCATAGGTCCTTGGGGAATAAAGCTGGAACTCTTATCCAAACCTTTAGAGCAAGGTTCAGGTTGGGCACTGTTGGATACATCATCTTGGGGAATTGTGACGAGGCAGAATTTTAGACAATTCAAAATGGAATATTTAATTGATTTTAAATATTTGAAAGGTTAATTTTAACCATAATTCCAAATATCACTATTTACTTGATAATTAAATTATTGAATTAAATAATTTGAAGTTGGGAAAAATGTTGAATCTGGGATTTCAAGCTTGTTAAAAATAATTTGAAAGCTTGTAAAATTTATACTGATAGTATTGAAGATA
Organism: Allium cepa; assembly: GCA_030765085.1. NCBI lineage: Eukaryota > Viridiplantae > Streptophyta > Magnoliopsida > Asparagales > Amaryllidaceae > Allium > Allium cepa. The sequence continues at coordinate 554,896,537 of CM060940.1, forward strand.
GAAAAGGTGTTAAAATTGAATTTGGAAGCGTTTTGTTAAGTTTTCAAATTTTATCATTAAAATCGATATTTAAAAATAACTTTCCGAGGCACAGTCTCGAAATTCGACCAAATTAGTTCCATTGGATCCGCAATATTGTGTTATTATCGGATTTCAATTTTCGTAGCATTTGGAGTTGTTGTGTGAGCATAAAAAATACAAACGCGCTTAAATCTATATCGAAAATTCAATATAATAACTGGTCCAAAAAGCTATCTTCTCCTTACGAGCGAGTTAGGCCTCGTAACCTTTTCCACTGCGCTTAGAATAGGGGTTTAACATTATAAACGCCTAGTAGCATGCCCCGGTAGGAGTTAAGATTATGAGTTGCGTAATTTGATACAATTTGAATTTAAAATTTGAATTCAAATATATTGTCTGACCAGTCGAATTCCATTCACATCAGAGGTCAATCTCCATCAGCCGACATAGGAAGCATGCTCGAGACGCTTGCTTCCTTTCTTGTTTTTTTCAGTCCGACATTTCCCTTTGTTTCATTTAAATCACGTCACCCCTCCATATGCTTTCAGACAACTTCATTTATTTCAATCGAAGAAAAAAATAAAAATAAGAAATGACTGCTAATAAGAATCATGCCCCTCTTTCGTTTAATTTCTCATTTATTCGACCCAAATCAAAATCGAATTCAAGGAAGAAGAAGCTAGGGTTAGCAATTCTCAAGTGTGGCGTCGATTCGAGATAGGCGATAGCGAGTTTGTTCGATCAAGGCAAGGCGCAGTGCCAGGGGACTCACGAGGAGTTGTTTTGCGGAGCGTGTGGGTGCTAGGGCATGCACGATGGTGGTGCAGCTGTGCTCGAGTGTGGTCGGGCTGATGGTCTATGGTGACGGCAGCCGATTATCTGGAGCTCGCGATCATGTGCAAGGCAGTGGGTATTCCTTTTTCTCTTTTTCAGTTATACTCGATTGAATAAAATAAATATAAAGTTTATAACAAAAAAAGGAGAAGTAACAGAAGGCTTGTAAAGTAATTCATTTTCTTAAAATTTTAGATTTATGTATGTATATGTATGTATACAGTAGAGTGGATTGTTGTGGTTATTTACAGAAATAGGAAATTATTTTATATGGATAAAGTTTGAAAAAATAATAATAGGAATTTTTAAAGTTATTATAGGATCCATATAAAAACAATTCAATTTCCAAAATATATATAGGTTATTTTCTTAGTATATGTAGTTTCAAAGAAGAAAAATGTATATGCCTATTTTCATTTACTAGTTTAATTTTAAAATATGCAAAGTATAAAACAGGAAATTTTTACAGTAAGGAAATTCTTTGTCTGTTAGGCAGTTTTTCATTTTTAGGTTAATCCTAATTTAATTTAAATATGTATATTAAAACAGTAAAATATATGTATAGATTAGGAAGATATAATACTCCAACTAGCTGGTTCAGATAAAAACAAAAAATAAAATAATATACACACACATTTTAAGTCTATCTGTTATTTTAAATAATGTATTTTAGTGATTAATTTGATTAATAAACTTATTTAATTTATTTAGTCACTGAAGGATTTTAAGAGGAAAATCATTGGTTAATTAAATTTATAAAATGGAAATAAATTGTTCAATTTATTTCAAGATGTTAATAAATCGTATGATTGTTTATACAAGGTTAGAAATCCTAAAGGAAACAAGCTGGTTCGGATTGGATTTCAAAAAAAACAAAAATCAAAGGTGAGTTAATCTCACTCTCCTGGATTGCTATTTAAATTTAAATGGTTAAATTTAAATAACTGGTTGAATGATTGAATTTGATTGGATGTGCTATATTATATAGTAGTATATATAGTATGTATTGGAGTGATTGATTTCCCGCATTATATAGCTGTAACATCCCGCCTTTTCGCACACTTTAAAACGACACACGTGCCGATTCAAAGCATACGCAAGGGAGGAGTGTTATGGGGTAAATAAGAAAAACAGAGAAGAATTAAAACAAAACAGAATCTCACAGCGGAAGGATAAAATATAATAACAAATATACAGTTAATAAACAGTTTACAAAAGCTTGATTTTACTTATACAATGAATATCAGAGTTACACATACCAAATACGACAATGCATGTAACGACCCAGAATTTTATTAAATTAAAATTTGAATATTTAATTAATTTTAAATATTTATAAGTGAATTTTTAAGTCAAATAAATTTTTATTTGAATTTTTGGATTTAATTGGATAATTAAATCGATAATTTAATATGTTAAATTATGGAAATAATTTGAAATTGAGTTAAAAATGATTGAAAATAATTTGGAAAATTTTATTTAATCATACTGGAGTTATAGAAATATTTTAGAACTTTTAAAATCGAATTAAAAGTTAATTTGTGAAAATTGAATATTTTAATATTTAATAATCGACTGTAAAATAGCCAATTTTTGAACAGTCTCAGAATTGAACGAAACCAGTTCCATTGGATCCGTAATAGTTAGTTATTACCGGATTTCAATTTTCGTGTCAATCGGAGTTATCGTTTGATCGTGGCAGCTCGAAACGCATCGAATCGTTTTTAATTTAAATTTGGCGAGTCAAAATAGCCATTTTTCAAAAAGTCTCGGAATTCGACGAAACCAGTTTCATCGGATCCGTAATGTGATATTATTGTAAGATTTCAAATTTCAAGTCAATTGGATTTACCGTTTGTCCGGTACAAATTAAAACGCCTAGAAATCGGTTTAATTCAAATTGAACGTTTTCAGCCATAACTCGCACATACTTCCGAATTAGCTTCCGAAACTTGTTCCATTGTGTCCGGAACGCGGGGTAAACCTTAGAAACGCTGGTTACGGCGCCTAAATCGGAGTTCGGAATTCCCGGGATGAATAGTGTTTACTCTAGCTTTTTCTATAAGTACACCATCACCTTCATAAATTAAAAAAATATACAAACCCTAATAATAATACACAGCCGCCACTACAAGCATCATTGGCCGAAAATTGTTCAACTCCCACCCTTAATCTCTTCATATCCATGCATAGATTCAACAAACGATCAACTAAGAAAATGAAGTGTGAATCGAGGGCTTCACAGTTGTACGGGGATGATGGGGTTTCGTCGACTATGGGCGAAGCAGTTGAGCCGCGTTCACCTACCGTTCGTGTTCGATTTTTGGGACGATGGAGGCGCCGAGTTCGAGGCCACTGGGGCGTGGGTGGTGCACGAGAGGGCGGTGGGGATGGCACCTTCTGATCATCGTCTAGTTGTCGTTTGGGGGGGCGGCCATTAGGGTTTGCACGCGAAGATGGGTGGGTTTCACGATCTGGAGGAAGAAAGTTCGCGTGGGGAAGAACATCAGCTTGCGGCCCTGATTTGCTTCAACACGGATCCAACGGCCAGAGAAAGATGTGGGTTTAAAATTTAAAATAAAAGTTGTAAATCCATTTATATTTAGTTCGTATAACTTTAAACTAATGTATCTCTTTCGTACGAGATCGAAAAATTACGAAACCAGTTGCGTTGGAATCGTATGGACGAGCACTACGCGATGGAGTTGGTTTGGAGTCGTTTGGAGTTAGTGAGAATTTCGGGTGAAATTAAACGCGCGTTTAATTTTATTCGAAATTAAAGCTAAAACGGAAATTAAAACCAAGGTGAGAATTTCTCACTCAATCGAATAGATTTCGATTTTATTTTAAATAGTTAGATTTAAAATATTTGAATGCATGTTTGAATGATGAATTGTATATATTGATTGTTAAAATAGACATTATGCGCCGTTAGTAAGCGGATGTTATTTAATAAAAACATATACCGCGAATATTTCATAAACAGTGAAATTGGTATTATATATAATATCAATATATATATATTGGCATATGTAATTGCAGTTGTTGATTTCCCGCATTTTTTGTTTAGCGGATGAGACCCTATTACGCCGTTATTAAGCGGATAATATTTAATAAGAACATATACCGCGATAATTTCGTACTGGAGCGAAATTGGTATTGTGCTAATGTTTTTGGATGCAGGAAACAGGTTGGAGGGATCCAACTGGATTCCTCAACAGTATTTATTTTATTTCAGATATTTTGATATTTGATGATTATCATATCGATATATGATATCGTTGTTAGTCGTGATTGACTATTTGGTGTGTAGCATCATTGGACCCAGATTTTGGGATTTTAAAATGATCTTTAAAATGATTTTTGAAAATATACTTTATTTCTGGAATTGATCCATTATAAATAAATAAACGTTATAATTTTTAAAGTTATAAAAATTTTGGTTTTTGTGAAATATAGTTAAAAAGCTGATTTTTAGAAATACGATTAAAAGTCGATTTTTGAGAAATATGAACTAATGATTTTATAAAATAATTTAGATTGGATTTTTGAATATATGATAAAAGTTTAAATATAGGATTTATAAAATTTGATTATTTTATAAATCGAAATGATGAAATTATAAAGGAATTTAAAGACGTTTTAGAATAATAATATAAACTGATTTATATTTAGAGATTTATAAATGGATATTTATAAATTGAAATATAGACATTATAAAACGAGTTTTTATAAGTGTTTGAATGTAGTGAAAGTGAATTTCATAAATGAATGAAATTTATAGAATTATAAACTGTGAAGTTATAAATGAAATTTATAAATAGTAAGATTATAAATTTGTGAAGTTAATTGAAGAATAGATTTGGTTAAATAAATAAATCTTATAAGTTATAAGGTTTATAAATTGAAAAGTCTTTAAAAAGAACGATTTTGTAAAATAATCGTTTATAAGTAGTTAACTTATAATATGAACTTTTAATCTAAAATTGAGTTATAAACTGGAATAGGTTAATAAAGGAATTTGTAAAAGGAAGTTTTTATATATGAATAGAAATAGAATTTATAAACGTTGTTTTATAAATTCGCAAACGACTTATTTTGATAAGTTAATTGTTATAACTTATAAATGGAGTTATATTCACATTTTTAAATAGTGAATAATCCTTTGAATTAAAATGAATAAAAGGATGAAATTGTTAACGTAGTATATTCACGTTTTTGAATAGTGAATAACACGTTAAAGGAAATATTTTAGATTTGATGTTTTAAATAGAATTAAAACAATCTAGTGATGTTTTAAAAGGTGTTGAGATTCGAAACCATAGATTTCAACATTTATTGTTGAAATAGACGTTTTCGAGAAATAAAAGGAAATGGTAGACTATAACACTGTTGTTATAGTAAATGATTTCCAAAAGGAAATGTTTTTAATAGTATTGGGATTTATATATCTATTTTAAATTCGAATCCCTATACTAGTGATTTTGGGTTGTCGTAACGATGTTTTACGTAACATTCGTTTTGGCCCAAGTAAATATGTTTAAGTGAATAATTTCCTTAAAGAATGAAATATATACTTAATTCGATTTAAATATATTGAATATTTTCTAAGTGTTGAAAATAAAAGAGATTTGCGAATTACTTATGAATAAATAAGTATGGAAATGTTTTCCAATATGAAATGAATATTTAGAATTTATCTTTTTGAAGATAAATTGAAAATGGATAATTGAAATCGTATATGCATGATATTTTGAAATATAAATTCATTATGGAATTTATATGTGAAAGTGGAACTTGTTAAAAATAAATATTGATTTATTTTTGAAGTGTTGGAATTTTATATCTTGTAAAGATATTTTGGAAATGTAAATAATTTGGAAAATTATTTGGAATCTGGTGATGTATGCATATCCATTGATAGTTCAATAACCGACTATCAATATTTCCCTTTGAATGGGTATTTGATGTGAATATGATTGAATTTGAATGCACACTTATTTTTGAATAAGCGCTCACTATTCGGGTTAACCGGGAAAGGACCATGGGGTCGTATAACCCACTCCGAATATGTGATACGTCGTTGTGAATTGCATTTGAAGATCGGTGTTGAAGACCGGTATTTGCGAAAGCGATAGGATGAACTATCGATTGACTCTGCACCGAGTAGCTACGGTATTGAGTTCTCCATATGTGATGGTGAATCCGATCAGGATTGTGAATATCCGGATTGCAAGGACTTCTTTGTAAGTGCCTTCGGTTCTGTTCGAGCCCGGAACAGACTTGTATGGATTGTATGCCTGACATTACAAGTTGAGATATAAAGCCGATTTCTTTCAAATATATTTCTGTTGGTGGCGGAGAATTTATTCTTTGCTTAACACCCTTCTTTGAGACGTACGAGCTCAAAGGTTATATAGTTGAAGTTATCAGCGATATATCCCATTTTGGTAATGTGACATGCTGAGTGATGTTAAAATGATCATTGTGTTGATTATTGTGATAGGATCATTTATTTGATCGTCTATCTTAGTGATCATTGTGTTGATCATTTGTTGACCCAAAGCATGGCTTTTGTATAAAGTATGTTTTTGTGGACGTGACTTCGTCGAGCCTCACATCCCGGAAATGGTCAAAACAGGAAAGATGCGGCAAGGTTATTAGGGGTTGCTGTAGCTCCCCTTAGGGTATGTGCATTTCCTTCTGGAAAGGGGTGGTATCATGGTATGGAGCCCAGATACTTACTCATGTTGAAAACACTCTATTTATTATGGTGTGATGTTGGATATCGAGCGCTCGGTTGAAAAGGTCCTAAAGGACCGGGGAATGGCGTGCTCGTGTCAGTAGTTACCCAGTTAAGGGGTAACCCGGCCTTGTGTTGGCAGAGTTCCGGTTTGGTTCTCGGGGATGTCTTTCCAGAGGCATTCTCAGTGGCAATGGGAAGTTCCTTGGCCTGACCATTTGTTGGAAATCCAATTCCCAATACGAAACTTGTACGGTATTAGTTGTAGAACCTGCTATTCACTTATGGTGGTCACCACTGTTTGGATGGTAGCTATAGTAGGCATAGTTCGAAATGTCTATGCTGGCTAAGATTTATATTCTACTTTCGAAATGAATTTTTTCTACACTATACACTAATAATAATATCAAATGTTATTTTAAATGCGTATCAAGCATCTTTGACTATCATAAGGAGAAATCTCCTCCGATTCTGCGTTTGCATGTGTGTGTGTGCGGGAGGCCTTATGGTAGTCTCATTTTTAAAAAAACATTGCGAATTGAATTAAAAATATTCCTCTATTTTGATTTTAAAGTTAAATAAACTGTTTTGAGTTCTCACACCAGTCACATGACTGACTTGGAGTTTATTGTTTTCCTTCCTAAACTCTGGGTGCCCACCAATTTCCACACGGGCAGTTAAGAGTTAGGTTTATCAGGATATTCTGGATATTCTGGAGTTGCTGGAGGCAAGCTGGATGGCATGGCGTATTATTTATATAGTATTTCCTTTCCGCTGCACTGTTGTTGTTGTATGTTGTTGTACACTCTGATGATATGATGTAATGAAATGAAATGTAATGTAATAACAGATATAGTTCTTTGTTTAAAGATTATTCATTTATTATTATATGTTGTTCCGCTGCGAATTGTGAGATTCTGTTGTTGTTCTGTTGTTCCTTTCTGTCCGTTCTATTTTTAAAATGCTTCTATCTTCTATTTTCCAAAATTCTCTGTTTTCTAAAAATCGTCTATCTTCTTTTCCCTCTATTTTTCTTTTTCTTTCTTCTTTTTCTCTCTTCTTCTATCTCTTTCTTTTTCTTAAATTCTTTTTAAAAACCCATAACATTCCGTGTTTCCGGCCTTCGATTTCTCGGCAGTCGATAAAGTGAGTGTCGATGTCGAATTTTCGAAGAACGAAAATCCGTTACTGTTACATTTGGTATCAGAGCTCTGATGGTTAAGCGACAACCATGGTTCTGTTGGGTATTATTCATTAGAGATAGAGTCAGTAGTACTCTAGAATGAATTTGAGTGTAATAATAGCTATGAGAGCGTATTTGTTAGTGAATATAAAAATTTATTTTATATTGTGATGATTGGTTTATTGAGTGGCATATGAACTTTCGTCAGCACAGCCTCGAAACTGAGCCGAAGGGGTTTCTAAACACTTGAATAGAACAATTCGACATAATATTGTTTTTAAATTGGGTAAATGGAATGATTTTGCCTTGATTATATTTTATATGTAAAGGAATAATTTTTCAGAATTATTAAAGTGTATGTAAGTTGATTGTTAGGTTGTTTGAATAATCTAAATAAAGAGTAATTGCATAAGCAAATGAATTATAAGAATAGAATTATAATTAAAGTGATTTACAATTGTGAAATAAACTTATATATGTAAGAAGTGAAATTATATGAATATGAGTTGTAAATAATCAAGTGGATTAAATGAATGTGAACTTGAGTATATGAATGAAATTCAACTTTGTAATTGAATTGAATGAATGGATTGAATGTTAATCAATTGAATGTAATTTAAGTTGATATGGAATAATGAATGAAAGTATTAATTCATTAAATTCTAATGTTATTTGAAGTTGAATACTTGAATGAAAGTCAATTTAATAAAACCAATTGGAAAGTAAAGATGTTAAACCAAAATGAATGTAAGTGAAGCAAAGGAAATTTGGTTGTAATAAATATACTTTGGTTGTTATTTGATTGTTGATTGATTGTATATCATTCATTAAGTGTTAATGAAAATGAATTAGCGAAATTGAAAGCTAAAGAAATTGAATTCAAATTAAAGGTAAATAAATTTGAATAGAATTGAATGTGAATTGGATTTAATTAGTAAATGTTAACTAATTGAATTGAGAATGAATGTTAGTAAAATCCAATGTTAATAAATCAAATGTGATTTAAATTGAAAACCAATTCATTATATATGAATGAGAATATGAATGAATATTATTGGTTATGAATGTAGTTGGTTGATGGTTGAATATATATTGCTTTAGTTGCATTTGCTATGTGACATGTATAGTTATGTTGCTATATGTTGTATATTGAGATTATTTGCATATGTGCATGTTCTCATGTTGTTTGTTGAGTGATTAGTAGGTGCGGATCGCGTTGCTTCGCATTTGGAGTTCGCTTTTGCGCTATATTAGCCGTATATGCTTGCTAATAAAATATAAGGTACATATCTCGGATTAAATATCGCACTTTTATACTTTTTTCCCTTCGGGATGCCTCATTACTTGATGAGATGTATATTTGTGATATATATACTGTCATTTTTTTTTCGGATCGAGCCGCGCAAAGGAGACTATGGCGAATTTTTCCGAAAATTTAAGGCGTTAGAAAAATTTTGAGAAAATTGGGAAAATTTTGAAAACTTTAACTTTGATTTAGGAATTGAAAGTTAAATGATATAATTGTTTTTGAAAAGATAACTAAGTATGATTTGAAACTTAGTAAAGATTGAAAGAAGTTTAATTATAAATTTTGGAAAATTAATAGATTCTGTAACTCTTCTTACTTGTAATTTCGGGGACGAAATTCTTTTAAGGGGGAAAGATTGTAACGACCCAGAATTTTATTAAATTAAAATTTGAATATTTAATTAATTTTAAATATTTATAAGTGAATTTTTAAGTCAAATAAATTTTTATTTGAATTTTTGGATTTAATTGGATAATTAAATCGATAATTTAATATGTTAAATTATGGAAATAATTTGAAATTGAGTTAAAAATGATTGAAAATAATTTGGAAAATTTTATTTAATCATACTGGAGTTATAGAAATATTTTAGAACTTTTAAAATCGAATTAAAAGTTAATTTGTGAAAATTGAATATTTTAATATTTAATAATCGACTGTAAAATAGCCAATTTTTGAACAGTCTCAGAATTGAACGAAACCAGTTCCATTGGATCCGTAATAGTTAGTTATTACCGGATTTCAATTTTCGTGTCAATCGGAGTTATCGTTTGATCGTGGCAGCTCGAAACGCATCGAATCGTTTTTAATTTAAATTTGGCGAGTCAAAATAGCCATTTTTCAAAAAGTCTCGGAATTCGACGAAACCAGTTTCATCGGATCCGTAATGTGATATTATTGTAAGATTTCAAATTTCAAGTCAATTGGATTTACCGTTTGTCCGGTACAAATTAAAACGCCTAGAAATCGGTTTAATTCAAATTGAACGTTTTCAGCCATAACTCGCACATACTTCCGAATTAGCTTCCGAAACTTGTTCCATTGTGTCCGGAACGCGGGGTAAACCTTAGAAACGCTGGTTACGGCGCCTAAATCGGAGTTCGGAATTCCCGGGATGAATAGTGTTTACGCTAGCTTTTTCTATAAGTACACCATCACCTTCATAAATTAAAAAAATATACAAACCCTAATAATAATACACAGCCGCCACTACAAGCATCAATGGCCGAAAATTGTTCAACTCCCACCCTTAATCTCTTCATATCCATGCATAGATTCAACAAACGATCAACTAAGAAAATGAAGTGTGAATCGAGGGCTTCACAGTTGTACGGGGACGATGGGGTTTCGTCGACTATGGGCGAAGCAGTTGAGCCGCGTTCACCTACCGTTCGTGTTCGATTTTTGGGACGATGGAGGCGCCGAGTTCGAGGCCACTGGGGCCGTGGGTGGTGCACGAGAGGGCGGTGGGGATGGCACCTTCTGATCATCGTCTAGTTGTCGTTTGGGGGGGCGGCCATTAGGGTTTGCACGCGAAGATGGGTGGGTTTCACGATCTGGAGGAAGAAGGTTCGCGTGGGGAAGAACATCAGCTTGCGGCCCTGATTTGCTTCAACACGGATCCAACGGCCAGAGAAAGATGTGGGTTTAAAATTTAAAATAAAAGTTGTAAATCCATTTATATTTAGTTCGTATAACTTTAAACTAATGTATCTCTTTCGTACGAGATCGAAAAATTACGAAACCAGTTGCGTTGGAATCGTATGGACGAGCACTACGCGATGGAGTTGGTTTGGAGTCGTTTGGAGTTAGTGAGAATTTCGGGTGAAATTAAACGCGCGTTTAATTTTATTCGAAATTAAAGCTAAAACGGAAATTAAAACCAAGGTGAGAATTTCTCACTCAATCGAATAGATTTCGATTTTATTTTAAATAGTTAGATTTAAAATATTTGAATGCATGTTTGAATGATGAATTGTATATATTGATTGTTAAAATAGACATTATGCGCCGTTAGTAAGCGGATGTTATTTAATAAAAACATATACCGCGAATATTTCATAAACAGTGAAATTGGTATTATATATAATATCAATATATATATATATTGGCATATGTATATATTGCAGTTGTTGATTTCCCGCATTTTTTGTTTAGCGGATGAGACCCTATTACGCCGTTATTAAGCGGATAATATTTAATAAGAACATATACCGCGATAATTTCGTACTGGAGCGAAATTGGTATTGTGCTAATGTTTTTGGATGCAGGAAACAGGTTGGAGGGATCCAACTGGATTCCTCAACAGTATTTATTTTATTTCAGATATTTTGATATTTGATGATTATCATATCGATATATGATATCGTTGTTAGTCGTGATTGACTATTTGGTGTGTAGCATCATTGGACCCAGATTTTGGGATTTTAAAATGATCTTTAAAATGATTTTTGAAAATATACTTTATTTCTGGAATTGATCCATTATAAATAAATAAACGTTATAATTTTTAAAGTTATAAAAATTTTGGTTTTTGTGAAATATAGTTAAAAAGCTGATTTTTAGAAATACGATTAAAAGTCGATTTTTGAGAAATATGAACTAATGATTTTATAAAATAATTTAGATTGGATTTTTGAATATATGATAAAAGTTTAAATATAGGATTTATAAAATTTGATTATTTTATAAATCGAAATGATGAAATTATAAAGGAATTTAAAGACGTTTTAGAATAATAATATAAACTGATTTATATTTAGAGATTTATAAATGGATATTTATAAATTGAAATATAGACATTATAAAACGAGTTTTTATAAGTGTTTGAATGTAGTGAAAGTGAATTTCATAAATGAATGAAATTTATAGAATTATAAACTGTGAAGTTATAAATGAAATTTATAAATAGTAAGATTATAAATTTGTGAAGTTAATTGAAGAATAGATTTGGTTAAATAAATAAATCTTATAAGTTATAAGGTTTATAAATTGAAAAGTCTTTAAAAAGAACGATTTTGTAAAATAATCGTTTATAAGTAGTTAACTTATAATATGAACTTTTAATCTAAAATTGAGTTATAAACTGGAATAGGTTAATAAAGGAATTTGTAAAAGGAAGTTTTTATATATGAATAGAAATAGAATTTATAAACGTTGTTTTATAAATTCGCAAACGACTTATTTTGATAAGTTAATTGTTATAACTTATAAATGGAGTTATATTCACATTTTTAAATAGTGAATAATCCTTTGAATTAAAATGAATAAAAGGATGAAATTGTTAACGTAGTATATTCACGTTTTTGAATAGTGAATAACACGTTAAAGGAAATATTTTAGATTTGATGTTTTAAATAGAATTAAAACAATCTAGTGATGTTTTAAAAGGTGTTGAGATTCGAAACCATAGATTTCAACATTTATTGTTGAAATAGACGTTTTCGAGAAATAAAAGGAAATGGTAGACTATAACACTGTTGTTATAGTAAATGATTTCCAAAAGGAAATGTTTTTAATAGTATTGGGATTTATATATCTATTTTAAATTCGAATCCCTATACTAGTGATTTTGGGTTGTCGTAACGATGTTTTACGTAACATTCGTTTTGGCCCAAGTAAATATGTTTAAGTGAATAATTTCCTTAAAGAATGAAATATATACTTAATTCGATTTAAGTATATTGAATATTTTCTAAGTGTTGAAAATAAAAGAGATTTGCGAATTACTTATGAATAAATAAGTATGGAAATGTTTTCCAATATGAAATGAATATTTAGAATTTATCTTTTTGAAGATAAATTGAAAATGGATAATTGAAATCGTATATGCATGATATTTTGAAATATAAATTCATTATGGAATTTATATGTGAAAGTGGAACTTGTTAAAAATAAATATTGATTTATTTTTGAAGTGTTGGAATTTTATATCTTGTAAAGATATTTTGGAAATGTAAATAATTTGGAAAATTATTTGGAATCTGGTGATGTATGCATATCCATTGATAGTTCAATAACCGACTATCAATATTTCCCTTTGAATGGGTATTTGATGTGAATATGATTGAATTTGAATGCACACTTATTTTTGAATAAGCGCTCACTATTCGGGTTAACCGGGAAAGGACCATGGGGTCGTATAACCCACTCCGAATATGTGATACGTCGTTGTGAATTGCATTTGAAGATCGGTGTTGAAGACCGGTATTTGCGAAAGCGATAGGATGAACTATCGATTGACTCTGCACCGAGTAGCTACGGTATTGAGTTCTCCATATGTGATGGTGAATCCGATCAGGATTGTGAATATCCGGATTGCAAGGACTTCTTTGTAAGTGCCTTCGGTTCTGTTCGAGCCCGGAACAGACTTGTATGGATTGTATGCCTGACATTACAAGTTGAGATATAAAGCCGATTTCTTTCAAATATATTTCTGTTGGTGGCGGAGAATTTATTCTTTGCTTAACACCCTTCTTTGAGACGTACGAGCTCAAAGGTTATATAGTTGAAGTTATCAGCGATATATCCCATTTTGGTAATGTGACATGCTGAGTGATGTTAAAATGATCATTGTGTTGATTATTGTGATAGGATCATTTATTTGATCGTCTATCTTAGTGATCATTGTGTTGATCATTTGTTGACCCAAAGCATGGCTTTTGTATAAAGTATGTTTTTGTGGACGTGACTTCGTCGAGCCTCACATCCCGGAAATGGTCAAAACAGGAAAGATGCGGCAAGGTTATTAGGGGTTGCTGTAGCTCCCCTTAGGGTATGTGCATTTCCTTCTGGAAAGGGGTGGTATCATGGTATGGAGCCCAGATACTTACTCATGTTGAAAACACTCTATTTATTATGGTGTGATGTTGGATATCGAGCGCTCGGTTGAAAAGGTCCTAAAGGACCGGGGAATGGCGTGCTCGTGTCAGTAGTTACCCAGTTAAGGGGTAACCCGGCCTTGTGTTGGCAGAGTTCCGGTTTGGTTCTCGGGGATGTCTTTCCAGAGGCATTCTCAGTGGCAATGGGAAGTTCCTTGGCCTGACCATTTGTTGGAAATCCAATTCCCAATACGAAACTTGTACGGTATTAGTTGTAGAACCTGCTATTCACTTATGGTGGTCACCACTGTTTGGATGGTAGCTATAGTAGGCATAGTTCGAAATGTCTATGCTGGCTAAGATTTATATTCTACTTTCGAAATGAATTTTTTCTACACTATACACTAATAATAATATCAAATGTTATTTTAAATGCGTATCAAGCATCTTTGACTATCATAAGGAGAAATCTCCTCCGATTCTGCGTTTGCATGTGTGTGTGTGCGGGAGGCCTTATGGTAGTCTCATTTTTAAAAAAACATTGCGAATTGAATTAAAAATATTCCTCTATTTTGATTTTAAAGTTAAATAAACTGTTTTGAGTTCTCACACCAGTCACATGACTGACTTGGAGTTTATTGTTTTCCTTCCTAAACTCTGGGTGCCCACCAATTTCCACACGGGCAGTTAAGAGTTAGGTTTATCAGGATATTCTGGATATTCTGGAGTTGCTGGAGGCAAGCTGGATGGCATGGCGTATTATTTATATAGTATTTCCTTTCCGCTGCACTGTTGTTGTTGTATGTTGTTGTACACTCTGATGATATGATGTAATGAAATGAAATGTAATGTAATAACAGATATAGTTCTTTGTTTAAAGATTATTCATTTATTATTATATGTTGTTCCGCTGCGAATTGTGAGATTCTGTTGTTGTTCTGTTGTTCCTTTCTGTCCGTTCTATTTTTAAAATGCTTCTATCTTCTATTTTCCAAAATTCTCTGTTTTCTAAAAATCGTCTATCTTCTTTTCCCTCTATTTTTCTTTTTCTTTCTTCTTTTTCTCTCTTCTTCTATCTCTTTCTTTTTCTTAAATTCTTTTTAAAAACCCATAACATTCCGTGTTTCCGGCCTTCGATTTCTCGGCAGTCGATAAAGTGAGTGTCGATGTCGAATTTTCGAAGAACGAAAATCCGTTACTGTTACAATGCAGCGGAATATAAAGAGTGTGGTGCAATACTATATATAGAATAATACTGATTCTTCGTCTTCGTCCTCCAAAGCTAAAACCTGTTATCCTGAAATGCTCGGACTGACCCGAGCGAATTTGAAAAGACAAAAACACTCGAGTCAGACTAGAATATCTTATGTGAGTTAAATAAACAGAAATAAATATGAGTGCAGTAACTCAAGAGATGCTCGGGATTTACATCTCCTAAGGATCCGTTAAACTATTTACTATGTAGTATATTGCGCTATTATAATAGTGTCTATTTATAAAATAAACTTACTTTTTAATAGCGTTAAGGGGTTACCCATATAGCCCTTAACACGTAATAGTCCCAGTAGTCCGTCCAATATCATAGTCCCTCCTGATCGGGAAGCCACCAGAGGATACCACACGGGCTATGGGAGAAAACCAAACTCGTACAAGGCGCGATAGGGTAGGTGACACGGCACAACTAGGCAATGCCAGGGTAGATATACCAATTGCTATCCAGGCTGATGGTAACGCGCAGCACGCAGCTGCCGCCCACCTCGAACTAACTCCCCCAAAATCAAAATATAGAAGTGGCCACTGAATCAATCCAAGTCAAAGTATAATATCGAAGAGGAGCGTCCGATCAGAGGAATGACCTCATTGGCCTGAGAATCGCTCCTGTTTTAGCCACCTTATGCCAACTCACGGGAGTTGGGTCCACGTATTTACCTTACAGGAAACGTCGCCACCACCTACTTCATTCTGGGAACTCCACCGCGTACACGGTTAGTCAAAGTGGTTTTCGGTATCGACAGAGAGTATGTCCATATCCGATCCCGGTCTCTTTGCCAACCAATCGTTATTATAACACCGCGGTCATTTAAAAATTGTTTATACTTTAAAACCAGAATATAATCCATTTCAAAACCATAATATTACGATATCATTCCAAAACCCAAAACCATATTTTACCACTTATTCCAAATATAATTTCTTTCCAATAATTAAAAGGCTTTAGCTTCATAATATCTGAAAATCGAATATTTTCAAAGCTTAATATTTATGGAAATCCATAATTCCAAACCATAACTTTTAAACTCAACTGGTTTGGATATTCAACGGTATGCGAATTGAAAAGGTTAACTTTACTGTTGCTTTATAAAGAAATAGATTACACGGCTTTCCAAATATTTCTTCTTTTAAAGTTAAACCAAAATCCAAAAATATTACCTCAAGTCCCAAAACCATTTCAATTTTTTATATATTTATATCCATTTTTGAGCATTAATATTTCAACTAAAGTTGGATTTTTTTTTCCTTTCAAAATCAATATTCTATTAATTAATCTTGACCATTCACATAAAATCCGTAATTAATAAAACTTCAATTTCTAGTAAAATATATATATAAATTTTCCAATTCAATATTTTTTTTTTACTAGAATATCCATTTCTATTTATTTTGGGAAAATCCAATTTCAAATATCATCTCTTAAATTTCCAAACTTAACATTTAAACATAGGATATAAATTTACCAACTCCATTTTCTAAATTTCTTCCATTTCAATAAAGAAATCTATCCACCTTTTAAATTCCTAAATTTTAACTTCATAAGTATATAAATATGGAATAAAATATTTATACAATATAAAATTTAAGATTTATAAACCGTATTCAATCCAAACCATCGAAATCACATTAAAATAGTTATATATATACCGCGGTGCCTGTATATAATTTTCTATCCTATGGTCAAGTGATACGGATATTTATCATTTCAATCCGCAATTTAAAAATAAAACTTTGCGGTTTTATCATTTCAAACCACAATCCCGAAAAATGAAATATGCATGATAAATTTTCAATTTAATGATATGAAATAAACATTCATTCATCAACAACATCCATCATCCAATCGCAACCATCAACCAATCTCAATCAATAACAATATATATATATATATATATATATATGAACATATACAACAGGTGATAACTGTCAGCTTGTTCAAATTAAATTTATCAACTATTTATCTAACAGTTTATTCAGTAATAATTTACATAACTGTTAACTAGCAGTTCTTATGCAAACAATAATTTCTAACAGCCAATTAATACGCAATCAATCAATTTAATTAACAGCTAAATTTGATAAAAATGCAATTCAACAGATATGGGTGGAATAACATGCCAAAAGCTCATAAATAAATTTCTATTCATTTCTAAAATTTATTTAACAAACATAAAAGCTTCTAGTAATTGTGAGTGGGTTAAACACTCACCTTTGGAATTTAAATCGAATTTAAATTCGATTTAAACCCAAAAATTCGCCCGTCTCAGATTCGTCCAAACCAGCGTCATCAAGTCCAGAATTAAATTACGATCCTAACAAAAAAAGTTTCGTGTGAATCCGACTTCGTATGAGAAAGTTATGGCAAAAAATGGTAGTTGAATTCAAATTGGAAATAAATATAAAACGACACATATTTCCTCACCTTATATTATATGTGCCACGTCAGCCCATATTATTGCGCACGCATCAGCTTCCTTCCCAGATACACGCGAAAGTCACGGCCTCCCCCACGCGTTGCTTCACCGTGCCGCTACCACCGTTGAAACTGCCATCACCACAAGCTCCCACGTCATCAGCACGCCCCCACCCATTCAGAACCCATGCCAGCGAACACGAACCCATGCACGCGCTACAGGACGAAGCCAAACACTCCCAGCCGCCGCCTGAAAAACCCATGGCCGAAACCCTAATCTTCTTTTGACGAAAATCCGACCGTTGAATTGCCAAACAAATTACATAGATGCGCTCCCCATCGTCCATACTCCAATACCCAGAAGCAGTTTTCCGATCGGCCGAGGTTTGTTACGGCGATGATGAACGGTTTTGGGGCTGTTTGAATTTATTCTGGATGAACGACAGCTCCAATTGACAAACGAATTTCACCATGAGATTACGCGTATCGAATACTTCAACATATATTTTTTCTGGAATTTTCTGAAATTTTTGAGTTTTGGCTTTTAATTTTGAACTGTAGATAGATCTAGGGTTTTCAACCATTGGAGAGGAGAAAGGAATGAAGAAAATGTACGTATATTCAATTGACAGAAGAAGGAGGCTAGGGTTTATGATCGCATATATATAGGTTGGGCTGGGTTAGAATAGATAGGCTAGAGAGATGAACGTGCGTGACAAACTATGGCCCAAAAAGCCCGCTATGCCTCCGGAACCGAATTTGTTAAATCTATATATCCAAATAGGTGTTTTAAAATATTCTGAACGCGATGGAAGAAGTTTCATGACCAAATTCGATCGTATGAAGAAGTTATGCTGAAAACAAGATTTCCAAATTGATTTCAAATTGATTTTTTATAAAACTGATTTCAAGGCGTTTCGCGTCCGTACGATCAAACGACAAGTCCGATTGATACGAAATTTTAAACTCTATAATAATTCACCGATACGGATCCAATGAAACTGGTTTCGTCGAAATCCGAGTCCTTGACAAAAATGGCTATTTTTAATATTTATTAAATCAATTAAATAAATCATAAAAATCCAAATTTTTATATTTCAACTTCTAATATTGGCTAGATTCATTACTTATATAATTCAATCAATTTTTAATTGATTTAACAAGCTTGGATGTGAATTAAAATCTATAAATATCAGTTTGCAGTGTTAATATCTGCACTTTCTTATTATCTGGAAATTATAAATTATATTCTAAACTCAATTATTACATCTTATACCTTATACTCTTAACTTAAATCTAACTGAATAAATAATTGGATTCCCATCTCAACTTGAATCCAATTAGATAAATAGATTTGATTTCCCTTTCAACTCATTTTTAATTGAAATTAACCCTTTTTACCGTAATTAAATTTCAAATTATCAATAAACTTTTATTCCCATTTATTTTTCTTAACTATTATTAATTCCAATCTAAACTTTCAACTAATGCAAAACTAAGATATTACTTTTCATTTACTTGTAATTAGATTAAGTTATAAATTTTAAGTCAATGAATCCTTTTGTTTTCCATTCCTTTTAAAACCAACCATTCATATATAACTTAAATGGTAATGTATATCAAATTGCCCCAAATGGTTTAAAGTTAATCTCCAAATGCATATTTACTTGTAAATAGATTTCGATTCATTGAAATAAATCATACTATAGAAATTTAATCCCATTAAATAAATAAATAAATGTTGGTTCCCATTCACATTGTTTATTTACGTTTTATTTCATTGGTACTTCTATATACAATCTTAACTTTGTAAAATGTTTAAATGTGGAATCTTGTCTACCTCGCATCTTAGATTAAGGTTTCTAAAACGATTAATATTTACAAAATTTATAAGTATTAAATCCATTTGATTGCAATAAATTCAATTGATTGCAAATAGATTTCAAATAAATTGGATGTTATTAGGTTACAACTTTATATTAACCCAATTTCCTCTTAATTAACAAGGTTATAATTACTTAAGGTTTCATTACATTTATATTTCACATTTCATTTGGTTTTCATTATTTTACTCTACATAAATGAGCAATTCATTTAATTCATTAAGTATCAATTCTATTAAGCCCTGTTTAAATCTACATGCATACTTCTATTCATTTACAAATGGAATAACCTTTAACTCACACACGTAAACCAAAATCGTTATAAATCTAATAAATTCCCAAATCGAAGTTTGTACACATTTTACACAACTATTATGATTTCTCACAAAACGTGGAATTTATTAAATGACCATTTATTACCATTTAATTCCCTTAATTGAATCAATTGCTTATTATTATATATATTCTTTTCATTCTACCATTATAAATTCATTAACGTATTTACACATCTCTATCTTTCAAAGATTAAATAACAAAACTGATTACAACACTGTTTCTATCAATTTTCATAAATTGGTTCAAACTATACTTTTGTTTACATAAAATAAATTTTATGTTTCTATTATTTTTCTATTCCTTTCACTACAGGCATGAATTATTACTATCTACACTAATTACGTCTTTGTATTAATGAACACCATTCAATTTAATATTTATACTAACATTCACAATTTCAACATTTATTTGTTTCTTATAATTAACTTTAAATCAATTTGTGAAAATTTACATTATCCACATCTATTATCATAAACCTTTATAGTTACACTAGATGGCAACTACTATACCAAATCTCTACATTTATTCTTAAACAAATTAGAAATTATATTAATTCAATTTATTAAATATCATAAATTTAACGGGTCGTTACAATCTCCCCCACTCAAAACTTTTCGTCCCCGAAAAGGAAAAGAATGGAGAAGGAAGAATAACAGTGCATTTTACTTCAAATATTAACTTATTTTTTTTTTCTGGATTAATTTCCTTTAATGAAATACACTTGTTTTATAATTTTATATCCTTTAATACTTGAATTATTAAAGTTGGAAAAATATTTTTAACAAAATTCTAAGTCCAAAATTCACGGAAAATTTTGGCAGAGTCTCCTTTGTACGGAGGGACTCTGGAGAAAATATAATATCCAAATACACAATATATTACATATATATATATCCAAAATAAAATATCCCAACACGGGAAAATATATAATAAAATAGCGCTTCAAACGTAATCCGGAAACGTACCTATTTGTCGGGCAATACGCTTATATTTTTATGGAACCAAAGTAGTAGCAGTGGCTTCCATCACCTGTATTCACTTATATAGTCTGAAAAGTTAAATATTTATTTCAAAATGAACTATTCAAGTGGATTCAATCATTCATATTAAATCAAATGCAACAACCATACATTTTAACAAACAGCACACACTATAAACAAGCAATCATTCAAACAAACAAACAAAACAAAAAAAATCAGTTGTTCGGGTTCAAATTCTGAAGTTGTACGAATGAAGAATAACTATCAAGTGCATCCGTTGCTCAACAGCCTTAGATGGACCAAAGATAGATTATTTGTTCATCCAACAACTCCACAATTCCTTACCCAACAAACCTACATCAAATTCAAATCAACACCAAAATAGCTTATTATACATTTGTTTCATAATTCAGTGTTTTGATTTTCATTCTTTCATTTATGGAAGAATTTCTTTATTTCTTACAAGTTTTATTTTCCAATTATCCCAAAATTTATTTCAATTGTATTTCCTTTTTATTACTTAAATTTATAAAATAAATTCCCATTAGTAACAACAAGTATTTTGAATATCTTCATTTCCTTACTCTTCCCTTGCACGATTTCCCTTAAATTCTAAATCTACTAACATTCATTCTTATAAGTGGAAGTTTTTAATTTCTCTTTAACTATGGATTACAGTCATTTCAATTCTTCCTACTTCTATTATATTAGAATAGGGGAGGTTTAAACATTCTTAAGTGAATATATAATAAATTCTTATTTTGAATTTCATGTTATATACTCAGGTTCATATCATCTACTAATAATTCTTAACTTATTTCCAGTGAAATCTCAATTATAACTTCAGTTTCTACTACTAATTCTTATTTATAACAGTCGTTTATTGAATACTTCAATTTTTCCTAAATTCCTACTCGTAAAATATTCAATTCTAGTTTCTTATTTAACATTTCAACTTTTAATTTTGGGTAAGTTATTTATGTTAAAGAAAATGCAATTGAACTTATACAAGTTAAATCTCCATTCTTAATTAATTTTTATGTTTATCCATATTACTTTTCTCTCTCCTACGTATTCAAATTCCTCTTTATAGCTTTGCAATCATCCTCTTATTTTTTTATTAGAGGTTTCAATTCATTTATCACTTAACCTTTATTTCACTAACAAAATTAAACAATTAATTACGGAAAAATTTAGAATTAAATACCGGGTTAAAATTCAATTTATTTCAAAATATAGATAAATAAGTTCTTACAACTCAATATCTCTAATTATAGTTAGAACAATAAAAGGAAATTTTTAGAAAATTTCAAAATAAATCTGCAGTAGAATTTACTACAGTGGCCTTTCCCTTTCGAAACTCGAAAATGAAAGTCGATGATGCGGCCGTCATCACCGAATTTATTTTCCAGCGACACAGAGAAAAGTACAAAATTTATTTCTCCAAAATCTTCTTTTGAAACAATTCTTCCAAATTATACTATATTTATATTAGAAATTACTTATAAACCAAATCAATAAATTTCACAAATTCTTTGGAAACAAATTTCAAAAACCCCGGACTTAAGTTCTAAAATCTCCAAATTTGGTTTGTTATAGTTTCACTTAGCTTCGATTATTATAAATATTTTATTTCCTAACACCCAATCTATAGCAACCAAATATATATATCTTTATAAAATATTTTTATATATAGAAAATATAATAGGCAAAATTATTTCATCCACCTATATTAAAACGGATATTATGTCGGTCTGTCCTACTAAGTGTTTAGAAATCCCTATTGATGGCATAGCGTCCCATGCATCAACCAGAATTTATAAATACAAAGCGGAACAGATTAACACAATATCAAAACCTTTTATTAATACTAACAAGTACGCTCTCTCATATATATACACTCAGCGACTCCCATAGGATATTTCTACCCTATTAACAAAGAGTCAAACCCCACAAAGCCAAGGTTTATCGCTAAACCAAAGCTCTGATACCAACTGTAACATCCCGCCTTTTCGCACACTTTAAAACGACACACGT
Organism: Allium cepa; assembly: GCA_030765085.1. Classification (NCBI taxonomy): domain Eukaryota; kingdom Viridiplantae; phylum Streptophyta; class Magnoliopsida; order Asparagales; family Amaryllidaceae; genus Allium; species Allium cepa. The sequence goes on from CM060940.1 coordinate 554,919,368, forward strand.
GCCGATTCAAAGCATACGCAAGGGAGGAGTGTTATGGGGTAAATAAGAAAAACAGAGAAGAATTAAAACAAAACAGAATCTCACAGCGGAAGGATAAAATATAATAACAAATATACAGTTAATAAACAGTTTACAAAAGCTTGATTTTACTTATACAATGAATATCAGAGTTACACATACCAAATACGACATTGCAACGGAATATAAAGAGTGTGGTGCAATACTATATATAGAATAATACTGATTCTTCGTCTTCGTCCTCCAAAGCTAAAACCTGTTATCCTGAAACGCTCGGACTGACCCGAGCGAATTTGAAAAGACAAAAACACTCGAGTCAGACTAGAATATCTTATGTGAGTTAAATAAACAGAAATAAATATGAGTGCAGTAACTCAAGAGATGCTCGGGATTTACATCTCCTAAGGATCCGTTAAACTATTTACTATGTAGTATATTGCGCTATTATAATAGTGTCTATTTATAAAATAAACTTACTTTTTAATAGCGTTAAGGGGTTACCCATATAGCCCTTAACACGTAATAGTCCCAGTAGTCCGTCCAATATCATAGTCCCTCCTGATCGGGAAGCCACCAGAGGATACCACACGGGCTACGGGAGAAAACCAAACTCGTACAAGGCGCGATAGGGTAGGTGACACGGCACAACTAGGCAATGCCAGGGTAGATATACCAATTGCTATCCAGGCTGATGGTAACGCGCAGCGCGCAGCTGCCGCCCACCTCGAACTAACTCCCCCAAAATCAAAATATAGAAGGGGCCACTGAATCAATCCAAGTCAAAGTATAATATCGAAGAGGAGCGTCCGATCAGAGGAATGACCTCATTGGCCTGAGAATCGCTCCTGTTTTAGCCACCTTATGCCAACTCACGGGAGTTGGGTCCACGTATTTACCTTACAGGAAACGTCGCCACCACCTACTTCATTCTGGGAACTCCACCGCGTACACGGTTAGTCAAAGTGGTTTTCGGTATCGACAGAGAGTATGTCCATATCCGATCCCGGTCTCTTTGCCAACCAATCGTTATTATAACACCGCGGTCATTTAAAAATTGTTTATACTTTAAAACCAGAATATAATCCATTTCAAAACCATAATATTACGATATCATTCCAAAACCCAAAACCATATTTTACCACTTATTCCAAATATAATTTCTTTCCAATAATTAAAAGGCTTTAGCTTCATAATATCTGAAAATCGAATATTTTCAAAGCTTAATATTTATGGAAATCCATAATTCCAAACCATAACTTTTAAACTCAACTGGTTTGGATATTCAACGGTATGCGAATTAAAAAGGTTAACTTTACTGTTGCTTTATAAAGAAATAGATTACACGGCTTTCCAAATATTTCTTCTTTTAAAGTTAAGCCAAAATCCAAAAATATTACCTCAAGTCCCAAAACCATTTCAATTTTTTATATATTTATATCCATTTTTGAGCATTAATATTTCAACTAAAGTTGGATTTTTTTTTCCTTTCAAAATCAATATTCTATTAATTAATCTTGACCATTCACATAAAATCCGTAATTAATAAAACTTCAATTTCTAGTAAAATATATATATAAATTTTCCAATTCAATAATTTTTTTTACTAGAATATCCATTTCTATTTATTTTGGGAAAATCCAATTTCAAATATCATCTCTTAAATTTCCAAACTTAACATTTAAACATAGGATATAAATTTACCAACTCCATTTTCTAAATTTCTTCCATTTCAATAAAGAAATCTATCCACCTTTTAAATTCCTAAATTTTAACTTCATAAGTATATAAATATGGAATAAAATATTTATACAATATAAAATTTAAGATTTATAAACCGTATTCAATCCAAACCATCGAAATCACATTAAAATAGTTATATATATACCGCGGTGCCTGTATATAATTTTCTATCCTATGGTCAAGTGATACGGATATTTATCATTTCAATCCGCAATTTAAAAATAAAACTTTGCGGTTTTATCATTTCAAACCACAATCCCGAAAAATGAAATATGCATGATAAATTTTCAATTTAATGATATGAAATAAACATTCATTCATCAACAACATCCATCATCCAATCGCAACCATCAACCAATCTCAATCAATAACAATATATATATATATATATGAACATATACAACAGGTGATAACTGTCAGCTTGTTCAAATTAAATTTATCAACTATTTATCTAACAGTTTATTCAGTAATAATTTACATAACTGTTAACTAGCAGTTCTTATGCAAACAATAATTTCTAACAGCCAATTAATACGCAATCAATCAATTTAATTAACAGCTAAATTTGATAAAAATGCAATTCAACAGATATGGGTGGAATAACATGCCAAAAGCTCATAAATAAATTTCTATTCATTTCTAAAATTTATTTAACAAACATAAAAGCTTCTAGTAATTGTGAGTGGGTTAAACACTCACCTTTGGAATTTAAATCGAATTTAAATTCGATTTAAACCCAAAAATTCGCCCGTCTCAGATTCGTCCAAACCAGCGTCATCAAGTCCAGAATTAAATTACGATCCTAACAAAAAAAGTTTCGTGTGAATCCGACTTCGTATGAGAAAGTTATGGCAAAAAATGGTAGTTGAATTCAAATTGGAAATAAATATAAAACGACACATATTTCCTCACCTTATATTATATGTGCCACGTCAGCCCATATTATTGCGCACGCATCAGCTTCCTTCCCAGATACACGCGAAAGTCACGGCCTCCCCCACGCGTTGCTTCACCGTGCCGCTACCACCGTTGAAACTGCCATCACCACAAGCTCCCACGTCATCAGCACGCCCCCACCCATTCAGAACCCATGCCAGCGAACACGAACCCATGCACGCGCTACAGGACGAAGCCAAACACTCCCAGCCGCCGCCTGAAAAACCCATGGCCGAAACCCTAATCTTCTTTTGACGAAAATCCGACCGTTGAATTGCCAAACAAATTACATAGATGCGCTCCCCATCGTCCATACTCCAATACCCAGAAGCAGTTTTCCGATCGGCCGAGGTTTGTTACGGCGATGATGAACGGTTTTGGGGCTGTTTGAATTTATTCTGGATGAACGACAGCTCCAATTGACAAACGAATTTCACCATGAGATTACGCGTATCGAATACTTCAACATATATTTTTTCTGGAATTTTCTGAAATTTTTGAGTTTTGGCTTTTAATTTTGAACTGTAGATAGATCTAGGGTTTTCAACCATTGGAGAGGAGAAAGGAATGAAGAAAATGTACGTATATTCAATTGACAGAAGAAGGAGGCTAGGGTTTATGATCGCATATATATAGGTTGGGCTGGGTTAGAATAGATAGGCTAGAGAGATGAACGTGCGTGACAAACTATGGCCCAAAAAGCCCGCTATGCCTCCGGAACCGAATTTGTTAAATCTATATATCCAAATAGGTGTTTTAAAATATTCTGAACGCGATGGAAGAAGTTTCATGACCAAATTCGATCGTATGAAGAAGTTATGCTGAAAACAAGATTTCCAAATTGATTTCAAATTGATTTTTTATAAAACTGATTTCAAGGCGTTTCGCGTCCGTACGATCAAACGACAAGTCCGATTGATACGAAATTTTAAACTCTATAATAATTCACCGATACGGATCCAATGAAACTGGTTTCGTCGAAATCCGAGTCCTTGACAAAAATGGCTATTTTTAATATTTATTAAATCAATTAAATAAATCATAAAAATCCAAATTTTTATATTTCAACTTCTAATATTGGCTAGATTCATTACTTATATAATTCAATCAATTTTTAATTGATTTAACAAGCTTGGATGTGAATTAAAATCTATAAATATCAGTTTGCAGTGTTAATATCTGCACTTTCTTATTATCTGGAAATTATAAATTATATTCTAAACTCAATTATTACATCTTATACCTTATACTCTTAACTTAAATCTAACTGAATAAATAATTGAATTCCCATCTCAACTTGAATCCAATTAGATAAATAGATTTGATTTCCCTTTCAACTCATTTTTAATTGAAATTAACCCTTTTTACCGTAATTAAATTTCAAATTATCAATAAACTTTTATTCCCATTTATTTTTCTTAACTATTATTAATTCCAATCTAAACTTTCAACTAATGCAAAACTAAGATATTACTTTTCATTTACTTGTAATTAGATTAAGTTATAAATTTTAAGTCAATGAATCCTTTTGTTTTCCATTCCTTTTAAAACCAACCATTCATATATAACTTAAATGGTAATGTATATCAAATTGCCCCAAATGGTTTAAAGTTAATCTCCAAATGCATATTTACTTGTAAATAGATTTCGATTCATTGAAATAAATCATACTATAGAAATTTAATCCCATTAAATAAATAAATAAATGTTGGTTCCCATTCACATTGTTTATTTACGTTTTATTTCATTGGTACTTCTATATACAATCTTAACTTTGTAAAATGTTTAAATGTGGAATCTTGTCTACCTCGCATCTTAGATTAAGGTTTCTAAAACGATTAATATTTACAAAATTTATAAGTATTAAATCCATTTGATTGCAATAAATTCAATTGATTGCAAATAGATTTCAAATAAATTGGATGTTATTAGGTTACAACTTTATATTAACCCAATTTCCTCTTAATTAACAAGGTTATAATTACTTAAGGTTTCATTACATTTATATTTCACATTTCATTTGGTTTTCATTATTTTACTCTACATAAATGAGCAATTCATTTAATTCATTAAGTATCAATTCTATTAAGCCCTGTTTAAATCTACATGCATACTTCTATTCATTTACAAATGGAATAACCTTTAACTCACACACGTAAACCAAAATCGTTATAAATCTAATAAATTCCCAAATCGAAGTTTGTACACATTTTACACAACTATTATGATTTCTCACAAAATGTGGAATTTATTAAATGACCATTTATTACCATTTAATTCCCTTAATTGAATCAATTTCTTATTATTATATATATTCTTTTCATTCTACCATTATAAATTCATTAACGTATTTACACATCTCTATCTTTCAAAGATTAAATAACAAAACTGATTACAACACTGTTTCTATCAATTTTCATAAATTGGTTCAAACTATACTTTTGTTTACATAAAATAAATTTTATGTTTCTATTATTTTTCTATTCCTTTCACTACAGGCATGAATTATTACTATCTACACTAATTACGTCTTTGTATTAATGAACACCATTCAATTTAATATTTATACTAACATTCACAATTTCAACATTTATTTGTTTCTTATAATTAACTTTAAATCAATTTGTGAAAATTTACATTATCCACATCTATTATCATAAACCTTTATAGTTACACTAGATGGCAACTACTATACCAAATCTCTACATTTATTCTTAAACAAATTAGAAATTATATTAATTCAATTTATTAAATATCATAAATTTAACGGGTCGTTACAATAGCGGATGAGACCCTATACGCCGCATAATAGCGGATGATATTATATTAATCCCATATACCACGATATTCCATCTTGAAGTGGAATTGACATTGTGCTAACATCTGTGGATGCAGGGAAACAGGTTGGAGGGATCAAACTGGATTCCTCAAAATTATTTAGATTGTTAATATCTTAGGTTATGAATATTTGATATTCGGTGATGAATTATATTGATAATTAGAATATTGGATACCATGGTTTGATTGAATATTTTGGTACTCTGAGTCATCAAAATATATATAGAATTGGATTTTGAAAGAAATAATAAGTGATTTATGAGAAATAAATTAATATAAGTAATTACGGATTAATGCAATTAATTATAGTTAATTAATTTGTAAAGTAATTAAAGATTAATTACTGTCTTTGGTTAAGAATAATTAATTTGTGTAATAATTAAAGATAATTACTTGAATGTAATTGAAGGATAATTAATCCTGGGTGATTAATTAAGATGGATAATTAAAGAATGATTAATTAATGGATTTGAAAATAATTAATGTCAAATGAAGGAATCTAAGTGATTGGGGTTAGTAATTCAATTAGAAGTGATTAAATTTATTTTGAAAGTGATCAGGTTTGCTTATGGATGATTGAATGGAATTGGATGCCTTGAATGAATTGATATCTCTGATATGAAATGTTTTGTAGTATCATATGTTTGGGCGGACAGGATATTGTGGTTATCTAACGACGATGAATTGTTGAGTACAGGGACATCCTGTATTTAAAGTTTGAAGTATATTTCATTTGAATAATTTGGGTTAGGATGATATGAGACTCGAAGGGACCGGGGTCGGGTATTAGAAAAATACCCGAAACTACTTCGAATTTTTATAGATTCATATGTGAAATCAATGGGCTGGAGTTAAATGATTTAAGTAAATTGGACTATTTAATCTAAATTTTGGTACTTAGAAAATTGATGTATGAAATAAGTGATGTCTATGACAAATTGTGAAATGGTAAATTGATACGAGTTACCCCGGGTTTTATATAAGTTGTATGCCTTGTATTCCATGTTAGATGGGTTTACTCACGCTGGTTTTCCAGCCTGACACGGGTGTTACTTTGATGTAATGCTCGGGTCAGACCGAGTATTACAGATTTTCAGGTAAGGACGTTCTAGAGCTCAGAAGGCGAGCTGGATGGCAAGAACGTATGGAGTGTTTCCTCTGTATTATATTGTTGTATATATCTGAGTTGTGTTGATTATATATGTATATATGTTGTAACTCTGATGTATTAAAGTGAAAGTTGACAAGTACAGTTTTCCTTTGTATAACTGTTATTATTTGTTATTATATTTATCCGCTGCGAATGTGAGATGTTGGTGTTTCTGTTCTCCTTATTCTTCTATCTCTTTCTTTTTTTCCTAACTATCTGGAATTTTCGGGATCGAAAATTCCGGGTCATTACAGTTGGTATCAGAGCTGAAAGGTTAAGCGAGAACCTTGGCTCTGTGGGGATTACTCATTAAATAGAGTCCGAAGTACTCTACAATGAGTTGAGTGTATATATATATGAGAGCATACTTGTTATTTTTTTATAAAGATTTTAAATGAATTTATATAAGAATATATTTTGATATATAAAGCAATATATCTTACTAATAAATGTTAAGGTAATTGGTTGTTAAATTATTGAAATTAAATAAAGGTAAGTTTGGAATGGATTCAAACCGATATTTAATCTTGAATTTATAGAAGTAAGAATAAGACAAAAAAGAATTGGTATCCAGATATGATAACCTTGGGTATTATCATAAATAGTTATTGTGTTTAATAATGGTACATTTGTTATTAAGTAAGCCAAATGAAGTAAAATTTTAAGATGGGTATAACTTCTATATTGAAGTGAGTTTTACATTGTGAAGTTATAGAACATAAGTCTAGAAACAATCAATTGTTTCAATGAGTTAAAGAAAATAACAAATAATATAATTCAGACTATTTTGAACATAGTCTTATTTTAAAAAAAAAATGCTTGGAAGATTTTTTAAGGGATTTGTTTTGAAATTAAAACCAAGGGTGGTTTAAAATTTAAAGTAGCCTGGTGGGTAAAGGAAATAAATATGAAATAAACTCTAAGGTTGAGATTTGAATTTTCCTTGGAATGTGATGTGAAGCCCAAGTGAAGCAAGTTTTAAACTTAAGTGGAAAGGTTATTAATCTGAAGGTTTAAAATTTGAATGGGAATTAGGATTAATTCAAGCAGAAATGGAAATGATTCGAAATTGAAGTGGATTCAATTTGAAATTAGTCCAAATTTATTTTAATAATTTGGAACTATAAATAAAGTTGAATAAGTAAGAATCAAATGGAATTTGATTTGAAGTTGGAAAGAAATTGAGAATTAATTCAACTTGAATTGGGGATAAATCAAGTCCAATGGAAAGTGGAGTTATTTAAATTGGAATTGGGTCAATTTAAAATGGAAGTGGAAGTTTAAATTGAATTGATGTGAATGGAGATTGGGAATTGAACAGTTTGACTCTAGGCTATTATCTTTAAATAAATTGTTTTAGTACAAATCTATTTTTCCAAGTTATTTATTATATATATACAACCTTTCTTATTGAACCCAAAACTATCTTATACTTATTTTATAACTATTTTGTAACTGTTTTATAAACTAATTACTGTTTTTCAACTATTTTATAACCAATTACTATTTTAAACTATTTTGTAATTATCTAACTATTTTATAACTATTTGACGACTTTCCAACCATTTTATCTTATTTAACTATTTTACAGCTATTTTACAAACTAATAATTATTTTTCAACTACTTGTCTATTTTTAAAATTTTCAAGCTATTTGCTAAATATAAACTGGTCGGAGTTCAAACTGTTATGGATTAAATACCCAATTGAGATAAGAATTGAAGTGATAATCTAATGGAATTGAAGCAATTGTAAATATATGGATAGAAATTAAAGGAAGTGTGAATAGAAAGGAAATTGATTAATTAATAATCAATGAAGTTAATCACGTAGAATGTACGTATATTATTCTATTCGCATAGTGATTTGATCCAGATTCAAGCATAGAATTTCGAGACAGTTTATCGATCCGAGTTGAGATTTTTCACTCGATTTTTGACGGCGAACCTAGATATGGATTGTTGATTGGTTCTGGATATTCTCTATCATAATTATGGCTATGCAAGGAGAATGACAGTTTCTGATCAAGTAACCAGATCTGTGTCCGCACTAGGAAGTCGGATGGACGATACTAGTTCGGAAGTGAAATTGTGTGATCGAGTGAGCGATCGGATTGGTATGGCGTATGGATGATAAGTGTACATCATACGGATTTGAATGAAATTGATATTGGAAAGAGTAATCAAATTTGAATATTTGATTTTGAATAAACGAAGTTATATACCTTTGTTATATAAGATAAATCTCCCCTTGTCGAATCTATTGCCGGAAGGAAAGGATTTTGAAGGTGTTTGAAGTATAAAAGGATTTTGATACAAGTTTGAAATGATCCAAAGTTTTAAAAAATAATTGATATATATATATATATATATATATATATATAAAGGATCTTATGATGATTTTTAGGAACCTTTGGATTTGGAAAGGCTTTTGATTTTTGGGTAAAATCAATATTGGAATTTGGAAAGCCTAGTTTGAGAATTATCGATTTTGGATAATCGATTTTGTGTAGAGGAGCTTTGTATGAGATCATACTAGGTGTATGATTTGAAAGATACTATAATAGTATAAGTGTTTTGATAATGGCTCTGAGAAAAAAGGCGCTCCTTTGAAATGAACTTCTCAGGAGTGCCACCGGGTGGTGCTGCCTTGAACCTTAAGGGGGGTTCTAAAGTTGATCCTGTAAGGAGTCCGGACAAAATTAGTTCCTGAGGATTATGAGTAGTGTGTAGTGAAAGTCGAGGGGTGCTGATGCCTACAGAGGCATTTGGGTTATGCTGTGACGACAGTGTAACTCGATGTCACTGCGATCTACTACAGACCATAGCGAAAGTCGTGTGTGCTGTTGAGAGCCAAGAGTCTGCGTTTGATTTTATATCGGTAGACTGCGACCTATGGTAACATAGCGAAAGTCGTGTGTGCTGCTGAGAGCCAACTGGTTGCGTTTGATTTTATATCGGTAGACTGCGACCTATGTAGGAGTGGAGAAGTTTCATTTTGACAGCGAAAATCGAGGGCGCTAATGCCTACATTTACATGGACTTTTGCTGCGATGGCAACGTAACCTTGCAGTGTAACTGCGATCTGTTGTGGGTTTCATGGCGTAATCGAGGGGCACGGAGTGCCTACAGTTACATGGACTTTCGCTACGGTGGCAACGTAACCCAGGATGTAACTGCAACCATGGATGAGGGTGATGATTTCCAAAGCATTCTCACCAAAGATATTTTCTCTGTTTTTAAAAAAAAAACCGTTTTTTATATTTTCAGTAAAATTATTTTCCCAAGTATTTTCACTGGGTGTTGAAAACGGGTTTACCAAGTACCTATAGATTTTTAGTCCTACGCTTGATCAACGTATGACCGAATTTCTATGAGAACAAGGATGGACTGGTTGAGACATCGAGTTATGAGAAGTATTTTTATAAAAACTATTTTAGTAGTATTGTGTAAATTTAAAAGTTTCTAAAATTTTAAAATAAAGGAGTAAACTAGTTAGCTAAATAAATTAGTTAAGTGAGTATGTTAATAAGATTTAAATTGGTTAAATAGAAGTTGAGTTGGGAATTATTAATGGAGTTTGGAAATGAAAACTTGATTTATAAATTAAATTTGACTTGAATTGTCAATAAATTAAATACAATTGGAATATTGTCGAATAAAAAGGAGGTTGGATTCAAACAGAAATGGTTTGAATTGCAAATTAAGTTCAAGAAGATAGAAATAAATTAAAAATGGCTTTGTAATTAGTTAAATGAGTCGTGAATGAAATGAATTTGGAAATTAAATTTATAATAAATAATCGAATAAATTTGTAGATTGAGATGAGATTTGATTGACATAGAACCTAGTTAATTGAAAAGGAAAATTTATTTGCAAATGAAGTGACCTTAAGTTTTAAGGTTGGGATAAATTGAAGCAAATTAACTTAAGTTAAAAATACTTAGAAGCTCAACTTCGAGTAAGAATGAAAATTCATTAAATAAAAGTTTGGGTTAAACTAATTTGGAAATGGTTATTGATATAAGCATTGAATGTTGTCAAGCTCAATGAAATGGTTTTAAAATGAAACCAATGCGGAGATGAAATGGAATGCAAATGTATGGTTGGTGAATAAACTAGAAATGGGAGGGAATTAAAAATAAATTGAGTCGAAATCAATTTAAATTGGTAATAAAACTTAAGTAATTATTTATTCACATGGATATCATCAAATGGCATAGAATGAATTGTCATTTCACGTAAAAGAAGGTAATTAAAATTCTATGAGTTGATAGAGATTTAAAAATTGGTTTTAAGATCAATTGAAGTGAATATGAGTTTTTTATTTAAAAATGAATTGAATATAAGCAATTGAGTTGTAAACCATTTAAATTGAATGAAGTTGTATACGAATTGGTTGTAAACAATTAAAATTAATGTCGGAACCCCATAAGTTGCTTATAAATATTGTTTAACCTGCATTGCTTATAGAAACTCGTAAGTTTATTTGTTAAATATGTAAAATGTTGTTAAGTTACATGATTTTGGCACTTACATATTTGAATTGAGTAAGTACAGGTACCGGGAAGCCGTTTGGCTGGATTTGGACGCGATAAATGCTAAAATAAATAAGCCGCTTGCTTAAATGCTAAATAATGGTACGCCTACGCAATAAAAATAGGAAATATGAACTGTTTTTGTTTTTCCGACCGTGTGGGTCGATGTATATATATTTATATCTCTTGTCAAATTGCAAAAGCTCCTTCGTACAAAGGAGACTCTGCCAAAAAATTTCGAAAATTTTGGGAGTTAGAATTTTTTTGACAATTTTTGGAAAATTTTTGTTAGCGACAAACGATTTCAAATTGAAAATTGAAATAAATTAGTGGATGAAACTAATTTAAAATAATGTTATGAATCAATTATAAGCGGAAGATAAAATTTAATATTCAGAATTGAAGATAAATTGAATTCATGTGGAAATGGGAAAACTAATTTGAATAGAAGTAGATATGAAACCTATGTAAGGAAATGTATAAAATGATTTGAAAAGTTACGATTGGATATTATTGCTAAGCAAGATATGCAGGTATTATAAAGGGAAAGGAAATTTGGTTTTGATTTCAGAAGATAAATTTCAATTGCTCGGCAAAGGTATGTGTTTAAAATTTCTATATGAAATTTGATTGGGTTTTTGATCTAGCCACTTGGCCTTTTGTTTTCTTTTGGAACTTGGGAGCCCGTAGAGGCATTTTGTACTTCTACTGAGCTAGCCGCGTAAAGGAGACGCTGGCAATTTTTTTTAGAAATTTAGGGAGTTAGAATTTTTTTGAGAAGGTTTTGGTAATTTAAATTTGGATTTACATTTAGATTTGAATAAATGAAGTAATTAATGTTGTTGGAAGCTATGGAAGGTTTTGGAAGATGGTTGAAGTAATATTGGGTCTTTAATAAAAGATATGTTATGACAAGTTGATAAAACTGTTTGGTTTTGGAAAATAGTAATGGTATTTGACCAGTCTTCCTAACTAGTAATTTCGGGGATGAAATTCTTTTAGGGGGGAGGAATGTGACGACCCAGAATTTTGGACAATTCAAATTGGAATATTTAATTGATTTTAAATATTTGAAAGGTTAATGTTAACTTAAATTCCAAATATCACTATTTACTTGATAATTAAATTATTGAATTAAATAATTTGAAGTTGGGAAAAATGTTGAATCTGGGATTTCAAGCTTGTTAAAAATAATTTGAAGGCTTGTAAAATTTTTATTGATAGTACTGAAGATAGAAAAGGTGTTAAAATTGAATTTGGAAGCGTTTTGTTAAGTTTTGAAATTTTATCCTTAAAATCGGTATTTAAAAATAGCCTTCCGAGGCACAGTCTCGGAATTCGACGAAACCAGTTCCATTGGATCCGTAATATTGTATTATTATCGGATTTCAATTTTCGTAGCATTTGGAGTTGTTGTGTGAGCATATAATGTACAAAAGCGCTTAAATCTATATCTAAAAGTCAATATAATAACTGGTCCAAAAAGCTATCTTCTCATTACCAGTGAGTTAGGCCTCGTAACCTTTTCCACTACGTTCAAAACAGGGGTTTAACATCTTAAACGCCTAGTAGCACGCCTCGATAGGAGTTAAGATTTTGAGTTGCATAATTTGATACGGTTTAAATTTAAAATTTAAATTCAAATTATTGTCTGACCAGTCGAATTCCATTCACATCAGAGGTCAATCTCCATCAGCGGACATAGGAAGCATGCTCGAGACTCTTGCTCCCTTTCTTTTCTTTTTCAGTTGACATTTCCCTTTGTTTCGTTTAAATCACGTCACCCCCTCCTTATGCTTTCAGACAACTTCATTTATTTCAATCGAAGAAAAAATAAAAATAAGAAATGGCTGCTAATAAGAATCGCGCCCCTCTTTCGTTCAATTTCTAATTTATTCGACCCAAATCAAAATCGAATTCAAGGAAGAAGAAGCTAGGGTTGGCAATTCTCAAGTGTGGCGTCGATTCGAGATAGGCGATAGCGAGTTTGTTCGATCAAGGCAAGGCAGCAGTGCCAGGGGACTCGCGAGGAGTTGTTCGACGGAGCGTGTGGGTGCTAGGGCACACGCGATGGCGGTGTAGCTGTGCTCGAGTGTCGTCGGGCTGATGGTCTATGGTGACGGCAGCCGATTGTCTGGAGCTCGCGATCGTGTGTAAGGTAGTGGGTATTCCTTTTTCTCTTTTTCGGTTGTACTCGGTTGAATAAAATAAATATAAAGTTTATAACAGAAAAAAGAGAAGTAACAAAAGGCTTGTAAAATAATTCATTTTCTTAAAATTTTAGATTTATGTATATATATGAATGTATACAATAGAGTGGATTGCTGTGGTTATTTACAGAAACAGGAAATTATTTCATATGGATAAAGTTTGAAAAAATAATAATAAGAATTTTTAAAGTTATTATAGGATCCATATAAAAATAATTCGATTTCAAAATTATATATAGGTTATTTTCTTAGTATATGTAGTTTCAAAGAAGAAAAATATATATGCCTATTTTCATTTACTAGTTTAATTTTAAAATGTGCAAAGTATAAAACAGGAAATTTTTACAGTAAGGAAATTCTTTGTCTGTTAGGCAGTTTTTCATTTTTAGGTTAATCTGGATTTAATTTAAATATGTATATTAAAACAGTAAAATATATGTATAGATTAGGAATATATAATACTCCGACTTGCTGGTTCAGATAAAAACAAAAAATAAAATAATATATACACACATTTTAAGTCTGCCTGGTATTTTAAATAATGTATTTTAGTGATTAATTTGATTAATAGACTTATTTAATTTATTTAGCCAATGAAGGATTTTAAGAGGAAAATCATTGGTTAATTAAATTTATAAAATTGAAATAAATTGTTCAATTTATTTCAAGGTTTTAATAAATCGTATGATTGTTTATACAAGGTTAGAAATCCTGAAGGAAACAAGCTGGTTCAGAATGGATTTCAAAACAAACAAAAATCAAAGGTGAGTTAATCTCACTCTCCTTGATTGCTATTTAAATTTAAATGGTCAAATTTAAATAACTAGTTGAATGATTGAAATTGATTGGATGTGCTATATTATATAGTAGTATATATTATGTATTAGAGTGATTGATTTCCCGCATTATATAGCGGATGAGACCCTATACGCCGCATAATAGCGGATGATATTATATTAGTCCCATATACCACGATGTTCCACCTTGAAGTGGAATTGGTATTGTGCTAACATCTGTGGATGTAGGAAAACAGGTTGGAGGGATCCAACTGGATTCCTCAAAATTATTTAGATTGTTAATATCCTAGGTTATGAATATTTGATATTCGGTGATGAATTATATTGATAATTGGAATATTGGATACCATGGTTTGATTAAATATTTCGGTACTCCGAGTCATCAAAATATATGTAGAGTTAGATTTTGAAAGAAATAATAAGTGATTTATGAGAAATAAATTAATATAAGTAATTAAGGATTTATGTAATTAATTATAGTTACTTAATTTGTGAAGTAATTAAAGATTAATTACTGTCTTTGGTTAAGAATAATTAATTTGTGTAATTAATTAAAGATAATTACTTGAATGTAATTGAAGGATAATTAATCCAGGGTGATTAATTAAGATGGATAATTAAAGGATGATTAATTAATGGATTTGAAATTAATTAATGTCAAATGAAGGAATCTAAGTCATTGGTATAGTAATTCAATTAGAAGTGATTAAATTTATTTTGGAAGTGATCGGGTTTGCTTATGGATGATTGAATGGAATTGGATGCCTTGAATGAATTGATATCTCCGATACGAAATGTTTTGTAGTATCATATGTTTGGGCGGAAAGGATATTGTGGTTATCTAACAACGATGAATTGTTGTGTACAGGGACATCCTGTATTTAAAGTTTGAAGTGTATTTCATTTGAGTAACTTGGCTTAGGATGACATGAGACTCGAAGGGACCGAGGTCGGGTATAGAAAAATACCCGAAACTACTTCGAATTTTTGTAGATTGATATGTGAAATCAATAGGCTGGCGTGAAATGATTTAAGTAAATTGGACTATTTAATCTAAATTTTGGTACTTAGAAAATTGATGTGTGAAATAAGTGATGTTTATGACAAATTGTGAAATGGTAAATTGATACGAGTTACCCCAGGTTTTATATAAGTTGTATGCCTTGTATTCCATGTCAGATTGGTTTACTCACGTTGGTTTCCAGCCTGACTCGGGTGTTACTTTGATGTAATGCTCGGGTTAGACCGAGTATCACAAATTTTCAGGTAAGGACGTTCTGGAACTCAGGAGGCGAGCTGGATGGCAAGAACGTATGGAGTGCTTCCTCTGTATTATATTGTTGTATACATTTTAGTCGTGTTGATTGTATATGTATATATGTTGTAACTCTGATGTATTAAAGTGAAAGTTGACAAGTACAGTTTTCCTTTGTATAACTGTTATTATTTTTTATTATATTTATCCGCTGCGAATGTGAGATGTTGGTGTTTCCGTTCTCCTTATTCTTCTATTTCTTTTTTTTCCCTAACTATCTGGAATTTTCAGGATCGAAAATTTCGAGTCGTTACAGGAATGGTCTTGAAAAGCAGGAGGAGCCTTCCGTCCTCGAGCACCCTTATGTCCTCATCCCCCAAGAGGTCAAGTTTTAAATCCTCTTTGTCAATTTCAACCCCATTAGAATGCTCTCGCTCCTGCCTTGAAATTCCTTCCCAAGCCATAGCTAAGGCCTTAGGACACCCCTTATCCAGCCAGCTCAAATTCCCGAACTTGACAATATTTCATAAAATTATACAAGGGTAGGCTCAATTTTAAATATGATTTGGTCTTCGAAAGCCTTAACCCACTCATCGGCTGTCCTTTTCTAGGCTTCTACCTCACCACTCAACTGTCAAGTGTCTAATAACTCGTTGCAATAATCTTGGGCCGAGTGAGAGCTTCGTCTTTCTCTTTCCTCTCAGCCTCAAGCACTTCTTTCAAACTTTGTATTTTTAAGGCTTGTTCATCAACAATCCTCTATAGCTTTTCATTTTCTAATGAAAGAGCGTTACTCAAGTTGTGTGGCCCATAATCTACCTCTGGTGGGTCTGCCTTTGTTCTCCGAAGAACTTAGTCTTTTCACCCATCTTTTTCTTAGTTCGATTACCAAGACTTTAAGCCCTTCTACTTCTTTTTTGAGACTAGCAATAATGCACTTGTTGCCTCACTCGAGGTGCTCCATCCCCAAAAGAGAAATTTCTGTTGTAAGATACTTCAAAAACGGCCTCAACTATCTTCTTTCACTTGCAATATTGGTCATATACGTCGCTCATATAGGCCATAACGCCACGCGTAATATTTTAAGGAATATATTTCAAGTGTAGGCGAACATGACATCATCAAAACAAAGCTTTGGAAAGGCACTCTTCATAGCAGCCAGGTGTGGGTTTGAAACAACTTTAGCTTCTGTAGTAGTAATGGCGGCAGGAAACTACCCTTTTCCTAGAACTTTGCTTGGAAATATCCAACGACAGTCCAGATGGTTGCACAGATCATCGAAGCATAAGGGAAGGCACTTTGGTTGCATTGCAAGTTGGACTGAAATTGGAATAGTTGGAACTTAAATTGAAGGGATAGGATTGGACCTCGTCGAAAATCTATCCAATCTCCATGGCAACGGAGAGCGTGACCTGCGTCAAGAGGTGAAATCCCATCAGATTCTCTTGGCGTTGATCACGGGGCCTACAGTCTCTATTCCACCTTCTATAATCCTACCTTTGACATCTACTCATGTACCGACCTATATTTTTGGGTCCTTGAATTTGAA
Organism: Allium cepa; assembly: GCA_030765085.1. NCBI lineage: Eukaryota > Viridiplantae > Streptophyta > Magnoliopsida > Asparagales > Amaryllidaceae > Allium > Allium cepa. Next base: position 554,936,397 of record CM060940.1, read on the forward strand.
TATTTAATTTTGTAACAACCCTATATTTTGTAATTATTTTATTGTATATTTTAATTATTTTAATGTAAAATTTTGGTTTAAAAAAAACTTTTATTTTTACTTATTTGAAGTGATTAAATTTATTATTTAAATATAATCTTGATTTTTATGAGTTATAATCTCAAACTTGTGTAAGTCGAAATATTTGCCTAAAATGCTGATTTTGGTCAAAATAGTCAAACTGTGACTTTCAACTTAAAATTTTAAAAGTATAAAAATTTAACTTTTTTTTCTTTTATTATGAAAGTACATAAAATTATAAGAACACCACTTTTCGTTTCGTTGAAATTGGATGTAAATTGTGAAAGTTATACCCTTTACAATATTGTGCGTATATAGGGTTATTTAACAATGACTATTTTAAATTGTATAAATTACTTCTTCTTTGTTTTATTTTATTTTAATATGTGATAATATGTTATATAATGTATATTTTGACTTTTAAGTATTTTTAAAATGATAATATAATTTTTCTAAAGTTCATTTGAATTTATTTCTAATTTTAAAAGCCTGGTCTACAATTTTAAGCCATTTTCTTAATTTAATTATATATAATTAAAATTTATTTATTTATTTTATGCACTCACTTTTATTTGCTGTGTTTTACTTTATTTTATTCATTTTACATATATTTAAATTAAAGTAAATTTTTCCAAAGTGTATTGAAGTTATTTCTAATTCTTAAGCCAAGTTTTCATTTTCTGTGCTATTTTTCTTATTTTAATCTTATCTAATTAATATTTAATTATTAATATTTTGTTTATCTGTTATATTTTCGAATTTTAACTGAGATTTTAATTATTTTTAGTTATTTAGATGTATATGAATATATGTATAGGAAGTTTAAAAGGTTTGAAAGCAAAGAAACGTAAAATCGTTTTAATGTTTCTTCTTCCGTTTCTTTTCCAATTAATAGATTTAATTTCCTTTGACCGTTCTTTTCTTTGTTGTATTTGTGCATTTATTACCTCATTTTCACATGAAAACATTCCTTTCCACTTCATAATAATTTTATAATGAAATGTATAATTTTCCAAGACTAATAGTGATTTATGCACAATTTTAGAACACTGTTTGGTATTTTTAAGGCATTTTCTTCATTATTTTTTTTTTCTTCAAATTATACTATTTGTTACCTCATATTTCTAATTGATTTCGGTTTGTAAAGTATTTTCTTCTGAAATTTTGTTTACGTAAATTTTTAAAAGGAAAAGAATATGGAAGATTGTAAATCACTTTGAAACGTAAGCCCTTTTATTTGCCCAAACCCTTCATTTCCTTAAACTCCTCAATTAATTGCCTTAGCCGTGTAAAACCCTAATGTAGCCGTCATCTCATTAGGTTTACACGTGAAAAAAAAAGATCATTTTCATTTGTTTCTCACGGCTTCAAAGATCTGGTAATGGCTTTCCTTTCTTTTTCTTACTTTTCTACTTGTTTTCCCTAAATTTTAATTTTTTTTTTCATTTATTTAAAGACTTTGGCTTTTGTTTTCTTAAAAATCTAATTTTGGAAATTTTCTTGAAATGATTTCTGATCATTTGTTCAAATAAAAATAAACAATGTCTGAAAATTTGATTTGGATAAAAAGTGTAACTTTAATAGAAATTCTAAATTTTATAATTCTAAAGGCAAAATTTTCATCTTGAACTGTATACAATTGTGTAACATTTGTTTCACTTTTGTTTTGGTCAGATTTGTTGTATACTTTTTTTTTTTAAAAAAAGTTAGTAATAATAAGTGTGAAATGGGAAATAAACTTTACATTTCTTTTACATATGTTTACATCTGTTTCTTAACTTTATATTTAACAATCAATTGGATGAAGCTAAATCAAATGTTATTAATTATGGTACAATAGCTATTAAATTTTGGTTTAAAGTGATGGTTTATTTTCCTAATAGAAACGTTAGTATTTTAAATTTATTTAATAAGAGAAACAAATAATTTGTACGTTATTTAATAAGAGAAACAAAATAATTTGTACGTTACTTTGGGCATATATTTAATTGTTGCTCTTGCCTTTTCGTTATCTATTTGATTTTTTTTCTTGCGTTAACAATGCAAAGTTTTCAGCCGTATATTCTCTTTTGAGAATCCAAAATCTTGCTCAAATCTTGCCTTAAATCATTTCCGTGTGTGAATTATTTCTTTCCCTCTTGCCTCCCATACGTTTCCACCTATTGGATAGAATTGAATGCCTTAATTGCCTCTACCGTTCAAGCATTTTTCTCTTGCCTGCCCTCTACATAAATTAGTGAGCAAATGTTAATATATATATTTCACGTTCAAAAGTTCCATACCATAAATTATTCGTTTTGCTTCCATCAAAATTTGCGTAAGCATCTCCTGAAGGTATGAACCGGCGCATGCTTTTCCTTTCATTTTTTTTTCTCTTTTTTTTCTTTCTTTCTTTTTTTCACTCTTGTTTTATTTCATTTGTTCTCCTTTCATTGTTTTGCTTTGGGTTGGTGATACAAAATCATATCTTGGCTATCTTTCAACTCAAATCAAAAGTCGTGAAATTGTGCTTGTCGTGCCTTTGGAGTCGTGCTTGTATGTTGTTTTGGTCTCTAGCTTTGAAAAAGGTGAGTCTTTCTCACTCTGACATATATACTTATGAAAAGTGGATTGATGACAAGTGTTTAGTAATGTAAAATGTTTATGCAAGTTAATGATGATCATATGATATGCTATGCCATGTTATTACCATGTTATTACCATGTGAAAACTGTTAATTTTCACCTGACATCTGATACATGACTATATATTGTGATAATATTTCTGTATATGATCACATTGCAAGTTCCCTGTTAGAAAAAATGTTATGGGCTGAAATGATAGGCTTGAGTTATTTTATTTATTTATTTAAACTTGGGATTGCGGGTTTGAAATGATAGAACCCGGATTTTTACCTTTTAAACTGCGGATTGAAATGATACATATCCGTATCACTTGACCTAGGTTAGAAAACTATATACAGACCCGTGGTTATTCTATAAAGTGCTTTGAATATTTTAAGTATTTTAAAAATATAAAATTATGAAATTTGATTTAAATAGATTTTGAAAGGTTTTAAAATAAATAAATTATGATTTTTCTATGTGTTAAAATGTAATTTATGAATGGATTAACTGGATTTTGAAATATAACTTATGTTTGAAATTTGGAATTTTGACATGAAAGAAACGTATAGGTTTTAATTTATGAAAGAAACGTATAGGTTTTAATTTATGAAAGAAACGTATAGGTTTTTAATTTATGAAAGAAACGTATAGGTTTTAATTTATGAAAGAAACGTATAAGTTTTAATTTATGAAAGAACGTATGGTGTTCTAATTAATGATAGGAACTTGTAAATTCCTAATTAATGAAAGAAAGGTATAAGTTTTAATTTATGAAAGAAACGTATAGGTTTTATTTTATGAAAGAAACGTATAGGTTTTAATTTATGAAAGAACGTATGGTGTTCTAATTAATGATAGGAACATGTAAATTCCTAATTAATGAAAGAAAGGTATAAGTTTTAATTAATGAAAGAAACGTATAAGTTTTTAATTAATGAAAGAAATGTGTAAAGTCCTAATTAATGAGAGAACATGAAAGTTTTAATTAATGCAAGAACATGTAAAGTTTTAATTAAGAAAGAAACATGTAAAGTTTTAAGTAGTGTGGTATTGATTTAATTAATAAATGTTCATCATTGTAATAGGAATATAAAATTTAAAACGTACATTTGACGCGTAGATTTTGATCAATGTAATGGTGTATTTTAAATTGATTAAAATGATAAATGTTACTTACTGTAATAATAAAATGTAAGTTGATAACGTACATTTGATAAGCAAGTTTTAATTTATGTGAATGACATACTTTAAATGATTAAAATGATAAATGTTACTTATTGTAATAATAATGTAAGTAAATAAGGTGCTTTTAACTTAACATAAGAATTTCGGTTTAAATTGTATATTACAGTAAGAAAGTTTATTTAACTATAAGGCTATGATAAATTGACATGTTAAAATTTTAGGCTTATCAATACTTTGATTATATACAATGTAAAGTGGAAAGTAGTACCTTCCAAAAATGCTATGATTCCTTAAGGTAACATTTCCAAAATGCTATGATAATTTAAAGGAATATTTCAAGTTTAATAAATTTAAATAAATATTCAATGGTTTGTAAATTTGGGTTTTATTTGAATGATATAATATTGAATTATTTTTGAAATGGAAATGATACAATTGTGATATTGTTTTGAAATGAGTATGATATTTTGGTCTTGAAAGTATAAATTATTTGAAATAAATATCCATGGGTTATAATAACGATTGGTTGTTAAAGAGACCGAGATCGGATATTGTCTTATAGCCGGACAATACCGAAAACCACTTTAACAACTGTGTACGCGGTGGAGATTCCAGAATGAAGTAGGATGGTGGCGACGTTCTCGAGGTATGTTACGTGGACCCAACTCACATGAGTTGGCATATATGACTATAACAGGAGCTATACCGGGCTACACAAAGGGTTGCACCCTTTCATCGAGCATGCTCCATCGGAAACAATTCTATTACTTTTGTGATTCGATTCGGTGGCGCCACTTTGATTCGGGGGTATTGTTCGAGGTGGGCGGAAGCTGCTGGCTTGCCGTCACCACCGGTCCGGGAGTGCAAACGGTGTATCCACCCTGGCATTGCCTCGCGTGCCGTGTCATATCCTTATATCGAGGCCACTACGATTTTGGTTTTAAAGATCCGACCGCGTTAAGGTTCACCATCCCCTTAACGCTATTTTCTATATGATTATACTTTACTGATTAGACACTACCGTATATAGCGTATATTACTACATAGTAAATAGTTTAATGGATCCTTAGAGGATGGGCGGTCCCAAGCATCCTTTAAGTTACTGATGCATTTTGTTACTGTTCACTTGAGTTGATTTACAGTTTATAAGTATTTATGTCCTGACTCGAGGGTTTTGTGTTTTGCTTTACGCTCGGGTCAGATTGATTGAGTTAGCATTCAAGATTCACCTTCGGCGTTGGAGCTTTCCTTGAAAATCCAGCCATCTATTTTGTTTCAGTATCCAGTGGTTCAGTGATGTATCTGATTTGTACCTGATGTATCCTGTTACTCTTCTGTTGTATCTTATTTAACTCTGATGTATCTCATATTTTATATATAGTAGCTTCATGAACTACTATCTCTTTTCTTCCGCTGCATTTTTATATACTCTGTGTCTATGATCTGTGATTTTTATTTACTGTATATTTTGAGGTTTGCCAAAATTTTATTTACAACGCGGTATTTTGAGCAATTCAATTCTGGCATGAATGTCCACCTATACACTTATAATGGATGCGAATGGTTGAAAATACCGGGTCGTTACAGTTGGTATCAGAGCTTTGGTAGCTCTAGGCAAAACTCAGCATATAGAGTGAATGTATTTACAGATTCACTTTCATTCGAGTTTGAATCTCTTCCCTTTTGACTCGATTCCTTTGAATTTTGGAAGGTTCCCTGCGGTTCCAAAGTCCATTCTTATTCCCCGCTATTCTTCTTCATTTGATTCTGGAGTATCCCACAACTCCACTTCGAATGATCTTTATAGTGAATTGGCGGTCCCGCCAATCTCAAAAAAATTTCTTGTAAGAGGGGTGAAACTCCATTACAATAGCATCGATTCACCAAAGATTTTATATCCTCGGTTTAGATGCTAGTATCTCCTATTATCCCAAACTCTAACTCTTGAGATCAAATGTAGATTTACCCCAGAAAATCCACTTCGATCTTATACTTTAAGTCACGGTTGACCCGATTAAGGTTGCCCGTGATTTATTTTAGCTTATCCGCCTCCCTACTCTGTATTTAGTCATCTTGTCTTTTGTTTCCAACATATTTTCAAACATTTTGAATTGTACTTGTCAATCTATATTTTGTTTATATATTGTGTTGTTTGAGTTGTTGATGTTGAGTTCGGTTTCCGATCGATTCGTCTGATCAACGCTGTCGATAGGATTTCTAAAACACTTTGACAGAACAAACTGACACGATATTATTTTAAAATTTGGTTAATGAAATAAAATTTTGATATATATATTTATGGAACTTAATAAAATGATTCTAATTGATAATTTAAATGATAATACTTGATTTATCATTTATTGTTCTATAAATGAACTTATAAATAATTGTTTATAAATTTATATGGGAACTTAAATGAATTTAGAAAAAGAAATTTGAGAATTTAATTTCCGATGGTTCCAAACCTTTTGTTTAAAAGTTTAAAGGGATATAATATTTAAAATATTTTCAAATAGAAATTTGTTTCCAAAGAATTTTAAATTTAAAATTAGTACCCTTCTCTTTGTCGCTGGAAAATAACTTCGGTGATGACTGCAGCATCATCGACGTTCATTTTCGAGTTTCGAAGTGAAGAGACTGTTCTGTAGTCTTTCAGCTTTGTTTTGGGAAATTAAATTGATTTGAATTTCTAAAATATGACTTAATTTATAATATATATAGATATATGATTGAAATTTGATTTGACATATTATATATATATTATTACTTATCTCTAAATGGTTTGAAGAAATCGAAAATTTAATTCTTAAATTTTATTTTTAACAATAATTTCAATTATAAAAAGAAAATAAAAGAAAAGTTGGATAAATGATTAAACTTGAGATAATTGAATTGGAAAGTTTTATTTATATGACACAATTTCATTCCAATATAACTTACCTTAATTTCAGAAGTTAACAAAGTAATTGGGTAATATACAATATAAAAAGATTTTATAAATAAAATTTGAGTGGTTATAATAAATGTTATACACTAATTTTAATTATAAAATGATTAACAGAGGTAAATATAATAAAGGGTAATTGAATAACTTACAATAAAATGATGTTAAAAGAACTAAGAATAAAAGAAAGCAGTTATAATAAGTGTAAGTATGTTGAACATGAGTGATAAATATATTGAGAGGAATAAATTTAATTTTTATTAGGAATAAAGAAGAATAAAATTTAGTAAATACATTGTGAGTGTAATAAATGATTATTTTTCTAACCCATGGTTTAAAAAAAAAATTGTTAATTTAAGATGATTGGATAATAAGATAATGAAATTTGAGATAGTTAAGATTTATTTAACTTGTGTAAAGTTTATTTTCTATTTAAGTTGAAATCTCCATGCTTTCAAATTCATTTTCTTATTTTGTTTTTTCAAACTATCTTTTGGTTGTTCTTATCGTCCTCATCTTGCTATAGACTGGTATATGCATCTTTCTATGATCTTTCTGTTTAGAAATCTTTCTATAATCTTTGATAATCTCCACCTTGTAAAACTTACCTATAACAACAGTTATCAGGTATAACTTCAATCTTCTTGTCATCTTATCTTAATCCTATTTCACTCTATCTTTTATGTGCCCTTCCATACCTCATTCCTTTTCGGGGACGAAAAGTTTTGAGTGGGGGAGAGTGTAACAACCCTATATTTTGTAATTATTTTATTGTATATTTTAATTATTTTAATGTAAAATTTTGGTTTAAAAAAAAACCTTTTATTTTTACTTATTTGAAATGATTAAATTTATTATTTAAATATAATCTTGATTTTTATGAGTTATAATCCCAAACTTGTGTAAGTTGAAATATTTGCCTAAAATGCTGATTTTGGTCAAAATAGTCAAACTGTGACTTTCAACTTAAAATTTTAAAAGTTTAAAAATTTAATTTTTTTTTCTTTTATTAATAAAGTACATAAAATTATAAGAACACCACTTTTCGTTTCGTTGAAATTGGATGTAAATTGTGAAAGTTATACCCTTTACAATATTGTGCGTATATAGGGTTATTTAACAATGACTATTTTAAATTGTATAAATTACTTCTTCTTTTTTTTATTTTATTTTAATATGTGATAATATGTTATATAATGTATATTTTGACTTTTAAGTATTTTTAGAATGATAATATAATTTTTCTAAAGTTCATTTGAATTTATTTCTAATTTTAAAAGCCTAGTCTACAATTTTAAGCCATTTTCTTAATTTAATTGTATATAATTAAAATTTATTTATTTATTTTATGCACTCACTTTTATTTGCTGTGTTTTACTTTATTTTATTCATTTTACATATATTTAAATTAAAGTAAATTTTTCCAAAGTGTATTGAAGTTATTTCTAATTCTTAAGTCAAGTTTTCATTTTCTGTGCTATTTTTCTTATTTTAATCATATCTAATTAATATTTAATTACTAATATTTTGTTTATCTGTTATATTTTCGAATTTTAACTGAGATTTTAATTATTTTCAGTTATTTAGATGTATATGAATATATGTATAGGAAGTTTAAAAGGTTTGAAAGCAAAGAAACGTAAAACCGTTTTAACGTTTCTTCTTCCGTTTCTTTTCCAATTAATAGATTTAATTTCCTTTGACCGTTCTTTTCTTTATTGTAGCTGTGCATTTCTTACCTCATTTTCACATGAAAACATTCCTTTCCACTTCATAATAATTTTATAATGAAATGTATAATTTTCCAAGACTAACAGTGATTTATGCACAATTTTAGAACACTGTTTGGTATTTTTAAAGCATTTTCTTCATTATTTTATATTTTTTTTAAATTATACTATTTGTTACCTCATATTTCTAATTGATTTCGGTTTGTAAAGTATTTTCTCCTGAAATTTTGTTTATGTAAAGCTTTAAAAGGAAAAGAATATGGAAGATTGTAAATCACTTTGAAACGTAAGCCCTTTTATTTGCCCAAACCCTTCATTTTCTTAAACTCCTCAATTAATTGCCTTAGCCGTGTAAAACCCTAATGTAGCCGTCATCTCATTAGGTTTTCACGTGAAAAAAAAAGATCATTTTCATTTGTTTCTCACGGCTTCAAAGATCTGGTAATGGCTTCCCTTTCTTTTTCTTACTTTTCTACTTGTTTTCCCTAAATTTTAATTTTTTTTCCATTTATTTAAAGACTTTGGCTTTTGTTTTCTTAAAAATCTAATTTTGGAAATTTTCTTGAAATGATTTCTGATCATTTGTTCAAATAAAAATAAACAATGTCTGAAAATTTGATTTGGATAAAAAGTGTAACTTTAATAGAAATTCTAAATTTTATAATTCTAAAGGCAAAATTTTCATCTTGAACTGTATACAATTGTGTAACATTTGTTTCACTTTTGTTTTGGTCAGATTTGTTGTATACTTTTTTTTTTAAAAAGTTAGTAATAATTAGTGTGAAACGGGAAATAAACTTTACATTTCTTTTACATATGTTTACATCTGTTTCTTAACTTTATATTTAACAATCAATTGGATGAAGCTAAATCAAATGTTATTAATTATGGTACAATAGCTATTAAATTTTGGTTTAAAGTGATGGTTTATTTTCCTAATAGAAACGTTAGTATTTTAAATTTATTTAATAAGAGAAACAAATAATTTGTACGTTATTTAATAAGAGAAACAAAATAATCTGTATGTTACTTTGGGCACATATTTAATTGTTGCTCTTGCCTTTTCGTTATCTATTTGATTTTTTTTTTCTTGCGTTAACAATGCAAAGTTTTCAGCCGTATATTCTCTTTTGAGAATCCAAAATCTTGCTCAAATCTTGCCTTAAATCATTTCCGTGTGTGAATTATTTCTTTCCCTCTTGCCTCCCATACGTTTCCACCTATTGGATAGAATTGAATGCCTTAATTGCCTCTACCGTTCAAGCATTTTTCTCTTGCCTGCCCTCTACATAAATTAGTGAGCAAATGTAAATATATATTTCACGTTCAAAAGTTCCATACCACAAATTATTCATTTTGCTTCCATCAAAATTTGCGTAAGCATCTCCTGAAGGTATGAACCGGCGCATGCTTTTCCTTTCATTTTTTTCTCTTTTGTTCTTTCTTTCTTCTTTTCACTCTTGTTTTATTTCATTTGTTCTCCTTTCATTGTTTTGCTTTGGGTTGGTGATACAAAATCATATCTTGGCTATCTTTCAACTCAAATCAAAAGTCGTGAAATTGTGCTTGTCGTGCCTTTGGAGTCGTGCTTGTATGTTGTTTTGGTCTCTAGCTTTGAAAAAGGTGAGTCTTTCTCACTCTGACATATATACTTATGAAAAGTGGATTGATGACAAGTGTTTAGTAATGTAAAATGTTTATGCAAGTTAATGATGATCATATGATATGCTATGCCATGTTATTACCATGTTATTACCATGTGAAAACTGTTAATTTTTACCTGACATCTGATACATGACTGTATATTGTGATATTGACCTTGTTTATATTATTTCTATATATGATCACACTGCAAGTTCCCTGTTAGAAAAAATGTTATGGGCTGAAATGATAGGCTTGAGTTATTTTATTTATTTATTTAAACTTGGGATTGCGGATTTGAAATGATAGAACCCGGATTTTTACCATTTAAACCGCGGATTGAAATGATACATATCCGTATCACTTGACCTAGGTTAGAAAACTATATACAGACCCGTGGTTATTCTATAAAGTGCTTTGAATATTTTAAGTATTTTAAAAATATAAAATTATGAAATTTGATTTGAATAGATTTTGGAAGGTTTTAAAATAAATAAATTATGATTTTTCTATGTGTTAAAAATGTAATTTATGAATGGATTAACTGGATTTTGAAATATAACTTATGTTTGAAACTGGGAATTTTGACATGGAAGAAACGTATAGGTTTTAATTTATGAAAGAAACGTTTAGGTTTTAATTTATGAAAGGAACGTATAGGTTTTTAATTTATGAAAGAAACGTATAGGTTTTAATTTATGAAAGAAACGTATAAGTTTTAATTAATGAAAGAACGTATGGTGTTCTAATTAATGATAGGAACATGTAAATTCCTAATTAATGAAAGAAAGGTATAAGTTTTAATTTATGAAAGAAACGTATAGGTTTTATTTTATGAAAGAAATGTATAGGTTTTAATTAATGAAAGAACGTATGGTGTTCTAATTAATGATAGGAACATGTAAATTCCTAATTAATGAAAGAAAGGTATAAGTTTTAATTAATGAAAGAAACGTATAAGTTTTTAATTAATGAAAGAAACGTGTAAAGTCCTAATTAATGAGAGAACATGAAAGTTTTAATTAATGCAAGAACATGTAAAGTTTTAATTAAGAAATAAACATGTAAAGTTTTAAGTAGTGTGGTATTGATTTAATTAATAAATGTTCATCATTGTAATAGGAATATAAAATTTAAAACGTACATTTGACGCGTAGATTTTAATCAATGTAATGGTGTATTTTAAATTGATTAAAATGATAAATGTTACTTACTGTAATAATAAAATGTAAGTTGATAACGTACATTTGATAAGCAAGTTTTAATTTATGTGAATGGCATACTTTAAATGATTAAAATGATAAATGTTACTTATTGTAATAATAATGTAAGTAAATAAGGTGCTTTTAACTTAACATAAGAATTTCGGTTTAAATTGTATATTACAGTAAGAAAGTTTATTTAACTATAAGGCTATGATAAATTGACATGTTAAAATTTTAAGCTTATCAATACTTTGATTATATACAATGTAAAGTGGAAAGTAGTACATTCCAAAAATGCTATGATTCCTTAAGGTAACATTTCCAAAATGCTATGATAATTTAAAGGAATATTTCAAGTTTAATAAATTTAAAGAAATATTCAATGATTTGAAAATTTGGGTTTTATTTGAATGATATAATATTGAATTATTTTTGAAATGGAAATGATACAATTGTGATATTGTTTTGAAATGAGTATGATATTTTGGTCTTGAAAGTATAAATTATTTGAAATAAATATCCATGGGTTATAATAACGATTGGTTGTTAAAGAAACCGGGATCGGATATTGTCTTATAGCCGGACAATACCGAAAACCACTTTAACAACTGTGTACGCGGTGGAGATTCCAGAATGAAGTAGGATGGTGGCGACGTTCTCGAGGTATGTTACGTGGACCCAACTCCCGTGAGTTGGCATATATGACTAAAACAGGAGCTATACCGGGCTACACAAAGGGTCGCACCCTTTCATCGAGCATGCTCCATCGGAAACTATTCTATTACTTTTGTGATTCGATTCGGTGGCGCCACTTTGATTCGGGGGTATTGTTCGAGGTGGGCGGAAGCTGCTGGCTTGCCGTCACCACTGGTCCGGGAGTGCAAACGGTGTATCCACCCTGGCATTGTCTCGCGTGCCGTGTCATATCCTTATATCGAGGCCACTGCGATTTTGGTTTTAAAGATCCGACCGCGTTAAGGTTCACCATCCCCTTAACGCTATTTTCTATATGATTATACTTTACTGATTAGACACTACCGTATATAGCGTATATTACTACATAGTAAATAGTTTAACGGATCCTTAGAGGATGGGCGGTCCCAAGCATCCTTTAAGTTACTGATGCATTTTGTTACTGTTCACTTGAGTTGATTTACAGTTTATAAGTATTTATGTCCTGACTCGAGGGTTTTGTGTTTTGCTTTACGCTCGGGTCAGATTGATTGAGTTAGCATTCAAGATTCACCTTCGGCGTTGGAGCTTTCCTTGAAAATCCAGCCATCTATTTTGTTTCAGTATCCAGTGGTTCAGTGATGTATCTGATTTGTACCTGATGTATCCTGTTACTCTTCTGTTGTATCTTATTTAACTCTGATGTATCTCATATTTTATATATAGTAGCTTCATGAACTACTATCTCTTTTCTTCCGCTGCATTTTTATATACTCTGTGTCTGTGATCTGTGATTTTTATTTACTGTATATTCTGAGGTTTGCCAAAATTTTATTTACAACGCGGTATTTTGAGCAATTCAATTCTGGCATGAATGTCTACCTATACACTTATAATGGATGCGAATGGTTGAAAATACCGGGTCGTTACAAATTTGTTTAAATATTCGGTTTTGAATTAAGTTATAATAAAAACTATGTTTCAAATTTACACTTGATTTTCAATGGCGTTTTTTTAATTCAATTTATGAAAATTTCCATAATTTTTAATCCGGAGAATAAGTAAATTTTTGTTTGACGTATTTTACATAAATGCTAGCATTTTGATATTTTCGAGAATTTAATAACTTATCTATTTTATTTGTATTTTGTGAACGTGTAACATTGTTATACTCAGTTGTAATTTATTTTCTGTCGATCACGGCTCGTAATCGGATGCGATCTGGTGTGATAGGGTATCGAAATATAATATAAAATCAAAGCAACCACACGGTACACATAGTACACAACATCTCTTTTTTTCTTTCTTTCTTCTGTTCACCCACAACTTTGTCTCCCCCTGTTTGGTTGCACCTCCCTATCTCCTTCAGTTTTGATTTTTATTTGGTCTGGTACTAGAGGAGGTGAGCATGTAATCATGTGTATATAAGGGTATGTTAGGAAAAGCCTCTTCTTCTTCTTTATTCATTTTCTTTTCTCTGTAAGTTTCAAAAACCGTTGAAAATTAATTCCTCCTTCATCTTCAAAAATTAATTACTTTCAAACCACCATGAATTAGCACATGCCATCAATCTAAGAGTTGTGAGTTTTTGAGTCTAGTTTATTTTAAAAATAGTTTCATGGGTTTTCGTCAAGTGGTTTGGGACATATCTTTTAATAAGAGGCCAAGAAAACTATCATTTTTGATGATCATGAATTAACGAACAAAGGATATGGATGGGACCGTAGCGTTGAATCATGATTTTTGGTGGTCGTTTGGTGATTTTTAGGGTTGTGAATCATCGGGGAGGAGGAGATAATCGAAAAATATTCAAAAAATAATTTTCAACGAACCGGTGGTCGAGGGGCTGATTGGAAGAGTCAGGGAGAAGCATAGGATCGAGACGGATGGGATGAACGTGGCATATTTTTTATTTAAGCTTTGATTTGTCATGGGTTGATCGATTTAGGGTTTTTATGGGTATTTTGGGGTACGCTCGGTTATCGGCGTGGTGATGGCGATAGAAAGCAATGGAGTGGACCGAAGTTCGCATGGAGGTAGCGTTAAGGGTGGCAGAGCTAATGATGGTGGAATGGGAGGCCAATGAAGATTAAGGAAGACATGGGGGATGGATTTTCGAACTGGAGGTTCATCAAATTTTTGGGGTACTCGGTTGGGTTTTGATTTAGTTGGTTAAAGAGGAGGTGGCAGGTCGAAGGATGTGCGTGTGATCAGGCGGAGCTGGTGAGACTGTAGGCTAGGTGGCATGTGGCTTGGGGTACAAGTGCACATTCACGCGTGCATGACTGTTTCTTTTATTTTCCTGGAGTTGCATATAGGGAGGTGAGCATCAATTTAGGGAAGAAAAGATAGCATGGGTTGGATACGGGTTTGGGTTAGGATGGTTGGGCTCGGCCCATTTAGCTTGAAGGCGAGAAATTCTTGTTTAATCTAATTACATTATTATGTGCTAAACTTTAAAATGCTATAATGTGAATGTTTTAAATCCGATTTACATACAGATTTTTACTTTGTACTTGTATGGATGAGCACAATATTTTAGTGTAAATTATTGATGGTTTTGGACAAGCATAAATTTATGACATATTAATAAGGATAGAATTTAAATCACGTTATTTGAAATAATAACGTAGCTTAATTTTGTATACCTTAAATATTGATGTTTACTTGGCCAAGTAAATTATTGTTGAGTTAAATTGGATCAAATATGGTAATTGGACATCTGTTAGCGGAATAAAAAACCATTCCGCTAAATAAATGAATTAGCAGAATAAATCCTCCTTCTGCTATTCTATAGTTTAGACATTTGCTTATATATCGCAAACTGATATGCCACCTTGAATTATTGATATATTAACCAATGTTGGTCAAGTGTTGGATTTATTTACATAGTCGTGGATTATGTAAATATCCGTTATTCAATTCAAAAGTTAACTGAATAATATGGTAGCTTATTTAAGTGCCATGGTGATCGTTAAGCCTCCTTTGAATCTGAAAAGCTAATTATTCTTTTGAAAGTTATTTTAAGAATAATTATTTTTATTTTAAGGTTTACAGATAATTATTATTTAGCAATAAGATTTAAAAAGGTAATAACTTATTATTAATAATAATATTTTAAAGACAACTTATAATTGTTTTAATAATGTTTTAAGTTAATTATTTTATTAATATGATTCTTAAAGGTTATTCCTTAATGAAAGTTTAATTATCATTTTAATGTTATTTAGTTTTTATTTTAAAAACATTTTAATTTAATTGCTTATTTAAAATGATTTAACAATACTTCAATTTTTAATTAAAGTTAATTAATTATATTGACTTAATTTATTTAATTATATTTGAAAGATAATTAATTTTTATACTAATATTAGTTTAAGGTTAATTAATTACTGTTTTATTAAAATTTAAAGTTAATTAACTATTATATTAATATTGTTTTGAGGTTAACTTATTTATATAATAATAGTGTTTAAAAATTTATCTAATATATTATTAATGAGATTTTAAAGGAAGTAATTTAAATGAGGTCTAATTTGAAGGAAATAGAAGGATGTTTAAAATAATAACCGATTATTTAAAGTTATTTAAACTTATTTTAAATAATGTTCGGGTTATTAAGGGAACCTTAACAACTCAAGGAGTTAATTAAATAAGCTGTTTAAATAAAAGAAGTGTTTTATAAATGGTTTGGATATTTATAAATTGATTGATAAATGAGTTTTAAAGATCTGAAAAGGAGAAATTTTGTAAAAAGGTGTTTGGGATTCATTAAGAATGTTTTATAATAGGATTGGAGATTTGTAAGGAAACTTTGTAAATATATTTGGTAATATTTATAAAATAAAAAGGTTTTGGGAAGAAATGGTTGATCTTCATGGCGTAATTCGAAGGGCAAGGATTGCTACAGTTTACTATGGATTCGCTGGGATAGCGATGTAACCATTGTGTAAGCTATGATCCATAGTCGATATTGAACGATACTTTCCATATCCATTTTTTATAGAAGTTCTCAAGTTTCTACGTTTTGGAATTGAAATGGTTTGTTTATATACTTATAACATTAAGATAAGTATTTTGTTATATTTTCTAAGTTTCGAAATTATAGTGGTTTGTGAACATACTTATTTTGTTGAGATAAGTATATAGAAGTGATTTCCAAGTATTTGAAATGTGAATTAAAATAAATTAAGAGGCTTAGTGATTTTATTGGGAAATGTAATCTTTGTTTGAATATTTGTTTATTTGATAGTTAAATAATGGACAATCAAATCTTGGCCCAAATTTATAATCCTTCCTAATTTTGGTGGTGGGGAAATATTCCCTACTTAACATCGAATGATTTACTATGGAAATATCTAGCGGATACACGGGAATTATATGGTACAGTTACCGTCGATAGTGCTATACTGTACGTATAAACTCGTTTTGTTCTTCTAGGACAAATGATAAGGAGATCTGTCTGCTTGAACAGTTAGGGGATGATCCCCGCTCTTATGTATTGTCTTATTATATCCTAAAGAATAGGTATTGAGCATTCCGGAAATTGGCGTTTTGGTTCTGTGGAGCACCCGAGAAGCAGAAGAGTGTACTCATAAGAGATGAATCAGACCCGTGACCACTTCGAAAACCATATAGTGCTCTATGGAGGATATTCGTGATATATTGAGATGTTGGGATCCATGTGTGATTCTGAGACCCGTTGGGGTATGGGAATCTTGGTGTGATTCCAAGATCTAATTAAGATATGGGAATGTGTGTGTGATTCTGAGACAGTTGGGGTATTAGAATCAATGTGGGATTCCATGATCTATTTGGTAGCGATGCTTAATCTGGAATGCCGGACCTAGCCTCATCGGTGAGAATGACTAAAACTAGAGATAGAAGGCAAGGCCAGTAGGGTTGGGCAAACCATAGGGTGTATTCAACTCCCCCTAGACGTTACCTATAGTTGTTATGCATGCATGAAGCGTTGCACTCGGTCTTAGAGGAGACCAGTTATGTTTTTCCTATGGTACATCAGTAGGGATGTATGCTGCTTCAGAAGGATATCTCCGATCCTTGTGCAGGAGGACCGTTCCTCGAAGTACCGAGGGCACCTCCATGGAAATCCTACACAATCAGTGAACGTGCCTTATCGATTGCATTTTTGTGATGTACACTCACAACATCACAACTATTTGATTATTATTATTATTATTTTCGCCCTTAGACATTATTATAATATCACTTGATTTTTTTATATAAAGGTTTTGGTTATCGTAAGGTAAAAACCCGTCCGTGTTTATGTGCGACGTGGTCTTACAAGATGCCTTTGATTTTAAAAGCTTTTAAAAGTTACAATAAATAAAATTATTTGTGATTTGAGTTCTCATGATGGTTTTACTAGACTGACCCGGGCGTTGTTTTCCTATAATGCTCAGGTCAGACCGAACATATTTCCAGGTTTACTAGGAGCTTCAGGAGACGAGCTAAAGGCCCAAAGACGTATCTACGTATATAGTTATTCTTCGTTGCATTCATTATTGTATATTATTCCGTAATTGCGAGGACAACTTGTTATAACTCTCTGGGCCGAAATAAGTTAGTATACTTTGATTCATGCCTGTACATACATATATTACTGTTATATTTTTGTGTAAATATTTGTTATATATTATAGATTATTTGTTCTGCAGAGCTTAGGTTGAGCGAACACCTAGGCTTGGTAGGGTTGACTCATTTGAGATAGGGTAAGTGAGACCCTAAAATGAGTTTGAGAGTATATATAAGTGCACGTATTTGTTATTTTCATAAAAAGGTTTTATATTGTATTGTTTGATCGGCTGAGTGGTTTAAGAGTTCTTGTCGATGCATTTGGCCAATGTTATCGATAGGGATTTCCTAAACACTCGAACAAGACAATTGACATGGTATCGTTTTAAAATGGGTAAAAGAAATAATTTTACCTAGATATATACTTTATATGTACATATAAGGATAATTCTTCAAAGAAATTTAACATAGTTATTCTTGGTTGTGTTTGGTTGATAGAAAATGATAATATTCCATCATTGTCATCTAGAATTTGATCGGTCATTGTTATCCTACCTTTTGGCAAGGCCGTGACGCTAGGAAATTAAGTAGAAACTAAGGACAATACATCCCTAAGATCGGCCATGCACAGGTTCACTATGGATACCAGTGAATTTGTCCAAGTTCGGATTGAACCAAAATCGATAAGGTACAACAAGCAAAGCTATAAGAGCCAACGTTTCAAATTTCAAGCCAATCAGAGTTCATATGCTCAAGTTATTGATCGATTAAAGTCAAGAAACCCCACTCTATTCGTATCCATCCAGTCCCTTCGTATCCGTCCTCTATGCCACTTTGGTTCGTATCCATCAACCGCTCCAGGTCGCTTCGCAATGGTCCACTACCAAAAATGCTTCGTATCAATCGACCACAGATCGAACGAAGTCGACATCCTCCATCGATAGAGAATCAGCACCTCATATCAATACAAAGAACATAAGTTCGTATCGTACGAAATGACTATAAAGGATCGATACGAAAGTCAGTCAATGCATCGATACGAAGTGACCCACGATTATCAATACGGATCCACCAAGTGCCATCGGTATGAAATGAAACCACTAACATCGATACGAAGTAAAGCACGGAGCATCGATACAAAGTGAATTGCAAAAGAGCGATACGAAAGGAGTTGCACTAGATCGATATGAAGAAAACATATTCAAGTGGAAGACTCACTCAGCATAAAAGTGGATCGATCCAAAAAGTTAGTGCCACATCATCAGGAATCACATGCCCAGAAGCGAAGCGAACAAATTGATGCGAACCAAAGCGATGCAAACTCAATAGCCTTCAAAAAATCCAAACTTGCATTGATCATAACTCAAGATTTACAAGTCCAAATGCCATCAAATTTTCACAGGAGATTGCATAAAACTTTGAAAATGTTCATGATCAATCTCGATTTGATTGGATGAAATCCTGATCGATTCGAATTTCATTTGTATCGATCATGGATCGAGTTCAGACAACCGAGGATTGATCATGTGGGCTTACCCACGTGAGAAAAGAGGCCTTCCAAGATCTGAGCGAGATATTTGCTGCCTATGCATATAAATAACAGCTCAGGACCTACGAAAAAAGGACTTTTGGCTCTTCTACGTCCAGACTCTGCCGAAATCATTATTGTACTTCAATTTTACTATTGTCACACGTTGTAACTAGCAAACAAAAATCAACAAAGTCAATCATTTCATAGCGGACATAGGCCATACGCCGAATCACTCTAAATCCGTGTGTTTCTATGCATTTTTCTTGCTTAATATTGGTGTGTTTGTCAAATTTTCCTATTTTTTCCATTTATATTCTTCACTTTATCTTCAAACACATTCGAAGAGTGTTGTGCCCAATTTTGGTATAAACACTTTGGTGCTTTCATTGAGAAAACCTAGTTTTTCTCTTGCTCATTGGATCAACTGTCCATATTGAATTGTGAAAATCTAAGGAGAAGATCCAGATTTCAAATTCAGAAGTTCTTCGAGCCTATTCAGATTTGTACCAAGTCTAGGAAAGAGCTTTTCTATTCATCATAGTTAACACTAGGACTACTTCAACAGTCGCAGATCCAGAAGGTCGGGATTGAAAGAACCCCATACAACTGCCTCCTACCGATCAAAATGCTGTAGGACCATCAGATCCGCAAGGCCCTATCACCAGGGAAGAGTTTCAATCGCTAACGCAAGAACTGACGCAAAGCCACCAGCATCTTACTATGCAACTCCATGCCAACAAGGAATTGACCAACTAACTGAATCACCAAAGACGAAGGAGATCCAAAAGGGATCAGGCTTCCTATTCATCCACCGAGAGTTCAGCCTCTTCTGACTACCACCATAGATCCTTGCGCCCACGGCTAGACGAAAGCTATACACAAGCTACTGGACAGCAGCGCACCTTGAGCCTTTGGCAACCAAGGGTTGGCATGTCAACTAGCCATCAGACTGGACCCTCCTCTCGGGAAGGTACTGTTCCTGATCATACTACTGACAATCGGGCTGCCACCACTGCCATTGATTTGGGAGTTGATGCTTGAAACTAGACAGATCTGAACTGTCGCCAACATGAATACACTTCTGAACCTTATGTCCTAAAAGGCCTAGAACCAAGGAGGCGAGACATGGACTATCGACCGTGTCTGGCCCATTATCGCATTATGGAACCCGACCACACCTTGGCCCAACTGGCTCAAATTGTCTAGATGCCGAACATCCCGATGATGATCCGTCAGATGATCCGTCAGATGATCCTTGAAAATCAAGGTCTCACAAATGACGACTGGGGAATCTCCCAGTGTTATACCCCTTTCACTGATGATATACTCTACGCTGAACCACCTCGGCGTTTCAGGATGCCAACTCTACCCGTCTATGAAAGGAGCTCTGATCCTAATCAACATATATTAAAGTATGAATGGTTGATGAACGCTACACGAGCCGATAATGCAGTTAAGTGTCGAAGCATCCTGATTTCTCTAGGGGGCATAACAACTATATCGTTTACTCGTATACCACCTCGATCTATCTCATTTTTTGATCAATTGGCAACAAATTTTGTTGAGCAATTTCGCATGCATGTCACAAGGCTAAAGATGTTAATACCTTGTCTAGTGTCACTCAAGCTTCTGGAGAGACACTTAGACGCTATCTGGAGAGGTTCCAAACTGCACGCGCAAAGATTAGTAATCCTAATGGCAACTCAATACTGATGGCGCTAACTAAGGGGATCGATCTCGATTCTGAGCTAGACAACTGGTTGGCCAAAAAACCTCCTACATCATCGGACTGTTTCTATTCCAAGGCAGCCAATCTTGAGAAGGGAGGATGCGAAACAGTCTAGGAAAAAGGATGACGCAGGGCCTAGTATGGAAGGAATCCAAAGTAACGTGGCTGTTAAAAAAACCAGAGAGAGTTCTGAAAAAGTGCTATTGAACATACAGAATAAGCAAGTCAACAAAAGGTAATGGAAATCAAAACAGAAAACGAGATCAGAATCGTAGGCCGCGACGTAAGGCTCCTATGTTTGATGATTATACTCCTTTATATACGTCGCTGGAAAATGTGTATATATAGACCTGCAATACTATTCAGTATGAGAAACCTGCTCCGAAACAATCATCAACAAAACAGATTCAAACAGAGAAGTTTTGTAGATTCCATGATAGCCATGGCCATAACACGAACGAGTGCCGTCATTTGCATGATTTCATTGAAAAGTTGATACGTGAGAGAAAGTTGGAGCAGTTTGTACGTGTGCCGCAGTCTGGAGGTGTGGGCCCATCGAATCAAAATAATGTACCAAATCAGGCAAGACAGGAGGAACCCGCTCGTACCGACGGGAGGTTGGCGATAAATACTGTTAGTGGCATTCCTTATCCAGCAGATCGAAGCTGAAAGGAAATGGAGTTGTATGCCAGTTCCATTAGGCATGCGAGCTTCGACGTTGTAGTAGTTTGGAAGATAGGGCTCCGGCCAAGCAACATAAAATGATGGCAGAAGACATCGTATTTCGAGACAGGGATGCCGAAAGGGCCGAAGCCTCAACTATTGATCCACTTGTCATTTCAGCTCAGGTAGGTCCTGCTTGGATGAAGAGGATCTTAGTAGACAGTGGAAGTTCTATGAACATACTGTTCAAGCTAGCTTATAAGCAGATGAAAATGGAAACAAAAAACTGAAGCCTTGTCCCTCTCGTATACATGGCTTCAATGGGAGAGCAACTATACCCACTGTAATGGTGGAACTGCCAGTAGAGTTGGGAATTGGAGAATACCGGAGTGTCCAGATATTACAGTTTTTTGTATTGGACATAGACTCGCCATATAATTCTTTCTTGGGCCGAGCGGTCCTAGTGAATTTAGGGCTGCCATTGCCCCTTGGTGTCTGATTTTAAATTCCCTATCGACAATGGAGTTGGAGTCGTTCAGGGAGACCAAGCTGCTGGACGAGCCTGTTATGTTGTTTAGCTACGAAAGGCACAACGGAAAGAAAAAGGAAAGGGTGTAGAGGAATCCCTCTGCGTTTGCTTTGTTGAAAATTGACAGTTAACGCCTGGACCTAGGCCTAGACACCCCAACTAATTTCCAAGGGATCTTGACCCGAGAGATACCGAAAGTGAAGACGAAAGTAAAGACAAGCTTCCCCGATTGAGCTAACAATCGATGTTCTGATCGATAATAATGATGATTCTAAAATGATAAAAATTGGATCTCAGCGAAGCCAACAAATGCAAGAGGAATTGGTTGAATTTCTCCGGACAAACCTTGACCTGTTCGCCTGAACACATTCTGACATGTGTGGAATGTCCCCGAACATTGCGAGCCACACATTGAATATTGACCCACAGCATGTCCCGGTCAAGCCAAAAAGCGGTGGTATGGATCCAGGGAGATCTTCCGCCCTTAAAGAAGAGGTAGAAAAACTCAAATCGAACAGGTTTGTCTGAGATGCATTACATCCGAAATGGGTGTCAAATCCTGTACTTGTCCGAAAGCCGAAATGGAAATGAAGAACATGCATTGATTACTTGGACTTAAATATAGCTTGCCCTAAAGATAGTTTTTCACTTCCCTGAATCGATCAGCTCGTAGACTCAACAACTGGACATGAACTATTCTTTCATGGATGTATATTCTGGCTACAATCAAATCCCCATGCACTTTGCTGACTAGGAGCATACCAGCTTCGTAACCGATCTAGGATTTTACTGCTACAAAGTCATGCAATTCGGACTCAAGAACGCCAGTGCAACTCATCTATGATTGGTTAATCGAATGTTCGCCAGCCAGATCAAAAAAACCATAGAGGTATATGCAGATGACATGCTCGTGAAGTCGTGATTCTCCACCTACCATATCAGAGACTTTGAATCGATGCTCAACATCCTCCAAGAATGTAGAATGAACCTTAACCCGTTGAAATGTCACTTTGGGGTCGCATCCAGAAAGTTCCTTAGGTTTATCATCAATGCTCGAGGAATTGAAGCCAATCCCGAGAAGATCTGGGAGATCAGAAACCTTGAGACTCTAAGAACTATAAAGCAAATGCAAAGCCTCAACGGGAAAGTTGCAGAACTGAGCAGGTGCATTTCAAAATCCACTGACATTCTTCGACATGATCCGAAAAGGAAAACGAACTTTGAATGGACTGCGGAATGTGTGGATGCATTCCGAGCACTAATTCAATACCTGTCCACACCACCTATTCTATCAAATTCCATTGATCACGAGAGATTATACATTTACTTGGTGGTATCAGAGAACGCAATCGGTGCAGCCCTAATTCGGGAGGAAGACCGGATACAATGGCCGGTCTATCATACTAGTAAATGAATAACAGGAGTAAAGAGAAATTATTTGAAGCTGGAGAAGTTAGATTATTGCCTTATCATTGCCTCAAGGAAGCTCCTTCCCTATTTCCAGGCTCATCCTATCACCGTTTACACTGATCAGTCATTACGATAGGTCCTTACGCAGCCTGAGACGTCTGGTAGGTTACTTAAGTGGAATATCAAGCTAAGTCAGTTTGACATCACTTAACTCCAAGGCGAGCTATCTAAGGACAAGTCCTGTCAGACTTTATTGCTGAATTCACTATCCTAGATGACTTGCCCGAAACCAATGAATCTCCTAAATATATCTGGAAGCTCCATACTGATGGTGCATCAAATGACCATTGCTCAGGCACCGGAGTTGTACTGGAAAATCCTGAAGGCCGATCTATATGCAATGCTTTAAAGTTTGATTTTCATGCGACCAACAACGAAGCCGAATATGAAGCATTATTGGCTGGATTGAGACTTGCCAAAGATTTAAGAATAATTGCTGTGGAGATTTATTGCGATTCACAGTTGGTCATGTGTTGAGTTCGAGGAGAGTACCAGGCTAAAGATCGAAGGTTGGCAGCTTAACTTGCTTGGGTGCAGGAGATATTGAATCAGTTTGATTATTATGCCATCTATTGCATACCCCGAGAGTGCAATCAGAAAGCTGATTCGTTAGCAAAGTTAGCCAGTACAGGTGAAGCGTAACAAATGGGAATTGTTCCCGTTGAAACGCCATCTTCCCCGAGCATCGATCAGATGGAAACAGATTGGATACTTGAGGTCATTCCCGATAAGGAGTCATGAATGACTCGTTCTAAAACTATCTCAAGCATGGGACCCTGCCGGAGCATTGTAGTGCAAAGAGACAAGTTCTTCGAAAAGCTTCGTGGTTCACTATCCAGAATAGAATCATGTATAGAAGAGGGTACTCTGTTCCTTTACTCCGGTGTATCACTAATGATGAAATTAAACGAGTATTGCATGATGTGCATGAAGGAGAATGCAACGATCACACCGGGAGGCAAGCTCTTGCCAAGTAAGTGCTCCGATATGGATACTATTGGTCGACTGTAAACCGCGATGCATCGGACTATGCCAGAAAATGGGATAGATGTCAAAAACATGCTCGGATTCATGGAGCCCCACCCACCGAAATAACTCAAATGGTCAGTCCATGGCAGTTCGCCGTATGGGGCATTGACATTATTGGCTCTCTACCTCTAGCCAAAGGTGGTGCGAGGTACGCCATCGTCGTAGTTGATTACTTTACCTAGTGGGCGGAAGCTGGATCCCTTGCTACAATCATGACAAAGAAAGTGATCAACTTTGTAGTGCACAACATTATTTTCCAATTTGGTCTCCCACATACCATCGTCACAGACAACGGAGCCCGATTCGACAGTGTTGAATTTAAGAATTTCTATCAACGGTTCCACATCCAGAAGTTCTCCACAGTTGCACACCCTCAGACAAATGGACAGGTTGAAGCTGTTAATAATGTTATAAAGTCTATTCTGAAGAAAAGACTGGGAAAGGCCGGAGGCAAATGGGTCGATGAACTCCCTTTGGCTTTATGGGCTTACCGGACAACCCACAGATCTGCGACCGGCCACACTCCATTCTCTCATTCTTACGATTCTGAAGCCGTTATTCCAATCGAGATAGAAGTCCTTCTCATCGCGTGACTTACTATGATCTGAAAAAACGCTATATTACTTGCCAAATCTTTGGATTTATTGGATGAGAAGCTTGAAGAGGCTGATTTGAGGGCAGCCCCATATCAAAGTCGAGTCGCCCGGATATACAATGCCAAGGTCTAACCCCGAACCTTCGAACTCGGCGATCTCATCCTTAAGAGAATTTACTCGGTTCCTTCACATATGAAACCAATGTGGGAAGGAACGTATGTCATTGAACAAAAGCTCAGAGATGGCACATTCAAATTATCGACCGTTGACGGTCTCGTACTACCAAGAGCCTAGAACAGCGAAAGTCTTCGTCGCTACTACACATAAAAGGCTCAGTTTATTTAGTCAGTCTATTTTTCATTTGCAATCTTTTTATGCATTATAAAATTCTAATTTGAAATAAGGCAGCCGACTTTGCCGTATTTTCTTATTTCAACAATAAAATGCAATCTCTTCGAGCCAGAGCTATGATTTTTTGAAATGCATCACACGACCACCACTATGCACGGAGAGCTAAGTTCCACCATACGGTGAGATTTATTCAAATAGAGAGTGAGTGTAATGTGACCGGTCACTCCCTAAGTGAAACCCGAGCTCAGGGATAAATCATCACATCAAAGCCAAAAGAGGATTGATACGTGACAATCCTCTAACTAACTCCAGATTCCCAGAGTGCGAACTGGAGTACAAACCTACAAATGTGGTTTCAAAGAGGGTAGATCCATCCATCTAACGACTTCGCCCGTATTCAAACCAAGTTCAAGGAGGATAGACCCATCCATCTAACAACCTCACTTGTTAATTCAGGGTAGATTTGAGCCGACCATCCACAATCCTGATGGATCCGTCATTCCCGGAGTGCGTATGAAGTCCTAAAGCCTTAACCAATGTGACTAATGTCTGCCGAACAACTCCAGATTCCCAAAGTGCAGATTGGAGTATAAACATCGACTAACTTTAAATCCTCAGAGTGCGGATTGGAGTATGACACAAGCCAGGTGTAAAACGAACACCCACAAGACAACTCCGAGCCCCCGAAGTGCGGTCGAAGTATAAATGCAAACCGAGTGTGATTGACCGCCCAAGAATGAATCTAAGTCCCCGGAGTGCGGATGAAGTTCTAAATATCAAATGTTCATGAGCCCATGAAATAACTTAAGTCCTCGGAGCGCGACGTATCTCAAAACCTTATGCGGGTGTGACAGACCACCGATCTATAAGTACAATCCCTAGAGTATGGTTACGATCACCAATTGATGAGCAAGTGTGTTTTGACCACCTGAGCTCGTCTTGTTTCAATTCTGCTTCAGCGAAGTTAAGCTCGATGTATTAAAGGCAATCCATGATTGTTAACCAATCCTTTCAACTTATCCCCAGAACTGTGGGCAGAACTTCAGTGCCAACCACTAATTGAGACATGCAATATAGGAATTCGACTAAGCGCTTGATCGTGACCCGAAACCATGACTCCATAACTTAGCAACTTGGGTTCGATTTAAAGACTAAACTTCACAAGTGTATTGAAATAAAGTTCAGACATTGAAGCAACTTAATATATGAACATGAACTGAGCTAGAGACAAAACGAAGTTTCCTTTCAACTATTCTTTGTAAGAAAAAGGATGAGTATAAAATTATATCAAAAATCCTAATAGCGGGGCCGAACCCGCATCAATACACAGTCTACAAAAAGAAATAAAAAGTAGATTCCTATCTATCTACCAAAAATAAGCCGAAAGGACATGTCTATTCTTTCTTTTTTCTTGACTTCTTCTTCGACGTTAACCCACTGGATTTACCGCTTGGCTTCCTCTTCGAGCCCTTGCCTTTTGGCGGCTGATCTCCCGTCGGGGGCATTATGTTAACTTCGCCCTCTGGACTCACATGGATAGGGATGCTTCTTGAAGGAGAGTCAGAGGGATAGGATCAATGTTAGCAGGTAGAGGAGGCACACTTGTACCAACGATCATTCCTCCCGGAGAGATCATCCGCAGGGCCAAGCCAGGACCCGCCATTCCACCTCCAAAGCTACTGGTCCGCAGCTACTTCCATCTCAGCGTTAATCTCGGCTATTATCTCCTCCTCATGAATTGTTTGAGCCTCACCGGGAACACGAGCAGTTGGGCTCGGAGAGCTAGCCACAGGTGTGCTTCCACTCATAACAAACGACAGATCAACAAAGGGGTCACTGTGATGATCGAGAAGTTCCTCCGTTATCTTTTCATCGAAAGTAAGTGTGCTCCCTTGTACCCCATCCACAAGTGCAGTAGCCTTTGTCATGGTCGCTTCCTTTATGATAGCCTCATGCTCGTGATCTAACTCTTGGGTTGCAGGAGGCATGGCAGATGAAGCAGTTAACAATTAATTCAATTAACATTTGCAGCTTTGGGTGAGCACAATGAAAGCTTAGGATACCTTCCTCAGTTTGGCTCATAGGTAACGGAGCAGCTACAAAGACATGCTCATGAACTGGAGATAACCGTGGTTAATCAGGATTATAAGCAAGAATAGACCAAGGATCAACTATGGATGTAAATTCAGGCTGAGTTGGCGTGATAGTTTTCGAACTTACATCATGGTTTCTCGAAACAAGAACCATCTCCAACTTTCGGATGCCGAGGACCGAGTTTCTCCTTTTTGTATGTGATCGAGATATCATGGAGAATTTTCTTTCATCCTTACTCAGCTTCCGGTTCTCAAGTTCAAATTCGTCGATCGATTCAGCTTGGTGTTAATCCTTCTCATCTTCTACCAATCGACCCCAAGCGTCATACAAGTGTGTTGGACAATTATCGAGCCAGGTTAGATTTCTGTGCTTTAGAACATCAGCATTGTATGTGATCAGAAGGTCTTCAATATCAACCTCTAATCTGGCCTCTGCCATCTTAACTTCATCCTTAACCCTGGCCTTAGCCTTTCGAATTTTAAGTGTTGCCATGTCCTTTTCACTCCAAAGCGTCACAGCTTGTTTGCACGCCTCCTGGGCTGCTTTATTTGCATCATCCTTTTCTTTGGCGAATTTGGATTGTCTTTAAGCTCATTAAATTCCTTCAGCATAGCATTCCTTTCGGCCGTAACAGTGGTGTTTCGGTGGCCCATCTCCTCAACCAAAGCAAAATGCGTCTATCGCATTCTTTCCATGGACGGATTTGCCTCATCGGCTTTCTTAGTGGCCACTATTCCCCACTTCCTGAAGGATTCAACCTCATTGTTAAGCACTTGAACTGTACGATCCTTTTGAGCGATATCGATTTCTAACTTCTCGATTATTTTTAATCGTTTAAAGGCCACCGCTGAGACTTTATTCACAATCTTCATACACTCCCGATATTGGATGTATACATCATGAATGTAACCATGCATAGTTTGTTCCGCCTCGACATGGATTCTCTTTTAATGCGGAGGGAAGATGAAGCCGTCGAAATGAATATTTGGGAAGTCTTTTTTCAACTGGGCGATTTTGATTGCTTCTTCTCCAGTGGGCTCGGTAATGGCTTGTTCAATGACAGTGGGAGTTTCGGCCTTAGTTCTACAGCGTTGTGAATCGGGCTTGGGAGCTTGAGAAGACGGTTTTTGACGTGGAGGCTCTAATGGTTTTTTTCCATGACCGGATGGTTGTGTTGGAGCTTGGGGAGGTGGAAAGAATGATCGGGATTGATGTTTGTATTCTCTATCTCTATCCCTTTTCCTCTCATAATGTTCTTGACTGGAGTAAGTGCGCTAACGGTCTCTATCTGATTCCTTTCTACAAGACTCATAGTATGAACTGGATGACTGGCATACCGAGCGAAGGCATCCTAACATAGATTCTCGCCCAGTCATCGTATCTATAGAATAGAAAGAAAAGCAGGGTTAGTGATCTCCAAAAAAATAACTTATGATTGGAAATCGTGTAGTGCCGTGAAGTGTATGTATGTGTTAAACTCCCCGACCAACTTGATATGTTAGCCATACATGTAGGAAGTGACTTGCTTAAATCTAAGGCACTTTGAAGCCCTTCCAATCAGGTTTCGTATTGGAGCGACACATAGTTCAGAATTGGAATGTCGACAAGCCCTTTAAAAGGATTTTCCATTTGCGAGGGAGGAGCCTCCAAAATTATAACACCGGAGACTAACAGAGACACAACCACATATTTCCATCTCAAGGACTTATGACATTTATGTTCTACTGCCTTGCCTTTCCACCTTCCCTCTAAATCCTGAAAACTATCACGAGGCCCGGCTACGGGTTTGTCATCAGTGGGAAAATTTTCTTCGTCGCCTTCCTCGGCTATTACAATCCTGGGCGTTCTATGTTTAGCCCATCTCGCCGGGCTACCCTAAGCTATCTCTTAAGTCTTATGCTCTGATTTTGATCGATTAGCTCGACAATCCTCAAATTTCTATCTATCAAAACCGAATCAATTTCCCACATCTCACCAGGCACTTCTTGGAGAATCCGCACTATTTCTTTATACTGAGCACCTTCGAGTCGTGGAATTGCGGCTGTAGAGAAAAGAAAGAATTAGATTCATTGTCAAATACAACTATCTTGTAAGCCACCAAAGGAGTTATAACACTTCCGTCTGACTAACCATCGGTTGGCGAACCCTGGAGGGCGCCGTACATAGAACCACTCTGTCTTAAACTAACTAAGCCTGGTCTAAGATCCCGTTACCACTTGGCAATTCCTAACTGCCTCTAGAAATGTGAATGAATGGTTGTCTCCCCGACTCTTGACATTAACAAGTATTTGACCTCTTCCGGAGTCGGGGGTCGAAAGAGATGTTCCATGAAAACGATAAACAGACTAGTCAATAGTGCATATCCATTTGGAGGTAATTGAGACGAAGCGGTTCTAAAGAAAGCTAGCAATTCTTGAATATACTGGTTGAATGGAGGAAGTGTTCCTGCTTTGCACGAATGGTGGTTAAAGGATGTGAATCCTTCTGGGGGAGCGTGTGGCCTGTCATTCGGTCCGGGTAGTAGAACGTCGTCTAATGGTAAACCGTGTCTTAAGCATATTCACCTTAATATATCTTCAAAAATACAGGATGGCATAGAATCTTAAGGATTCACCATAAAAGTTACACCTGGCAGCTTGTATGGAGTGGTACCTATTACTTCGGCTACAATGGCCGGCATCTCTATTATCGAAGAAGACGAACTTTGAGGCTCCTGTTGCTGTAAACTTGTAGATTCCATAACTAATAAACTCATCAAAAACCATCGTTAGATGATAATAAGCCCATATGTTCCCCAGTGTGAAGTGCATGAATGTGTTGTGTAGTGCAGTACTACATAATACTTAAAAGATTCTACAGAATTTGAGAAATGTTCAAGTAACAAGACTTCGGAATTCAACTAGAGTAACCGTCATCGTCGACCGTCACAACCGTGCCATCCAAACTTTAGAGACCGATCCTAGTTTAAGTTCGTTAAATTCAGTCAAGTTACAGTTCCATCGACGAGCTTCGAAAGGTAGTCGAATGTGCAGTGAAACGATTAAGTTCAAACATGCAAGCTAAAGCTCGTCGGAGTCAAGTGTTTGGTTATACAAAGAGCTCGTATCCATCAAAATGCAATATCAGATCGATCACCCGAAATCTCGTTCATATTGATTGCCAGAGGAAAAGATTTTGAATTGATCACCTTAAGGCCAATTCGTATCGATCGAAACCTCTCATCTCGTATTGATCGCGGGCAACGTTTTCATATCGATCGGCAGAACCAATACCTCATATCGATCACGCAACTAGAACTTTGTATTGATCGCCGTAAATCGATACGAACTCCAAATATTTCTGGTCGATACGAAGCCACTCCCTTTCTCGGTATGAAACTATATCTATGGCCATTTAAAACAAGCTTTGATTCCTCTCAAAGCGATGCAAATCACAATACTTCAATCGATACGAGTGATCTCTCCGTATCCATCCGCCTTCCTTCTTCTCTAAGACACACAAAAACTATTCCAACCTTCCTTGGCCTTGCCCCGACCCATCTCCGGCCTCCTCTTCAATAGGATCGGCCTCGAATGAGGGTAAAATGGCATATGGAAGTCTCATCATTTTTTATGTGGATTTGTTCATTAATTACCTAAATCGAAATGTAGATTCGAGAGTTTAAAGTGTTGTATTGATTTTGGGATGAAGGAAATTTCCAATTCTTGATTCTTCTATCGATACGAATGCTTGAGGTAAAAAAAGCAAGAGAAAGTAAGAATTTTGGCTAAGTACAAGTCCTTTTATGTGGTTTCGTAACTAGGCAAAAAACGCTTCATCTCCCAGTGCTAAATGCATGGTGGAAACAGTTTCTCGTGTTATCGAGCGAAGAGACGTCTTCATATCCATCAGCCATCGATCCAAGACGAAACTGTTCGTACCCATCGACAACCCACCAATACGACGTGTCAATTTCATACCCTCTGTTCAAAGACCTTGAAAGTCATATCCATCGATACGAACAACATTGAGACTCCAAGCAAATTCGCGTCCACTGATGTTAAATATCCCAAAGGGCCAACTGATTCGTTTCGATCGCCATCGATACAAAAACAAATTTTCAATTCTCTGAATCGATCCAGGAGAGGATCGATACGTAGAGATACACCAAAATAACCATCCAGCGCTGTTATAATTCAAATTTCACAACGATTCAGGAGAGGATCGATATAGAATTCGATACGGGAAAACTAACAACGACCCGTGAACATGCGAATGTTAACGGGAGTAAGGTTAACATATATACATGTATGTTGGACTAATATTCAATTTTTAAAATTCATGGGATGTGAATGCTCACCCTATGACAATTACGACAACAAATAACAATTTGCTATCATTTGATACTCAGTTACAACAGTGCACAGTACAACAATGGGCAGTCGACAATTCATTATTTATGTTATTAAAGATAAATCAAAGGTTATATCTTTCGAAAAAAGCATCAACTACTAAACAGATCGGCTAAAATTTTTCATAATGAAGATTGCAGCTTTTCAAATGTTATTCGGTCTTTTGGCAAGGCCGTGACGCCAGGAAATTAAATAGAAACCAAGGACAATACATCCCCAAGATCGGCCATGCACAGGTTCACCATGGATTCTGGCGAATTTTGTCCGAGTCCAAATCGAGCCATAATCAATAAGGTACAACACGCAAAGCTATAGGAGCCAACGTTTCAAATTTCAAGTCAATCGGAGTTCATATGCTCAAGATATTGATCGATTAAGGTCAAGAAACCCCACTCTATTTGTATCCATCGAATCCCTTCGTATCCGTCCTCCAAGCCACTTTGGTTCATATCCATTAACCACTCCAGGTCGCTTCATAATGATCCACTACCAAGAATGCTTCGTATCAATCAGCCACAAATCGATATGAAGTCGACATCCTCCATCGATAGAGAATCTGCACCTCCTCTCAATACGAAGAACATAAGTTCATATCGACACAAAATGTCTATAAAGGATCGATACGAAAGTTAGTCAATGCATCGATACGAAGAGACTCGCGACTATCAATACGAATCCACAAAGTTCCATCGATACAGAATGAAGACATTAACATTGATACGAAGTAAAGCACGGAGCATCTATACGAAGTGAATTGCAAAAGAAAAACAATACGAAAGGAGTTGCACTAGATCGATATGAAGAAAACACATTCAAGTGGAAGACTCGGTCACTCGACTTAAAAAGTGGATCGATCAAAAACATTAGTGCCATGTCATCCGACATCATGTGCCCAGAAGCGAAGCGAACAGATTGATGCGAACCGAAACAATGCGAACTCAGCAGCCTTCAACAAATCCAAACTTCCATCGATCATAACTTAAGATCTACAAGTCCAAATGCCACCAAATTTTCATAGGAGCTTGCGTAAAACCTCGGGAATGTTCATGATCTATCTCGACTCGATTGAACGAAATCGTGATAGATACGAATTTCATTAGTAGTGATCACGGATCGAGTTCAAATAACCAGGGATCAATCACGTGGGCTCACCCACGTTAGAGGATAGGTCTTTCGAGATGTGAGCGAGATATTTGCTTCCTATGCCTATAAGTAGCAGCCCAAGACCTACTAAAAAAGGACTTTTGGCTCTTCCACGTCCAGACTCTGCCGAAATCACTGTTGTACTTCAATTTTACTATTGTAACACTTTGTAATCAGCAAGTAAAAATCAATAAAGTCAAACATTTTATAGTCGACGTAGGCCATACGCCGAACCACACTAAATCCGTATGTTTCTGTCATTCTTCTTGCTTAATATTGGTGTGTTTGTCAGATTTTCCTCTTTTTCCATTTATATTCTTCACTTTATCTTTTCAAACACATTCGAAGAGTGTTGTGCCCAATTTTGGTACAAATAGTCATTCTTGCCCATTTCTAAGCATTGACTACTATCCATTAATCTATCTAGAATCTTCTTTTTGAAGTCTGGATTGGATAGATAGGAATTTGGGAAATATTGAAACGAATACCTTGTGAACTGAGTTTCACAATTTGAATATGAGTCATTCTTTGATAATATTCATTAAAATTTAATTTCTAAGAGTGTATATTTAAAAGGAGATTTGAATATTCTAGAATGCATATTTTAGAAACGATTTTATATAAAAGTTAATTTGAATTTTTTTTAAGTTTTAGTAAATGTTGTTTTACTAAAGGAGTTTGGAATATATTGAAATTAATAGTGTGGAAATGATTTAATATAAGTTATTTTAAAATTGAGGTTTCATAAAAGAAGTTTATTAAAGAAAACTTAACTATTCTGAAAAAATACTTGAAAAATAGTTTATATAAGAAAGTTAAAATATTTTTAAGTGAATATTTGAGGAATGATTTTGTTTAAAAGAAGATTTTTTTTAAATCTGTGCATAAATAAAAGTAATCGAGAGTTTAGATCCTTGTGATTTTGGAAAAAAAAGTTTTTATGGTTTACAAGTTAATAATAGTATTGAGAACGTTCTTATGATAAAAACATTTCTAAGTAGGGATTGCTACCATTAGGATTTCACTATATAATTTTTTGATAAAATAAGTTTTGATTTGATTCCAAAAGTATGGTTCGATTTAATATAAATTAAATGGGTATATTACTATTTCAAATGATTTTGGAGAAAATAAATTATAGTTTCATCTGGGATAGTTTTGGGGTATAATGGAGTTGGAGATGGTGATAATAGTATACTAAAATATATTTAAAGTATAAATCCTTTGAAAAAGAGAATTTAGAAAGAAATGTGTGTTCCTTTGGATTTGGTCTGGGGAATAAGTCCCGTTTTGTTTGTGGTTGTCAGAGTAATCTTCTAAGTGGCATCGGATGTTTGCTTAGGTGTCGGTATTGTGCAATTAGTAAATTATTCTCTTTGTCATTGTATGGTTGGAACGAGTTCGATTCCGAACAATCCAAAGCAAATTGGAATTGATATTTTTTTTGAAATATTTCACTGGAAATATATTTATGATATTGTTTCAAAATGGGTTTGAAGAGAAAGAAATGATTTTAGTTAACTAGTTCGAGTGGCTCAAAATAACTAAAAATGAGTAAGAGACACGTTCAGATGGAAAACGTTTCTCTTGGGTATTATCTTATAGTAAGGAATATCTAATACTATTAGGTAGTACCTAATTCCTTGGTATAATTTTTGGGTTACACGAGCTATCTATATATGTTTGTTATGGTTTAAATATATATAATATCATTTCAAAGGTTTTTGAAAATAAATATCCAAGTATTTGGTCCTTAAGTTTCCAAAAAATATATGGTATCATTTCAAAAGGATGTTTTGAATAAAAACCCGGATGTTTAAAATTCTTAAGTCAATTGAAAATATAGTTTGAATTATAGTTGTGTATAACCTTAGGCTATGATAGAGAATTCAATAAGTTTTACAACTTAAATTACAGTTTATGAACTGTTTTCATAAACATGGAAATGGAATTAGCATTGGGGATAAGCAATTTAATAAGTACATATAATGTATGTTGATCATTTCTCTCTCCATTTAGTTTGACCTAATATTCGAGTACAAGACTTTAAGGTATTCCACGCTGATGTGCACGTAAATGTGCATATTTTTACATCCATATATAACTATTTTTATTTAAATAAATATCATAATTAGGTATTTTCACATGTTTAAAACCAAATTTCAAACATGCTTTCAAGTCATCATTCATACATCAATGTGGAGGTAAAATAGTAATTTTGTGCACGAATTAATTTTGAGAATTTTTTATTTGCACATTTTCTTTTAATTATAGGAATTTTGGATGGAAATATGAAGATTTTCTCATGGAAATATGCATGCACAAGAATGGAAACTAAGGAATGAAGATTGAAATAATTCAAACTCATGCATCATAGAGGATCCCACCTACCCACTTACCTTAATCTATAATTAGGAGCTAATGCACAAGTTAGTGGAAGTTAAAGTTACATGCATACTTGATGATGGATTAATTAGTGACTAATGATAACTTAGTGGCCACACTTCCTGAGGGGTTGAAATACCCCATACCTTTTAGTACACCCAAAAGGGCACACTAAAAGATGTGGTGCATTGTAGGTATAGCTAAAAATTTACAAAAACTAAGATTCACAAGACAAATATATAAAACAGCGAAAACAATAACTCATTAAAAATCAAAAACTTCGTAAATAAGTCATAACCAAAATATGTCTCGAAATGCCAAATACATATGTCTCATAAAAAATTCCGTCTCATCCTTAATGTCAGAGTACATTAATAAAACCATCCCTCTCAATAGTATCGGCATATCAAGTCGAAATGAAATAAAACTGAAAGGGAGAAGAATACATGAAGAAAAACTCCGCAGCTGAATCTCCAAGAAAATATGAAATCTACCATCCCTACCTCTGCTGGAATAGATAAAGTTGGAATAAAATACTATTTAACTATTTTCTTTGATTATTCCGATTGTTTGCACTTTTCTTAGATTGCTCCTTTGATTAGGCTGAAATCCTAATCCTTCTATAATTAGGCCGAAGTCCTAACCCTTCTATAATTAGGTTGAAGTCCTAATTCTACCCTTTGATCGGCCTTCTTTCTCTGCTATGCCACTATGAGGTAGTCCTATCCCGTGAGCCCCATATTAAATGGACATCTGTTTAGCGCTTTGGAACTCAATAACGACTTGTATCCCTACTCGAGGCCGCACGTTCGGCCACCATTCGGCTCGCACTATCTGTTGCACCCTCTTTTGACCTCTTATCTACCCTAAACAGCATAAGCATGCCGAGCCTCACCTGATCTATTATGATACCACCAGTTCCTAACTGAAGGGGAATACCGTCGGTACGGGTCCTAACAAACAAATTCTAGTTGCGCCCCTTGCCCAAATCCCCTGATTTGGGCTTCTATCTATTGACCACTTATCCATCCTAAACAGCATAAGCGTGTCCCAGCCCCACCTAATCTACTATGAGACCATCAGTTCCAGACTGAAGGGGGAATGCCGCCGGTATGGGTCCAACTTTTATCTTTGCTTATTAACTTAGTATAAGTATTTTGAATAAGCCCCTTCAGTTAATTCTGCTCTATTTGCTTATTAACTTATTCTAAGTCTTTAAAATAAGCCTCTTTTGTTATCTCTGCTATATTTTCTTATTAACTTAGTGTAAGTCTTTAAAATAAGCTCTTATGTTCTTTCTATTTAATTATAACCTATGTTATTATTTATCTTTTATCTTGTCTTTTTAGTTATAACTACTAGTTGTAAATTTGCTTGCAAATGTCAAATTTGCCTATTTCAGTCTATATTCTTTTTATTATTATTCTTTTTATTTACATAGAAGTTTCTGTAAATTTAGTGTTCTTATATTTGAGTCAATATTAATGAATTATCTTCTTTTTATTATTTTATTCGCGTAAAAAGGAACAAAAAGAAATTAACATTTACAGACTACATTCTAATGCAAAACAGATGTAAAATACAAATAGATGTAGATAACTGTAAATAACTATAAATAAATGAATAAAATAGCTAAATAAAAATATACGGATAAAATAGACTAAAAAGAACCTTAAATATTAACTGTAAACAACTTATATAAAAATGGTCTCATAATCGCAGAAAAACTACAACTATGAGAACCCTATTATTTTAAATTACTTAAAAATCTAAAACAATTATTTTAACACTCACCTGTGGTCCTTAGCACTTTTCCATGGCCTTCCTGGATCCACTTTTAGGGTATAAAATATTTTATTAAAAAGATCTTCTTCTTGGAAAAATAATCCTTTTAGGGTCCAGCCCCAGGCAATGAACCCAGATGGAGAAAACCTGAATGAGAAAAATAGTTAGGCCTAGGATATTATTTATAGTGTCACCTGTGGATCTTAGACCTTTGGATTTGAGGATTATATCTGGTGCAACCACATCATGGGCTTACTGGGAACCGTCGGTTGGAAGCACGAACGCACAAGATTCAAAAGAAATCGAAAAACATGTCACTGCTCAAACCTAGATGGAAATTCATCCAATTATGTATGCGGGTCGACCGCCAAGTCGACCTTTATATAGCTTGGGTTAACCTATTGGTCGACCAAGCTATGCGGAAGGTCGACCTTAGGGTCAACCTGAACCTTTATATTATATTTTTTCTCTTTCTTATTTTTCGATTTCTTCTTTCTTTCGTAACGTCTTCATTTTCGCTCTGATTTTGACAATCTATATATGGAAATTGACTAGAAAATTACCATGAACACAATGGTGCAACTCCTATGGCTCAATTCTAATAATTTTGCAAAGTTATTTTATTATTTAATTAATTCGTTAATTAATTATTATAGCTTGAATATCGAGTCGTTACATTCTCCCCTCCTTAAGGGATTTCATCCCCGAAATCTCCAAGGATAGAAGAATGAAATAAATATTTTCATTCAAGTTCTACAACCAACTACTCAATCATCATCCATTACATCCATTGCCCTTAATTTTTTCTAATGCAATTTATGATATATTTGTAAATAGTGTAGTGTCAATGTCCCTAACAAATGCTAAAGATTAGACGGTCTACTGATTCAATGGACCTCCTTTTTATGCAATCATGTCTGTGCCATGTATCCAAATGAATGCAAGTTTCCTAATGATAACTGATAGTTCTATATGCATGCTACAATCGTCATCCAAATGCAACAATCATATGATAATCATCCTTTTATATCAACCATGGAAAAAATGCTCCAGTGTACTAGTTAGGCTGATCCCTAAGAGATAATAATGCCTAGTGTAAGTATTTGCGTCCATTAGCATCCACTAGCAACCACTTGTAATCACTAGTATCCATCATACATAACATGTTCTAATAACATGTTTACATCAAATCCTACCATCCATAGGTTATGTCCTAAGATCTACCTTCTCCAAAAGATAATAAAGGAAAGAACATATTCAAAACTAAAGATGCAAATAGGTAATTCAAAATCTACTATCAAAGAGATGTGGATAAAAGGTATGTAATTTCTCCTAATCAAATCAATCTTCTCCGAAGTCTCCCTAACCAAGTCGGGAAAAAGTAGAAATCTCTCTACAGACTCTAACCAACATGAAGGAAACTTGCATGGTCTTCTATAAAGATCTTCGAAAGGTGTCATTCTAATGTCAACTTGAAAATTATTATGTATGCAGATTCCACTAAAGGAAGATGCCCCTTCTAAGTTCCTCCAAAATCGATAATGCACATCCTCAACCGTATATGTCTTACTATCTTTCTAATATCACCTTGTTATTCTTCTATAATCTACCCACGTGAAGCAACAATCCTAGGTTCTCACTAGTGTCCTTTACTCTTTATAGAAATTTCTATTATTACTTCTAAAAATAATCACTTCTATCTGCTACATAGTCTTACACTTTTTCCGTCACAACTAAGAAATGATTCCTACCTATTCCAGATTTAGAAGTTTGGTTTGGTATTTATTATTTCAAAAACTAAATCTTTTAAATTTTCGAAACATCAAATCCAAAAAAATTCCTTTAGAAGTGTTATTTTCAAGTTTCTTTTAAATTCAAAGGTGCTTGGTTACTTAACATTTTATCTTCCTAGGCTTGCATCCTTATAGCTTTTTTTTTGAATTTACACTATTTCTCAAACCTAGAGGGGAAAAATTACAAATTCAAGTTCAAAACTTATTCTTCTTTTTCTTCAAAAAACTTTACAATTTTCCATAAAAAATGGATTTTTAAATTTATCTGTTACTCAGCTTTTCGCTTCCAATAACTTATTTACTTTTTCACCAAACCATTTAAGATATCTCTAAAATGTCTTCATATGTTTTTAAAACATCTTCTTTTCATATTTTCAATTTGGCAAAAACTGAAGTAGATAAGAACAATTATTTTATTAAAAACCACTTAACTTTCTAATTACCTAACCTTGGAGGAGTTTCTAACTTACTATAAATTGGGACTTTCTACAAAGACTCTCTATAATATCTCTCCTAGCTAACACAGTCTCTAACTATTACACTTCTTTTTACACCAAATGGTTTTATACCTTTATATATTGGAATTACTTTCTTTTATGAGAAACTATTAACGCTAAAACCTACTATGAGTCCTTTAAAAGAGGACTTCATGTTTATGTGAAATTACAAGGAACTTATTTTATATTTTTCAAAATAGGTTATACAAAATATTGTGCTCCCCATACCTTGTACATCTCTTTCACGTATTCCTTATAACTTGCACAAAACATCTTTATTTACGATATGGTTTCATAGAAAATTATACCATTATTCATTTCATTCCAATAGACTAAAGTATGCTTAATCTATATTCCCTTATGGTAGACATTTCTATGAAATTTATTAATTTTCTTATATTTAACTTGCACTCTCTTTTTTTGGGTCAAAACAGTTACGTCAAACACTGTTACTACAACCCAAAAATACTAGTGTATGGATTTAATTAAAATAAATGCTAATAAATATGATATACTATGTAAAATCAATTTCCTTGGGAGTCACCTACCATAACAATAGTGTTATAGTCTATGCCCCCTTTATTTTTCACGAAAACATCTATTACAACAGTAAGTGTTGTAACCTACATTTTAGATACTTAATATCTAAAATCTTTGTTTACCTACAAAGAAACTTGCGAGCTATATATGCTCTACAATTCTTCGAAAAGAATCTCAATTTTTACATCATATAAAACCAATTTAAATCTCATGCCACTTCTTTTTAATAACCCAATATTTACTTCCTCAAAAATGTTAACAATTATTTTTTTTCTTCAATTTTTCAGTTCTAAAAAATTTCGTTTTATTGGGCTAGACATAAAGTGGATTCTCCTTTTACTATCCTAGGAGTAACCTTTCTAAAGTTTGGTAATCTCATTTCCTTACTAAAGTCTTTTGTTCATATTCCTCTTATATGCTTATATTAATTCCAAGGCACTACCGCTGAAACAATTATAAATTTTGCAATTATTTACACATGGACTTCTTTCTCTTTTAAATGAATCTACTGTACATCTCAAATCTTTGCTTACAACTCTTTGGATTTCTACAATTTGAACCTAAATGTACAAAACTGCTTCTCAAACTCTTTCCATGTGTTGACCTTCTTTATGCCCTAAGAAATGCACTTCCTTACGTCAAAAAGTGACACTCCAAGAATTTTGCCTTCAACTAATGAATACGAAGTGTACGAAGAACCTCCTCTAGGTGAATGACATGCTCTTCCATACTCTTGGAAAACACCAAAATGTCTTCCACTAATACTATTACAAACTCATTTAGGATCTTTCCAGAAACACGGCTCATCAAATCTACATAATAGGCTGGGGGTTGGTTAACCCAAACGGCATAACCAACCACTCAAAGAATCTATATGATGAAGCCTTTCTTCGATAGCTCACCAATCTTCTTACTTAATTCCATCCTTTCATGTGTCTCATGGGAAACGCCACTGGCTTAGCATTGTCATTCATATAGATTTTAAAGTTGATCTCTCTCTTAGGGGATAGTCCCCTATCCTCCTCAAAAATGTTTGGGAATCTCTAACGATTGAAACAGAATCTAGCTCTCCTGGTGATGATTCAAGGGAATAAAAAAGCTCAACATGACTGGCCCCTATGGGTCTCAAGAAACCTCAAGAGTCCGTCCGCTACATGTATCTATTCTAACGACTCTCCTTTTGCAGTCTAATATCACTCCATAAGTGGATAGCCAATCCATCCTCAAGTAATCCCATACTCCGAAAATCCCAGTGCATAGGTGTCATAGTCAAACTCTACGCCTAATACGAAAATTTTCAACATCCTACAAAATCATGGATAAATGTGTCGATCCTCTTATGGGGTTTGAAATAACTATGGGGTCAACTACTAAAGAGATATCTAAGTGCAACAATCAAACAAAGAACTAGAAATGAAAGAGTGTGATTCTTCAAAATCAAAAAGAGCCCGAATAGGAAAATCCGAAATAGAAATCAAACCTTCTATAGAGATTTTCATTCCTCTATCTGGTCCACTACTAGATGGTGTCGCCTCCAAAGCCTATACCTACGCTGTAGGCGCGCTCACTCCCTGCCCCATCTTTTGAGGACAAAATCTACTAAGGCGACTGGGCTATCCACAACTATAACACCTTCTCTTCATTTGTAACTCCTTCTTGCAATTTTTGCGTAATGACCAACCAGTCTACGGTTATGACATTTCCCACTTTTCTTGATCTACTTCTGAAGTCCTTCTTCTTTCCTCTTGTCCTTATCCTTCTTGTTCTTCCACCATGGTTTCTTAGAGCTTTTAGACTTAGGAACCTCTTTAAGCTCTCCCTTAAGCTGCCTAACTCATGTCTCCTTGAAATCCTCTATGCCAGAAAACATCTTGCGTCCTAGACTAGCGAAGTCCTTGCATAGCATAGAGAAATTCGTTGCTGTAGGTGGATTAAAGGGATCTCCACCCACATAGGTGCTGTATTGGGCGCTTGCCCTTGCACCTCTAATGCCGTAGGTCTACGGAACCAGTCAGCCATACTATGCAAAGAAAAAGAAACTTAAGCTCGAAAGAACCGAAAGAAGGTTGAACTGGACTTTGAGGGGATTTTTTTTATAAAAACTCTCTTTTATACTTGAAAAACTATTTCTATAATTAAAGTTTCTTTCTAAAAACACTTCTAGTTTGAAGATACGCTACTTTTAAAAATAGGTTACTTTTAGAAAAATACTTTATTTTAGAACATGTCTTTAGGAATCCTGTAACCTTAGGCTCTGATACCAAGTGAAATACCACACACCCCTTAGTATACCAAAAAGAGAATACTAAAAGATGTGGTGTGTTGTGCGTATAGCTAAAAGTTTATAGACACTAAGATTCATAGGACAAATAAATATAACAGCAGAAACAGTAACTCATTAAAATTAAAAACTTCATAAATAAGTCATAACCAAAATATGTCTTAAAATACCAAATACACATGCCTCATGAAAAATACCATCTTAGCCTTAATATCATAGTACATAAATAAAACCATCCCTCTCAAGCGTACCAGTGCATCAAGTCCTAATGAAATAAAACTGAAAGGGAGAAAAATACATGAAGAAAAACTCCGCAGCTGAATCTCCAAGAAAGTTCGAAATCTACTATCCCTACCTCTGCTGGCCTATGAGGAGGGAAAGGGAAAAATAGAGGAGTGGATCAGACTAAAAGTCTGGTGAGTGGAAGTAACTGCTAGTATTCTTATGCAAGATAAAGATAATAGACTTAACAACAGTTCTAGTATAAAGGAAATAATAGAAAAGATAAAGCTAAAATAAAATACTGTTTAACTGTTTTCTTTGGTTATTCCGATTGTTTGCACTTGTCTTAGATTGATGCTTTGATTAGGCTGAAATCCTAATCCTACTGTAATTAGGCTGAAGTACTAATTCTACCCTTTGATCGACCTTCTATCTCTGTTGCGCCACTGTGAGCTAGTTTAATCCTGTGGGTCCCACAGCAAAAGGACACCTATTTAGCGCTTTAGAACTCAATAGCGACTTATATCCCTGCGCCAAGGCCGCATGCTCAGCCACCATTCGGCTCGCACTATCTATTGCTCCCTCTTTTGACCACTTATCTACCCTGAACAGCATAAGCGTGCCTAGCCTCACCTGATCTTTTGTGAGACCACCAGTTCCTGACTGAAGGGGAATGCAACCAGTACGGGTCCTAACAAACAAAATCTAGTTGCACCCCTTGCCCAAATACCTTGATTTGGACTTCTATCCGTTGACCACTTATCTACCCTAAACAGCATAAGCGTGTCCAGGCCCCACCTAATCTACTATGAGATCATCAGTTCCTAACTAAAGGGGGGATGCTGCCGGTATGGGTCCTACTTTTATCTTTGCTTATTAACTTAGTATAAGTCTTTTAAATTAGCCTCTTCTGTAATTCTGTTCTATTTTCTTATTAACTTATTCTAAGTTTTTAAAATAAGCATCTTCTATTGTCTCTGCTCTATTTGCTTATTAACTTAGTATAAGTTGTTAAAATAAGCCTATTCTGTTCTTTTTATTAATTATAACCTACGTTATAATTTCTCTTTTATCTTGGCTTTTTAGTTACAACTACTAGTTGTAAACTTAGTTGCAAATGTCAAAATTTCCTATTTCAGTCTATATTCCTCTTATTACAGTTCTTTTTATTTACATCAAATTTTCTGTATTAGTTTTTTTATATTTTAGTCAATTTAGCAAATTATCCTCTTTTTATTATTTTATTCGCGTAAAAAGGAACAAAAAGAAACTAATATTTACAAACTAAATTCTAACGCAAAATAGATATAAATAAAAATAACTATAGATAATAGTAAATAACTGCAAATAAACGAATAAAATAGCTAAATAAAAATAACTAGATAAAACAGACTGAAAAGAACTTTAAAAAATAGCCGTAAACAACTTATATAAAAATGGTCTCAAAATTGTAGAAAAACTACAACTATTGAGAACCATATTATTTTAAATTACTTAAAAATCTAAAATAATTACTTGAACACTCACCTGTAGTCCTTAGCTCTTTTCCTTGGCCTTTCCGGATCCACTTCTATGGTATAAAATATTTAATTAAAAAGATCTTCTCCTTGGAAAAATAATCCTTTTAGGGTCCAGCCTCAGGCAATGAACCCAGATGGAGAAAATCTAAATGAGAAAAATAGATAGGCATAGGGCCTTATTTATATTGTCACTTGTGGATCTCAGACCATTATATTTGAGTATTAAATCTAGTGCAACCACTTCTTGGGCTTGCTGGGAACCGTCGGATGGAAGCACGAACGCACAGGATTCAAAAGAAATCGAAAAACACGTCACTGCTCAAACCTGTATGGAAATTTGTCTAAGTATGTATGCGGATCGAGCCGACCCTTTATATATATATATATATATATATATTTCTCTTTCTTATTTTCTGATTTCTTCTTTCTTTCATAACTTCTTCGTTTTAGCTCCCAATTTGACAATCTATATATGAAAATTGACCAAAAAATTACCACGAACACAATGATGCAACTTCCGTGGTTCAATTTTGATAATTTCACAAAATTATTTTATTATTTAACTAATTCGTTAATTAATTATTATAGCTTAAATTTTGTGTTGTTATAGGGGTATTGTGGGAAG
The DNA here is from genome assembly GCA_030765085.1 of Allium cepa. Lineage (NCBI taxonomy): Eukaryota > Viridiplantae > Streptophyta > Magnoliopsida > Asparagales > Amaryllidaceae > Allium > Allium cepa. Next base: position 554,981,149 of record CM060940.1, read on the forward strand.
CCCCCTAAATTATGGATTAGGTTTTGTGCAAGTATAAAATAGTCCTCTTATGTTCATGTAGTGGATCTTTTAATTACTCAGAATGTTAGCATGCAAGTTATATCCTCAAAGTTTTACGAAATAAAAATGGCTTCCTAAGCCACTTGTTTTTTTTACTTCTTCCTTGTTCTTATTTTATTTTTTTTGTTCATTTTTATTTACATGCTCTTCAGTTCATGTTAATAGCTTACTTTTATTTTTATGCAAATAGTTTACTTTTATTTTATTCTAATTTGCATTCATTTTGCTTGCTTTCTATGTTGAAATTTACAAGTGTTGAAATGATAACACAAATGAGTAGTTAAACCCCTTCGATTTAGGGGTAATGAAGCTCTCTAAAATTATGTAAATTCAACATATTTTGTGATTTATGGTTTGTTTTACTCTTCATGAAAAGTGAATGTTGATGTAAGTTTATAAAAATGAATTTGATAGCCTATATTGTATTTACAATTAGGCTATTATTATTCAAACATGAATAAAATTTACATCATCATTTTACTAATTGATTTTTTATTATGAAATTAAGGTAGAAACAAAATTTGATGATCTATGTTACTAAATACAGTAGTAAATAGATCACACTTAAAATAGCTTTCGCTTTGACTTCATTTTCATGAGAATTGATAAGTGGCTTTGGTTGTTGTATTATAGTTGATGGTTTAAGTTATGTTAATTAATAATATAAATAAATCAAACTTATGATAAATACATCACTAATTCCACTTAAGATCATATATTATTTTTGTGTTGACTTATGTGAAAATACGAGAGTGGATTTGCCTCTGAATTATTTTCTAATCTCATGTTTTCAATCACTTTCGTTGTAGCATTTTGTTTTACATTTTTAGCTAATCACAATCTCCAATCTTGGTTTAATTTGATTTGTTATAAATTTAAAATTATTTTCAATTCCCTACGGATCGACCCGTATTCACCATGTACTAGAATCATTTTCAATTCCCTACGGATTGACTTGTATTAGCCATTCTTCATGATTTCACCCCAAACCTCCTACCCGTGGCTATACTTGCATAACAGTTCCAAACTTCCTCAAAACATACATCACCAAACTGCTGTAAAAAACCGTGCACCTGACCTCTTCCTTGCTTGAACCACCCTCTACCATTTCTGTCTACTGTCAATACAACATATTTGCACTTATCACCACTTCCATCCCACCACATCAAACATTCATCTTCTATCTTCCCTTTACAACAATTCAAAATACCATCACAACCTATCACCTGCATATATCACCTAAACACCAACTTACTACAATAATGTCAAATACACTGCATGTCACACTGATCCATAACACTCACGGATCACTGATCACCATCCTTTCATTGTTTGCACACACATCAACCACCTCACGCAGTGCTTTACATCTCTCTAATCATCTCTGTCCACTTCCTACAGTTCAACAGCTTCATCATCATTTCCACTGTTTAACTCACTCACCACATACCAAAGCAAACATCATACATTAGCACACTGCCACCACCATACCATATATGTCTATATATCAACATAACAAGCCATCACCCCCTCCAACTTCCTATACAACAATCCAACTCCTCCTCCTTGAATAACTACCACTACTTCACAAACTTCTACAACCATCTACCATAATCAGCCATATAATAAACCACATTACCACCACAACCATCAAACCATATCTGCATATCACTATCACTATGCATAATTTCATATACTTCAAACCATCAACTTCCCCTGCAAACATCTACTACTTATGCTGCTACTACCAGAAAACAACCCCCACCATTCACTTCCCTACAAACAAACCATCTTCCTCTACAAGCATCACCTCATTGCTGCTAATCACCTCTACTTTCATATCACTACAGTCTTCGGTTCAACATTCTCCACTATCACATATACCGTGCATAACTATAAAAACAACATCTTCTTAATTCTATCATTTCTGCTTCAACTTTCAACAGCCTCTGGTGCACCATCTGCCAGCATACAAATCAATAGCTCCATCGTCACAACTGCCTCACCATCTGTCTTCCATCATACCACACCATAAGCCTACAACTAGTGCCATTACTATCATCCACTGATGTTGTGAAGAAACACCTAGCTTCTGCCATTCATTTAAACCAACCATCACCAAACATCCATCCTCTGCCAACAACCTTACTATACCACAACCCCCTACACATCTTCTTTCATCACTACCATGAACTTAAACCTGATCTAACTCTGTCCCCTCCTACATCACCAATTGCTGCAACAAACATACCATAACCCACAACCCACCCTTCTGTAATCTCCAATCTGCATACTACATCACCATCCTCAACTACCTCCACCTGCAAACACCTCATCCACCAACTGCTTTTCTGTTGGAATTCCTAATACTAGATTGAAAGAAAACAACATAGCCCACACATCGCCAAAATTGCAAAGCTATTCTAGTATATTAATAGATTTGCAATGAAGGGATTGGGGCCTTGGAGCACCCAAATATTTGCTTCGTCGTGAGGAGGGAGATCATGCATCACCACCACACATGCGCGCACGCCACTGTCGTCTGTCCGATCGAACCGAACCGGGCCGGGCTCGGGTTTGGGTTTAATATGATCCTATTTTTACTGTAAAACTGGGCCGGATTTTCTGAAAGTTGCAGGCTATACGAACAGGTGCGAATCTGTTCAGAAGCGGATGCAGATTGACTGAAGGGGTGCGACTTCTGAAGCGGGCGTGGGTTTTTTGGCGAAAAGATGCATCCATTAGTAGACGGAAGCGGATGTAACCCATTAGACGTGAACAGGTGCGACATATGGCAGAAATGGGTGCGAACGTAGAACCATTAGCGAACGGGTGCGGCCCGTTAACGAACAGCAGCAATGAAAGGCAACGGGTGCAACTCGTCAAGTGGACGCGACTGTTCGAATGGGTGCCGACGTAATTATAAATAGAAGAGAATACTAATCGCATTCTCATTCCATTCCAATTCTAATTTCTTATGCTTCTTCTTTTCTACTACTCTATACAATAAATCACAGAGTTAACGTACCCATTACAATCTCATGCAGATTACGTCTGTTGTATCTTGGGAGACTTTAAATAAAGTCTAAAGGAAATTGTTATGACAAGCCTCTGGCGGAATTTCCTTCTTCAACCTGTTAGGTTTATAATTGATTTATATATTTATATAATATATATCATTTTCGTTTCTACCTTGAACTATTTCTTTTAATAGTATAACGTTTGATCTATTGCTATAGTTATTATTACTATAGTTGTTAGTTTATTGTTGTAATTATGTACAACATACTTATTATTAAAATAACTAATACAGATTCCAAAGTAGTGGAAATCTGAGTTATAAACTTGTGAGACAAGTTTATCATTGATTAGTCTCTATTTTGGTATATTAGATTTATAACATCTTAAGACTTTCCTGTTTTCGCTAAAACAGAGATGGCAACAGTTGAACTATCAACAAAGGCTACTACACACAACAGGCCTGATCCGTTCAAAGGAGATGGTGATGACTTTATAACATGGAAAAATCAAATGTTATTTTATCTCACCACACTCGGTCTACAACGGTATCTCGAGGAGGAGGAACCGATTCCTGCACCAGGAAAGGAATCAGATGTTGATATGTAGAAGCATTTCGATTTTCTATGTAGAAACTATATTCTGAATTGTCTCGACAAGGTGCTGTACAAAGTATATCAGCCTTTAAAGACAGCAAAAGCACTTTGGAATGGACATGCCACGAAGTACAAGACGTAGAATATCGGTCTTAAGAAATTCATTGTAGACAAATTAATGGACTACAAGATGGTTGACTCCAAACCGGTGACTGCTCAACTGCATGAACTGCAAATCATCATTCATGAACTCGAAGCGGAAGGTCATAAGGTTGGAGAATCATTTTTTGTTGAAATCATCATGGGAAAACTACCGCCATCACGGAGAGATTACCACAACTATCTAAAGCATAAGAGGAAGGAAATCTCTTTGTAGGATCTCATAATCCGACTGAAAATTGAGGTAGATAACCGTGGAGTTACAAAACCAAGCGAGGAGGCATTTGTGGCTGAATGTTCAAAGACCAAAAACAAAAAGAAGAATTTCTAGAAAAAAAAGGAAAACTCCAGACAATAAACCAAAAGACAACAAATGAACAAAAAAGTTTAATGGCAAGTGTTGAGTTTGTGGAAAGGTTGGACATGCCGCTAGAGATTGCAGACTCAAAAAGGACTGCAACAAAGAGGTAAATATAGTAGATAACATGGAAGTAGACGAGTCCAACTTCTCAGCAGTTGTATCTAATGCAATAAGGTTTAGAATCCTAACCAATGGTAGGCAGACACAGGCGCTACTCGTCATGTCTACTATGACAAATCCATGTTTTCTACATACCAAAAATTCGATCATGAAGAAAAACTCTATATGGGTAATTCTGCAGTATCCATGATCGAAGGCAGTGGCACAGTAATCATCAAGTTTACTTCTAGAAAAACTGTCAAGTTGAATGACGTGCTCCACGTTCCAGACATATGTAGGAATCTCATCTCTGGTGTAGTACTATCGAAGAAAGGATTCAAAATAGTGTTCGAGTCAGACAAGATGGTTCTGTCCAAAGCTGGAATGTATACCGGAAGGGGATATTTATGTGATGGCCCATTTAAGGAAAATGTAGCCGTTATCGGCAATAAAACTATGTATTCTGATTATGCTATTAATAAAAGTGAAGTTTCTTACTTGCTTGAGCACGAAATTTTACTATGGCATGATAGATTGGGATACATAAATTTACAAAAAATGAAAATATTATCAAACTTGGGATTAATTCCGAAATTCCAAGTAAATAAAAACTACAAATGTGAGACATGTATAAAAGCAGAAATGATTAAAAAATCATTTCAATCTATTGATAGAAGCACCTAACCACTAGGTTTGGTTCATACAGATTTATGTGATTTTAAATCGTCGCCTACAAGAGGTGGGAAAAAGTACCTTATCACATTTATTGACGATTATACGCGATATTGCTATGTATATCTTTTGAGTAGCAAAATGAAGCAATTACATCATTTATAAAGTACAAGGCTGAGGTAGAAAATCAGTTAAGTAAAAAGATCAAGATATTGAGATCTGATCGAGGTAGAGAATATGAATCACCATTTGAACAGTTCTGTGCCGAAAATGGTATGATTCATCAAACAACAACTCCATATTCACCACAACAAAATGGTGTAGCTGAGAGGAAGGACAGAACGCTAAAAGACATGATTAATGCCATGCTTTTAACCTCTGGTCTACCGACGAACTTGTGGGAGGAAGCCTTAAATATGTCTAATCACATATTAAACAAAGTTCCTCACAATAAAACAGGAACAATTCCATATGAGTTATGGAAAGGACACAAACCAAGTTTTAAATATCTCAAAGTGTGGGGGTGCTTCGCAAAAGTTCAAGTTCCACCTCCCAAGAAAGTCAAACTTGGACCAAAAATAGTAGATTGCTATTTAGGGCTAGCCCAAAATAGTGGTGCCTACAGATTTTTGGTATTCAAGTCTGATATAGCTGATATTCATGTAAATACAATCATGGAATCTAAAGATGCCTCATTCTTTGAAGACGTGTTTGCGCATAAAAGGAATGAAGGGAATAATGTCCTTAAAAGGACAAGAGAAGAATCAAGAAATTCACATGAAGATGAAACTCATCATGAAATTGAGAAAGTTGAACCAAGAAGAAGCGTAAGGGCTAGGACTTCCAAGACATTTTGTTCGGATTTTTTCACATATGCGTTAGAACACGAACCTCAAACGCACAAGGAAGCAATGTCATCTTTTGAATCTTCATGTTGGAAGGAAGCAATTCAAAGTGAAATTGATTCAATTCTAAGTAATAAACTTGGGAAATTGTTGATATTCCACCTGGAATAAAACCTATTAGCTGTAAATGGATTTTCAAAAAGAAAATGAAAGCATATGGCTCTATTAACAAGTATAAAGCCAGATTAGTAGCCAAAGGATATCGTCAAAAAGAAGGCGTAGACTTCTTTGATACGTATTCCCCAGTAGCACAAATAACCTCTTAAGAATGCTAATAGCAATTGCATCGATCTACAATCTAGAAATTCATCAAATGGATGTAAAGACAGCATTCTTAAATGGAGATCTCGATGAGGAGATCTACATATAGCGACTTGAAGGTTTTGTTTCCAAAGGAAATGAAAACAAAGTCTGTAGATTTGTAAAATCATTATACGGACTAAAACAAGCTCCAAAACAATGGCACACAAAATTTGATAGTGTCATGATGAGAAATGGTTTACGTATAAATGAATGCAATAAGAGTGTTTATTATAAACAAATTGGACAATCATATGTGATGATTTGTTTATATATAGACGATATGTTAATATTTGGTCCACATACTCAGGTAATATAGACTATAAAAAAGATGTTAATTAGTAATTTCGATATAAAAGACTTAGGAGTTGTAGACATTATTTGAAATCAAAATAATAAGAACACCTAATGGAATTGAATTATCTTAGTCACACTATGTAGACAAAGTGATTGAAAATTTTCAAAATTTTGGAATTAAAGGAGTAAGAAGATCTTTTAATCCATCAGAAGTACTGCATAAAAACACTAATGAGAGTGTAATGCAACTGGAATACTCTCGTGTAATAGGATGTCTCATGTATCTCATAAATTGCACAAGACCAGATATGCTTGTGCAGTAAGTAGACTAAGCAGGTATACAAGCAATCCAGGAAAAAAACACTGGAAAACACTAATGCGAGTGCTTGGATATTTAAAAAATACCACAAATTATTCCTTACATTATGGAAAATATCCTACCGTCTTAGAAGGATATAGTGATGCAAATTGGATTGCTGATTCAGAGGAATCAAAATCAACAAGTGGTTATGTCTTTACCTTAGCTGGGGCAGCCGTGTCATGGAAATCAACTAAACAAACATGCATCGGTCGGTCCACTATGGAATCAAAGTTCATCGCTTTAGATAAAGCAGGCAAAGAGGCAGAATGGCTTCGTCACTTTTTAGAAGATATTCCGTTTTGGCCTAAACCTATACCGGCAATATGCATACACTGTGATAACCAAGCTGCGCTAAGTAGAGCGCACAACTTTGTGTATGACTGAAAGTCAGGACATACTCGTCGCACCATAACACAGTTAGGCAATTACTCTCAAATGGAACTATTTCCATGGATTTTGTAAGAACAAATGATAACCCAGCGGATCCATTTACTAAAGGTTTATCAAGAGAGAAAATTGACTGCGCATCGAGGGGAATGGGTTTAAAAGCCTAAACCACCGAGAGTTATCCTATACGGAAACCTATCCTAGCGACTGGAGATCCCACAGACTAGGATCAATAGGCAAACCATTTCTGAGTAACTCAAGACGTAATGCATTTGCTTGGACATAGTCCAACTCCATTCCTATGGTGCACAATATAAATGCATGCCTATAGAAGTATTTAAAGGTTAAAACTATATTTTTTAATGATGACCATATCTTGGAAATAACAAGTGGGGTATATGTAGGATACTCTTAATGGTTGCGATCACCTATGTTAGTGTGAGCTGGGTCGGCTCTATGAGAATATTAAAGGCTTATATTTTCTATAAACACTCGCAGAACCAAAAATTGTTCAGGACCAAAATGAACACAACCAAGAGATTGGATGAGAAGGGAATCAATACTTCATAAAGCTTATTGTTTGGATATACAATAAAGGTCGACGGTTCAAGATGAAATAATTCACCGATTAGCCAAGTAGATCCGATAAGTTTTAACTAGGGAAAGTTCAAAGTGAAATATCTACTTATCCACGATAAAGCATTATTCCATATGTACTCTGTGATATTTCACTTTGTGTGGGGGATATGTATATTATCATTCATGTGGGAGATTGTTGGAATTCGTACTACTAGATTGAATTAAAACAACATAGTCCCACATCGCCAAAATTGCAAAGCTATTCTAGTATATTAATAGCTTTGTAATGAAGGGGTTGGGCCTTGGGTCTCCCAAATGTTTGCCTTGTTGTGAGGAGGGAGATCATGCATCACCACCACACATGCACGCGGGCCGCCACCATCCAACTGAATCGAACCGAGATGGGCTCGGGCTTGGGTTCGGGTTTAGGTTTGGGTCTAATATGATCCTATTTTTACTGAAAAACTGGGCCGGGTTTTCTGATAGTTGGAGGCTATATGAATAGGTGCGAATCTGTTCAGAAGCGGGCGTGGATTGACTGAGGGGGTACGATTTCTGAAGCGGGCGTGGGTTTTTTTTGGTGAACGTATGCATCCATTAGCAGACGGAAGCGGGTGCGACCCGTTAGACTCGAATAGGTATGACTTATGGCAGCAGCGAGTACGAACGGAGAACCAGTAGTGAACGGGTGTGGCCCGTTAACGAACAATAGTAATGAAAGGCAACTGGTGCAACCCGTCAGGCGGATGCAACTAATCAAAGGAGTGTGGACGAAATTATAAATAGAAGTGAATACTGATCACATTCTCATTCCATTCCAATTCTAATTTCTTCTGCTTCTTCTTTTCTACTGCTCTATACAATAAATCACAGAGTTGACATACCCACTACAATCTCGTGCAGATTACGTCTGTTGTATCTTGGAAGACTTTAAATAAAGTCTAAAGGAAATTGTTACGACAAGCCTCAGACGAAATTTCATTCTTCAACCGGTTAGGTTTATAATTGATTTATATATATATATATATATATAATTTTCGTTTCTACGTTGTACTATTTCTTTAAATAGTATAATGTTTGATCTATTGCTATAGTTATTATTACTATAGGTGTTAGTTTATTGTGGTAATTATTTACAACGCACTTATTATTAAAATAACTAATACAGATTCCAAAGTAGTGGAAATCTGAGTTATAAACTTGTGAGACAAGTTCACTATTGTTTAGTCTCTGTTTTGGTATACTAGATTTATAACATTTTCATCCTCAACAATCACCATCACCTTACCACCTACCGTTGCTACCAAACATATATCTTCAGCGGCTACTTCATTCACTGACTCCACGAAAGCCATGAAAGCCACCAAAATGGAGAACTAACCACCAGCCTCATTCGCAAACTTCCTGCCACCACAACCCGTTGCCTAACCCAACCACAACTACCAAATCACGACTGTAACCATGTCCAATTGTCGCGAAACCACTTTGCAACCAACCAACAACCATTCGCAGCAATTTTGATTCTGATTTGCGACTTTTAATTTTTGATTGTGATTTTGGGGATTTCAAATTATGTTGAAAAGAGAATTAAGTTTGGGAAGTTCTATGGCATCATCATTTTTAAAAAAGGCACGATTCACTTGGGCCAGGTAGCATTTAGTTAAATGGTTTGGTTTGTTTTACGGATTTGTTTTTATTTAGTGAAGTGTTTTAATTATTATTTTTAAAAAAAGAGGAGTTGTTTTCTTATAATTTGGTTTTGTTTTATCCATTTTTCTAACAAAAATTTACAAATTTGTTTTATTTTGTTTAATTTTTTCTGTTTAATTTGTTTTTAGTTCCATACTAATTAAAAATAGATTTGCTTTGTTTTTGATTTTCTTTTGTTGTTTTCAATTTTCAAGTGTTGATCAAATTTTCAAGTTGCAAAAGCAAATATTCAAAACGAAAATTAGCTCACCAAAAATAAATGCTTTGCTTGCTTGCTAAAAAATTAGCGCTGAAAAAAATATAAAAATAAGTTGCTAATAATTCTGCATGCGTTGGTATCGTGCCATTATCCCTTATTTTTAATTTTTAGTTGCATTGTTAGTTTCTTGCATTTACATTTATATATAAAAAAATTTCAAAAAAAACAAAAATCCATTCGCAGTTGCATTGTTAAATCACGTTTAAATTCTGTTTAGCATTCATGTCATCTTATTTTTTGTTCTAAGGACAACACTCCAATCCATATAAGATGAGGGATTTCATCACCCCTTCTTTGGCCCACAAATCACGTTTCATCATAGAATTTTGACTAATAATAATGGTTAGACAATTGACTTAAGGGGGCCATGATCTAATCTAGGGCTTAATTGTATCTTGACAGTTGCATTCTTTGAACAATTTTTATTTTTTGATGTCTAGGCTATGGTAGAGCAATAACTATTTATAAATATTACAGTGAATCGTAAATATTATAGCGGTTGTTTATCTTAAGGTACTTAAACGTTCGGTTGCATTACTACGGTGGTGTACCGATAACTCCTGCCCATTACCTAGCCAAGAAATACTTTGTTGATTTAAGACAAAGTGTGATCATACAATTTTGGGTTAGGAGCTGCTAAGGACAAAAAATTTGTAATTAAGTCTTTTTCATCATATAGTTGCATTAGTTCATGCATATTTAAAAAAATCCAAAACGAAAAAAAGAAAAATTGTAAATTAAACTTTGTTTTTTCATAAAAAATCCAAAAAAAAACAGAAAAATCCTTTAAATCTTCTCGTTTGAAATTTTGTAAACAAAATCAAAAAATCAAAAAAATTGAGTTCATTTATTTACAAAAACAAAAATCCAAAAAATATTCGAAAACAAAAACATATAAAAAAATTTAAAAGCCAACAAAAAAAACAAAAAAAAAATCACACTTCACTTTTGAAAAATAAATTTCTCTTGGTAAATACTATTTTCTCCTTTAAAAAAACAAAAAACAATTTCTCACTTTATTTTCTAAACCTTTCTTCATTCTCTTAAACTTGATTCTAACTTCTTTCTCTTCCCATATTTTTCTCCCTGGTGTATGAGTATTTGGACTCGTGATACTTCTAAGAATCGTTGGACTCGTGACCCTTCTACATATCGTTTAACTTGAACAAACGATCCTCCTAAAATGGCAAACGAAAATGCCTCTCGAACACTTATGGATAGAATCTTTCCCAATGGAGCTTCTACTCCATATTCCATCACGTTACCCGCCCCAATGGGTAAACATTTCAAAATTCACTCGAACCATACTGCCACGCTTCCAAAATTTGGCAATTTTAAACACGATAGTCCATATATTTTCTTGACAAAATTTGAACAAGTTTGCGTAAACATGAAAATCCAACAACTTTCTGATGATGGAATCAAACTTTAATTAATTACATTTGCTCTTACGGATTATGATGAAAAATGGTTGTACAGCTTAACATCTAACTCAATTAAAATTTGGGAAGAATATGTGAATATTTTCTTAAAAAAGTTCTACTCATGGGAAAAAACATCTAAAATTCGAAACGGAATCTTAATTTTTCATCGATTCAGGAGAGAACCATTCGAAAAATATTTTGAAAGATTTAAAGAGCTTTTGATAAAATGTCTACACTATAACTTCAAAAAATGGACGCTTTGCCAAATCTTATAAGGTGGACTCGAAAATAGCTCATGAACCATGCTCGAATCATTGTGCCAAGGAAACTTTCTCTTCCAACATCATGATGATGCTTGGCAATTTCTTGAAAACCTAGTCAAAAAGTCATCCCAATGGGAACATTCAAACAAAAAGCAATTTACTCATGATCGAGTGCACGCTCGGTGGGATCATCTCTAGCCTTCGAAGCTAAAATCTATGCAATGATTAATAAATTTGACAAAGTTTTCTCATCAAACCAAATGAACCAAGCTTCCCAACCCATATGCTATAAATGCAATGATCCTAATCATATAGCCGATCGGTGCCTTAATTCTGTCGAACAACTCAACGCTTTCAACAAGGTTAAAAATGACCCGTTTTCTCCAACATACAATCCTGCTTGGAGAAATCATCCGAATTTTTCTTGGAGCCAAAACAATCCCAATACGAATGTGGTTCATCCCAATTTTCAAGCATTTCTGAATAATGCTTTGAATCGTCCCTTTCGACCCAATCATTTCCATCCAAACTTTGTGGGTCCGTCTCAAAATCAACCACAACAATTGAACAATAATTTTGCTCCTCCTCCCAACAATAGACATTTAAGTTAACATGAAAATGGTCTGGAAACGTCGGCTAAAGCAACCACTCAAAGCCTCTAATCAAACAACAATTTGCAAAATTTATTGACCTCATATATGCAAAGAACGAGCCAATTGATTGCAAAACTTGAAATGCTAATGAGTCAACTAGCCACATCTGTAAGTTAACGTGAACGGAGCACATTCCTATGCTACCCCATTCCAAATCCTAGAAATCAAAATGCTAATTCCAGTCAAGCCCTTGTTGTTTAAGATAACAAAGTAACCCAATTGAATGCTATCACAACTCTATGTTCGGGTAAACAAATCGATAATTGAGTCATTAATCCGATTGATTTACCAGAAATCCCTTTTGATACTTCTAAAACAAAAAAGAAACTAAACCAAACGTTGAGCTAAATTCCAATCCAAGTTCTTATTGTACTCAAATAGACCTGCCTATTGAGTATCATGTTCCATTTCCATATCATCTTCGACCAAAGAAACACCCGGACTAAGTGGAAAAAATGTTGGAAATTTTTAAACAAGTGAAATTAACATCCCATTTCTTGACATCGTTCAACAAGTCCCAACGCTGGCTAAATATCTTAAGGATTTGTGTACCCAAAAGTGACACACTCAGTTGCCTAAAAAGTCTTCTTAGCAGCCATTTTGAGTGACCTTGTCCTAACACATTCCCGTTAAATACAAAGATCCTAGTTTCCCTACAATCTCGTCTACAATTGAAGACAAGACGATTAACAAATGCTTGATAGATTTAGGTATGAGTGTCAATTTGATTCCATACCCTGTCTATGAACAATTAGGCTTAGGTGAGCTCAAATCCACAAAGGTCATGCTTCAATTCGTTGATCTTTCCATTAAGAAGCTTGTGGGAGAAATTGAGGACGTGCTCCTATTCCCCGTTGATTTTATCGTTCCCAGAACACAACCTTAGACCAACCCTGTAAGTCAAATCCCTTTGATATTGGATAGTCCATTCTTAGCCACCTCAAACGCCTTAATCAATTGTTGTAACGATTCAATGAAAATCACTTCTAGAAACATTACTTTGGATATTAACTTTTTCAATCTTGAAAATCAATCGAATGAACCAAGCGGCGAAACGTTGGAAGTTAATGCCATTTACGATAACTTCGAAAATGAGATGATTGACCTTAATGATGAACGCGAAGCCGAGTATGAAAGATTGTTTCATGAAATATCCAACGAGATTGAATAAGTACGCTCCCCTTTGAATCACATCCAATTGAGTTCAAATCTCAACCTAATTCTTTGATCGAGTAAACCCCAAAGTTGGACCTCAAACCCCTTCCTAATCACCTTAAGTATGCATAGTTAGGTGATAACAAAACATTTCCTGTCTTAATTTCTACAACTCTCTCATTTGATGAAGAAACTTCCTTACTTTCAATCCTTTCGAAAAATAAGAAGCAATTGGATGGTGGATTACCGATATAAAGGTAATTAGTCCCACTCTTGTTCAACACCGCGTTCATTTAATTAACAATGCTAAGCCTGTTTATGACGCAAAATTTAGGCTTAATCCCAAAATGAAAGATGCGGTTCATGAAGAAATTCTTAAACTTCTTGATAATGGTATCATATACCCAATCTCTGATAGTTCATAGGTTAGCCCAACTCATGTCGTGCCGAAAAAGTCTGGGATTACCGTTATCAAGAACGATTCTAAAGAACTTATTCCAATTCGTACTCAAACGGGCTGGCATGTTTGCATTGGCTATCGAAAAGTAAATGTCGCAGCACGTAAGGATTCAGTTCCCTCTTCCTTTTATTGACCAAATGCTTGTATGTTTAGCCGGTCATGAATTCTATTACTTTCTTGATGGTTATTCTGTCTATAACCAAATTCTAGTCGCTCCCGAAGATCAAGAGAAGAAAACTTTCACGTGTCCCTTTGGCACTTTTGCGTATCGGCGTATGCCCTTTGGCTTGTGCAATGCTCCTACAACATTTCAAAGATGCCTGATCAGCATCTTTTCAGATACGATTGAATGTTTTCTTGAAGTGTTTATGGACGATTTTTCTATCTTTGGAAACTCTTTTTCTGAGTGCTTGCACTATCTTGAATTATTTCTTAAACAATGCAAGGATAGACACTTAACGGTATATTGGGGGAAAATGCCACTTCATAGTCACTCAAGGCATAGTCCTTGGACATGTCATTTCAAATAATGGCATTGAGGTAGATAAAGCGAAAATCGATGTCATTGCAAATCTACCCATTCCCATATCTGCTAAAGACATTCGGCCTTTCCTTGGACACGTGGGTTTTTATCAATGCTTTATGAAAGACTTCAGTAAGATTGCTCGATCTCTTACGACTCTTCTTGAAAAAGACGTTCCTTTCGATTTTAACTATGATTGTGCCTCTATTTTTGAATGTCTTAAAAATGAACTCGTTTCTGCTCTTGTAATTTACTCATCGAATTGGGATCTTCCATTTGAAATAATGTGTGATGCTTCGAATTTTGCAATTGGTGCTGTCTTAGGACAGTGCATCAATAAAAATTCTTTACGTTTTCTACTACACTAGTATGACTCTAAACGATGCTCAATTTAATTACAAAACCATTGAAAAAGAGCTTCTAGCGGTAGTTTTTGCTCTCGAAAAATTGCGACAATATTTATAGGCCCACACATCACTATTTACATGGACCATTCTGCTCTTCGGTATCTTTTCGCTAAAAAGGACACCAAGTCTCGCTTAATTCGTTGGATTCTTTTACTATAAGAATCTGATCTTACAATCAAGGAAAAAAAGGTTCCGACAATGTCATAGTAGATCACTTGTCTCATTTCTCCAATGCACAATCGCCTTTACCAATCAATGAAAAATTTCCCAATGACAACTTCTTTCTGTCTATGTTGATCCATGGTATGCTGACATAGTGAACTATCTAGTCACTAAAGAAACTCCCTCAATTTGGTCGAAACAAGATGAATATAAATTGCTATCCCACATCAAGTACTTTGATTGGGATGATCCATGCTTATTTAAATACTTTTCTAACCAAATCATTCAACATTTTTTACCGGATTGCAAAATCAAGAGTGTTCTCTTGTTTTCTCACGATCAAGCATGCGGTGGACATATCGGTCCTCAAAAAACTACTGAAAAGGTGCTTCAGTTTGGTTTCTATTGGCTTACTCCTTTCAAAGACTCATACGAACTTTGTAAAACTTGCAATCGATGCCAAATGCTTGGAAAAATTTCTAAATGAAATATGATGCCTCCAAACCCCATTCTTACGATCGAAATTTTTGATGTTCGGGATATCGACTTCATGGGACCTTTTCCTATTTCTTTTTGAAAATTTTATATTCTTATCGCTGTTGATTACGTTTCAAAATGGTTCGAAGCTATTCCGTGTAAAATCAATGACCATAGAATTGTTGTGAAATTCCTTAAAAAACAACTTTGCGAGGTTCAAAACACCTCGCACAATATCAGTGAAAATGAATTGCAATCGTTCTTTTGAAACTTTAATTAAGAAATACTCTATAATCCATAAGTTAACCACTGCGTATCACCTCAAACTTGTGGCCAAGTTGAAGTTTCAAATCGTCAAATAAAATAAATCTTGAAGAAGGCAGTTAACAAAAATCGAAAAGATTAGTCTCAGGAATTGACCGACGTGCTTTTGGCTTATGCTACTGCTTTTAAAACTAACCTTAGGATGTCCCCTTTTCGTTTAGTTTATGGAAAAGCTTGCCATTTTCTAGTTAAAATCGAACACAAAGTGTTGTGGGCGATAAAGAATTTAAACTTCGATCTCGAGAAAGCTGGTGAAAACCGCTCACTCAACGAACTAAAAGAACTTAGAAATGATGCATATGGAAACGAAAAAATTTACAAAGAAAGAAAAGTAGTTTTCATGACAATTTAATCCTAAGAAAAACGTTTTCGCCAAACCAGAAAGTTCTTATATATGACTCTAGACTTCATTTATCCCCTGGGAAACTAAAATCGAGATGGACGGACCATTTGTGGTACAAACTGTTTTTCCTTATGGTGCCATAGATATACAATACCCCAGGATGGATCGATTTTCAAAGTCAACGGTCATCATTTGAAACCTTTCTTGGAATTGCCAAGTAAGCAATAGAAGGAGCTCATGATTCTTTATGTGCCTTACTATGTCTAATGTTAATCCTCTTTTGTAAATATGTACATATTTTTCCCCATCACATTCATTATATCATGCATTGACTGTAGGGACACATTTAAAATCAAGTGTGAGGGGGAATGCTATCTTCTTTTTGATTTTTCATGGTTTATTTTTTTCATTTTCTTTCCTAAACTTAAAAAAATAAAAAAAAATGAGAAAAAACAAAAAAAATCTTAAAACAAATTTCTCTTTAGCATTTTGATTTATTTTTGAAAAAACACTATAGGATGAGTACAAGGTTGATTATCAAATTGAAATTTTCGCAAATTTATTTGTCTTAACAAAAATAAAAATAAAGTTTGATTACAAGTAACGATGATTTGCCTAGTATATAGGAAGGATCATGGATGATAATTATCAAGTATATCCAAATTGAAATCTTTGTTTAATAAGTGGTTGATTTAAGGTAAAGGAGATAATATTTTAAATCTTTTAAGTTATGTAATGCCAAGATGTTATTGTAAAACTCTCTCTTCATAAAAAAGAATATATATATATATACACACTTTTTTGTATATATTTTATTAAAACCTAGAGTCACGTATTCACAGCAAGTGTGTACACTCGTCATGCTTTGTACCCTCCTCATGTAAGCCCAAAAGGCAGTGCATGATCGGTATATCAGTTTATTTGAATTAGGTGTATGTATATAAAAATTCTTTCATTAATAATGCTACAGTCTATAGGCGTGCACACTTATGTGTACACTTGCTATGCTCTGTATTCCCCTTACGTAAGCCTGAAAGGCAGTGCATAGGTCATATATCTGACCTTAGTTTTCTGATTTAGGCATATGTAAATATTGTTAATATCAATAAAACTTTCAAATGAAGAGAGAGTCGGAAATTGAAACCCAAGCACTATTTGCACTTATGTGATTTGACTTGTTATTCAAAATAAATGAAAATATCACTTTAAAAAACTTTGATTTTGAACTAAGGATTTGTTTCATAGTTGCACTATGTTATCTACCGAAACAACTAGCCAAACTAAAGTCTAATTGTGATGATTATTTAATTATTGTTTGGAGTTAACTTATTCATGTCGATTTGAAAGTAATCTTCGTTTGTAAATGTTTTCAAAAACTTGCATCCATGTCTTTGTATATAAATCTTACATTTAGGAGTATATCGTATTGCATTTGGATTTTCTAGGTTGTATCCGCTGAAAACCCTCATGAGACAACACTCGTCCTACTAGGGACACCTAGAGGTTCAACGACTTGTTGCATATGCTCAATGCAATCGTGTTTTTTATGAAAACAGATTTATCTTAATTTTTCTTTATTCGAGGATGAATAAAGAGATAAGTATGGGGGTATATGATGTGCACGTAAATGCGCATATTTTTACATCCATGTTTAATCTATTTTTATTTAAATAAATGTCGTAAATGTGTATTTTTACATATTTAAAACTAAATTTCAAATATGCTTTCAATTTATCATTCATACAACAATGTGGGAGTAAAATGGTAATTTTGTTCATGAATTAATTTTGAGATATTTATTTGCACATTTTTGTTTTAATTATAGGAATTTTGGATGGAAATATGAAGATATTCCCATGGAAATATGCATGCATAAGGATGGAAACAAAGGAATGAATATGGAAATAATTCAAACTTATGCATCATGGAGGATCCCACCTGCCCACTTATCTTAATCTATAATTAGGAGCTGATGCACAAGTTAGTGGAGGTGAAAGTTACATGCATACTTGATGATGGATTAATTAGACACTAATGATAATTTGGTGGCCACCCTTTCTAAGGGGTATTTTGGTAAGCCTACTAAAGTATGGATTAGGATTTTGTGTATGTATAAAGAGCCCTCTTATGTTCATGTAATAGATCTTTTAATTACTTAAGATATTAGCATGCAAGTTGTAGCCTCGAAGTTTTATGAAATAAAAAATGGCTTCCCAACCCTCTTGTTCTTTTACTTATTCCTTGTTCATATTTAATTTTCCTTTTCATTTTTATTTACATGCTCTTCCATTTCATGTTAGTAGCATAGTTTTATTTTTATGCAAATAGTTTAGTTCTTTTTTATTCTAATTAACTTTCATTTTGCAAGCTTTTCTACATTGAAATTCACAAGCGTTGAAATGATAATACAAATGAGCAGCTAAAGCCCTTCAATATAGGGGTAATGAAGCTCTCTAAAATTATGTAAATTCAACATATTTTGTGATTTACAGTCTCTTTTATGCTTCATAAAAAGTAAATGTTGATGTAAGTTTATAAAACTGAATTTGGTAGCCTATGTTGTATTTACAAATAGTGTAACGACCTAGAATTTATATTAATTAAAATTCGTATGTTTAATTGATTTTAAATATCAATAAGTGAAATTTATAAGTCGAATAATTTATATTTCGAATAATTGGATTTAATTGGATAATTAATCGATAAATTAATAGTTGAAATTTCAGAAATAATTGAAATTTGGGTTTAATATGATTGAAAATGATTTGTAAAATTTTATTATATCATATTAAAGTTAGAATAACATTATAGAACTTTTAAAAATCGAATTTAAAGTTAAGTTGTGAAAATTGAATATTTTAATATTTAATTGACGAGTTAAAATAGCCATTTTTCAAACAGTCTCGGATTTTGACAAAACCAGTTTCATCGGATCCGTAATGTGATATTATTGTAAGATTTCAAATTTCTAGTCAATCGGATTTACCGTTTGTCTGAGGCAAGCCAAAACGCATAGAAAATCGCTTAATCGATTTAATTTGAAATCGATCATTTATTGCCGTAACTCGCACAGATGAACGAATTGCCCTTCGAAACACGTTCCATTGTGTTCGGAACGTGGGGTAAACCTTAGAAACGCCAACCGGCACGCTTCGTTTGGAGTTCGAAATTTTTTTGATGAATAGTGTCGCGTATTTTTCTATAAAAGCACCTAAACCATTCACATTTGCAAACAACTAAGTTAGGGTTTCATCTCCTTTACCCTAGCCGCCAGAATTGAAACCAATGGCCGAAATCGTCCCATATTGTTATTCTATTATCTCTTGCTCAAATCAATATTTTCGAAAAACTTCCAACCCGAGGATCGAAGGGCTCATCGAGACGATCGTATCCATACGGTTGAGATCGTGAACGAGTCGAGGTAGAGGCCTGAATTTGCTCAAGTAGGTGGTGCGTTCGTTCGAAATTTTCGAAGTGACGGGGGCGCGTGGCGATGCCGCTCGTGACACGGGTGTCGAGGAGGCTGTGACGCTTCATTTGGGGGTCTCCGATCGATCTCGAACTGAGTATGGTGGAAGCGGCCGTCGATCTTTACTTGCGTGCGTTGGGTTCATTCACGCGATCTGGTGCCTGCATTCGCGTGGGGAAGAACATTTCGGCGGCTCTGATCTGCTTTTCGAATTTCTACGGCCCAGATTATCCAAGGTTTAAAATTAAAGAGATGTGTAAATTCATATATATAATAAATTTTTTAAACTTTGAAATAACATATCTTTTCGATACGAGGTCAAAAAATCACGAATCAAATTACGTTGGAATCGTTTTGTCAAGCATAGGCAATGGAACTGGATTGGAGTTGTTTGGAGCTAGTGAAAATTTCGAGAAAAATTAAACATCCGTTTAATTTTATTCGAAATAAAACGCTGGAACTATATTGAAATCAAGGTGAGAACTTCTCACTCAATCGAATCGGTTTTGATTCAAATTTTAAAAAGTTAGATTTAAAATTGCTTGATTGTATGTTTGAATGATGATTGTTATCTATTTATTGTTAAAATAGACATTATACGCCGTATATTAAGCGGAGGTTATTTATTAAAAACATATACCGCGATAATTCCAACCTGTATGGAATTGGTATTATATATGTACTTGGAGTTGATTTCCCGCATTATATAGAGGATGAGACCATATTGCGTCGCATAATAGCGGATAGTATTTTACAAAATCCCATATACCGCGATATTTCGTCTTGAAGCGAAATTGGTATTGTGCTACCATCTTTAGATGCAGGGAAACAGGTTGGAGGGATCCAACTGGATTCCTCAAACATTTGAATTGGTTTCAATGTTGTGTGTTGATCTATTTGTTGATCTATTTATAATCTGTGTGATTATCTTTGTGATTGAGATTGTTAAAGGCTGAATTTAGCCGAATATATTTTGGTACCGTTAGATGCCGAAAATAAGTAAAATTTGATTTTTGAAAATTTAAGTTGAGAATTCATAATAAAATTTAATTTTGGAATTTATTCATTTTAAATAAGATATTATTTGGAAAATAAAAGTTATGTATGATTTTGGAGTTATATAAGCTTTAATAACGATTTGTAAATTATGAAAAGGATTGGTTTATTTAAACGGGGATTTTTTAATTATTATAAATGATTTATATAAAATATTTATAAAATTGATATTTAAAAATTAAAAATATTGGAATTATAAAACAAGTTTTTATAAGTGTTAAAATTGAATATAAATGGATTTTGTAAGTGAATCAAATCTATATATTTATAAATTGTGGAATTATAAATGAATAGATTTTATAAAATAAAAGATTTATAAGTAATTAACTTATAAATTGGATTTTTGCATGTAAATGGAATATGGATAGAATTTGTTAATAAAGTGATTTTATAAGTTGAAGTGGCCATAAAATATAAATGGAATTTATAAACGTTGTTTTATAAATCCAAAAATGGCTTATTTTGATAAGTTAATTATTATAGCTTATTAAAGGAAATATATCCACGATTTTGGACAGTGGATAATCCTTTAAATAAAATATGTAGAAATGTTGAATTTGGATAAGGAAGTATATTCACGATTTTGGACAGTGAATAATATATTAAAGAAATATTTTGGAAAAGTGATGTTTTAAATGGAATTAAAACGATTTAAAAATGTTTTAAAATGTATAAAGTATCGAAACCATAGATTTCAACATTCATTGTTGAAATAGACGTTTTCGAGAAATAGAAGGAAATGGTGGACTATAACACTGTTGTTATAGTAAATGATTTCCGAAAGGAAATGTTTTATATAGTATTGGGATTTATATATCTATTTTAATTTCGAATCCCTATACTAGTGATTTTGGGTTGTCGTAACGATGTTTTATGTAACATTCGTTTTGACCCAAATAAATGTGTTTAAGAAGAATGTTTTTCCTTATAAAATAAAATATATACTTAATTTGGATTTAAGTATATTGAATATTTTCAAAATGTTGCAAATAAATAGATTGGTGAATTACTTATTATTAAATAAGTATGGAAATGTTTTTCCAATATGAAGTGAATGTTTTGAGATTTTTATCTTTTAAAGATAAATTGAAAATGAATATTAGAAATCGATTTAAAAATCGTATATTCATAGATATTTTGGAATTGTAAATTCACTATGGAATTTATAAAAGAAAGGGAAATTAGTTAAAAATAAACGTTGATTTATTTTTGAAGTGTGGTAACTAATTTACGGATTTGGAACGTAAATTTAATAAATCGGTAAGGATTTATTTAATTGGTTTAAATGAATCATTTTGAAATGAAAATTGTAAGGGTGTAAATTGACTTGAAATTGGTTTTCAAATGGTTGAAGTGTGGGATATATATCTTATAAAGATATTTTTGAAAATAAATAATTTGGGAAAATTATTTATAATCAGGTGATGTTGTGAATAATGATTGATGGTTAAATAACCGACTATCAATATTGACCTTTAAATAGGTATTTGTTGTGAATTGGTTGAAATTGAAATGCTATACTTATTTTTAAATTATTGCGCTCGTTATTCGGATTACCCATTCCGAATAATGATGCGACGTAATGGATAGCATTAAAGACCAGTGGTGAAGACCGGGTATTTGTGAAAATGATAAGATGACCTATCGATTGTCTCTGCACCGTTAGCTACGGTATGGAGATTTCCTTTGTGATGGGAAGTTTTATCGGAATTGTGAATACCCGGATTGCAAGGGCTTCTTTGGAAGTGCCTTCGGTTCTGTTCGAACCCGGAACAGACTTGTATTGTTACGTGTCTAACATTACATTTTGAGATATAAAGCAGATTTCTTTCAAATACACTTCTGTTGGTGGCAGAGAATTTATTCTCTTAGCTTAACACCCTTCTCTGAGACGTACGCGCTTAGAGGTTATGCAGTTGAAGGTTATCAGCGATATATTCCTAATTTGGTAATATGGCATGCTGAGTGTTGCTATGTGATGATTGTTTATTGATCATTTGTTGATCAAAGCGTGGCTTTGTGAAAAAGCACAGCTTTGTGGATGAGACTTCGTCAGACCTCACTCCCCGGAAATGGTCAAAACATGAATATGCGGCAAGGTTATGAGGGTCGTGCCCTTTAGGGTATGTCATTTCCTTCTGGAAAGGGTGGTATCATGATATGGAGCCCAGATACTTACTCATGACGACACACTATATTTATTACTGTGTGGTGTTGGTTATCGAGCGCTCGGATAAAGGTCCAAAGGGACCGGGGGATGGCATATTCGTGTAGTAGTTACCTAGCGACAAAGGTAACCCGACCTTGTGTTGGCAAAGAGCTGGTTAAGTTCTCGGGACGTCCCGCCAGAGGCGATCCCATGTGGCAGTAGGAAGTTCCGCTGCGACTGTGAGATTCTGATGTTGTTCTCTGTTTCTTCTTCTTCTTTCTTCTTCTTCTTCTATCTTTTTCTTCTTCTTTAACCATAACATTTCGGTTTTCCGGTCTTCAATGCTCGGCAGTTGATACAGGGGACGTATTGATGTCGGTTTTCGTGCGTCGAAAAATCGCAACGTTACAAATAGGCAATTATTATTCGAGCATAAATACTTTACGTTATCATTTTACTAACTGATTTTTGATTATGAATCAAGGTAGAAACTAAATTTGATGATCTATGTTACGAAATATAATAGTAAATAGATTATACTTAAAATAGCTTTTGTTTTGACTTCATTTTCATGAGAATTGATAAGTGGCTTTGGTTATTGTATTATAGTTTAATGGTTTAAGTTATGTTAATTAATAACATAAATAAACTATACTTATGATAAATACATCACTAATTTCACTTAAGATAAAAAATAGATCATAAATTATTTTTATGTTCATTTATGTAAAAATATGAGAGTGGATTTGCCTCTAAATTATTTTCTAGTCTCATATTTTCAATCACTTTTGTTCTAGCAATTTTTTTTACATGTTTAGCTAATCACAACTTCAAACCTTGGTTTACTTTGACTGAATAAAAATTTTAAAATCATTTTCAATTCCCTGTGGATCAACCCTTGTTCGCCACATACTAGAATTGTACGTCGTGCGCTTGTGTTAATTTATAATTCAAATTTATCAGCTATTTTCTAATTCGATGGAAAATTAGCTGTTAAACATACGACGTTTCAAATAAGGATCTATTACTCGATTTTTGATGGCGAGCACATAATGAGGGTTCTTGATATGGATCAAGATTTTCTATCGTAACTACAGCTATGTAAGGAGAGCAGAGATTCCTAATCTAGGAGCATGATTAGGTTCTGCACTAGTAAATCGGATGAGCGATATTGGTTTGGAAGTAGGGTTATTTTTTCGAATAGTGATCGAATCAGATTCTGTGTATGAACGATCTATGAACATCATGCGGGCTTATGAATAGCATTGAGTGTTTTTGTGCTGAAATTTCGGGGACGAAATTCTTTTTAAGGGGGAAGAGTGTAACGACCTACATTTTTGGGTCTCGAATTCGAATATTTAATTTGTTAAATATTCGAATTTGAATTAAATTATAATATAATCTATGTTTATAATTTGGACCTGATTTTAAAAGACGTATTTTTAATTTAATTTGTGAAATTTTTCTGTAATTTTTAACCTAGAGAATAAGTAAATTTTCATTTAACGTATTTTATACAAACGCTGGCATTTTGAGATTTAAAAGAATTTAATAACTTGTCTACTTTGTTTTTATTTTTTGATCGTGTAATATTGTTATATGCAATCATAATTTATTTTATGTCGATCGCGGCTCGTAATCGAACGCGGTCTGTTATGGCGAGGTATCAGAATATAATTTAAAATTAAACGCAACCACACGGTACACATAGTACACAACATCACTTTTTTTCTTTCTTTCTTCTGCTCAGCCATAACTTTGTCCCCCCATTTTGGATGCACCTCCCTGTCTCCCTTAGTTTTGATTTTTATTTGGTCTGGTATAGGAGGAGGTGAGCATGTAATCATGTGTATATAAGGTTATGTTAGGCAAGGCCTCTTCTTCTTCATTATTCCTTTTCTTTTCTTTGGTAAATTTCAAAACAATTGAAAATTAATTCCTTCTTCATCTTCAAAAATTAATTGCTCTCAAACCACCTTGAATTAGCACTTACCGTCAGCGGGAGAGTTGTGAGGTTTTGAGTCTAGTTTATTTTAAAAATAATTTCGTTGGTTTTCCTTAAGTGGTTTGAGAGATATTTATTAATAATAGTAAGTGGTCGAGAAAACGATCGTTTTCGACGATCACGAATTGACGAACGGAGGACATGGATGTGACCGTAGCATTGAATCATGATTTTTGGTAGTCGTTTGGTGATTTTAGGGTTGTGAATCATCGGGGAGGAGGAGATGATCGAAAAATGTTCAAAAAATAATTTCAGGCGAACCGGTGGTTGAGGGGTTGATTGGAGGAGTCGAGGAGGAGCATAGGATCGAGACGGAGGGGATGACCATAGTCGATTTCTAATTTGAGCTTTGGTTTGTCGTGGGTTGATCGATTTAGGATTTTTATGGTTATTTGGGTTACGCTTGGTTTTCAAAGGGGTGATGGCGATAGGAAGCATCAGGGTGGAGCGGAGTTCGCATGGAGGTAGGTCGAGGGTGGCAGGGATAATGACAGTGAAATGGGAGGCTAACGATGATTGAGGCAGACATGGGGGATGGATTTTCGAACTAGAGGTTCATCAAATTATCGGAGCACTCGGTTGGGTTTCGATCTAGTTGGCCGGAGAGGAAGGTGGCAAGTTGAAGGAGGTGCGCGTGATCAGGTGGAGCTGGTAAGACTATAGGCAAGGTGGTAGGTGGCTTAGGGTACAAGTGCACGTGCACGCGTGCAGGACTGTCTGCATATCATTTCAATTGTTTGTCTAGAGTCGCGTATGGGGGGTGAGCATCAGTTTGGGGAAGAAAGGATAACATGGGTTGGACGTGGGTTTGGGTTAGGATGGTTAGGCTCGGCCCATTTAGCTTGAAGGTGAGAAATTCTTGTTTAATCTAATTATATTATTATGTGTACAACTTTAAAATGCTATAATGTGACCATTTTAAATTCGATTTGCATACAGATTTTTATTTTGTACTCGTATAGACGAGTACAACATTTTAGTATAAATTATTGATATCTTTGGACAAGTATAAATTTGTGACATATTAATACGACAGAATTTAAATCACATTATTTTAAATAATAACGTAGTTTAATTTTATATACCTTAAATATTGATGCTTATTTGGCAAAATAAATTATTGTTGAGTTAAATTGGACCAAATGTGTAATTGGACATCTATTAGTGGAATAAAACACTGTTCCGCTAATTAAATTAACTTGGTAATTAATTATCCGAATAAATCCCCGTTCTGCTACTTTATATTTTAGACATTTGCTTATATATCGTAAACTGATATGCCACTTAACATAAGTGATATATTAACCAATGATGGTTAAGTGTTCGATTTATTTACATAGTCGGGGATTATGTAAATATCTGTTATTGAATTAAAAAGTTAATGGGATAATATGGTAAGTACCATGGTGATCGATAAGCCTCCTTTGAATCTGAAAAGCTAATTATGGATTTGAAAGTTATTTTAAGAATAATTATTTTTATTTTAAGGTTTATAGATAATTATTATTCAGTAATAAGATTTAAAATGGTAATAACTTAATAATAATAATTGTAAAGACAACTTTCATTTGTTTTAATAATGTTTTAAGTTAATTATTTTATTAATATGATTCTTAACGGTTATCCTTAATGACAGTTTAATTATCATTTTAAAGTTATTTTATTAGTATTTTAAAAATATTTTGATTTTAATTTAATTACTTATTCAAAATTATTTAACAATACTTTAAATTTTAATTAAAGTTAATTCATTATATTGACTTAAGTTATTTAATTATATTTAAAGGATAATTAATTTTTAAATTAATATTAGTTTAAGGTTGACTAGTTACTATTTTAATAAAATTTAAAGTTAACTTATTATTATATTAATATTGTTTTGAAGCTAATATTTATATAATAATGGTGTTTAAAAATTTATCCAATATATTATTAATGAGATTTTAAAGGAAGCATTTTAAATGAGGTCTAATTTGAAGGAAATAGAAGGATGTTTATTATTTAAAGTTATTTTAAATAATATATGGGTTACTAAGGGAACCTTAATGACTCAAGGAGTTAATTAAATAAGTTGTTTAAACATGAGAAGAGTTTTATAAATGGTTAAGATATTTATGAAAGAATTTATATACGAGTTTTAAAGATCTGACAAGGAGAAATTTTGTAAACAGGGGTTTGAGATTTATTAAGAATGTTTTATAATGGGATTGGAGATTTATAAAGAAACTTTGTAAATAGATTTGGTAATATTTATAAAATAAAAGGGTTTTAGGAAGAAATGGTTGACCTTCATGGCGTAATTCAAGGGGTAGCGATTGCCTACAGTTTACTATGGATTCGCTAGGATAGTGACGTAACCATTGTGTTAGCTATGATCCATAGTCGATATTGAACGGTACTTTCCATATCTATTTTTTTAGAAGTTTTCAAGTTCCTAAGTTTTAGAATTGAAATGTTTTGTTAATATACTTATAGCATTGAGATAAGTATATAGTTATATTTTTTAAGTATTGAAAATATAATGGTTTGTGAATATACTTACACTGTTGAGATAAGTATATGGAAGTAATTTCCATGTGTCTAAAATGTGAATTAAAATTAGTTTAAAAGGTTTAGTGATTTTCACGGGAAATGTAATCTTTATTTGAATGTTTGTTTATTTGATAGTTAAATAACCGAATATCAAATCTCGGCCCAAAAATATGTAATCCATCTTTATTTTGGTGATGGGGAAACATTCCCTACTTAACACCAAAGGATTTTAACTCTGGAAATATCTAGGGGATGCACGAGAATTACGTGGTACAATTATCGTCGGTGGTGCTATACTGTATGTATAAACTCGTTTTGTTCTTTTAGGAAAAATGATAAGGAGATTCGTCCACTTAAACGGTTAGGGGGTGATCCTTGTTCTTATGTATTGTCTTATTATTTCCTAAAGAATGGGTATTTAGCATTCCAAAAGTCAACATTTGGTTCTGTAGAGCTTCCTAGAAGCGGAAGAGTGTACTCGTAAGAGATGACTCGAACCGATGACTACTCCGAAAACTATATACGGCTCTATGGAGGAGATTCATGATATATTGAGATGTTGGGATCCATGTGTGTTTCTGAGACCCGTTGGGTTTTGAGAATCTGGGTGTGATTCCAAGATCTAATTGAGATATGGGAATCTATGTGTAATTCCGAGACCATTGTGATATTGGAATCCATGTGGGATTCCATGATCAATTTGGTAGTGGTGCATAAGCTGGAATGCCGGACGTAGCCTCATCAGCGGGAATGACTAAAACCAGAGATAGGAGGCATGGCCAGTAGGGTTAACAAACCCATAGGGTGTTGTTGACTCCACCTAGACATTATCAACAGTTGTTATGCATGCATGGGGCGATGCACTCGGACTTAGCGAGACCAGCTATGTTTTTCCTATGGTACATAACTAGGGATGCATGTTGCGTTGAAAGATATCTCTGATCCTTGTGCAGGAGGGCCATTCCTCGAATTACTTAGGGCACCTCCATGGAAATTCTACATAATTAACGAATGTGCCTTATCGATTGTATTGTTGTGATGTACACTCACGAGCATCACAACCATTTGATTATTATTATTTTCGCCCTTTTACATTATTATAATATCAATGGATTTTCTGATATAAAGGTTTTGTTTATCGTAAGGCAAAAATCTGTCCTTGTTTATGTGCGGCGTGGTCTTACGAGATGCCCATGATTTTAAAAGATTTTACAAGTTAAAATAAATAAAATTCCTTGTGATTTAGGTACTCACATTGGTTTTACCAAACTGATCGGGGCGTTGTTTTCCTATAACGCTCGGTCAGACTTAGCATATTTCCAAGTTTACTTAGATATTTGGAGCTTCAGCAGACAAGCTCAAGGCCCAGAGACGTATCCAAATATAACGACCCATAAATTTCATGGATTTAATTTTGTTAAATTAATGAGTTTTGTAATAAAATTTAGTAGAAATAAAAAACTTTATAAGCAAATATTGAAATGAACGCTAAATTAAATTATATAAATGGCGACTTAAAACCTATTTACTAGCAATATGAATAAATTTCAATAAATGAAATAGAATAAGTATTATACCTGGATATAAAATTCATTTAAAGGAAATTTATTTATATGTTAATGTAAATTTAGAAAATATGATAATTCCATTCGTACTTGTAAGCTATTACTATAAGTTGCGTGTTGTAGAGGATGGATTGAATTGAAATTTATATTTAATCTAAATGGAAATATTAAAGGCTTATAATAACGGAAAAATTAGGTAATAAAAGTTAGCACAAGTGGATAAATAATAACCATATAAGAGAAATAAATGTAAGCATTTAAAATATTAATTAATGTTGGTTTGATGATAACGTAACTGGTGATTAATTTGATAGTAACGGAAGAGCGAACGCAAAGTAATAAAAGAGTAGGTTTATGTTAAGTAATAATTTGTGGTTTTGGGAAATAAAGTTGAAGTTTTGATAATTAAGAAATTAATAAGAAAAAGTATGCAAAGTAAGTTATAGAATGTAAAGTAAGTTATAATAATAAGTAGAAATTGAATGACATTAATACAAGATAATGAAGTGCAAATTTTAGGTTTAAAATAAAGTGTGGATGAAAATTTGATTGGTTATATTAATTGAATGGAATTCAACTTTGATGGGAAAGGTAAATGGATATTTGGTAATAAACTTAAACGGACTTAAATAGTGCATTTATTTCATTTATACATAATAATAAGTAATGATTGAATAAAAACCTATACCTGTAAATATCTATAATATTTGAGTGGAAATAATAAACTTATAAATGTGGGTTTGAGATTTTTACAACAATTTTTATGAGTTATATACTTAGTTCATTCAATTAAATTGGAAATCATTGCAATAAATATAAATTTAATGTTATGCAAATTGAGATAAACAATTGGAAAATGTTAAAGTATCTGGATATATATATTAAATTAAATGGTAAACCCTTTTATTTGAAATTTATGAATGGAATGAATATAGGTTAGAGTACCGATTATTGTATGTTGCCTATTTTGGTAACTTGTTAATTTAAAATTTTGAAATCAGTTACAATAATTTTAATCGAGTATTGCGTTAATGTTAATTAAAATAATATTTGTAAATGTTAAGACTTTTTGTATTGGATAGTTTTTTGTAATATAAGACTTGGAAATAAAGTTATTAACGTATTGGAAAACGATTACATTTACATGAAATTAATTGTCTCATTTATGTGGGTGAGAACTGTAATTGAAAATTATAAAGGTAATGAGAAACGGAATTGCATATTTATTAATATAAAAGAATGAAACCTATTTAATGAACTAATTGAGTTTCTAATTTTAGCACATGTATATAGTTGGGTTGGAATAATAATTTGGAATAACAACTTCAATATATTTAGAAATAATAATTTATACAAAGGGAAGCTAGAAATTTGAATATATACGGAATGAAATGTGAGACAAGTGTTAACTGCGTTACAAAGTAATTATAGGCTCAATTAAAGGTTTGGAATTGAATCTAATCATTTTAATTGGAAACCTATTAAAATAAATTTGGATTGGGTGATTTATTTCCAATTAAATCAGTTCACGTTTCAAAATTTAATGCTAGTTTATTGCATATATGTTTATACCTAAATTTAAACTTATGTTTAGATCCAATCAGATCATTAAAAAGAAAGGATTATTTATAATATGAAGATAGGCTAATTTAAGGTAAGTAATTAATGGGTGGAATGAAATGGGTTTAATGTAAATGTTATATTAGGCTGTAAATCAATTTGTAATAAAATTTTATTTAATTGGAAGGTAATCGATAATTTATGAATTTGATGGTAAATATATACATAAGATGATGATTGTTGATTTAATAAAGAGAATTGAATACGAATGGTATAAAATTTCATTGAAATAAGATTTTATAATTTATTGAATTTACTTTAATTAAATGTAAACACTAAATTTTTTGCAATAAATCCTTATTTGATATGGAGGTTTGGTTAATAAATTTGAAGCTAATTGCAATCATAAATGATAGAAATGGTAAGTTGACCATTTATTCATAATAAGATCTAAAAATCAAATAAATGGATTTTTGGAACTTAAATTGACAAATTGTGAATTCATTTAAATTTGGATCCATCTGTCTATTCCAACTTCATCTATAAATACCCCGCTAAACCCTAGCCTCCGCCTACTCTCATTTGGCTGAGCGTAAAATTTCTTTAGCTCCTTCTCCTCCTCAATGACAGACAAAATTTCAAATCCAGATCCATTTCAAAATCAGAGTCAAAAAGTCAAAGTCGTCAGAAAAATCTCAAAATAATGTATGTTGAAGCTCTCGACGAGCGTAATTCAATGTTGTAATTCATTTTTCAATTCGATGCATCGTTGACCAGAAATCGCGGTCAAAATTGATTTGGGCGTTTTTGACTGGTGCGTCCGATCGGAAAATCCCTTCTTGGTTATGTAGAGGGGCTAGCACGTTGTTCATCGGCGAAGTTTTGCGGGGAATTGACCGTCGAATTGGTGGCTAGGCGTGGTCAAAGATCGGTCAAACGGAGGTGTGTTGGGTTCCACTTGCTGTGCGCGTTTATGAAAGTGGTGAGTGAGGTTTACGTGGTGTAACAACCCGCATATTTATCGAGTTTATATTTAAATATTTTTATTTAAATATTAAATCGTTAATCGGATTTTGGTCCAAAAAAAACTACTTTTTGCAAACAGTCAAATTAGGACTCGAGACCACTTCCATTGAGTTCGAAATGTCGTTTACTACTTTTTAAGTATAAACATCGATAGGTTTGAAGTTAGTGAAATTTCACTAACTTTTCCCGCTTTGGACTTTGGGTTAGTTTAGCCTATTAAGCCCAAATTCCAACCCTCTTCTCCTCACTCTTCATAAATTTCCTAACTAACTCAAGCTTTGGCATTAATGGTGAAGAGAATGGGAAATTAAAACTCCAAGCTCAAATTCAATTGCAACTCCAACATTCAACTCCAAATTCAAGTAGAAGATATTGGATTCAAGCTTTGGATTGCTTCTCCTTGCTTTCAAGCTTCATCTTCATAAATTTTAGTGCAAAGGTGAGATTTTTATCTCACAAATCTAGTCTATAACTATATTGGACTGTTGGGAATGATTCCTTATCACTTTTGCATGCACATTTGCCTTTGGTTTGGATTGGATTGGCGAAAAACTCCAATTTTTAGCATTTTTGGAAATTTCCTGCACTTAGCTCGTTCTGGCCACTTGACTCCTTCGGTGATAGGTCGCAAGGTCACTGGGTCATAGGTCGTAGGGCTTTAGGTCGTTCTGGAAGAATTGACACCTCAGACTTAGGTCGCTCACGAGTTTAGCCTTAAGTCGTAGGTCGCTCGCGAGTTAAGCCTTAAGTCGTAGGTCGCTCACGAGTTAGGCCTTAAGCCGTAGGTCGCTCGCGAGTTAAGCTTTAAGTCTTAGGTCGTTTCCGACCTATAATCTCTAGGCAAACGTTAAGTCGCTCGCCCTCGTTTATCTCGTAGGTCGTCTCCGACCTAAGCTCCTGATGAGTCGTTCGAGTTAGGTCATTGGACCATTTACCTTAGGTCGCTCGTCCACTAAGTCGGCCTGGTTTATCTCGTAGGTCGTCTCCGACCTAAGCTCCTGATAAGTCGTTCGAGTTAGGTCGTTGGACCATTTACCTTAGGTCGCTCGACTCTGTTAAGTCGTAGGTCGTTAGACCTTAGGTCGTTCGCCTTCCTTAAGTCGCTCGACCCCTCCACACTAGGTCGCTCGGCTTGCTTGAGTCGTAGGTCGTTGGACCTTAAGTCGCATGCCTCCCTTAACTCTAGTTAGGTCGCTCAGCCATTGTGTTAGGTCGCGTGAACCCTTAGGTCGTTAGACCTCATTTTGCTTTAGGTCGTAGGCCGCTTGTCTTCACTTAGGTCGTACCGTTTTGGACGGGGCGCTGCCCCCTGGACCCCCGCGACCTGACCGGGCAGGTCGAACCCCGTAAGCGGTGGCGTTGCCCCCGCACCCCCACCTTGGGGGATTGCCACCCCCCTGGACCCCCCCTCCGTAGGGTATCTTATCTGAAAAACATTGAGCTGATTTTCTTGGATTTTATTCACATCTCCGTATACGATCTTTGTGATTGATTGTTTCTACAATTGCTTCTGTGTTTTGTCATTTTATAATATAAAGGTTTCAATACTAGTAGTAAATATCAAAACTCTTTTAACAAACAATTTCAACTCTATTTTTAATAACAAAGCTCTTTTCTTAAACCGTTTTCCAATCTATTAGTATATACAAACCTTTACCTCACTCGGATGAGAAATCTAATTAAACGACTTAGTAAAACAAGTGGTATGAAACGCTTGCGTTCACTTCGTCGGTTAATTCTTGGACTTGTTCGATTGAACCTCTTGTGACAATTTTATTAGTGAAGATTTACAGTTTGTTCGTAAATATTTAAGTTAAGCAAGTGGTTATGGGACATGAAGCTAAACTTCTATATTTACTAGCTTAGTGTAATTGACACTTCTCGTTGATCATGACGATCATTCTGATGCTTTAGACTAGCAACTGTGCGATGTCTCTTGTTGCGAGGTTAGACTAGACACCACTTGTGTGATTCCACTCACACATACCTTTTTGCTTTTTGGTTAGTCTCGACCTTAATCTGTGTGATTCCATTCACACATGTGGGGTAGCTCCCCTTGGTCTTCGGACCGTCATGTGATAGGCCTCTTTCTCTTTTCTATGATTTCTGGACTTCTTGCATTGATTTCTAGAATTTATGTCATTAACTTGTTATGAGTACAAGTTTGGGGTATGAGGCCCTTTCCGAATCTTTGAGAAGATTCTTGTGATATTGATTATCTCTTATTGATTGATCTTCTGTTGATCATTATTTACATACTTATAGTGGTATGTCATCATGGATATTTTATGTTTATGCCATATCTTTTATGTTATATCTTGTCATCTGATATTTATAGCTAGACTGACCCGTTTATTATTTTTTTTAAATAATACTCGGGTCAGACCGAGATGTTACAGGTGCTTCTGCTTGACTTCTTCCCAAGGATTCATCACTCTGACTTTTGGCTAACTGTTTAGATTAGCAGTTTTTTGTTGTATACATTTGAGATATAGACTCATAGTTGTATTCTTTTGTATAGCACGTGTTGCTATTCTTTTGTATTATTGTGGATCTTTTGACCACTACTCTGATGTACACTTTCATGTGTTAGTTATATATTCATATCTTCTTCCGCCTTTGTGATATGGATGTCTGTGACTGATTTGCGTTATGCTTATTTCTACGTTTGTTTCCGAAGATTATTTATAGCCACCGTGTGATAAGCAATTACATGGATGGTCGCTCCTCAACAGCCTTATTCTCCGTGCTAGTTGACAGCACTACTCCGTAGTGTTCTTGGCTAGCGTGGGTATAGAGGTGGGGCGTCACATGTGTCATGTTGCAAGGTGAATTGTGTTCTTTTTTTGTTATTTTATTTTTGAAATTCAAGCACAATTTTTGCTATATTTTTCACATACGAACTCCGTTTCATGCGCGGTTTTTTGTTAGGATTGTATTGAAGTTCCGGACTTGATGACGCTGGTTTGGACGGATTTGGAGACCGTCAAATTTTGGATTTAAATCGGATTTAAATTCGATTTAAATTCAAAAGCTGAGTGTTTTAACCCACTCACAACTTCTAAAAATTCTTATGTTTGTTAAATTGGCTTAATATATGAGTAGAAATTTATTTACGACTGTTTGGCATGTTTTATTTATCATCTCTGCAAAATCGCATTTATTTAATTTAACTGTTAATTAATTTTATTATTGCATATAAATTGACAATTAAAATTTAGTTATTTGCATATAAACTGATAGTTAAACAATTAATAAATTTATTATTGAATATAAACTGTTAGTTATTAACTATTAGTTATTACCCGTTATATTTTATATGTTTTATATTGATGATTGGTTAAATTGATGATGATAGCAATAAATTGGTTGACGGTTGATATTGGGTGAATGGATGATGTGTTCTATATTATATAATCTGCAACTTATGCATTTTCATTTCATTCAGGATCGCGGTTTGAAATGATATATAACCTTAATTTTATTTTTAAATTGCGGATTGAAATGATAAATATCCGTATCACTTGACCATAGGATAGAAAATTATATACAGGCCCCGCGGTATATATAAAAAAAATTATTTTTGAAATGATTTTATGGTTTGGGTATGATACGGTTTAATAAATAGTAAATTTGGATATGATATAAATATATTTTATATATCCATATATAGCTAAATTTTGAATTTAAGCTATGAATAAATCTGTTAAATAAAAATGAATAAGTTGAAACTGGAAATTGATAATCTATATTATATGTTTTAAGTACAGGTTAAGATCTTGCATATATATAGAGTTTTAAATGATTCAAATCAATTAAGATTGAAAGATAAATGGGAAATTAATTGGAATTAAGCTTATTTAAAATTTAAATCGATAAGTGATGTTAACTTATTGAAATTGGAAGTTTAAAGGTATGATATTCATAACTGGATTTAATTGATAATTCTAGTATAAATAAATGGAAGGAGATAATTAGTGTTAATAAATTAAGTTTTATTTTAAATGGTTATGGATATATCATGTAAACCTTTCAAAACTAAATAATAGGAAAATGAATTGTTGATTTGAAATTTCCAACCTTAGTTTTGAAATTTATTAAAAACTCAAAGTTTGAAAATATTGAAATCGAAGTGTTTTATTCAAACTGAAAGTTAATCTAGAAGTTATGGGTTTAGACTGAATTTAAAGTGAATAAAAAGTGTGAAGGCGTGGAAATTATTTACTTTTAAAGAAACTTTAAATTCAACTGTTTTATTTTGTATACTGCTGAATATCCAAACCATTTAAGTTTTGAAAGTTATGGTTTTAAAACTATGGATTTCAAAGTATTATATTGAAAGTTAAAATTTAAATATTTGGTTTCGAGGTATTATAAATTTTAAAAGTGGCATGATTTTGGAAAAGAAATGTATTTGAAATAAAATGATATCATATTTATTTGGGTTTTAAAAAGGAAATGATATCGTATTTATGGGTTTTGAAATGGATAATTTTATTCTGGTTTTGAAAGTATAATTATTTTAATGACCGCGGTGTTATAATAACCTTTGGTTGTTGAAGAGACCAGGATCGGAAGTTTTCATACTCTCTGCCAACTCTGAAAACTACTTTAACAACCGTGTAAGCGGTGGAGATTCCAGAATGAAGTAGGTTGGTGGCGGCGTTTCCTGTAAGGTAAATACGTGGACCCAACTCCCGTGAGTTGGCGTAAGGTGGCTAAAATAGGAGCGATTGACGGGTTAATAATGTAGCACCTTTGATCGGACACATCCCTTCAATATTATACTTTGACTTTTGGATTGATTCGATGGCCACTTTTGATTTCTTTGGCTTAGGGGTGTGGCTCGAAGTGGGCGGTAGCTGCGGCTATGCGTTACCACCGACCCGGAAGCGTAATTGGTATATCTACCCTGGCATTGCCTAGTTGTGCCGTGTCACCTACCCTATCGCGCCTTATACGATATTGGTTTTGTACCATACCTATGGAGTGCCCTCTGACGACGCCCAGTACGGGGGATGTTACGGTACTGTATAGACTATGGGAATATATTATGTGTTAAGGTAGAAAATGTAAAGCCTTAACGCTATTTAAAAGTAAGTTTATTTTATTATACACTATTATAATAGCGCAATATACTACATAGTAAATAGTTTAACGGATCCTTACGAGATGTAAATTCCGAGCATCTCTTGAGTTACTGCACTCATATTTATTTCTGTTAATTTAACTTACATAAGATCTTTTAGTTCTGACTCGAGTCTTTTTGTCTTTCCAATTCGCTCGGGTCAGTCCGAGCGTTTCAGGATTTGAAGATTTTATTCTGGAGGACGAAGACGAAGATTTGTAGTATTACTATCTACATATTATCCCACTACACTATTTAATTCCGCTGCATTGATATTATTGGTATGTGAACTCTGATATTTAATTGTATAAAGAATAATCAAATGTTTTGTAAACAATTTTATGAACTGTATATTTTATTATTATATTTTATCCTTCCGCTGTGAGATTCTGTTTTCTTTTTATTTCTTTCTTGTTTTTCTTATTTACCCCATAACAATCCGCCCTTACGTACGGTTTGAATTGGCACGTGTGTCGATTTATAGCGTGCGAAAAGGCGAGACATTACATCTGGTATCAGAGCTTTGGTTTAGCGATAAACCTTAGCTTTGTGGGGTTTGACTCTTTACTAATAGGGTAGTAATACCCTATGGGAGTCGCTGAGTGTATATATGAGAGAGCGTATTTGTTAGTGTTATAAAAAGGTTTTAATATTGTGTTAATGTGTTCCGTTTTGTATTTATAAACTCTGGCTGGTGCATGGGACGCTGTGACATCAATAGGAATTTCTAAACACTTAATAGGACAGACCGACATAATATTTGTTTTTAATATAGGTGAATGAAATAAATTTGCCTATTATATTTTCTATATATAAAAATATTTTATAAAGACATATATTTTGTTGCTATAGATTGGGTGTTAGGTAATGAAAATATAAATAATAGTTGAAACTAAGTTGAAAATAAAATAAATGAAAAGTGGAAACTTAGAACTTAAGTTCCGGGGTTTTTGAAGATTTCTTTCAATAGATATTGGAATATAATAATAATTTTGTTAGAAGTATTTTCTGATATAAATATTTCATTAGAATTTGAAAGAAATGTTTTAAAAGAAATAAGTTGTACTCCCCCTCTGTCGCTGGAAAATAATTTCGGTGATGTTGGCCGCATCATCGACATTCATTTTCAAGTTTCAAAGTGGGAAGGCCAATGTAGTAGTTTTACTACAAGATTATTTTGACAGACAAATAAATATTTTTAAATTGTTTTAAATATAATTGGATATATAAATTTTAAGTAAATATTTATCTATTATTTTAAAATGATTTGAAATTTAACCCGCTACTTAATTCTTAAGTTCCATTAATTAATAGTTTCAATTAAGTATAGTAAATTGGAATCTTACTAATTTATAATTGGAACTTTTACTAAAAATAAGTAATTAAATGCAAGGGTATAAATGAAATTTAAAAGAAACTTGGAATTGTAACCTATGAAACAAATAATGTAAATATTGAACCATTAATCAATTAGAGGAATTGAGAAAAATTTGTATAACTGTTATGCCAAGTAACTAAAATTGAACATGAATATTATTAATAAATGAATAAATAAAATTTAGTAAAAGAAATTGAGAAATGAATGAATGTAACGCAAATAAAGAAATAAATGAGAATTAAAAGAAATCATTATATGAGTAAAAAGGGAAATCAAACAACAATGTATGATATGAAATTAATAAGAATGAACTTAATTTATTGATTGAAATTGTTGTTTGTTTTGTTTTGTGGTTGTTGGGTAAGGATACCTTAAAGTTGATTGGATGAATAAATAATCTATTTAGTTTCATCAAGGACTGTTGAGTAAAAGGTGGGCTAAATAGTTTATTTTCCATTCTGTACGATTTAAAGTTTGAACCCAAACAACTATTATTTGTTTGATATGAATGAATGATTGATTTTATGGTTGTATGCCTTGTTGCAAGTGTTTGTTGTACTGATTGTTGTTGTGGTTGAAACAACCTTAAATATTTCATCTTATATAAATTGTTAACCCTTTTAGATTATATTAGTGAAATGCAGGTTATGGAAGCAATTGCTACTGCTTTTGGTTCCATAAATAAGCGTTAATTGCCCGACAAATAGGTACATTTTCGGATTACGGTTTATAACGCTATTATATTGTTTTCCTATGTTGGGATATATATTATTTTGGAAAATATATGTTATATATTATTATATTTGATGTTATATTTTCTCCCGAGCCTCTACGTACAAAGGAGACTCTGCCAAAATTTTCCGTAAATTTTGGACTTAGAAAATATTTTGAAAATGTTTCCAAACTTTATTAAATTTGAGTATAAAAAGATTTAATTGGTATAAATTGTTATATTTTATTTTAATTAATTAATTTAGTAAATTATTGTTTTATAAAGTTGATATTTTGAATAAGATATATTGTCTATTTAATTTTTTCTTTTTCCTTCTTTTCCTTTTCGGGGACGAAAAGTTTTGAGTGGGGGAGAGTGTAACGACCCGTAAATTTCGTGGATTTAATTTGGTTAAATTAATGAGTTTTGTAATAAAATTTAGTAGAAATAAAAAACTTTATAAGCAAATATTGAAATGAACGCTAAATTAAATTATATAAATGGCGACTTAAAACCGATTTACTAGCAATATGAATAAATTTCAATAAATGAAATAGAGTAAGTATTATACCAGGATATAAAATTCATTTAAAGTAAATTTATTTATATGTTAGTGTAAATTTAGAAAATATGGTAATTCTATTCGTACTTGTAAGCTGTTACTATAAGTTGCGTGTTGAAGAGGATGGATTGAATTGAAATTTATATTTAATTTAAATGGAAATATTAAAGGCTTATAATAACCGAAGATTTAGGTAATAAAAGTTAGTACAAGTGGATAAATAATAACCATATAAGAGAAATAAATGTAAGCATTTAAAATATTAATTAATGTTGGTTTGATGATAACGTAACTGGCGATTAATTTGATAGTAACGGAAGTGTGAACGTAAAGTAATAAAAGAATAGATTTATGTTAAGTAATAATTTGTGGTTTTGGGAAATAAAGTTGAAGTTTTGATAATTAAGAAATTAATAAGAAAAAGTATGCAAAGTAAGTTATAGAACGTAAAGTAAGTTATAATAGTAAGTAGAAATTGGATGACATTAATACAAGATAATGAAGTGCAAATTTTAGGTTTAAAATAAAATGTGGATGGAAATTTGATTGGTTATATTAATTGAATGGAATTCAACTTTGATGGGAAAGGTAAATGGATATTTGGTAATAAACTTAAACGGACTTAAATAGTGCATTTATTTCATTTATACATAATAATAAGTAATGATTGAATAAAAACCTATACCTGTAAATATCTATAATATTTGAGTGGCAATAATAAACTTATAAATGTGGGTTTGAGATTTTTACAATAATTTTTATGAGTTATATACTTAGTTCATTCAATTAAATTGGAAATCATTGCAATAAATATAAATTTAATGTTATGCAAATTGAGATAAACAATTGGAAAATGTTAAAGTATCTAGATATATATATTAAATTAAATGGTAAACCCTTTTATTTGAAATTTATGAATGGAATGAATATAGGTTAGAGTAACGATTATTGTATGTTGCCTATTTTGGTAACTTGTTAATTTACAATTTTGAAATCAGTTACAATAATTTTAATTGAGTATTGCGTTAATGTTAATTAAAGTAGTATTTGTAAATGTTAAGACTTTTTGTATTGGATAGTTTGTTGTAATATAAGACTTGGAAATAAAGTTATTAACGTATTGGAAAACGATTACATTTACATGAAATTAATTGTCTTATTTATGTGGGTGAGAACTGTAATTGAAAAGTATAAAGGTAATGAGCAACGAAAATGCATATTTATTTCATAAGTTAATATAAAAGAATGAAAGCTATTTAATGAATTAATTGAGTTTCTAATTTTAGCACATGTATATAGTTGGGTTGGAATAATAATTTGGAATAACAACTTCAATATATTTGGAAATAATAATTTATACAAAGGGAAGCTGTAAATTTGAATATATATGGAATGAAATGTGAGACAAGTGTTACTGCGTTACAAAGTAATGATAGGCTCAATTAAAGGGTTGGAATTGAATCTAATCAGTTTAATTGGAAACCTATTAAAATAAATTTGGATTGGGTGATTTATTTCCAATTAAATCAGTTCAC
Source organism: Allium cepa (assembly GCA_030765085.1). NCBI lineage: Eukaryota > Viridiplantae > Streptophyta > Magnoliopsida > Asparagales > Amaryllidaceae > Allium > Allium cepa. The sequence goes on from CM060940.1 coordinate 555,021,780, forward strand.
GTTTCAAAATTTAATGCTAGTTTATTGCATATATGTTTATACCTAAATTTAAACCTATGTTTAGATCCAATCAGATCATTAAAAAGAAAGGATTATTTATAATATGAAGATAGGCTAATTTAAGGTTAACAATTAATGGGGGAATGAAATGAGTTTAATGTAAATGTTATATTAGGCTGTAAATCAATTTGTAATAAATTTTTATTTAATTGGAAGGTAATAGATAATTCATGAATTTGATGGTAAATATATACATAAGATGATGATTGTTGATTTAATAAAGAGAATTGAATACGAATGGTATAAAATTTCATTGAAATAAGATTTTATAATTTATTGAATTTACTTTAATTAAATGTAAACACTAAATTTTTTGCAATAAATCCTTATTTGATATGGAGGTTTGGTTAATAAATTTGAAGCTAATTGCAATCATAAATGATAGAAATCGTAAGTTGACCATTTATTCATAATAAGATCTAAAAATAAAATAAATGGATTTTCGGAATTTAAATTGATAAATTGTGAATTCATTTAAATTCGGATCCATCTGTCTATTCCAACTTCATCTATAAATACCCCGCTAAACCCTAGCCTCCGCCTACTCTCATTTTTCTGCGCGTAAAATTTCTTCAGCTCCTTCTCCTCCTCAATGGCAGACAAAATTTCAGATCCAGATCCATTTCAAAATCAGAGTCAAAAAGTCAAAGTCGTCGGAAAAATCTGAAAATAATATATGTTGAAGCTCTCGACGAGCGTATTTCAATGGTGTAATTCATTTTTCAATTCGATGCATCGTTGACCAGAAATCGCGGTCAAAATTGATTTGGGCGTTTTTGACTGGTGCGTCTGATCGGAAAATCCCTTCTGGGTTATGTAGAGGGGCTAGCACGTTGTTCATCGGCGAAGTTTTGCGGCGAATTGACGGTCGAATTGGTGTCTAGGCGTGGTCACGGTCAAACAGAGGTGTGTTGGGTTCCACTTGCTGTGCGCGCGTTTATGAAAGAGAGGAGTGAGGTTGACGTGGCCTGTTGCAAGGTGAATTGTGTTCTTTTTTTTGTTATTTTATTTTTGAAATTCAAGGGCAATTTTCGCTATATTTTTCACATACGAACTCTGTTTCATGTGCGGTTTTTTATGTTAGGATCGTATTGAAATTCCGGACTTGATGACGCTTGTTTGGACGGATTTGGAGACCGTCAAATTTTTGGGTTTAAATCGGATTTGAATTCGATTTAAATTCAAAAGGTGAGTGTTTTAACCCACTCACAACTTCTATAAATTCTTATGTTTGTTAAATTGGCTTAAGATATGGGTAGAAATTTATTTACGACTATTTGGCATGTTTTATTTAATATCTCTGCAAAATCGCATTTATTTAATTTAATTGTTAATTAATTTTATTATTGCATATAAATTGACAGTTAAAATTTAGTTATTTGCATATAAACTGATAGTTAAACAATTAATAAATTTATTATTGAATATAAACTGTTAGTTATTAACTGTTAGTTATTACCCGTTATATTTTATATGCTTTATATTAATGATTGGTTAAATTGATGATGATAGCAATAAATTGGTTGATGGTTGATATTGGGTGAATGGATGATGTGTTCTATATTATACAAACTACAACTTATGCATTTTCATTTCGTTCGGGATTGCGGTTTGAAATGATATATAACCGTAATTTTATTTTTAAATTGCGGATTGAAATGATAAATATCCGTATCACTTGACCATAGGATAGAAAAGTATATACAGGCACCGCGGTATATAAAAAAAGTTATTTTTGAAATGATTTTATGGTTTGGGTATGATACGGTTTAATAGTAAATTTGGATATGATATAAATATATTTTATATATACATATATAGTTAAATTTTTAATTTAAGCTATGAATAAATCTGTTAAATAAAAATGAATAAGTTGAAACTGGAAATTGATAATCTATATTATATGTTTTAAGTACAGATTAAGATCTTGTATATATATAGAGTTTTAAATGATTCAAATCAATTAAGATTGAAAGATAAATGGGAAATTAATTAGAATTAAGCTTATTTAAAATTTAAATCCATAAGTTGATGTTAACTTATTGAAATTGGAAGTTTAAAGGTATGATATTCATAACTGGATTTAATGGATAATTCTAGTATAAATAAATGGAAGGAGATAATTAGTGTTAATAAATTAAGTTTTATTTTAAATGGTTATGGATATATCATGTAAACCTTTCAAAACTAAATAATAGGGAAATGAATTGTTGATTTGAAATTTATTAAATACTCAAAGTTTGAAAATTTGAAATCGAAGTGTTTTATTCAAACTGAAAGTGAATCTAAAAGTTATGGGTTTAGACTGAATTCAAAGTGAATAAAAAGTGTGAAGGCGTGGAAATTATTTACTTTTAAAGAAACTTTAAATTCAACTGTTTTATTTTATATACTGCTGAATATCCAAACCATTTAAGTTTTGAAAGTTATGGTTTTAAAACTATGGATTTCGAAGTATTATGTTGAAAGTTAAAATTTAAATACTTGGTTTCGAGGTATTATAAATTTTAAAAGTGGCATGATTTTGGAAAAGAAATATATTTGAAATAAAATGATATCATATTTATTTGGGTTTTAAAAGGGAAATGATATCTTATTTATGGGTTTTGAAATGGATAATTTTATTCTGGTTTTGAAAGTATACTTATTTTAATGACCGCGGTATTATAATAACCTTTGGTTGTTGAAGAGACCGGGATCGGAAGTTTTCATACTCTCTGCCAACTCCGAAAACCACTTTAACAACCGTGTACGCGGTGGAGATTCCAGAATGAAGTAGGTTGGTGGCGGCGTTTCCTGTAAGGTAAATAAGTGGACCCAACTCCTGTGACGCCCCACCTCTATACCCACGCTAGCCAAGAACATTATGGTGAATGCTGTCGACTAGCACGGAGAATAAGGCTGTTGAGGAGCGACCATCCGTGTAATTGCTTTTTGCGAGCATCGATAGGTCAGATAGTATAACATGCAATACTTTATCAAGAGAAAATCCGACATACCGACACAAACTCAAAGCTACTACATAGTGGCTATAATATCTTCGGAAACAAATACAGAAATAAACATAACATAAATCATTTACAGATAATTCATATCACAAAGGCGGAAGAAGATATGAATATATAATTTACACATGAAAGTGTATATCAGAGTAGTGGTCACAAGGATCCACAAATATACAAAAGAATAGAAACACGTGCTATACAAAAGAATACAACAACGAGTCTGTATCTCAGGTGTATATGACAAAATAAACTACTAATCTAAGTAGTTTGCCAAAAGTCAGAGTAATGAATCCCTGGGGAGAAGTCAAGCATAAGCACCTGTAACATCTCGGTCTGACCCGAGTACCTATAAATATCAGATGCAACGATATAGAATAAGAGATATGACTAAACACATAATAATCACAATGCCTAGCTGTGATATATATAAGTAATTGAAAATCAACAAGAGATTAATCAATATCACCAATCTACACAAGAATCAAAGGAAATGTCATACTTCTTATTTCGTGGTCACATTTCGTTCTACAAACCATAAATATTGACGATTATATCAATGTCAATCACAAAAGTCAATGATACACAAATTCACCAATGCACAAATATTGATAAAACTTATCAATGGAAATCACGAAAATTGGTGAAGCACAAATTCTAGAAATCATCTCAAGAAATCCAGTAAATGACACACAAATTCACCTATGCACAAAAATTGATAAATCATATCAATAGAAATCACAAAAATAGGTGAAGAAGGAAATTCCAGAATTCAACACACGAAAACCAGAAATCACACAAAATAGGGGGAGGCCTATCACACGAACGGGAGCATGAAAACTCACCAACAGCTGTAACACACGAACGAGAAGCTATCTCATGGTAGCCATCCATTAATTTGGCACACGAATGGTCCGAAGACCTGACATACGAATGGTCCGAAGACCGTGGGTTGCTACCCCACCAATTTGAGTCGAAACTCCACAAAACGGGGTTTAGTCTCCCTTGCAGACAAAGAGACATCGCACATTGCTAGTCTAAATCACAAAAATGATCGTCATGATCAACGAGAAGTGTCAATTACACTAAGCTAGTAAATATATGAGTTTAGCTTCATGTCCCATAACCACTTGCTTAACTTAAATATTTACGAACAAACTGTAGATCTCCACTATGAAATTGTCACAAGAGATTCAATCGAACAAGTCCAAGAATTAACCGACAAAGTGAACGCAAGTGTTTCATACCACTCGTTTTACTAAGTCGTTTAATTAGATTTCTCATACGAGTGAGGTAAAGGTTTGTATATACTAATAGATTGGAAGACGGTTTTATAAACGAATTTGGTATTGAAAATAGAGTTGAAATCGTTTTAAGGAAAAGAGTTTTGATATTTACTACTAGTATTGAAACCTTTGTATTTTTAAAGTGACAAAACACAAAAATGATTGTAGAAACAATCAATCACTAAAATTCACATACGAAGATGTGAATAAAAATCCAAAGAAATCGATCCGAATCCATCAAAATGGATATTCCCAAAAATTCCAAAAATAGAAGTCATTAACGTCGTAGCAACAACAAGTGGGAAATAACACGAGTCGATGGAATTTGGAAACCAAGCAAAAATATGCACAAATAGGCATAATTACGCAAATTGGTGCAGGTCAGTCGGCTGACTCAAAGGTCCAGTCGACTGAACCAGAAGCAGGGAAAAATAATTTCCTGCAGTCAGTCGACTGACCTAAAAATTCAGTCGACTGAATGCAGGGAAAACAGAGGACCCGAGCCTCTGTTAGTGCCTTCGGAATGCCTATGTGCTTCAGCCAGTCGACTGACTCAAGGGTCCTGTCGACTGACTGGCACCAAGGTTGTTTTCCAGCCTATGAAATGAAGATGCAATCTTCATCAAAATGCAATCGGGCGAGCACGGTCACTAGGGATTTATGCCAATCGACTACCCGGTCCTATAAGCTCTTCGACGCATCACCAAAAACAAGTTCAAACTACAAAGCTATGATTTTTGAAGATTTGAACTCGAAACACTAAAAATTGGAATATACACCAAATCAAAATGCACATGAATATGTGTTAGGAATTCATACCTAAAAATCGAAGATAATCACAGACCTATATGTGAGATTAAAAATCTCACCTTTTTACAAAATCAAACAAGAAGAAGCTTGAAAGCAAATGGAGAATCAACCTCTCTTCAACACAACCCAAACGAGCTTGAATCTATGCTCAAAACAAGAACATTCCCAAAATTAGGTTTAGGAATTTCTGAAATCGGTAAGAGAATAAGTTGGAGAAGAAGAAGAGAATGCTTACCAATGGGTTCTCTTGAATTTGGAGCTAGGAATTTGAGGTTGCAAGAGGAACTAGGGTTTTGGAGTTTTAATTTCCAATCTCTCCCACCATTATTGCCTTAGAACTGAAAAGAGAAGATAATGAGGGTGAATGGGGAGGAGTGGCTCAGTTTTGAGTATAAGTCTAAACATAGGGCTGAACCCAAACCCAAAGTGAAAAGTAGCAAAAGTCAACTTTCTTCAAACATATCGAAGCTTATACTCAAAAAGGTCGCAAACGGCATTTTAAACTCAATGGGAGTGGTCTCAAGTCCTAATTCGACCGTATGCAAAAAGTAGCTTTTCGGACTAAATTCCGAGTATTGATAAAATATTTAAATATAAAATCGATAAATATGCGGGTTGTTACAGACTCCCCTCCTTAAAGAAATTGCGTCCTCGCAATATTTAAGAAGAAGATATGTAGTAACAACCATAAAAGTATATTCAACACAAAAGAAATTTGAAATAAGAAGTTCACCTCAAAGAGCACGAGAAAGTAAGTCCGGATGTGTTCGCTCGATGTACTCTCAAGATTCCCAAGAACAATCCTTAGGATTTGAAGACCATTGAACTTTAACAAGCGGAACATCTTTATTTCGAAGTCGTTTGACCTCCGAAGCAATGATACGAATAGGATGTTGCTCATAAGTTAAATTAGGCGAAACTTCAATCTCTTCCACAACACCGGGCTCAAGAATAGAATCGCAATCTCGAAGACATTTTCGAAGTTGAGAAATGTGAAACACGTCATGGATAGCAGAAAATTGAGCCGGTAATAAAAGGCGATAAGCCATGAAACCAATACGTTTAGTGATAGGAAATGGCCCAATATATCGAGGCGCTAACTTTCCCGATCGACTGAAACGTACAACACCCTTCATTGGTGAAACACGAATAAAAACAGAATCTCCAACAGAAAATTCTAATTTCCTTATTCGATTATCGGCATAGGACTTTTGTCTACTCTGCGCTTCTTTCATCCTATGACGAATAAGGTCAATCTTTTCTGTGGAATCACGAATAAAATCTGGACCTAAAACCAGCTTCTCACCGGCCTCAAGCCAACAAGAAGATCGACATGGCCTTCCATAGAGTGCCTCGAAAGGTGCCATACCAATACTAGATTGGAAGCTGTTATTATAGGAAAATTCAACAAGTGAAATGTGATCTTCCCAACTTCCCCCAAAATCAAGCACACATGCACGAAGAAGATCTTCAAGAGTTTGATTCACACGCTCAGTTTGTCCATCGGACTGAGGATGATAAGCGGTGCTAAAATTAAGCTTCGTTCCCAAAGCTTTTTGAAGACTCTTCCAAAATCCACTAGTAAACAATGGATCGCGATCACTAACAATAGAAGTAGGAACACCATGTAATTTAACAATCTCTTTAACAAAGAGCTTGGCCAAAAGAGGAACGGTTCGGTTAGACCAGACGGGAATAAAATGGGCGGATTTAGTAAGTCTATCAACAATCACCCATAAGCTATCATGACCCGATCGAGAACGGGGAAGGCCATCTATAAAATCCATGGAAATTTGGTCACATTTCCAAATTGGAATTTCTAAAGGTTGCAATAACCCACCGGGCCTTTGATGCTCGGCCTTAACGAGTTGGCAAGTTATGCAACACTTAACGAAGTTAGCGATGTCAAGTTTCATTCCCTCCCAATAATATAGTCGCTTCATATCCGCGTACATTTTACTACTACCGGGATGAATGGTAAATTTAGAATGATGTGAATCTTCTAAAATATCTTTACGAAGATCACTAATATTTGGCACGATAAGTCTACCAAATTTCAGAATACCGCCACGAGAATCTGATGCAGCTCAGGCCAGAGATGTCATACGCGACTCAAGAGAAAGGCAAGTGATAAGTCGTACGCGGCTTAAGCCGGAGGCGATAGATCGGTCACGACCTAAGGAGTCACGGGGGGAAGACTTACGAGTTAATATAAGTCGTTTCCGACCTAAGGAGTCACGGGGGGAAGGCTTACGAGTTAATAAAGAAGGATTGAGTCGCCTCCGAGCTAACTGGTTACCAGAAGGAAAGGGGTGCCGAGTTAACGACCTAAGGTCTTAGGTCGGCAGCGACCTAAAGGAATATGTGTTGTATTTGAGCCGAGTTACGAGTTACGACTCATGATAAGCTGACCTATTTTAATCGTTGAGGAGATATGCCGCAGGGAGCTCGTGTTGTTTGAGTCGTATGAGTCTTAGGTCGTAAGCCAAAAGTCTTGAGTCGTCTGTGTTCTTTAAGTCGTGTGGTATCATAGGTCGTCACCGACTTATATGTTGTGTTGTAATTTGTTTTCTTTTGAGTCGTAGGTCGTGGTCAAGGATAGCCTGGTGAAGTTTTGAGTCGTTTGTGTTGAACGTGTTGTACATAGGTTGTCTAAGTCGTGAGTCGTGGACGTCATGTTGTACAGGGTATCGTTACTTGTTGAGTCGTTGCTTTTGAGTCGTGAATCGTAGGTCGTATACGACCTAAGTGTTGTACTGTGTTGTGATAAGCCGCGTATGTTAAGTCGCTGCCGACTTATGGTGAGTCGTAAGCCGTGTACGACTTAAGGGTCAGTGTGAAACTTCTATAAATACGCGTGAGTTGTAACTTTTTGGGTGGTCGATTTTGAATAAAATTTCTTGTTGATTGCTGTGTGCTTTCATCTTAAATTGGTAGTTGAGTGTAATCTCCTATCTCCACCTTCGGTTATTCGAGTGCGCTCGAATCAATGATTGTTGAAGCCGATTCGCCGAATCAAGTGCGCTTGATCAACGCTTGGAGAATTGAAGATCTTCTTTCACGGTATCGTGCGCGATCAACGTGTTAGAGATAGCTAGAATTCGGTATCTTTGGATCAACGAATTTGGTCATTTTGGTATTCATCAATCCATCGATTGCTATTTTCATCGATTGAAGTTTATTTTGATTAATCCGCTGCGTCAGTTTTTTGGTATCAGAGCTAGACTTAGCCAATCATAGCTAAGCCGAGACTTGGAGCCAATTTTTGAAGTTGAAATTTGAAGTTGTTGTTCATCGTGTTCATCTTGAAGTTGCAACGAGTTTGAAGATTTTGATTCATTTCATTTTGGATCTAGAGTTGGAGAAGTGTTTGAATTTGAAGTTGCTTGGAGACCTTGAGCCAAGCCAAGTTAAGCCATGAAGGGTGAAGGCCGAGCATAACATTGAGTTAAGTATAGGCCGTGCGTCAGTTTGGTATCATTGTTTGAAGGGTGAAGCGAGCCGAGTCAAGTGACACTTGTTGTCGAGTTAAGTGTTAAGCCGTGTAGAGCTATTGCCGAGTCAAGGTTGAGGTCGTGATTTGTTTGATTTGAGTTGAAGATTTGTGAAGTTTTGAAGTATTTGTTGAAGCTTTTGAGAAGTTTTCAGTCATGCCGCCAAGAAGAGCTAACTGTCATCAAAATGTTGAAGCTTTGTATAGAAGAGAAGAAGCCGAGCTTATGGAACAACGTATTAATGAGAAATTTGATGAAGGCATTGGAAAATTAGAGAAGTTGATGAATGACTTGAATCAAACTCAAAGAAGGAGATCACCAAACTCGAACCATGGAGAAAACCGAGTTTCGCCATCGGTTACGGAAGCGAGGAGGGTATCACCGCATTCTTTTAGAGATAGAAGAAAAACATCAATTTCATCACGGAGAGATCATCAAGACTATGGACATGAAGAGAGAAGAAGTCAACGTGAATATGACAATGAACCATATAGAGATGAAGAGAGACATAGTCAAAGAAGCATGCATGAACGAAGGGATGATAATGGTCGAGATCGATGTAGGCGTACTTTTGATTTTGATGAAGAGGGTGATAGAGCTAGCATTCATTATCGAGATCGAGACCAAGTTCGAAATTCTTATCGAAATGTTGAAGATGATCGTCGATGGGAATCGGGTATGAAGATGGAAATTCCAAAGTTTAAGGGTGGAATGGTAGCTGAAGAATTTCTTGATTGGGTGTCAAATGTGGAGGAAATCTTTGATTTCAAGGAGGCTCCGGAGAATCGAAGGGTGAAGTTAGTTGCTACAAGGTTGAGGGGGAGAGCTTTGGCATGGTGGCAGCAAACCAAACTTACAAGGGAGAGAATGGGAAAGTCAAAGATTGAATCTTGGGATAAGATGAAGAAGTTGATGCGAGCTACATTTTTGCCTTACAACTACCAATCACTTATGTACCAGAGGTTACAGAATCTGAGGCAAGGGACGAAGTCTGTTAGTGATTATACTGATGAATTTTACCAACTCATTGCCAGGAATGATATTATGGAAACGGAAGAACAACTAACTGCTAGATTCATTGGGGGATTGAGAATGCAGATCTAGGATATGGTTAATATGTTTGATCCTAGATCAGTGGCAGAGGCACATCAGAAAGCGTTGGCTTGGGAGAAGCAGGGAAGGCGTGGAGGTGGTATGTTTACTAATTCCAATAATCAAGCGAGGGGTGTTAGTGGAAGTTCTAATGTTCCTAAACCTGTTACAAAACCAGTGGTGAAGGAGGCTGAGAAGGCGAAGGTTAGCAGTGGTTTCAAATGTTACAATTGCCAGGAGTGGGGTCATAAAAGCAATGAATGTCCGAAGCCAAAGAAGAGAACCATGGTAGCAGAAGTTGAGGAGGATGATGGTGAGGAGGCAGAATGTTCAAATACACCTTATGTCGAGGAGGAAGAAGAATTGTCTGGAGACGAGGGTTGTAATCTTATGATGAGGAGGTCTTGTCTTACACCAAAGCAAGAAGAGGATTCTAGTTGGTTGAGAAGCAATATTTTTCAGTCGACATGCACTATTTTGGGAAAAGTTTGCAAGTTCGTTATTGATGCTGGGAGCTGTGATAATATTATCTCTACTGAAGCAGTAAGGAAGCTGAACTTGAAAACTGAGAAGCATCCTAAACCGTACAAGTTAGCATGGTTGAGGAAGGGTGGTGAAGTAAAGGTGTGTCGAAGGGCTTGTGTGAATTTTTCAATTGGGAAGAAATACAAAGACGAAATTTGGTGTGATGTTGTAGACATGGATGTGTGTCATCTGTTGTTGGGCAGACCATGGCAGTTTGATAGAGCAGTGCAACATGATGGTCGTGCTAATAGTTACAGTTTCATGTTCGAAGGTACTAAAATCACTTTAGTTCCTAAGAAGCAACAATAGAAGGAAAGCAAGCTAGAGGAGATTGAAGAGTTAAAAACATTATTATCTTTGAAGGAGTTTGTCAAGGAAGTTGAAGAGGAACCTGAAGTCTATTTGTTGATTGGCCGAGAGAGTCATGAAGAGGTTGAAGTTCCAGAAGAAGCGAAGCCAGTTTTGAGAGAATTTGAAGACGTATTTCCAGAAGAGTTGCCTAAGGAGTTACCGCCATTGAGAGACATTCAACATCAAATTGATCTTGTTCCGGGAGCAGTATTACCGCATAGACCACATTATCGAATGAGTCCGAAGGAACATGAGGAGTTACGAAGGCAAGTGGAAGAGTTGTTAGAACAGGGACGTGTTCAGGAAAGCTTGAGTCCTTGTGCAGTGCCAGCATTGTTGGTGCCGAAGAAGGATGGAACATGGAGAATGTGTACCGATAGTAGAGCTTTGAACAAGATTACTGTTCGTTACCGGTTTCCTATGCCGAGGTTGGACGACTTGCTAGATCAGTTGAGTGGGGCTACTATCTTTTCGAAGATTGATTTGAAGAGTGGATATCATCAGATTCGAATTAGACCGGGAGACGAATGGAAGACCGCATTCAAGACAAGGGAAGGATTGTATGAATGGTTGGTTATGCCGTTTGGTCTATCGAATGCACCGAGTACATTTATGAGGGTGATGAATCAAATTTTCAGACCGTACATTGGGAAGTTTGTTGTAGTTTACTTTGATGATATTCTGATTTATAGTGCGAGCGCAGAGGAACATGTAGAGCTTTGAGAAAGGTGTTGATTATTCTTTGTAAGGAACAATTTTATGCAGCTACGAAGAAATGTGTGTTCATGACTCGAAGTGTATTATTTTTGGGATATGTTGTATCTGAGAATGGAATCCAGGTGGACCAGAGTAAAGTTAAAGCAGTTAGAAATTGGCCACAGTCGAGAACTATCACTGAAGTTAGAAGTTTTCATGGATTGGCATCATTCTACTGAAGATTCATTCCACACTTCAGTAGCGTGATGGCACCAGTTACCGATTGCATGAAGGGGAAACAATTTTCTTGGACAGAGGAAGCAAGAGTTTCTTTTGAACGAATCAAAGAACTGTTGACGACAGCACCAATTCTTGTTTTACCAGATTTTCAGTTGTTGTTTGAGTTACACACTGATGCATCAAAGGTTGGGATTGGAGGAGTGTTGAGTCAGAGTGGAAGACCTATTGCATATTTCAGTGAGAAGTTATCAGGGGCAAAGATGAGATATAGTACATATGATGTTGAGTTTTACGCTGTTGTGCAAGCTGTTAAACATTGGAGGCATTATCTGTTTCAGAAAGAGTTTGTTCTTTACACTGATCATGAAGCTTTGAAGCATTTGCAGGGACAGGATAAAATTTCAGTGAGACATGCATCATGGATTGCATATTTACAGCAGTTTACTTTTGTTGTCAAACATAAGTATGGGGTAACAAATCGTGTAGCTGATGCTTTGAGTAGGAGGAGTCATTTGTTGACAACATTGAAGGTTGAAGTGACAGGGTTTGAATTATTGCCAGAATTGTTTGAGGAGGATCCTTACTTTGCAAAGTTTGTTGAGAAAGTTAAGGATGGGAGTACTGATGAATTTGTATTGGTTGATGGTTTTCTGTTTAAAGGAAATCGATTATGTATTCCAGAGAGCAGCTTAAGAATGAAGATTATCAAGGAATTGCGTGAGGAAGGACATGTGGGCCGTGATCGTACATTGCATTTGATTTCTCGATCTTACTTTTGGCCGTCGATGAGGAAAGAGGTCGAAAGGTTTGTGGAGAGATGTCATATTTGTCAGGTTTCGAAAGGAACAACGACGAATGCAGGATTGTATATGCCGTTATCTGTACCGTCTAAACCATGGGTTAATATCAGCATGGATTTCGTTTTGGGTTTGCCTAGAACTCAAAGGGGAAATGATTTTATATTTGTTGTGGTGGACAGATTTTCGAAGATGGCACATTTTGTTGCTTGTAAGAAGACGGCGGATGCTGTTCGAGTTGCTCAGTTATTTTTCAAAGAGATCTATCGACTTCATGGATTGCCAGAATCTATTGTGTCGGATAGGGATACTCGTTTTCTGAGTAACTTTTGGTTAAGTTTGTGGAAGATGGTTGGAACAAAGCTGAAATTTAGTAGCGCTTATCATCCGCAAACCGATGGACAAACAGAAGTTGTTAACAGATCGTTGGGAAATTTGTTGCGATGTCTTGTGAAGGACAATCTGAAGAGTTGGGACATGAAGTTATGCCAGGCAGAATTTGCTCATAATCATGCAGTGAATCGTAGTACGGGATTCAGTCCATTTCAGATTGTATATTCAAATTTACCCAGGGGACCGTTGGATTTGGCAGTAGTACCACAACCAAAGGGGACAGTTAAACGAGCTGCTGATTTTGTTGAAGGGTTGACTGAATGTCATAAAATAATTCAAGAACGATTGGTGAAAGCAAATGAGAAGTATAAGCGAGCTGCAGATTTGAAGCAACGAACTGTTGAATTTAACGAAGGTGATTTGGTGTATGATGTGTTAACGAAGGATCGTTTTCCAATGGGCGCTTATAACAAGTTGAAAGCCAGGAAAATTGGCCCTGTCGAAGTTGTGAAACGAATTAATGAAAATGCTTATAAGTTGAAGCTGCCGGAGGATGTGTATACTTCTGACGTGTTCAATGTTAAGCATCTTGTACCTTATTATGGAGATGAACAATCTGATGCGGAAGAATTTATAAATGCGAGGACAAATTTTTCTCAACCAGGGGAGGATGATGCAGCTCAGGACAGAGATGTCATACGCGACTCAAGAGAAAGGCAAGTGATAAGTCGTACGCGGCTTAAGCTGGAGGCGATAGATCGGTCACGACCTAAGGAGTCACGGGGGGAAGACTTACGAGTTAATATAAGTCGTTTCCGACCTAAGGAGTCATGGGGGGAAGGCTTACGAGTTAATAAAGAAGGATTGAGTCGCCTCCGAGCTAACTGGTTACCAGAAGGAAAGGGGTGCCGAGTTAACGACCTAAGGTCTTAGGTCGGCAGCGACCTAAAGGAATATGTGTTGTATTTTAGCCGAGTTACGAGTTACGACTCATGATAAGCTGACCTATTTTAATCGTTGAAGAGATTAGCCGCAGGGAGCTCGTGTTGTTTGAGTCGTATGAGTCTTAGGTCGTAAGCCAAAAGTCTTGAGTCGTCTGTGTTCTTTAAGTCGTGTGGTATCATAGGTCGTCACCGACTTATATGTTGTGTTGTAATTTGTTTTCTTTTGAGTCGTAGGTCGTGGTCAAAGATAGCCTGGTGAAGTTTTGAGTCGTTTGTGTTGAACGTGTTGTACATAGGTTGTCTAAGTCGTGAGTCGTGGACGTCATGTTGTACAGGGTGTCGTTACTTGTTGAGTCGTTGCTTTTGAGTCGTGAATCGTAGGTCGTATACGACCTAAGTGTTGTACTGTGTTGTGATAAGCCGCGTACGTTAAGTCGCTGCCGACTTATGGTGAGTCGTAAGCCGTGTACGACTTAAGGGTCAGTGTGAAACTTCTATAAATACGCGTGAGTTGTAACCTTTTGGGTGGTCGATTTTTGAATAAAATTTCTTGTTGATTGCTGTGTGCTTTCATCTTAAATTGGTAGTTGAGTGTAATCTCCTATCTCCACCTTCGGTTATTCGAGTGCGCTCGAATCAATGATTGTTGAAGCTGATTCGCGGAATCAAGTGCGCTTGATCAACGCTTGAAGAATTGAAGATCTTCTTTCACGGTATCGTGCGCGATCAACGTGTTAGAGATAGCTAGAATTCGGTATCTTCGGATCAACGAATTTGGGCATTTTGGTATTCATCAATCCATCGATTGCTACTTTCATCGATTGAAGTTTATTTTGATTAATCCGCTGCGTTAGAATCGATATCAAAGTCCTTCAAACCTTCAATATCAATCTTATCCTTAATATTTTGGCCAAGAAGCGCCAATTCGGGATCTAGCCTTTGAGCTTCAAGAATGCGGTCTAAAAGAGAAAGATGAGCCTCAAGGCTACATAAAAAAAATGATGAGCATAAATCGGATACGCGGTCTCGAATCTCACTAGTGGATAAGATCTCGAGATCGTTCCATTCGGATATCATGATAGAAACAACAGCTTGTTGTTTACGGCTAAGAGCATCCGCGACACGATTACCCTTACCGGGAGTATAAAGAATATCAAGATCATATGGTGCAAGAAATTCGAGCCAACGCTGTTGACGCAAATTAAGTTCCTTTTGAGAGAATAAATACTTCAAGGACTTATGATCGGTATAAAGAACAAATTTCTCTCCTAAAAGATAATGACGCCAAATACGAAGGGCGAAAACAATAGCCGCGAGCTCTAAATCATGAGTGGCATATCTAGTCTCAGCAGGCTTCAATTGCCTAGAAGCATAAGCAATAACACGTTCTCTTTGCATAAGAACGGCACCCAACCCAACGCGACTAGCATCGGTATAAACAACGAAATCCTGATTCCCCTCGGGAATAACAAGAATAGGAGCATCAGAAAGAAGTTCTTTTAATTTCTGAAAAGAAGCTTCACATTTGTCCGACCAAATGTATTTAACACCCTTCTTCGTCAAGCTAGTGAGAGGCACGGCAATCTTAGAAAAGTCTCTGATAAAACGACGGTAATAGCCCGCCAATCCGAGAAAACTACGAATCTCTGTCACACTCTCCGGTCTCTTCCAATCTTGAATCGCTTCAATCTTTGAAGGATCCATGGAAATTCCGAATTTGGAAATAATATGACCGAGAAACTTCACACGAGATTGCCAAAGGTGGCATTTAGAAAAAATTTCCTTTAATTGATTACTCCTAAGAGTTTCCAACACAATCCGAAGATGTTTTTCATGCTCCTCCTCGGTTTTAGAATACACAAGAATATCATCAATAAAGATAAGAACAAATCGATCGAGGAAGTCTTTAAAAACTCGATTCATTAAGTCAACGAAATAAGCCGGGGCATTCGTTAACCCAAATGGCATAACAAGCCATTCATAAGATCCATACCGAGTACGGAACGATGTCAAAGGAATACTATCCTCTGCAATACGAAGCTGATGAAATCCAGTAGCTAAGTCTAATTGAGAAAAGACTCTAGCACCACTAAGTTGATCGAATAGATCATCAATCCGAGGTAAAGGATATTTATTTTTGATAGTAAGATCATTAAGCTTGCGGTAGTCAACGCAAAGCCTAAGTGTACCATCGGATTTCTTCACAAAAATAGCTGAAGCTCCCTAAGGCGAGGAACTAGAGCGAATAAATTGCTTCGTCTCCAATTCAGATAATTGTTTACGCATCTCCTCGTTTTCTTTATTGGACATACGATACGGAGGGCGAGTGATAGGTGGAGCTCCAGGAATAAGATTAATTCTGAACTCAATTGCTCGCTTAGGTGGTAATCCTAAAACGGGCTCGAATATGTCGGAAAACTCACGAACGACGTTAATAAGAGAAATAATATCACCCTCATCGTCATCATCGTCATCACGAGGATTTAAAGAATATAAAGATGCAACCAAGCTGGAATCTGAATCTTTAAGATTAATAGAAATCTTCTTAACAGATTGAGGATGTCGAAGATGAATAATCCGCTCAGGACATAGGATATAAGCTTCATAACGGTTAAGCCAATCCATTCCCAAAATCATTCCAAAGCCTAAATAACGCATGACATGCAAATCGGCTCGGAAAGAAAAATCACACAAAATAATCTCGACATCTTTACACAATAAACTGATTGTCGCGGATCCACCAACCGGATTTGCAATTCTCAAAGAAGTCAGTAAACACAAAACATCCAAAGAAAAAGTATCAACAAGTTCTTTTGATATAAAAGAATGGGCGCACCCGTATCAAAAAGAACTCGAATAGGATGATCACGAAATAAAATAATTCCGTCCAGAATAGAATGAGAAATACCTTGGCCACGAGATGTGTTGCCAGGGGCTTGAGCAACATTAAGCTTTCCCTCCCTCCTATTTTGAAGTTTGGGACATACATGCATAAAATGGTCCGGGCATTTGCAATAGCGACAAGTACGAGGCTTTGAACACTTGTTCGCAAAATGGTCTTTCGAACCACAATTATAGCATTTCCCTTGAGTAGAGGAAAGGGTCTTTTCAACAGGAGTTGCTTGCCTCCCTTTCTTATTGGGATAAGGGCCTTTGAATTTGTTTGGCCTTTTCTTGTTGTTGAAGTTTGGTTTGGAACACACCACTTCAACATCATTCTCCTTATCCGCCTCTTCAAGACGAAGAGCGATATCAACGAGTTGGTCGAAAGAAACTTCTAATTTTAGGAGTAATGGCTTCTTGAGATTTTTGTTTAAGCCATAGATGAACGTATGATTTTTCTTCAATGGGGTGTTGATGTATTCAACCCCATATTTGGAGAGAGATTCAAAAGACGCGATATAATCTTCCACGGAAGATTCACCTTGAACAAGGTCTATAAAACGGCGAGCCAAAGTCACCTTCTCAGCTTCTGGTACGAATTTCAACTCGAAGCGTTCTCGGAATTGCTCCCAGGTGAGATCCTCTTCATTAATCTCAGAAATAAGAAGTTCTTCCCAGTCCAATGCTCTTTCTCGGAGCATACTAGAGGCCACCTGAACTCGGTGAAGGTCAATAAGATTCATGCGAGAAAAGATTCGATCGCATGACCTTAGCCAAGCCTGTACTTCAATAACAGTTTCGGAACCTTTGAATGGCTCCCCATCTAAATTAGTGTAATCGCTGCACAAGCGTGCAAATCCCGACTTTGGGTGAGTAGGTTCCGGGTTAGCTCCAGCCGCTTGACAATTTGTCACTAAATCAAGAAGCTGTTGAGCAGTCATAAAAACTCCATCTTGGGGTGGAACACTAGATGGTCCAGCTCTGGGACGGCCTGGTCTAGACATTTCTCTTCCTTTAGAAAGAAAGAAGAAGAAGAAAAAGGTTATTCTCCAAATTGAATATCAAGTAATCTTGATAGACAAAACAAGGAATCATAAAAGAAAATAGGATAGAACGGTACGTAGACCCAAATAAAATCCTAAAGCACGACTCCTAAGAAAGACTTAGGACGATGATCCTTGTTATAATATTCCATATTGTTCCGAAGTTTGGCTTTGATACCAAGCTGTGACGCCCCACCTCTATACCCACGCTAGCCAAGAACATTACGGTGAATGATGTCGACCAGCACGGAGAATAAGGCTATTGAGGAGCGACCATCCGTGTAATTGCTTTGTGCGAGCATCGATATGTCAGATAGTATAACATGCAATACTTTATCAAGAGGAAATCCGACATACCGACACAAACTCAAAGCTACTACACAGTGGCTATAATATCTTCGGAAACAAATACAGAAATAAACATAACATAAATCAGTCACAGATAATTCATATCACAAAGGCGGAAGAAGATATGAATATATAATTAACACATGAAAGTGTATATAAGAGTAGTGGTCACAAGGATCCACAAATATACAAAAGAATAGCAACACGTGCTATACAAAAGAATACAACAATGAGTCTATATCTCAGGTGTATATGACAAAATAAACTACTAATCTAAGTAGTTTGCCAAAAGTCAGAGTAATGAATCCCTGGGGAGAAGTCAAGCAGAAGCACCTGTAACATCTCGGTCTGACCCGAGTATTATTTAATAAGAAAATAATAAACGGATCAGTCTAACTATAAATATCAGATGCAACGATATAGAATAAGAGATATGACTAAACACATAATAATCACAATGCCTAGCTGTGATATATATAAGTAATTGAAAATCAACAAGAGATTAATCAATATCACCAATCTACACAATAATCAAAGGAAATGTCATACTTCTTATTTCGTGGTCACATTTCGTTCTACAAACCATAAATATTGACGATTATATCAATGTCAATCACAAAAGTCAATGATACACAAATTCACTAATGCACAAATATTGATAAAACTTATCAATGGAAATCACGAAAATTGGTGAAGCACAAATTCTAGAAATCATCTCAAGAAATCCAGTAAATGACACACAAATTCACCTATGCACAAAAATTGATAAATCATATCAATAGAAATCACAAAAATAGGTGAAGAAGGAAATTCCAGAATTCAACACACAAAAACCAGAAATCACACAAAATAGGGGGGAGGCCTATCACACGAACGGGAGCATGAAAACTCACCAACAGCTGTAACACACGAACGAGAAGCTATCTCATGGTAGCTAGCCATTAATTTGGCACACGAATGGTCCGAAGACCTGACATACGAATGGTCCGAAGACCGTGGGTTGCTACCCCACCAATTTGAGTCGAAACTCCACAAAACGGGGTTTAGTCTCCCTTGCAGACAAAGAGACATCACACATTGCTAGTCTAAATCACAAAAATGATCGTCATGATCAACGAGAAGTGTCAATTACACTAAGCTAGTAAATATATGAGTTTAGCTTCATGTCCCATAACCACTTGCTTAACTTAAATATTTACGAACAAACTGTAGATCACCACTATGAAATTGTCACAAGAGATTCAATCGAACAAGTCCAAGAATTAACCGACAAAGTGAACGCAAGTGTTTCATACCACTCGTTTTACTAAGTCGTTTAATTAGATTTCTCATACGAGTGAGGTAAAGGTTTGTATATACTAATAGATTGGAAGACGGTTTTATAAACGAATTTAGTATTGAAAATAGAGTTGAAATCGTTTTGAGGAAAGAGTTTTGATATTTACTACTAGTATTGAAATCTTTGTATTTTTAAAGTGACAAAACACAAAAATGATTGTAGAAACAATCAATCACTAAAATTCACATACGAAGATGTGAATAAAAATCCAAAGAAATCGATCCGAATCCATCCAAATGGATATTCCCAAAAATTCCAAAAATAGAAGTCATTAACGTCGTAGTAACAACAAGTGGGAAATAACACGAGTCGATGGAATTTGGAAACCAAGCAAAAATATGCACAAATAGGCATAATTAGGCAAATTGGTGCAGGTCAGTCGACTGACTCAAAGGTCCAGTCGACTGAACCAGAAGCAGGGAAAAATAATTTCCTGCAGTCAGTCGACTGACCTAAAAATTCAGTCGACTGAATGCAGGGAAAACAGAGCACCCGAGCCTCTGTTAGTGCCTTCGGAATGCCTATGTGCTACAGCCAGTCGACTGACTGGCACCAAGGCTGTTTTCCAACCTATGAAATGAAGATGCAATCTTCATCAAAATGCAATCGAGCGAGCACGGTCACTAGGGATTTATGCCAATCGACTACCCGGTCCTATAAGCTCTTCGACGCATCACCAAAAACAAGTTCAAACTACAAAGCTATGATTTTTGAAGATTTGAACTCGAAACACTAAAAATTGGAATATACACCAAATCAAAATGCACATGAATATGTGTTAGGAATTCATACCTAACAACCGAAGATAATCATATACCTAGATGTGAGATTAAAAATCTCACCTTTTTACAAAATCAAACAAGAAGAAGCTTGAAAGCAAATGGAGAATCAACCTCTCTTCAACACAACCCAAACGAGCTTGAATCTATGCTCAAAACAAGAACATTCCCAAAATTAGGTTTAGGAATTTCTGAAATTGGTAAGAGAATAAGTTGGAGAAGAAGAAGAGAATGCTTACCAATGGGTTCTCTTGAATTTGGAGCTAGGAATTTGAGGTTGCAAGAGGAACTAGGGTTTTGGAGTTTTAATTTCCAATCTCTCCCACCATCATTGCCTTAGAACTGAAAAGAGAATATAATGAGGGTGAATGGGGAGGAGTGGCTCAGTTTTGAGTATAAGTCTAGACATAGGGCTGAACCCAAACCCAAAGTGAAAAGTAGCAAAAGTCAACTTTCTCCAAACATATCGAAGCTTATACTCAAAAAGGTCGCAAACGGCATTTTAAACTCAATGGGAGTGGTCCCGAGTCCTAATTCGACCATATGCAAAAAGTAGCTTTTCGGACTAAATTCCGAGTATTGATAAAATATTTAAATATAAAATCGATAAATATGCGGGTTGTTATAACTCCCGTGAGTTGGCATAAGATGGCTAAAACAGGAGCGATTGACGGGTTAATAAGGTAGCAACTTTGATCGGACACATCCCTTCGATATTATACTTTGACTTTTGGATTGATTCGGTGGCCACTTTTGATTTCTTTGATTTGGGGGTGTGGCTCAGTGTGGGCGGTAGCTGCAGCTATGCGTTACCACCGACCCGGAAGCGTAATTGGTATATCTACCCTAGCATTGCCTAGTTATGCCGTGTCATCTACCCTATCGCGCCTTATACGATTTTGGTTTTGTACCATACCTTTGGAGTGCCCTCTGACGACGCCCAGTACGGGGGAGATTACGGTACTGTATAGGATATGAGAATATATTATGTGTTAAGGTAGAAAATGTAAAGCCTTAACGCTATTTAAAAGTAAGTTTATTCTATTAGACACTATTATAATAGCGCAATATACTACATAGTAAATAGTTTAACGGATCCTTAGGAGATGTAAATTCCGAGCATCTCTTGAGTTACTGCACTCACATTTATTTCTGTTAATTTAACTTACATAAGATCTTTTAGTTGTGACTCGAGTGTTTTTGTCTTTCCAATTCGCTCGGGTCAGTCCGAGCGTTTCAGGATTTGAAGATTTTATTCTGGAGGACGAAGACGAAGATTTGTAGTATTACTATCTACTATATTATCCCACTACACTATATAATTCCGCTGCATTGATATTATTGGTATGTGAACTCTGATATCTAATTGTATAAAGAATAATCAAATGTTTTGTAAACAGTTTTATGAACTGTATATTTTATTATTATATTTTATCCTTCCGCTGTGAGATTCTGTTTTCTTTTTATTTCTTTCTTGTTTTTCTTATTTACCCCATAACAATCTGCCCTTCCGAATGGTTTGAATTGGCACGTGTGTCGATTTATAGCGTGCGAAAAGGTGGGACGTTACATCACATATATGATTTTACTCCATTGCTTTCATTGTTTTATATTATTTTGTAATTATGAGGATATATTGTTATAACTACTCGGGCTGAAATAGGTTAGTATACTATGATTTATGCTTGTATATACATATATTGCAGTTTTGTTTTTATGTGAAGGTTTGTTATATATTGTTGATTATTTTTTCCGCTGTGAGATTTTGTGTTGTTTAGTTTCTTCTTGTCCTTTCCTTCTTTCTGTCTCTAACTATCTTCCTTTCCATTCAATTTGGGTTAGACGTGTGGTTTATTGTCCGCTTAAACTGTACAGAAAAATGAGTCGTTATAACTCGAGTCTGACTCATGAGATGACTCGAGGGGATGATGTGATGAACAAAGTTCTCATACTTTCCCCTGTAGCTCTTAAAATCAGTAAATAGACATTACACCAAAAAGACAAGTTTGAAATGATAACTAGATTTACTAAAAAAAATAGTAACACTTTATCAGTATTGGAGAATAGTATGTTGCAGAATTTTGAAACAATAGCATTGTGTATGAATTTGCCATTTCGAAACAATTGTCGTGCATTTTAGATTGATAAATTGAAACCTCTATTGTGTGTTTCAAGTTGACAATCAGCAACACTTGTTGGACATTTCAAGCGACAATCAGCAACCCTTACCATATGTTTCGAGTTGATAATCTATCACACCACCAGTGTGTTGTCGATTCAGGATATAGAAATTATTTTAAAAATGTGTAATTGATACCTTTAGAAAACATAAACATGTTCAATCATTTTCCAAAGTAAAAGCTCAAAAAATATGAAAAAAATTCCACAAGCAGACTTATGGTAAAAAATTACTATAAAACAGAGACAAACAAATCCAAGTTACAAAAAAGGCAAAAATTTACCACGAGCAAATCCAAGAAACATAAACCACAAGTTCAAGGTTGACAATATAATAAAGCAATAAACAAATAAAACGAAACTTGCTCATAAACACATTCCGTGCACTTTTGACAGCCCTAACTCATCATATTCTCCCTTTGAAATCCATACTTGCAAAAAGATCATCATTGACTGAAATAACTTGGTTCTTGCATCAATAAAATCAAATATAATTTGATAAATTCATTTTAATTCTTCCACTAAAATATCGTAAAAAAATTTGAGAAAAAATAAAGCTCACAAATTAATTTTCATATTTGGATGTGTGCATGTTGTGTGTATAAGTGCAGATAACCACAAAAGATATCATAGTTTATCTCAAACATAGTTGCGACTAGAGATAACTTCAATGTTAAGGACTACAATTTGTTTCGAGAATTTGTATTGTCTCATATAATGTTGTGTAGTAAATTTATAACAAATTTAATGAAATATGTTAAATTGATCCAACAATCTTAATTGCTGTAATTTAAGTACGCAAACTTAATTTTAAGTACACAAACTTAATGTTAAGGACTGTACATTAATTTTCGTTAATTTAGTACAAATTTAATGAAAATGAAGAGAATGGGAAACATTGTACTCAATATTTGTAATATGTTGAACTGATTCAACAATCTAGTCAAAAAGTTCCGTTTATAACTAATAATCAAAAACGACAAACTACGCCAAAAAACATTAATTTATAAAATGGAAAATGAATAATATTTTTTAAAGGATCAGTATGTACATATGGAATCATTTTAAATCTGAAATCACGGTGTGATTTGAAAAGGGCAGTTTTCAAGCTAACATGCAAAAGTTATATCACGTAGTCTGTAAAACAGAGACCACTCCAGGCACTTTTATTTTGTTTCATTAGTACGAAGTATGATGTGTTAGTTATCTAGTGTACTAAAACAGATAGCACGCTACAATAAACTCGTCGCACAAGTTTATTAATTAGAATTCCACTACGCTGGAATTCTGTATTATATAAGTGTAACAATAAGTTACGTTGTAAATATATTACAACAGCAACGTTATACTATTGTAAGAAATAGTACAACTTATAAACGGGAAATATTACAGTGAATCTAACCAGTATATAAAGGAAATTCCGTCTGAGGCTTGTCGTAACAATTTCCTTAAGAATTTTATTTCAAAACTCTACCAAGATACAACAGACGTAATCTGCACGAGATTGTAATGAGTATGTCAACTCTGTGATATATATGGAATATTGAGCAGTAGAGCAAAGAAGTAGAAGAAATTAGATTGGAATCGGATGAGAATATGATCAGTATTCTATCCTATTTATAATTTCGTCCGCATCCCTTCAAACAGTCGTGTCCGCTTGACGGGTCGCACCCGTTGCCTTTTGGTCGCTGCTGTTCGTTAACGGGTCGCGCCCGCCTGCTACTGTTTCGCACCCGCTCGTACCGCGTGGTCCTGTTTCGCCTATACCGCTTCAGTTGGGTCGCACCCGCTCGCGTTTGGCCGCACCTGTTTGCTTCTAACGAGTCGCACCCGCTACTGTTCGCGTCTGCTTATGAACAGTCGCATCTCATCAGGCAAAAACCCGCGTTCGTCTTCACCCGTCCACTTCTCTTCAAATTCCAGGCCCAGCCCAGTTTCAGACGAAGCCCAAAACCGTTAAACAGTGGCCTAGTAAAAAGAATGGTCATTTTAGACCCGTACCCGTACCCGAGCCCGGTCGGACGGACGGCGGCGGCGGCGCGCGCGCGCGTGTGGTGGTGATGCGTGATCTCCCTCCTCACAACGAAGCATACATTTGGGAGCCCCAGGCCCCTAACCTCCACTTGAGAAAGCTATTAATATACTTGGCTTTCTTAGTATATTAGGCGATGTGGGACTTATGTTTGTTATCATTCACTTTGTTTGTTTTAGGAATTCCAACAATCCCCCACATGAATGATAATATACATATCCCTCACACAAAGCGAAATATCACAGAGTACATATGGAATAATGCTTTATCGTGGCTAAGTAGATATTTCACTTTGAACTTTCCCTAGTTAAAACTTATCGGATCTACTTGGCTAATCGGTGAATTATTTCATCTTGAACCGTCGGCCTTTATTGTATATCCAGACAATAAGCTTTACGAAGCATTGATTCCCTTCTCATCCAATATCTTGGTTGTGTTCATTTTGGTCCTGAACAATTTTTTGTTCTACGGGTGTTTTTAGAGAATAAAAGCCTTTTAATATTCTTATAGAGCCGACCCAGCTCACACTAACATAGGTGATCGCAACCATTAATAGTATCCTACATATACCCCACTTGTTATTTCCAAGATATGGTCATCATTAAAAAACATAGTTTTAACCTTTAACTACTTTTGTAGGCATGCATATATTTTGCACCATAGGAATGGAGTAGGACCAAGTCCATACAAATGCATAGCTTCTTGAGTTACTCATAACTGGTTGGCCTATTGATCCTAGTCCGTGGGATCTCCAGTCGCTAGGATAGGTTTCCGTATAAGGTAACTCTTGTTGGTTTAGGCTTTTAAACTCATTCCCCTCGATGCGCAGTCAATTTTCTCTCTTGATAAACCTTTAGTAAATGGATCCGCTAGGCTACCATTTGTCCTCACATAATCAATGGAAATAGTTGCATTAGAGAGTAACTGCCTAACTGTGTTATGGCGACGACGTATTTGTCGTGATTTGCCATTATGCACAAGGTTTTTCGCTCTACTTAGCGCTTCTTGATTATCGCAGTGAATACATATGGCCGTCACAGGTTTTGGCCAAAATGGAATATCTTCTAAGAATTGACGAAGCCATTCTGCCTCTTCGCCTGCTTTATCTAATGCGATAAACTCAGATTTCATGGTGGATCGAGCTATGCATGTTTGTTTAGTAGATTTCCATGACACTGCTGCTCCTGCAAGGGTAAAGACATAACCACTTGTGGATTTTTATTCCTCTGAATCTGCAATCCAGTTTGCATCACTATATCCTTCTAAGACAGCAGGATATTTTCCATAATGTAAGGAAAAATTAGTGGTATTCTTTAAATATCCCAACACTCTCATTAGTGCTTTCCAGTGTTCCTTCCCTGGATTACTTGTATACCTGCTTAGTCGACTTACCGCGTAAGCAATATCTGGTCTGATGAAATTCATCAGATACATTAAGCATCCTATTACACGAGAGTATTTCAGTTGCATTACACTCTCATCAGTGTTTTTATGCAGTACTTCCGATGGATTAAAAGGTGTCCTCACTCCTTTAATTCCATACTCTTGGAATTTTTCAATCACTTTGTCTACATAGTGTGACTGAGATAGTTCAATTCCATTAGGTGTTCTTATTATTTTGATTCCCAAAATAACGTCCGCAACTCCTAAGTCTTTCATATCGAAATTGTTGATTAACATCTTCTTTATAGTCTCTATTACTTTAGTATTAGGACCAAAGATTAGCATATCGTCTACATATAGACAAATCATCACATATGATTGTCCAACCTGTTTGTAATAAACACATTTATCACATTCATTTATACGAAAATCATTTTTCATCATGACACTATCAAATTTTTCATGCCATTGTTTTGGAGCTTGTTTTAGCCCGTATAGTGATTTCACTAACCGACATACTTTGTTTTCATTTCCTTTGGAAATAAAACCCTCAGGTTGCTCCATGTAAATCTCCTCATCGAGATCTCCATTTAAGAATGCTGTTTTGACATCCATCTGATGAATTTCCAGATTATATATGGAAGCAATTGCTATTAACATTCTTATAGAGGTTATTCGTGTAACCGGTGAATAGGTATCAAAGAAGTCTACTCCTTCTTTTTGACGATATCCTTTGGCTACCAATCTGGCTTTATATTTATCTATAGAGCAGTCTGATTTCAATTTCTTCTTGAAGATCCATTTGCAGCCAATTGGTTTTATTCCAGGTGGAATATCAACTATTTCCCAAGTTTTATTACTTAGAATTGAATCAATCTCACTTTGGATTGCTTCTTTCCAACATGAAGATTCAGAAGATGACATTGCTTCCTTTACGTTTGAGGTTCGTGTTCTAACATATAAGTTAAAAAAATCCGAACCAAATGTTTTGGAAGTTCTTGCCCTTACGCTTCTTCTTGGTTCAACCTCCTCGTTGTCCTGATGAGTTTCATCTTCACATGTCTCATCTCTGTTATCTCTTGTCCTTTTTGGGACAGGATTTCCATCGTTTCTTTTATGTGGGAACACATCTTCAAAGAACGAGGCATCTCTTGATTCCATGATTGTATTTACATGAACATCATTTATATCAGACTTGAATACCAAAAATTTGTAGGCACTACTATTTTGGGCTGGCCCTAGATAATAACAATCTACGGTTTTTGGTCCAAGTTTGACCTTCTTTGGAGGCGGAACTGGAACTTTTGCCAAGCACCCCCACACTTTGAGGTATTTAAAACTTGGTTTGTGTCCTTTCCATAACTCATATGGAATTGTTCCTGTTTTATTGTGAGGAACTTTGTTTAATATGTGATTAGACATATTTAAGGATTCCCCTCACAAGCTCGTCGGTAGACCAGAGGTTAAGATCATTGCATTAATCATATCTTTTAATGTTCTATTCGTTCTCTCGGCTATACCATTTTGTTGTGGTGAATATGGTGCTGTTGTTTGATGAATTATTCCATTCTCTGCACAGAATTGTTCAAACGGTGACTCATATTCTCCACCTCGATCAGATCTCAATATCTTGATCTTTTTATTTAACTGATTTTCTACCTCAGCCTTGTATTTTATAAACGCGGTTATTGCTTCATCCTCGTGTATAATCGTCAATAAAAGTAATAAAATACTTTTTCCCACCTCTTGTAGGTAGTGATTTAAAATCACACAAATCTGTATGTACCAAACCTAATGGTTCGGTGCTTCTGTCAACAGATTTAAATGGTTATTTGACCATTTTTGCTTCTGCACATGTCTCACATTTGCAGTTCTTATCTACTTGGAAATTTGGAGTCAATCCCAAGTTTGATAATTTCTTCATTTTTCGGAAGTTTATGTGTCCTAATCTATCGTGCCATAGTAAAATTTCGAGCTCAAGCAAGTAAGAGACTTCAATTTTATTAATAACACAATCAGAATACATAGATTTATTGCGGATAATGGCTATGTTTGCCTTAAATAGGCCATCACATAAATAACCCCTTCCGATATACATTCCAGCTTTGAACATAACCATCTTGTCTGATTCGAACACAATTTTGAATCCTTTCTTTGGTAGCACTGAGCCGGAGATCAGATTCTTGCGTATGTCTGGAACATGAAGCACGTCATTCAATTTGACAGTTTTTCCAGAAGTGAACTTCAGGATAACTGTGCCACTGCCTTCGATCATGGAAACTGTAGAATTACCCATGTAGAGTCTTTCTTTCTGATCGAATTTCTGGTATGTTGAAAACATGGATTGTTCAGAGCAAACATGACGAGTAGCCCCTGTGTCAACCCACCATTATTTTGGGTTCTGAACCAAATTGCATTCAGAAATAACCGCTGAAAAGTTGGACTTATCCATTTTCATGTTGTCAACTGTTGACATCCCTGTTTTAGCGTAAAACGGTAAAATCCTTAAGATGTTAGTTGTCTAGTGTACTAAAAAAGATAGCACGCTACAATAAACTCGTCGCACAAGTTTATTAATTAGAATTCCACTATGCTGGAATTCTGTATTATATAAGTGTAACAATAAGTTACGTTGTAAATATATTACAACAGCAACGTTATACTATTGTAAGAAATAGTACAACTTATAAACGGGAAAGATTACAGTGAATCTAACCAGTATATAAAGAAAATTCCGTCTGAGGCTTGTCGTAACAATTTCCTTAAGAATTTTATTTCAAAACTCTTCCAAGATACAACAGACGTAATCTGCACGAGATTGTAATGAGTATGTCAACTCTGTGATATATATGGAATATTGAGCAGTAGAGCAAAGAAGCAGAAGAAATTAGATTGGAATCGGATGAAAATGTGATTAGTATTCTCTCCTATTTATAATTTCGTCCGCATCCCTTCAAACAGTCGCGTCCGCTTGACGGGTCGCACCCGTTGCCTTTTGGTCGCTGCTGTTCGTTAACGGGTCGCGCCCGCCTGCTACTGTTTCGCACTCGCTCGTACCGCCTGGTACTGTTTCGCCTGTACCGCTTCAGTCGGGTCGCACCCGCTCGCGTTTGGCCGCACCTGTTTGCTTCTAACGGGTCGCACCCGCTACTGTTCGCGTCCGCTTATGAACAGTCGCATCTCCTCAGGCAAAAACCCACGTCCGTCTTCACCCGCCCGCTTCTCTTCAAATTCCAAGCCCAGCCCAGTTTCAGACGAAGCCCAAAACCGTTAAACAGTGGCCTAGTAAAAAGAATGGTCATTTTAGACCCGTACCCGTACCCGAGCCCGGCCCGGCCCGGTCGGACGGACGGCGGCGGCGGCGCGCGCGCGTGTGTGGTGGTGATGCATGATCTCCCTCCTCACAACGAAGCATACATTTGGGAGCCCCAGGCCGCCAACCTCCACTTGAGAAAGCTATTAATATACTTGGCTTTCTTAGTATATTAGGCGATGTGGGACTTATGTTTGTTATCATTCATTTTGTTTGTTTTAGGAATTCCAACATGATGTAGTTGAAGAAACAGGAAAAAAGCATTCAAGTTCATTGACAAAAAAAATCTTATAGCTCTACTTTAACAGTTATATATTCTTAGTTATATAATAGTGTTAGTATGAAATTTCACACTGATGGAACAGTTGAACTGATATTCAAGAATTGAAAACATATTTTAGCATAATGAAAACAGAAACTTTATAGTTTTTCAATCACAGTCATGGTCGATATCAGCATATTTGAACAATAACCAACTAAAAAAGCTGCTAAAATAGTGTCATTATTCAAAGAACATTGCAAAGAGTATTTGTAACATGCCCCACTTGAAGGCCTAAAACTACCACCTAGGATGCATCCTGCTGTTGTTATCCATGATTATTAATTCTTGATGACCAAATGCGGTAGTGTTAGATACATTGATACAACAGGAACACATGGCTATGAATTTTTTTAAAAATCATTAAACAAATTTCTCGTTCCATTTCAATCATATTTCAAATTCATTACATAATCCCAAATTCGTGAACCACGTTTAGAGATAATATAATTATTACAAACTACGCCAAGAGCGACATATGAAAATGCCCTCTTGGATGATCAGAGTCTAAACATAGGCGATTAAACAACTTTGCCTTTACATCAAAACATAGTGGAATCAAATGAAAAAGAACTCCTATTAGCTAGCTTGCCTCCTGCACATCTCCGGAAGCTTATTCGTCTAAATGAGAACTTAAAAACCTTAACTCTTAATCTAGTCAAAATCAATTGAGTATCCGAGAGTTTAAGGAGAAAACATTAACTTCGAGTCAGACATAAAGCCTAGTATGAATAATAACCTACCACCTCGAACCATTTAAATATCTAGTGAGACCACGCCGCTTAGTGGAATGTGTTTTACCCTCATTACTATCTTGCCTAAAAATGTATAATAACCATATACTGTGCTCCTGCATCCATAATGGTAAAAAACGTAGCAATTTAAAATATCAGGATGATATACAAACAAGAAAAATATCATGGATTTCTCATCAGTTGTAGTTTCTAGGGTCACAATTAACCTATTAGTTTTCATGGGCTGACTAATAATCTGTTCAAAGCTTATGGACTATCTATCTGGTTTCATAGTTTTCATGGGATCACTAAGAACCTATTGGCCTCTGCCAATAAATTCAGTATTTCACGGGTTCTCTCCGAACCTATTGGTATCTCCAATAAATTCTCTTATATCATAGTTTTCATAGGTTGAGTATTACCCATTGATCTCTGTCAACAACTTCATCCGGATATGGTTTTCAAGGGATCACTGCGACCCTATTAGTCAATAATTATGTCCAAACATAATTTTCATTGGTTTACTATGAACTTGTCTAAACTGACAACTTCTTGATCAGTCTTTGGGCAACTTATGTTCTGGTCTACCCGACCTTCTGGATGCAACTTTATTCATTCAGGAGTTTACTCAATTTATATTCACTATTGTATCAACCTAGCTGGTTATTCTGCCTTTACTTCCCAAAATACAGTTATAGGTCCATTATACAGTGAATATTTTTATAGAAGAAGCACATACAATAACATAACAATATCAACATTTATGGTGTAATATCCTTCAAATCATTTCCACATTAAACATGGTTAATGCCTTTAACCCGTTACTTTTATCAAGAAAAGCTTCTTCAAAAACTCCAAAATTAAAAACCATGTCAAAGCTCTTTTATATTGCCATGGATTTCCTTGAAGATTGGGTTTTTTGTTTTGAAAACAAAGGCTTTTGAAATCTTAGACCTTTACTTCGAAACCATTAGAATATATCTTTTGAAAGCATTCAAATCTTCTTTTTAAAACACATAAACACATGCCTATCGAAACACTTTAAAATATCTTTTTCGAAAGCATCAAAACCTTTCTGTCGAAACCATGAAAACATTTCTTTAGAAAGTATTAAAGCATATATTTATGACTTATAGAAGCATAACTTCGAAACCATTTGAAGGTACCTCTTTTGAGACCATTGGCTTTAATCTTAAATATAACTTTTGGGTCAAAGTGAACATAAGCAGAAGTACCCTTTTCGAAACCATTAACCTTCAAGTGAAAGAGTTTGGGGGAAAACAGATGGTTTTGGAACCATCTTTTCGAAAGCTTTAATATTTTAAGTAAAACAATTGGAAGGATAGCTTCGAAACACCTTTCGAAGCCATTGCCTTTGAAACCTTAGTTTAAATGGCTGCTGATACCTTTTAAAAGCATTGAAAATTGGCTTGTTATATTTATAAAAGAAAAGCTTACCTTTGGAACTCATTAAAAACCTCAACTTATTCGAAAGGCATAAAGACAACAACATGGTTTCAACTAGGTTCAAATTATCATTTTGAAAGATCCGTTTTAAAATGTAGAACGTGGCAATTCATTTGAAAGCTATCCTTTCAAAACAAGAGGGCTGAAACCCCTTCGAAAGCCATATAAAAGTAATTCTACCCTTTCAAAAGCATCCATTCAAAGCTAGGAAAGCGGCACCACTTTTGAAAGCAAAATAAAGACCTTCGAAAGCTATTTGAAATGGTTTTGATCCCTTCAAAATAATGGCTTCGACTTTATACCTTCCGTCTTTCTTCAATCCACTATGTACCAAAGCATTGATACCATGTGTATTGGTTACGACTTGGTTACAGGCGGAAGTATGGTGTCGAAAGATGGCAAACAAAAGTGTCCAAGCAGAAAATCTATATAAAACTGTTTTGTTGCCTTTCTAAGTAAATGTTTTTCATCTAACTTGCCTATTTGTAGAAGTATAATTGGTTGCCATAAATTTTACCAAAATCTATTCTAAAAGACCGCTGAATTCATCCAGAATTAATTAAAAATAATTAACAAAGAAGCCTTTCCCTTTAACAAATCATTAAGTCATTTAATTCCTTCAACTTAATTAAATAAATTTCCACAGTAAATCACTTAGGAAAAATCTCTAGAAATCAACAAAACTACTTTTAATATGTTATCTAACATATATAAATTTCAGACCCAAAAACCTTTATATAATAGCCGAATTAATAAATTTTAAACCCAATTGTTTCTTTCTTGAAAAATTCATAATAAATTATCCATAGCTCGGATAATTATGAAAATTTAAAGCCATCTCCAAATTAATGTTTTACATAACATATTAAATGCTCATGGCGTTCGAAACCCTATATATATATATATGTATATATGATTTTAACCTTAAAATCGAATAAAACATTTACCAAATATACTTGTTTAAATCAAACATATCATGTAATCCAAGCATATCATCCTTAAAATCATCATAAAGGCTATAAACTTATAATCCAGAATGCAATGCTCTTTAAAAACGAAAATGAGATGGTTTTGATTATTATTCACCTCGCTTTGGATAAGGAACTTGAGATTTGATCTTTCTTAATCCTCCTTTGCTTGAACCCTAAGCTTTACATAAATTTTAGTCTCCTTTTCCCCAGGTTGTGGCTGGCTTTTAGCTCCCCTTTTTCTTATGTTTCTGAATTATGAACATACAGAATGAAAATGGGAATAAGGGTTTGAGGTTTAAGAGTTATGTTGGATGGATTTCCCATAATGCCCTTGCCTTATTTTCTTATTAATTAACCAATAAGAACATTTCCATAACCTCATTCTTTTAATTTTATTTAATTAAGCATAACCTCTATTTAGTTTTTAAATCTCAATCCCCTTATCACTCTAATCATATCTAATTAAATCTTCTAAATAATGTTATTCAAAATTAGGGATGTTACAGTATCCTAGATAAAGTGAAATTATTAAATATTTTAGGAAGAAGCATAAGTCGGCATATGAATTTATAAATTCATTTTTAAGTAAAAATAATTAATATGCACCAAATATACTATATATTGATTCGAATTTTTAGATACTAAAAGTTGATACATATTGTCAATGAATAGCAAAATTGTATAAAGATGACTTTTCATTTATTCACATTTGTACTTATCATCATATGCAACACATTCCTCGAAACTTGTATAAAGATGACATTTCATTATTTATGAATTTTATGAATATTAACCTTATTCCTCAGTTGAGGAAGTCTTGGTACTAAGAAAACTTAATGTTGTAGAAGTATATATCACAGAGACTCAAAGGTTAATAAAGACCGAAGGATAAAATATGTACGTAGTAAAAAACCGAAAGACTTTATGAATTATAGGTTTATTACATGAGAAAACTTGGGTGTTGACTTATCTTATAAAACTTTGCCCTTATTTTCATGTCTTCATGATTTTTGCCGTAAACAATTAAAAATGAGCTACATAATTCAAGTCGTAATAAAAGTGATAAAGTGGACGCAGTTATATTGTCGAACCACTATGATTCCGCTTGTTATTTCCTTTTCGTTTTTGGTTTTTCTATTCTATTTTCATTTATAACTGAACTTGCATGTTTAATAAGAAAACTTACAATTAGATTTCTTTTAAAAATCTCAAGTTTGTTCTACATTCAACAACCATAAATCATGTTAAAATTCTAAGCAATTTGTTAACAAAATCACCATAAACGTACAAGTGATTTTACATAGAAGGATTAGATCATCAGATTGGTTTTTCGGGGAGAGAATTTTTAACTAAAAAAGAACTAATAAAAATTACCTGGGCCTCATTAGCTTTAGTCTCTTCATTTTCAGTCATTGAAAGAATAAAAAATCAATAAAATCTCAAAACCTAGAGAGAAGAATTACACCAAAAATACTTAGATATAAAAAGTGATTTATAAAATTATACAAGGAATATCTGATCTGGTATAAAAATAATTAAATAATCAATTTGTATTATAATAATTTTCAATTTATATTTCACAAATTGGGCATTAAAATACCGTACCATGTAATTGAATATTAATGTTTATATATTGTAAGCTATGTGGCAAATTCATCTTGGCATAATGAGTCAGTATTACATAGTTTATACCACACAAACTAGGCAACATATTCAATAAATGATAAAGATTATCGCCAACAAGATAACACCAAAGCATATATTCTTTAGAAATTCATGTATGATTCGTATGAATTGGTAATTCCAAGGAAATTTATTCCCTGCAACTAAATCACAACCATAAGTCATAACTATCTACAACTGCAGAAAATAGCTTGTAGTTAAGCATGCACCACAACTTTCAAAATCTTAGTTGCACTACTATTAAAATAGCATGCAGTGAAATATTCGAGAAACTTAAATTTGTCACTGAGAAATTTAGTTAGAAATGATGGAAAAATACCTTATTTCAATCCATTTTAATGCAATCTAATGGATGACATAGGTCATATAATGAAATCACTAATCCCGACTTCTCCGATTGTGTTTGACTTTACATCTTTTCGGCCTTGTATAGTTCCACATCAAGTATTTTTCGTGTAACCATACTCACCTTGATCTCGTGAGCTTCCGAAGCATAACCATGATGTTATGTACATGATGTTGGCTCAGTCTATGTACATGATGTTATGTTTGATTTATCGAATAAATGATGTTTGTTTTCGAAATTCATAAAGAAAGACACTGAAGGTGTTGACTCTACAACTACTTCCTCCTTTGAGTTATTTCTCTACACGTAGAATCTGCACCTCTTGTTTCGGTACCGACCCAAGGTACTTGTTTAAAATCAAGCCCAACTCAAGTCTATTGGAGGCTAAAGAAAAATAGATGCAATGCGGTCCAGGAAGACTATTCAAGACCAAAACCAATTCAACCTACTCATATCACATAAGCAAATTCAAGGAAAGCATCTAAAGATTCGTAGATCATCATCGATCCAAGGGAATTACTCAGAAATAAAGCCAACCTTAGTTAATCAAAGTTCAAAGTCAAATGAACCAAGAAATGCGAGTCGCCATGGATCCATAATACCAACTTCAAATAACAAATCATTCGTGGAAATCATAGCGAGCTAACTTTAAATAACAAATCATTAATGGAAACCATAGCGAGACAACTTTATGGTTCATCACCAACTGAGGCATACACTCTGTACCGATCTACGAAGTAACTTGCTAATTTGGCCATGATATCTTCAGGTAATCCTTTTTAGAATGTGGAGATTGTAAGAACTTGCCTTTTAATCCTTAAAAGTCGATACTAATACATCCACGGTATTTATGTGTAGAACATCCAAGTGCCAAGTAAAAAAATTGTAGGAGTAAAAGAAAGAAAAGAAAGAATAGAATCTCACACCATGACAAGAAAAATATATAATCTACATAAGATCTTGACAAAAAGAAATTATCTTTATTATACATACATAACACAAATTAGAGTACAATAACCTGTAGATCAGCCCTGGACAGTTATAACAGCCGGTCCTTACAATTGCTAATAAATATAGACGAAATTGAAGAACAACAAAATAATAGAAAAATATAATATACATGAATATGTCTTAGAGAATCCAGCTCATCTTCTGAAAGCTCTAAAGTATCCAGCTAAACTGCCTAGATCTTGGGCTGACCTAAATTTATAGGAAAACAACGCTCGGGTTAATATGATGAAAATAGCATGAGAAACACAAATGAATGGATGCTAAACGTTTAAATAAACCTTTCAAAATAAAGGTATCTCGTAAGACCATTCCATACATAACACGGATGGGTTTTTACCTTATGATAACCAAACCATTTACATTAAAAAAATCCAGTGATAACACAATAATGTCTAAAGGTGAAAACAATAGTAATCAAGTAGTTGTGATGCTCATGAGTGTACATCATGTAACAACCCGCATATTTTATGATTTAATATTTAAATATTTTATTTAAATATTTTATCTTTAGTCGGATTATAGTCTGAAAGTTACTTTTTGCATATGGTCGTATTAGGACTCGGGACCACTCCCATTGAGTTCAAAACGCCGTTTGCGATCTTTTTAAGTATAAACTTTGATATGTTTGAAGTTAATGGAATCTTGTTACTTTTTCACTATGGGCTTTGGGTTTGGTTTAGCCCATTAGCCTAAACTTATAACTTAAGCCCAACCCCCTCTTCTCTTCATAACTTCACTTTCATTTCCTAATACTCAAGCTTCATCAAAAATGGAGGAAGGAATGGGAAATTAAAACTCCAAGCCCTAGTTCTTTGCAAATCCAACATCTAACTCCAAATTCAAAGAGAAGACATTGACTCAAGCTTCTTAGGTTGATTCTCCTTTGCTTTCAAGCTTCTCTTTCATTGATTTTGTGAAAGGTGAGATTTTTATCTCACATCTTTGTTTATAACTATCTTTGATTGTTGGGTATGAATTCCTAACACTTTTTCATATGCATTTGCTTTTGGTTTGGATTGAATTGGTGAAAATCTCAATTTCTAGTATTTTGGGTTCAAATCTTTAAAGAAACCCAATCTTTGATGTTTGAACACGATTTTGGTGATGCATCAAGGAACCAATACAACCGGGTAGCCGATAGGCATAATCCTCTAGCGTTCGTGCTCGATCAGTTGCAATTTGAGTGAGTTTTTGCAGTTCAAACCCCTAGGTCGCTCGGCCTGCACATGAGGCATTTTCGGCATGCAGTTAGCTCGGTCGGCATTAGGTCATTCAACCCTTAGGTCGTTAGGTCGCGCTCGACCTTCTACTACCCCTTTAGGTCGCGACAAGTTAGGTCGCTCAACCCTCTCACATGCCTTAGGTCGTTAGGTCGCGACCATGTTAGGTCATTCCACCTTAGGTCGCTCGGCCTACTTCACCCCTTAGGTCGCATGCTCCTTAGGTTGTTCCCCTTTAGCTCGCTCGACCTTCTCACACACCTTCGGTCATTAGGTCGCGCTCGACCTTCTACTACCCCTTAGGTCGTTAGGTCGCTCGGCATGCTTAGGTTGCGCATCGCTAGGTCGTTGCACCATTTTTCTCTCGGCTTTCTACAGCTAGGTCGTTCCTTGTTAGCTCGCAACAGCTAGGTCGCGCCTTGTTTAGGTCACGCTGTGCTAGGTCGCGCCTTGTTGTTTAGGTCACGCCATTCCTTAGGTCGTTGCAGTTAGGTCGCGCCACACTTTAAGTCGCCCCTGCTTTAAGCCGTGTGCTATTTCTTGAGCTGTTGATTCCTTGTGTTGACTTATGTTAAGTCGTACCTATTAAGTCGCAAGGGTATTTTCACTTCGATAAATTTGGAATCGAATTCTTTGGATTTTTATTCGCATCTTCGAACGTTAATTTTTGTGACTTGTTGTTTCTACAATCATTTTTGTGGTATGTCACTTTAAAAATATAAAGGTTTAAATACTCGTAGTAAATATCAAAACTCTTTATTTAAAACGTTTTCAACTCTATTTTCAATATCAAGCTTGTTCATAAGACCGCTTTCCAATCTACTAGTATGTACAAACCTTCACCTCACTCGTATGAGAAATCTAATTAAACGGCTTAGTAAAACAAGTGGTATGAAACGCTTGCGTTTAATTCGTCGGTTAATTCTTGGACTTGTTCGGTTGAATCTTTTGTGAAAATTTTCGAGTGGAGATCTACAATTTGTTCGTAAATATTTAAGTTAAGCTAGTGGTTATGAGACATGAAGCCAAGCTCGTATATTTACTAGCTTACTGTAATTGACACTTCTTGATGATCGATGATGATCATTTTTGTGATTTAGACTAGCGAATGTGCGATGTTTCTTTGTCCACGAGGGAGACTAAACCCCGTTTCTGTGGAGCTTTGGCTCAATTTGATGGGGTAGCGACCCATTGTCTTCAGGCCGTTTTGTGGAGCTTCGGCTCAAAATTAATGGTTAGCTACCATGGAATAGCGTTCCATTTTGTGATACACGTGTTGGTGAGTTTTCATTCTCCCGTTTTGTGATAGGCCTCCCCCTTTTTGTGATTTCTAGATTCCTATTGATGATTTCTAGAACTTGTGTTTCACCGATTTTCTTGATTTTCATGGATATGTGTTATCAATATTTGTGCATTGGTG
The DNA here is from genome assembly GCA_030765085.1 of Allium cepa. NCBI lineage: Eukaryota > Viridiplantae > Streptophyta > Magnoliopsida > Asparagales > Amaryllidaceae > Allium > Allium cepa. The sequence goes on from CM060940.1 coordinate 555,059,879, forward strand.
AATTTTTGTGTCATTGACTTTTGTGATTGGCATTGATATAATTGTCAATACTTATGGTTTTGGTAGATGAAAACAAAGAGTATGACATTCGTGTTTGATCTTTGAGAAGATACTTGTGATATTGATTAATCTCTTGTTGATTTTCAATTACATACTTATCACAGCATGCATTGTGATTATTATACATTTTGTCATATCTCTTATTCTATATCATTTCATCTGATATTTATAGCTAGACTGATCCATTTATTATTTTCTTATTAAATAATACTCGGGTCAAACCGAGATGTTATAGGTGCTTCTGCTTGAATTCACATCTGGGATTATCATCTAGACTTTTGGCTAACTACTTAGATTAATAGTTTATTTTGTTGTATACCTTTGAGATATAGACTCCTAGTTGTATACATATTCTTTTGTCTAGCACTTGCAACTATTCTTTTGTGATATTGTGGATCATGTTTGACCACTACTCTGATGTACACTTTCTTGTGTAATATTCATATCTATTTCAGCCTTTGTGATATGGATGTCTGTGTCTGATTTGTGTTATGTTTATTTCTATATTTGTTTCCAAAGAATCTATATAGCCACTGTGTAGTAGCTTTGAGTTTGTATCGGTATGTTGGGTTTCCTTTGCATGTTGTTCTATCTGACATATTGGTGCTCGCACAAAGCAATTACACGGATGGTCGCTCCTCAACAGCCTTATTCTCTGTGCTAGTTGACGGCATTACCCCGTAGTGTCCTTGGCTAGCGTGGATATAGAGGTGGGGCGTCACACATCATAATGATAATAGGTATATAATCAAAAACTGATAAGGCACGTTCACTAATTGTATAGGATTCCATGGGGGTGCCCTTGGTACTTAAAGAATGGTCCTCATGCACAAGGATCAGAGTTATTCTTCCGAAGCAACAATATATCCCCAGCGATGTACAATAGGAAATGCATAGCTGGCCCTAAATACTGTCAAGCCAAGTGCATCGCTCCATGCATGCATAATAACTATAGGTAACTCCGGGAAGGAGACGACTGCACCCTTTTGGATTAGCTAAACCCTTAGCCATGCATAGTATCTCAAATTTTACTCATTTCTATTGGTAAGGCAACATCCGGAATTCCAGCTCATGCACCGCCACCTGTACAGATCTTGGAACCACACATGGATTCCCATACCTCAACAGGTCACAAAAATACACATGGATTCCCATATCTCAACAAAAATCTCAGAATCATGCATGCATTCCCATACCCCAACAGGTCTCGGAATCACGCATGGATTTCGACATCCAAAACAGATCTCGAATCTCCTCTAAGCATAAAACGTGTATATGGTTTTGGAGTGGTTATGGTTTCAAGTCATCTCTTACAAGTATACTCTCCCGCTTACTAGATGTTCCAAAACCAATCGATCGATTTTCGGAATGCTCAATACTGGTTCTCTTTGAAATAATCAAATAATACATAAGACCGGGGATCACACCCTAACCATTTGTATGGATGGGTCTTCTCATCATTTGTCCAATAAGAACAAAACAATTTTATACGTACAGTATATTCCCACTGATGATAATTGTACCATATAATCCTCGTGTTTCTCCTATATATTTCCAGAGTTAAAATATGTCGATGTTAAGTAAGGAATATTTCCATACCACCAATATTAAGAAGGATAACATATTTAGGCTAAGATTTGATAGCCGGTTATTTTACTATCAAATAATCAAATATTCAAACAGAGATTACATTTTCCAGGGAAACCACCAAACCTCTTAAATTAATCTTTCATTAATTTAAAATCACTCTTCAAATATTTATTAAAATATTTATATACTTATCTCATCTGTATTGGTATATTCACAAACCATTTCACTTTCAAACTTGGAAATCTTTCCACATACTTACACAATTTATAAGAATATTCACAAAACTTTTTGAAAATTCCTTATTTCAAAATCATATTAAAAGGATCAAACCAATTTCTATTTTAAATGGAGATGATGATTATCCCAAACACTAATCCTTCGATGTTACGTGGGGAACGAATATCCCATACCATCATAATTGAGAAGGTCATTTAAGGAAAATCCAGTCTCACTTTCTTTTATAAATTTCTTCTATATATCCTTTTAATGAATATTCTTCATTTTGAAATCTCTATTACTTAAATCCCAAATCTATTTATAAAAACTTCTTCCATAAATTTCCCAACTTCATTTATAAACTCTTTTATAAACCTCTAAACCAATTATAAAACTCCTTTTTTAATCTCTAAACCATAAAACCAACTTCTTTCCAACTACCAAAAATCCTTTCCCACATTTATAAATTCATTTAATATATTGTTTTATTAAATAAAAACCTTTTCTTTTAAATATTATTTCTTTTCAAATGAATAGATTATTATTTCTAAACATCTTTTGTAAAACAATTTTAATATTAAAAACACATTTAACCAAATAATTAATTGTTTTTAAACAACAGTGGTAAAATAATATTTTAATAAAAATAATAAACTTTGAAACCAATTATAATAATATAATAATAAACGTTAAACAAGTTAAAATAATAATAAAACACTTTAAACCTTATTAATACTTATAATAATAGGATTTAACATTTTAAAAATAAAACTTTAAACATAATATCGTTATAATAATAAATTAACATTAAACAATATTATAATAATAATAAATTATCTCTCACATGATATTATTATAATAATAAACTTTTAAACAATATTATTATAACAATAAATAAACTTTTAATATATTAATAATATAACAAATAATTTTGAGATAAAATAATTAAATTTAAATAGCAATTAATTTTAAAATGACAATTAACTTTAAAATAATAATTCAAATAGTTATAAAATAACTTTAAATATCACTAAAGTATTAAATAACCATAAACCTTATTTAGAATATAATTTAATAACTTAAATAATATTTAAATATAAATAAGCTAAATTTTAAAACATTGTTAATAAAATAATAATTATATAAAATACTTTGCTAAAATAATAATTAGTTATTTAAAAATTGAAGTTGATTTAAATCCATAACTTTGTATATTCATAAAGAGGTTTAACAATCACAATGGTACACATTTAATTAACTTTCCAATTAATAACTGGCATTTACATAATTCAACATTTATGTAAATAAATTCAACAATTAACCACCGCTGGTTAACACATCACTTAATCAAAGTGGCATATCAATTAGCGACATATAATTTGATGTCTAAATCTATGAAATAGAAGAACAGGGATTTATTCAAAGTGGCGTATCACTTATTGAAACCATTGTTTAAAATTTTGCCTATTAACCGGATTTTGTACAAGGTATTTATTTCCAACGTTAACATTTGCTACTAAAATAATTAAACCAGTAAATATAAGGTTTTCTCACCCCAAAATGCACATGGGCCTAAGCCCGCCTACCCAAAATCTTCAAACCCAAACCCACTACAAACTTCCCCTCTTCTTTTTCCCAAAATCGAATGCATAGGAAACCAAACCGTGCATGCACATGGTGCACCACAACCCTGACCACCAACGGACCATCTTTGACCACCAACATACTTCCACCTCACTCCTGACACGTTGGACCATCCTACCTCCCCATTGGCCTTCAGCTGCCAATTCTGATCATCCAACTAGAGCTTGAACTTGTGCACAGGAGATGCAAATTCATCTAAACACCACAGCTTCATCCATCTATCTTCAATGTATCTTCCATGCCACAGCCACTAAACAACTCGTCGTCCACTCCAGCACCTCCAAGCCACCCCGCGATCAACTCCAGTGTTCTACACTATCGTCCGCACCCAAATATACACAAACAAGAAAATAATGGATGAAATCCAACTTTATCTCTGCTCGCCATCATAGACCACTAGAGAGAAATCCACCACGATCAATATCTCCACCTCATCCCAGGCTACTCCTCGACACCCTCGCTACCTTCCTCGACCAACCCATCGTCAGAAATCAATTTCGATCCCTCTTTGGTCAACTCTCCACCACACCTCAACCACAATCCAAAAAATCACCCAGCTTGTAAAGGCCTGATTTTTCGGCGCCCGAAAGTCGACATCAATACGTCCCCTGCATCGAATGCCGCACAGTCAAATGCCGATACCGAACCGTTAGGGTTTAAAGAAGAAGAAGATAGAAGAAGAATAGAAACAATAAACAGAATCTCACATATCGCAGCAGAACAAATATAATAGATAAATGAATATCTTTAAAACAAAGAACTATATCAGTTATTACATTACATCATATTACACTATCAGAGTGTTACAACGAAAAACAACGGAAAAGAATATAACATATACTAGTGATACGCTTCGCCATCCAACTTGCTCCCAATCACCACAGTATCTCTTTTCCGACTTCGCTCCAGAATAACGATAACCTGACTCTAGACTGCCCGTGTGGAAAATTATGGGCACCCAGAGTTTAGAAAAGGAACAATAAACTCCAGGTCAGTCATGGGACTAGTGTGAGATCTCAGAAACAATTATTTTCACAAAGAAAAGAAAAGAAATCCGCTATGCTTTTGGAAAATGAAACCACCATAAGGCCTCCCGCCACACACACAATGCAAACACAGAATTGGAGGAGATTTCTCCTTATGATAGTCAAACATGCTTAATACGCAAAATCTTTTTTTATCGTCATTATTGCATAGTCCAGAAAGCATTTCGAAAGTATAATATTAATCTTTGCTAGCTTACAACCATTATTGTATGCCTACTATAGCTACCATGTTCAATAGCAGGTTACCACCACATTCCATGGCAGGTTATACAACTAAAACCGTACAAGGCGCGTATTGTTTCTTTGGATTTCCAACAAATGGTCTGGCTAAGTAACTTCCTACTACCACATGGGTACGCCTCTGAAGGGACGTCCCGAGAACCTACCCGGCTCTCTGCCAACACAAGGCCGGTTACCCCCTTCCCAGGAAGTAAAACCTAAGAATGCCATCCCCGGTCGTTTGCGACCTTTATTCGAGGATCCTCTACGCCAAAAACATCACACAGTAAGAAATATACTACAGTGCCCACATGAGTAAGTATCTGGGCTCCATACCATGATACCACCCTTTTCCGGAAGGAATGGTCATACCCTAGGGGAGCTACCCCTGAAACCTTGCCGCATCTTTCCTGTTTCGACATTACCGGTTTGTGAGTCTCGATGAGGCCTCGACCACAAAGCTACACTTTTCACAAAGTCATGCTTTGATCAACAAATGATCAGCAGCACTTTGTATGCCACATTACCAAGTAACCATCAACAACATAACCTCTAAGCTCGTACGTCTCACAGAAGGGTGTTAAGCTAAGAGAATAAATCTCCGACACCAAACAGAAATGTATTTGATAGAAACCATCTTTACATCTCAAAGTGTAACGTCAGACACACATCCATACAAGTCTGTTCCGGGTTCGAACAGAACCGAAGGCACTTCCGAAGAAGCCCTTGCAAATCCGGGCATTCATAATTCCATCGGACTTCCATCACTTAGGAAATCTCTATGCCGTAACTACTCAGTGTAGAGACAATCGATAGGTTATCCTATCATTCTCGCAAATACTCGGTCTTCACCACCGGTCTTCAATGCTATCCATAACGTCGTATCATTATTCAAAATGGGTTATGTGACACAAAGGTCCTCTCCCGGCTAAACCGAATAATGAGCGTAATATTTAAAACATATGGATATGGAATTTCAATTAAGTCACAACTTTGAAATTCAAAACTTTCTTTCAAATGGTTTAAACAAAGTACCATTTTGAATCTTTTAAACAAAAAGATTTATTCCACAAAGTTCACCCAGTTTCACAAAGATCCATTCACGGATTTCAAAATAATTTCCACCTCAATTGGATTGTCTCATTTAATCTTTAAATCAAAGATTTAACTTATAGTTTCCAAAACCGTTTCCAAAGATTCATTCATAACTTGGAAAACCATTTTCAATTCAACTTGAACTTCCTTTAATACAAATTTGAAATTCATTTCTTATATGAAATCTTATTTCGTTTGAAAACAAATAGTTTTTATTTCGGAGAAATCCGATTTCATTTATACAAGTTAAAATCTTTGGGTTAATTTAAATTCCCAAAGCAACACTTTCTAAGATGGTTTAAATTCATGTAAACCTATATGACCTTTTTAAACTCAGAAGTTTTCAACATAGAATTCAATTTCAATTTTTTTAATTCAAATTTAAATCAAATTTCAAAAATAAATTAAGTTATTCAAAAATAACTTTTATTTTTGAAATTCCTTTTCAAAAGTTTTTCCACTTTAAATTCGATTTATTGCCAAAACCATTTGGATTCAAAAAATTCAATTCTAAAATTATTTCAAAAACCCGTGACTTAACCAATTTCCACGTGCAATCCATATTCGTGTGTGGATAGTGTAGTCCAATGGTTTAACACAATAGTGCACAACATCAACCATCACAGATTCAATCATATCAATATCGATAAGCGGTATAATCCATAACGCTTATCTTCATTCACAGACTCGTAGAAAAAATAAATTTATCAATGAGATATATCACATAATATAAATAAAATTACTATTTGTGAGGAATCCAGTTGGATCCCTCCAACCTGTTTCCCTGCGTCCATAAATATTAGCACAACCAATAAATATCGATTCAGTCTGATAATAATTATCACATTCAGCTAAACAACCACCTAAACATTTAAATATTGGCTATTTAAATTAACTGGTATTCAGATTTGAGTGAGATTAACTCACCTTGAATTTCGACGAGCGTTTTGAATTTTAAATTAAATTGAATCATTCGATTTAATCTAAAATTTCCACTTGCTCCAATCATCTCTGGACTTGCTGCAGCGCGTAGATTGCGTCACTCCGATTCCGGCGTCGGTAGTTTCGTCGATTTCTGATAATGTATGCAAAAGATATACAGTTTCAAATATTATTCGATTTTAAATATAACATATTTACATTTTACTTTATTATTTTACAAACCAATTCGTGGTCGTAGGATCTAGAAAAGAAATCACGGCCGAAACATAGCTTCTTCCCTTACGCACGATCCCAAGCTAAAACAACCCATCTTCATCCCAAAGTCTCGATCGCCGCCCCCCTTTGGATCATCGAGATGACGATCAGTGACTGCCACATCGAAGCTCCTCTAGTCCTCCACCTTCGGCCGAAAAAATGGTCATGCTCGGTCATCCTTATAGCACGAAATACGAAAACAAACGGCAACGCTTCCAGCCTCGATTTTCCCTTCGTCGTCGCTCGAAACACGATCACTACCGTTGGATGTATCGAGCTGGGAGAGCTCTACGCTTTTGTTGTTGGAAGTTTTTGGTATAGGTGAGTGGATGGAGATAAAATTGTAGGGGAAGGCAAGAGCATGTCGGCCTTCAAACGAAACTGCGACGACCCTAAGAACAAACTAGGGTTTCACTGCGCGATAGTATATACACACGTACTCATTATTATATTAATATTTCCACCTTTGAAGTTTTATTTCGAACGAACTTCAAACAATACATGCCGCCTAGCGTTTATAAGGTTTTACCCACATTCCAAATACAATGGAATGTGTTTCGAAGGCTAATTTGGTCATATGTGGAAGATAGCTTTTCAAATCGAGTTTAAATATTAAATTATCGATTTTAATTTCAACGCGTTTCTCACCCGTACGAGCAAACGGTAACTCAAAATGCTACGAAAATTGAAATCCGATAATAATTAACTATTACAGATCCAATGGAATTGGCTTCGTCGAATTTCGAGACTATGCCCCGGAAGGCTATTTCAACTCGTCGATGAATTCGAGCGATCTTCAAAAATCGTCGAAATCACCTAAAGTTTCTCTTTTAAAACTCTACTAACTTTATTATAAATGTATCAAATTTATATTCACATCAAAAATCATTCTGATTCACTTCGAACCAAAATCTGATTATTTGCATTATTATATTATTAAATTCCATTATTAAATTAATATAAAATTCCAAATTCAACCTATCGACTTTTGATTCTATCAAAAAGTCCAACATCACTATTTAAATTCAAATAGACTTTAAATAAATTTTAGAAACCATTTTTATATTTATTTACACCCAGATTCACCAATTATCACAATTCCAATATTAAATTATTATTATTCAAATTTCAATCGAATTTCCATATTGAAAATTACAAATAAATTCTATTGATTCAACAAAATCCTTATTTCAAAATCAATTCAAAATCCATATTTGACATTTAAAATGAATTAAATGTTCAAAATTTACGACTAGAAATTCTGGGCCGTTACACAGCTACCCTAAAAATCATGATTCTTCAATACGATCATACTTGCGCCCTTCGATCTCCAATCCACGATTGTCAAAAGACGATCATTTCTTGACCAATGCTTGGATGATTTCTGCTACCACTCTAACTGAAATGTCGAACTCTTTTTTTAAAAATACAAACTCAAAAACAAAAAACATTTGTGTCGAATTTTTTGATAAAAGTGGGTAGATTGGGAGAGAATGATTTAGAAGGGAAGGAGATGTTTGTTTTTCATGGTTTCAGAGAGAAGAAGAAAGAGAGCAAAAATGGCAGTATATCAAAAGTGAAGAAGGATGTGTATAAGAATATAAATACATGGCAGCCACATTATACCTAGGACAAGAATCCATAAAAATCAAGAGGACGAGGGCAGACGGACCAAAGGGGAGAGGAGACCGGCATATTGGCTAAGTAGAGTGTGTTTATTTTGTTCTTGAATTAAATTGAAAAGATTGCGGGACACACAATATTGTGTTTGCATACGAGACATAAATGTTAGAAAATAAAATATGATCACGTACAGAAAAATGATGCGATCATAAAACAAAAGTAAAATATGTCAGTTGTCAAGTTCTGTTAAATTTCAAAATTACCAACGTTCGACATAAACTACGTCGAACGATAAATATTTTCTGAATAGAAAAATTCTATAAATTTAATTTATTGCTAAAATGATTTCTTTTTTATTCTAAAAACACAAGTCGAATATTTAAAATTAATTAAATATTCTCAAAAATCAAAATGGCAAGATTATGTATTCTCAAAAATCAAACTATTTACATTGGCCTTCTGGAAAAACTCTCGATTTCAAGAAAATGGCGATCGTTCATCAAATATGTTTCTCAATCTTGATTCTAGATATTCGCTTTCTTCTATGCTAATTCAAGATAATCTAACTACTTACAATCAATCTTTCCCTCCTATTTCTCAATCAAATTCGAGACCAATCTTGCCTAATTCAATCTGGAGTTTTGGATGTGATTCTCAATTTCGATCTTATGCCCAAGTTGTTAAGGATGGATTACCGGTTATGCCTTCTCAATCTCGTGGTCATTTTTAGGATCGCCAGCGAATTTAGTCTAATTTGAGAAACGGAACAATTTCTGCTATAGATATGGGGATAAAGACCACTTTGCGTATCAATGTCATGATCCCATTAGGTGTTTTGCCTGTGGCAAATTCGGGCATAAGAAAGATTCTTGCTTGTTAAATTCTAAGATTGTAGTTCCCAGAATAAGTGTCGATGGGAATAGAAACTTATTGAAATCAAAATTCATAGCCTCTGGACCACAACTTATTAACCATGGTTTTCAATTCATGTAACAACCCGTAAATTTAACCGGTTTTAATAATGTTATAAATTGAAATTTTGTGGAACTTTAAACAATAAAATTTTGAAATAAAAATTTAATATTTGAAATGCGACTAGTTAAACATAGCAACTGGTAAATTTTCATCCGAAAATATGAAGTTTATTTTCGTGCGTAAATTTATTTCAATTTGATCAGTTAACGATGAAAATAAAACGTTTTCAAAAGCAGAATATTTTACATAGAAAAATTCTAAACCATCTTCTGAGCAAGACGTCATTTTTCGTTTTTCCAAATTCGAACTTCTTGGCTCCGTCGATCTTATTTTTCTACGTTTTTCTTGCATTTTCCGTCAGTAGAAAATTTTGAATTTTATAATTCAATCATACCACAAATATCTGTATACCGTTTTGATCGTCTCGTCGTGCTGAATTCTATGGTATATCCAATCCTGTGTTTTGACGTCCGATTCATTGTGAAATCAATTAGATAAGAAACCGAATCAGTATCCGATTCTTACCTTTTGGTTTCGTTGCCCTTTTTTGCTTACTTCCTGAGATAACGAATGGCCATTTAACTATTAATACTTCAAGAACATTTTTTATCATGACTAGTCATTTTACCACCGTTTCAAATCGTATTGACGTATATTATGATTTTCGATCCTACATCTTTCTGTTCAAACTTCAAACATCATTTTTCTAAAGCCTATTCATCTTTAAAATATATATTGATACAGTAGTGACAGAGCGGTCTTCCTCATTCCCGTCTCAACCATCAGCCTCACCTCCTTCACCACGGCAAAAACCTTCCAGCACCCTAAACCGATGCAGCCACACCTCAGTCGCAAGCCACCACGCGCCACCACCTACTCTGGCCGAACCCCATCTATTTCCCTCCATCGCCGTACACCATCCACTTCAGCTGCTCGCCTCTACTTCACTCAGCCACCCCGAACATAAGCCGCCACCGTCTTTCTCCCTGAAATCCGAATAGGTGCTCCTCCATTGCCTTCGTAGCAACTGCAGCCACCTGAGTTCGCCGTAGTAGCCTCTTTATTCTGAGCACCTGTTAGTATATATATTTATGTTATGTATATATTTAAAGGAATACTGATTTTAGGAATATTTATTTTAAATATTGTTTTAAATGTAATATATATACATGTTTTGATCTTAAATTATATGTGTTTAAAATGATTTTGTAACATAATATATATAGATTTTATGTTAATATGTAATATGGGAATTTCCTTATGTGAGATATCGGGCTGCAAAGTCTTCTTTTGATGCTTCCATTCTTACTCCTCATCATGATCTGGTTCCAAGTAAGCTTGCTGCTGAAATTTGGAATTGCCTTGCTAGGTACAAAACCACTATTCCTAATTTTCCACAAAGAGAGAGATGTGAGTTACTTACTGTGGACCGCTCAGTAGAACAGATTGCCCCTATCATTCATGAATGGACTTATGATGCAATGTGTCATGATTTACTTGGTTTGGAGGGCAAAAAATACAGACAAGAGGTGCTTAATAAATCAGGTTCAGTTGAGAGGAAGGAAGTCCTTTTAGAATAACACGATCCTATCTGGGTTGAGATTCAGCATGCACACATAGCTGATGCCAGTAAACGGTTACATGACAAGATCACCAACTTCATATCAAGGAATAAAGCATCACAAATTCACCCTATCCTGCACTTCGTTCGTTGATTCGAGTTCAATCCTGTTTTGCTTCGCAATTCGTGCTTGGACTCGTAGCAAATTCTTTTCAAAATCTATCTAACCTCGAAAGGTGAGCAATCACTCATGATTAATGTTCTTTTATTTATTTAATTTGATTTCAATTGAAACGACAATTGTAATATGCCGCTGTTAGTTATTTACACTGTTATACATGTTATTACCTTTATTAGTCCACCAGTGTCATCTGACACCATTATATGTTATTTATACGATAATAATCCAGTTTGGTTGATAATTGATTGATTGTTTGATGTTTACATTGGACGTTAAATTGTTAATGTAGTAAGTGATAAATGATTTGAAATTGAAATTGACATAGGATAGTTAGAATTGATGTATGTGTTAAATTTGATTCGATGACATTTGCATAATATGACCCCTTTAAATGTTTAAAAAAAAATTTGACATGTGGAAATACGAATGTTTACACCTTGTACCATTTAAATGTATGTTGTTTAAATTGATGTAGTATAAATTGAATGATGGATATCAAGTGAAGAACCGTATAAATATTAGTGTAATAATCTTTAATCTACATGAAATGATAGTGTTGATTCTAGAAATAATTATATTAATTTGCACAAACAGTAATGTCAATTAATACGATTATTTCGGGATTATTTGAAATAACTATTGGATTGTTGTTATTGATTGTTTTTATTGCTTGTTTATTTACTTTGACATTATCCCAGTTATCACACTGCAAGTTCCCTTTGCTATGCTTTGATTTTGAATTGAAATGGAATCGGGTTGAAATGATAAATACCCAAATTAAACTTTGACCTAGGATAGAGAATTAAATAAAACCCGATTGGTCAATGATTTAATTAAAAATAAAATAGAGATTTTATCTGAGTAAATAATAAGGTTTTGAAAAGAAGTTGGAATTTGAATTTTTATGAAAGGAAAATGTTAATATTTAATAATCTGAAACAAAATATTAACATAGTAGTTGATGAAAGAATGTTGTTTTAATTTAATTATTAAGTCGAAATTATTTAATAATTAAGTTTTGAGATTATTTAATAATTAAATAAGACTGAATTTTGAATTCTTAAAAAAGTAAAATTGAACTACTTGAATAAGTAAATTAAGTTCTTTATTAATTGGCTTTTGAAATTTGTAACTAAGTAAATAAATAAATGAAACTGAATTCCTTTAACAAGAAATAAAAAGTGATTTATTGGAATAAATATAAGACTTATAATTTAAAGAACTTGATTGACGAATCTAATTGAACTCAATTTGTAAGTTGATATAATGAAGTTGAACTTAAGAAATTGATTTAATGAATTGGAATTCAATAGAAATTGTTTTGAATGATGAATTAACTTAACTAATATTGAATGAAATCTATAAATGAATTTAAATTGATTTGAATGTTGAATTAAATTAATTTAAATAATTACGGAATGAACCTTATATACGAACTTGAATCAATATTTGAATTGTTTAAATAAAAATTGAATTGAATTATAAGATTTTGAAATTGTAATTTGGATGTTTTGAAACGTAAAGTATGGAAATTGATATAGAAAGACTAATCGAATGTTGGTTTACAAATTATAATTGAAATTGAATTTTATTTGGTTTTGAAATTTATTAAACGACCATTCGGCGAAATAATTACGAAAGTTGTTAAAGAAACCGGGATCGGTTATGGATATACTCTCTGTCTAAACCGAAAACCACTTTAATAACTATACGCGGAGTGTGATCCAGAATGAAGTGGTTGGAATGATGTACGTGATGACTGAAGAAAGAGAACGATAATGGATAGCCTTGACACTTGTGTCAAATTGGAAATGAATAAAAAAGGAACTATGCCGGGCCAAATAAGGTTAGCCGCCTCGAGCGAACACACTTCTTCGTAAACTACTCATTGCTTGTTATTGATTAGTGCACCCTCGAATTTTGGGAGTGTTGTTTTACGGTGTTGCGATCGTTGCAGCGATGCGTTTACACCAGTCCGGATCAGGCAAACGGTAGTTTCACTACCTTGGGTATTGCCTCATGTTCCTTGTCATACTTGTATCTGTAACGACCCGCAAATCCGTACGCCTTGAGTCAACACTATTCTACAACAATCAACTCAAGTTGTACAGAAATACGAACCATTTGGGTTTAAGAAGAAGAGGTAGAAGAAGAGAAAACAAAATCAACATCAGAATCTATCCATCGCAGCGGAATAAAATATAATAGATAATAAATAAACTTTACTCAAAATCAAATATATCTGTTTACATACATTTCATCATCAGAGTACATCAGTCACAGCTCACATCAATAACATACAATGAGTACACAACAACTCAACACAGCGGAAATATATATATATATATATACAAGTACGAGAATACACATCGTCATCCAGCTCGTCTCCTGAACTCCACAGCACCATATCCTGTATCCTATAATACTCGGTCTGACCCGAGCACTACAGTTAAATAATACCCGAGTCAGTCTGGAATACCAGAGTGAGAAAATCACACCCAATTGATTATTAAAGTTTCAAAAATCCTTTGAAAACAAAAGCATCTCGTAAGACCACGCCACAAATAAACATGTCGGGTTTTTACCTTACGATAGCTAAAACAATTTTTATAGAAATCCTCTGATATTATAATAGGGTCTATATACAAATACTTATAAAATAGCCGAAATTGTTACATGATTAAATTCCAGCTACTAGCCACCGAAGTGGGTAATACAAACAAAACTCGTACAAGGCTCGTAGGGAAAATGGATTTCCAACAATGACTAGGCACTGGGGTACCACCTGTCACAGTACGGGGCCTAGATCACCGTACCGAGGATTACGCCCTTCATCCCCTGCAACACAAGGCCGGAACCATTCCTTACTGAACAGTCCCGAACAAGATAAACCCCGTGGTTGGCGCGACCAACCACCCACTAAGCCGAAATATATAAAAAGGGACATCTAGACAGGGGAATTATCTTGTCCTGCTTGGGCATGACCCACCTAACCTTGCTGCATATCCCCTGATTTTCAGTCATTCCCATTTGATGAAGCTTGAGGCTAAGTGTTACCTTTTAGAACGTTTCACTTAGAATGCCCATCGCCCACCTAACGATGTTTCGCAAGCATTCGTCCATACAAGTCCGTCCCGGGTTCGAACGGAACCGAAGGCACTATTCCTACTACATCCATTTTGGAAATATCCTCGGGATTAGTAGCGACTAGCCCTTGCACTTCACTGCTCCATCTTCGACTCCGAACACGTTTTTCGCACGAAACGTACAAACCGGATCGAAGTGGTTTTCGAGAAATAAATCTCGATCCCGGTCTCTTCGAAACGATCAACGCATTTGTCCAATATTGATAGTCGGTTATTTAACTATCAATTAATATCCACAAACAACCATCAACCAATAAATAATTTTCAAATTATTTATTAATCTCAAAAAAATATCTTGACAGGATATATTTCTATTTTCAACCCTTTGAAAACAGTTTTCAAAACATCTTTCTTTTTAGAATAAACCTTCCCAAATGTTTTCTATCTCCTCTGGAATCACCAAGCACAAAAATAGATTTTTAAAATAATTTAAAACATTTTGCTTTGAAATATAAACTTTAAAATACTTAGGATAAAACTACTTAAATAATTTGTTAAAAATACATACTATATGAAAATTTGAAAATAAAGTTACTTAATAAATATAAAACCAGATTTATACTTTTAAAAACAAAATACTAAGTTACTTCTTAATAATTGCTACTAAAATAGATTAAAAGAAAATCTTTACTTGAGACTTTAAATATTAGAAATAATAAATTTTACAAAACTTGTTTTCTTTTGAAACAATTTTAAAACATTTAATTTATATTTAAAAATTTACTTTTTAAAAACATGTACTTGGCTATCCAGAGAAATTCCAACTTCAATCACTCAAATCAAATTTCCAAACTTGATTTCCAATTTTATTTTATTTGAAATAAATTTCTTTGCTTTCTTAATTCATTTTAAAATTCATTAATTATGACTTATTATTAATGTTATTACTTCCCGTTTGTTTTTAAACCTTTTTAAGTGAGATATACGAATTTCAGCTTTTCCCAACTTCTTCTTTATTTCTTTCAATAATTTAAATCTTAAATCTTAAATAAATATTTTATTCTTTTAATTAATATCACTGAAGATTAAAATTCATTAGCTCTTTGTTTGTTCAAATTTCCTTTCTATACTCAAGATTTATTTACTAGAATTTTTAAGTCACTTTATTTCTTTCTAATTCATTCGAAAATTTATTCAAATTTCTATAATTATTTTACTTACAATTTCACTTCTTATGTTATCTTAAATAAAATCCAATTTATATATTTTTGGTAATTCATCACACCCAATTATATCCAATCGAACCATAGCATTCAATATTCCAATAAAGATCATCATAAGATATCAAATAAATCACAACAGAGGGAATTAAATAATTTAAATAAATATTGAGGGGTCCAGTTGGATCCCTCCAACCTGTTTTCCCTGCATCCACAGATGTTAGCACAACATAATATACCAATTCCAGAATATATCATACTATAGCACATCAATCAATCAATTTCAACCATTCAAACAATTATTTAAATTTTATCATTTAAATTTAATTTAAATTAACTGAGTGAGATTAACTCACCTTTTCCTTTTATTGTCATCCATTCCAATCCAGCTTTCCTCTTTCTCGATTTTTAACCTTGTATAAATATTTATTCGATTTATTAATATCCATGGTTAACCATAAGGCTGTTAATGTTTAATAAATTTAAATTAACTAATTCTCCTTAAATAAATTATTTGGATGAATCCAACCATTAATCTTCATTCATTTATTCACCCCAAATTAATAATTTGATTTAAACTACTTCGTTTTTGTTTTTTTTTTCTTTTTTTTTCCTTTTTTTTATGTATATATATATATCAAATAAATAAAAACAACAGAATACCTTACTGCCAAAGAACCCACTCACGAGTGCATCATATTGCGCACGTCTATGAACCGAGAAACCCCAAATCTCAAACCCTAGGTCGTCAAACCACTTGCTCCAGATCGCGCAAACCTCGATTGCAAGTCTCGTCTCCATGCCGTGATGTTCCCCTAGGCTTCGCGCAACACAATCACCGCCCATTTTGCTCGCGCACGAGGTCGATCGACGACCCATCGCAAATCGCGACGCCACGAAAAATCGCCAAACCCCCATGTGAATGCACGCGCAAACGTCGCTTGCTTCCCTCCCTTCTTCACGCGCCAATCGATTACAGCATAGGGTTAACGAACTCGATTTATAGAGATAGAGGCTACGACCATTTTTTTTATGTGAGGTGCTGGGGTTTGAAAGGAAGAAAAGGATCCGGCCTCTATTGTGTTGCTCCTTTCCTTTATTATACGCCGCGGCTTCCCTTTGAAGCTTCTCTTTACTTATCTATTTATTATATATTTTATTTTATTAATTTATTTATTTACCGATTTTGATTTTCAAAAGTAATTGAACTTGCCTGTCCTCTAGAAGAGAAAAGGGAAACACAGATTTAAATTAAAAGAAATGGCGTAAAAGAGAAGCTTGACTAAGTAAATTTCATTAAATTATTATCAATTTGGTTTTCGACGCGTTATTATAGCGTACACTCACACACTAACTCCAATCAATACGAAATTTGAAACCCGATAATTCAATACTACGAACCCAATGAAACTGTTTTCGTCAAATTTCGAGACTGCGCCTCGGAAGACTATTTTTAAATTCAATTTAAACGACATAAAATTTTAAAACTGAACAAACCACGGTTCATTTCAATTTTACAACTTCTATTATCTTCAGTGTTATCAATATAAATTTTATAAGCCTTCAAATTATTTTTAATAGGCTTAAAATCTTAGATTTCATATTTTATTCAATTTTAAATTATTTAATTCAATAATTTAATTATCAAATAAATTATGATATTCGTAATTCAATTTAAAATTATTATCTTGAATACTTAAAATCAATTAAATATTTCGATTTTAGATGCTTGAAAATTCCGGGTCGTCACATTCCTCCCCCCTTAAAAGAATTTCGTCCCCGAAATTACTAGTTAGGGAGGATGGTCCAATACCCGTTTACTTATCTCCAAAACCAACAATTCAACATCTTACTAACTATCTTTTTATAAAAGACCCAGTATTATTCTTATTACCTTTCCAAACCTTTTCCTAGTTTGCAAACAATCCTATTTGCCCAACCATTCAAGTTTTAATCATAAAACCCCATTTTGAATTATCAAAATTTTCTCAAAACTTTTCTAACTCTCTAAATTCCCGAAAAATTTCGCCAGCGTCTCCTTTGCGCGGCTAGCTCGGTACTACTACAAAATGGCTCTACGGCCTCCCAAATCCAAAAAGAAAACAAAAAGCCAAGTGGCTCAACCCAAATCCAAATCCCAATCAAATTCCATACCAAATTTAAATACATACCTTTTTGTCGAGCATTTCAAATTTATCTCTTGAAATCCATCCAATTCTATTTTTCCTTTAGATTACCTGCATATCCTGCTCGATACTAATATCCAATCACAATATTCCCAAAACATTTTATCGACTTTCTTACAAATGTCAATATTTATTCATTCAAATAACAACTTAGAATATATTTGCAATATCAGTTTCCAATCAAGAATCCACCATTCCTTTCTTAAGTTTAGCATAAGCAATTTATATGTTTCTTATATTTATTTTCGCTTTACTCCTTTAATTTATATCCATTACTATTCAAATTGGTCCTTTCATTTCCATATGAATTTAATTTATCTTTAACCCTGCACATATAAATTTATTGGTCATTTATTACTAACTCATCTCATTACTTTAATTAGTTTCATTCACTAACTTATTTCAATTTCTATTTTGAAATTGTTTAGTCGTTAATGAATTTTTTTTTTTCAAAAATTTCAAAAATTTCTAACTCCCAAAATTTCTGAAAAATTTTGGCAGAGTCCCCTTTGTACGGAGGAGCTTTTGCAATTTGACAAAAGAGATACATATATATACATCGACCCACACGGTCGGAAAAACCAAAAACAGTTCATATTTCCTATTTTAATTGCGTAGGCGTACCTTATTTAGCATTTTGCGCAAGCAGCTTATTATTTTTAACAAATAGCTCAACCAAATCCAGCCATACGGCTTCCAGGTACCTGTACTTACTCAATTTAAACATGTAAGTGTCATATATATGAAATTTAAGAGCATATCACTTATTTGTAATAGTTAAAACATATAAATTCTAAAGAAATGCACACCAAACATTTTCCGTAAGCAATATCTACAACCTTCATACTAATTCAACTGTTTCAATTAATTTATAAACCATTTTTATGCAATTTGAATGGTTTTCAATTCATTCGTATACAACTTCATCAATTTGAATAGTTTAAAACTCAATCACTTACATTAATTTATTTTTAAGCAAACCGAACTCATATTTAGTTCAATTGCTCTCAAAATCAATTTATTTTACTTTTATCTACTCCTAGAATTTTAATTACTTCCATTTACATCCAATGATAATTTATTCTTTGCAATTTGACAAGATTTATGTGAATAAATATGTATTTATGTTTATCACCAGTTTAGATGGATTTTAACTCAATTTATTCTTAATTCTATTCCATCTTAAATTTATTCACAATCCATATATCCTCATTTTCATTGCATTTCAAATTTTAATCCATTCACTTGCATTTCATTTTATTAATCAAATTAGTTTATTCAAAACCATTTACAATCTAGGTTCATCTTAATTGCCAATTAAATTCTCCCTTTTATTTCAATCTATCCTCACTCATTTATTTAGCTCAACGCATTCCATTTAAATTTCATTTACCATCCATTTATTTACATTTCATTCCATGTTAGTTTATCCCAAACTATTTTATTTAGTTCAAAGACAATCCAAGCTATTTCATTCAATAACCATTTCTCAACTTATTTAAACTACATTTCATTTGATACTTACTTATTCCATCATTTATTTATTCAATATAATTAGTTTATCCACATTCACTTAAACCATTCTAATAAACTTGAAACATTCTATTTTCCCTATTGTCTCAAGTTATTTCAATTCCTTAATAATTTTAAATGATTTACAATTATTTATTCTCGAATTCCATTCCATTAATATTACTTATAACTCATCGAATTTTATTTCGATTAAAAATCTATCTTCACTTGATTTAAAACCAATCCAATATTATTAAACTTAATTTTAAGTTGAATTCAATTCAACTCCTTTCCATCTTTTGGCTTAAGTTTATTCACTCTAATTTATACTTAAGCTCATTCTCATTTTGCAAACCAAGTTCTCTTTTCAATTTAACTTGATTTTATTTCAATCCAATCTCATTTTAAATCTGCAAATTTCATTTGATTGGTCATTATAAAATTTTAACTTTCCAGATTCAACTCATTCAATTTATTATCTGGCTATATTTTTTTTTCTTCCAGTTATCTTTACTTATTTGAATTTTATTTGCACATTCAAACCATCACTATTTTAATTCATTTCCATTTTTATTCTTTACATTTTCAATTATATTTAATTTATTACCGCTTCAAGTTAAATTTAAATTAATAACTCAAGTTCTGAATCCACTATCCATTCTCAATTTACCACCCAATCTTATGAACTCATAGTTCAATTTCATTTCACCAGCAATTTAAGTCGAATTTAATTTATCTCTTGAGTTTATTTCCAAACTTCATCATAAACTCATAATTCAACTTTACTTAACTACATTGGGTTCTTAATACATATTTCATTATATAATTCATTATCTAAATAGTCTTTTCCCAACTTATATTTCAGAACTTGATTTTAAGTCTCAAAGTTTCTTCATTTAAATTTGCTTAAGTTCAATTTACTTTAAAATCTTCAAGTTTTGATCTTCAATTTATTTTTCAATTCATCAAACAATTTTTATTTTGGATTTTGTATTCCATTTTCAAATTTTATAAGCCACAATTTATTATTTTATACAATTCTATTCATCATAAACTTATTATTTACACTTATTTATAACTCAAGCATATTCTTATTCCATGCATTTTTAATTCTTTAATATGCTATTCTGATTTATTTAACTCAATCAAACTCTTACCCAATTTATTTCTTATCCAACTTATTTTCCAGTCATCCAGGTAAGAATTTAAATTTCATTCACTAATTCGATTGAATTCTCATTCCAATCCAATTTTTGCTAACTCAAATTTACTTAACTCAATTTCAACTTGATTTCGAATACAACTGGATATTAATTTCAGCCCATCCAATTTATTTCAATTCAGTTATATTTTTATTTCATCAATCCAAGTTAATTTCATTTTAACTGTTCACTTTAGATTTATATTCTATTATCCAACGCTTAAATTTCTTCCTGATTTAAGAATCATTTTCCAAAACTTCGGTTTCAAATTATTTTGAAATCTCCAACATTTCAAAATCACACTTCTCAAAAATTAAACCAACCCTGGTTTTATTCCCAACAAATTTCCTTTGAAATTTTCAAAAACAAACAGGTTTTCCTGAACAAATCACTTTGGTAGCAATCTGTCACTCAGAAATTCGAAAATGAATACTGATGATGCGGCCGTCATCATCAGAATTATTTTCCAATAATCCAAGTGATTTCAATGCTATTCCACTTCCAAAATCTTTTTTTTTTTAAACAATTTCCACTCAGAAATACTCCCAAAACAATAATGTTATCGTTTATCTTCAAAACACTTCGATAACATTCCCAAAATCTCTGAAATTTTGAATTTCCAAATTCTGCTTAAATAAATTTTTAACTATAATTCATTTGCACAGCTTATGTTCATACAAATTCTCATTTGATTATATTTCAATTCATAAATTACATCTATAATTCATATTTAAAAATTTCATTCTATAATGAATTTATCCCTTAAATATTAGTTATATTTCAATTTCTATTTAAATTTTCACTTAACAATGATAATACTTTAATATTATCAACATCCAAGCAACCATATATTAGTCAAACAGTTTACAAAACTTTTATTTATATCAAAATATATTTTGGGTAAAATTATTTCATTCACCCATATTTAAAACAATATCGTGTCGATTGCTCTATTCAAGCGTTTAGAAACCCCTTCGATACAGTTGTACGGACTGTGCCGACGAAGGTTCATATGCCACTCAATAAACCAATCAACGCAATATTAAAACAATTTATATTCACTAACAAATACGCGCTCATATTTATTAGTACGCTCAAACTCATTATAGAGTACAACAGACTCTATTTCATGAGTAATTCCCACCAGAGCCAAGGTTATCACCAACCTAAGCTCTGATACCAAGTGTAACAGCCCGCAAATCCGTACCCCTTGAGTCAACACTATTCTACAACAATCAACTCAAGTTGTACAGAAATACGAACCATTTGGGTTTAAGAAGAAGAGGTAGAAGAAGAGAAAACAAAATCAACATCAGAAATTATCCATCGCAGCGGAATAAAATATAATAGATAATAAATAATCTTTACTCAAAATCAAATATATCTGTTTACGTACATTTCATCATCAGAGTACATCAGTCACAGCTCACATCAATAACATACAATGAGTACACAACAACTCAACACAGCGGAAATATATATATATATATATATATATACAAGTACGAGAATACACATCGTCATCCAGCTCGTCTCCTGAACTCCACAGCACCATATCCTGTATCCTATAATACTCGGTCTGACCCGAGCATTACAGTTAAATAATACCCGAGTCAGTCTGGAATACCAGAGTGAGAAAATCACACCCAATTGATTATTAAAGTTTCAAAAATCCTTTGAAAACAAAAGCATCTCGTAAGACCACGCCACAAATAAACATGTCGGGTTTTTACCTTACGATAGCTAAAACAATTTTTATAGAAATCCTCTGATATTATAATAGGGTCTATATACAAATACTTATAAAATAGCCGAAATTGTTACATGATTAAATTCCAGCAACTAGCCACCGAAGTGGGTAATACAAACAAAACTCGTACAAGGCTCGTAGGGAAAATGGATTTCCAACAATGACTAGGCACTGGGGTACCACCTGTCACAGTACGGGGCCTAGATCACCGTACCGAGGATTACTCCCTTCATCCCCTGCAACACAAGGCCGGAACCATTCCTTACTGAACAGTCCCGAACAAGATAAACCCCGTGGTTGGCGCAACCAACCACCCACTAAGCCGAAATATATAAAAAGGGACATCTAGACAGGGGAATTATCTTGTCCTGCTTGGGCATGACCCACCTAACCTTGCTGCATATCCCCTGATTTTCAGTCATTCCCATTTGATGAGGCTTGAGGCTAAGCGTTACCTTTTAGAACGTTTCACTTAGAATGCCCATCGCCCACCTAACGATGTTTCACAAGCATTCGTCCATACAAGTCCGTCCCAGGTTCGAACGGAACCGAAGGCACTATTCCTACTACATCCATTTTGGAAATATCCTCGGGATTAGTAGCGACTAGCCCTTGCACTTCACTGCTCCATCTTCGACTCCGAACACGTTTTTCGCACGAAACGTACAAACCGGATCGAAGTGGTTTTCGAGAAATAAATCTCGATCCCGGTCTCTTCGAAACGATCAACGCATTTGTCCAATAATTGATAGTCGGTTATTTAACTATCAATTAATATCCACAAACAACCATCAACCAATAAATAATTTTCAAATTATTTATTAATCTCAAAAAAATATCTTGACAGGATATATTTCTATTTTCAACCCTTTGAAAACAGTTTTCAAAACATCTTTCTTTTTAGAATAAACCTTCCCAAATGTTTTCTATCTCCTCTGGAATCACCAAGCACAAAAATAGATTTTTAAAATAATTTAAAACATTTTGCTTTGAAATATAAACTTTAAAATACTTAGGATAAAACTACTTAAATAATTTGTTAAAAATACATACTATATGAATATTTGAAAATAAAGTTACTTAATAAATATAAAACCAGATTTATACTTTTAAAAACAAAATACTAAGTTACTTCTTAATAATTGCTACTAAAATAGATTAAAAGAAAATCTTTACTTGAGACTTTAAATATTAGAAATAATAAATTTTACAAAACTTGTTTTCTTTTGAAACAATTTTAAAACATTTAATTTATATTTAAAAATTTACTTTTTAAAAACATGTACTTGGCTATCCAGAGAAATTCCAACTTCAATCACTCAAATCAAATTTCCAAACTTGATTTCCAATTTTATTTTATTTGAAATAAATTTCTTTGCTTTCTTAATTCATTTTAAAATTCATTAATTATGACTTATTATTAATGTTATTACTTCCCGTTTGTTTTTAAACCTTTTTAAGTGAGATATACGAATTTCAGCTTTTCCCAACTTCTTCTTTATTTCTTTCAATAATTTAAATCTTAAATCTTAAATAAATATTTTATTCTTTTAATTAATATCACTGAAGATTAAAATTCATTAGCTCTTTGTTTGTTCAAATTTCCTTTCTATACTCAAGATTTATTTACTAGAATTTTTAAGTCACTTTATTTCTTTCTAATTCATTCGAAAATTTATTCAAATTTCTATAATTATTTTACTTACAATTTCACTTCTTATGTTATCTTAAATAAAATCCAATTTATATATTTTTGGTAATTCATCACACCCAATTATATCCAATCGAACCATAGCATTCAATATTCCAATAAAGATCATCATAAGATATCAAATAAATCACAACAGAGGGAATTAAATAATTTAAATAAATATTGAGGGGTCCAGTTGGATCCCTCCAACCTGTTTTCCCTGCATCCACAGATGTTAGCACAACATAATATACCAATTCCAGAATATATCATACTATAGCACATCAATCAATCAATTTCAACCATTCAAACAATTATTTAAATTTTATCATTTAAATTTAATTTAAATTAACTGAGTGAGATTAACTCACCTTTTCCTTTTATTGTCATCCATTCCAATCCAGCTTTCCTCTTTCTCGATTTTTAACCTTGTATAAATATTTATTCGATTTATTAATATCCATGGTTAACCATAAGGCTGTTAATGTTTAATAAATTTAAATTAACTAATTCTCCTTAAATAAATTATTTGGATGAATCCAACCATTAATCTTCATTCATTTATTCACCCCAAATTAATAATTTGATTTAAACTACTTCGTTTTTGTTTTTTTTTTCTTTTTTTTTTCTTTTTTTTATGTATATATATATATATCAAATAAATAAAAACAACAGAATACCTTACTGCCGAAGAACCCACTCACGAGTGCATCATATTGCGCACGTCTATGAACCGAGAAACCCCAAATCTCAAACCCTAGGTCGTCAAACCACTTGCTCCAGATCGCGCAAACCTCGATTGCAGGTCTCGTCTCCATGCCGTGATGTTCCCCTAGGCTTCGCGCAACACAATCACCGCCCCTTTTGCTCGCGCACGAGGTCGATCGACGACCCATCGCAAATCGCGACGCCACGAAAAATCGCCAAACCCCCATGTGAACGCACGCGCAAACGTCGCTTGCTTCCCTCCCTTCTTCACGCGCCAATCGATTACAGCATAGGGTTAACGAACTCGATTTATAGAGATAGAGGCTACGACCATTTTTTTTATGTGAGGTGCTGGGGTTTGAAAGGAAGAAAAGGATCCGGCCTCTATTGTGTTGCTCCTTTCCTTTATTATACGCCGCGGCTTCCCTTTGAAGCTTCTCTTTACTTATCTATTTATTATATATTTTATTTTATTAATTTATTTATTTACCGATTTTGATTTTCAAAAGTAATTGAACTTGCCTGTCCTCTAGAAGAGAAAAGGGAAACACGGATTTAAATTAAAAGAAATGGCGTAAAAGAGAAGCTTGACTAAGTAAATTTCATTAAATTATTATCAATTTGGTTTTCGACGCGTTATTATAGCGTACACTCACACACTAACTCCAATCAATACGAAATTTGAAACCCGATAATTCAATACTACGAACCCAATGAAACTGTTTTCGTCAAATTCCGAGACTGCGCCTTGGAAGACTATTTTTAAATTCAATTTAAACGACATAAAATTTTAAAACTGAACAAACCACGGTTCATTTCAATTTTACAACTTCTATTATCTTCAGTGTTATCAATATAAATTTTATAAGCCTTCAAATTATTTTTAATAGGCTTAAAATCTTAGATTTCATATTTTATTCAATTTTAAATTATTTAATTCAATAATTTAATTATCAAATAAATTATGATATTCGTAATTCAATTTAAAATTATTATCTTGAATACTTAAAATCAATTAAATATTTCGATTTTAGATGCTTGAAAATTCCAGGTCGTCACATTCCTCCCCCCTTAAAAGAATTTCGTCCCCGAAATTACTAGTTAGGGAGGATGGTCCAATACCCGTTTACTTATCTCCAAAACCAACAATTCAACATCTTACTAACTATCTTTTTATAAAAGACCCAGTATTATTCTTATTACCTTTCCAAACCTTTTCCTAGTTTGCAAACAATCCTATTTGCCCAACCATTCAAGTTTTAATCATAAAACCCCATTTTCAATTATCAAAATTTTCTCAAAACTTTTCTAACTCTCTAAATTCCCGAAAAATTTCGCCAGCGTCTCCTTTGCGCGGCTAGCTCGGTACTACTACAAAATGGCTCTACGGCCTCCCAAATCCAAAAAGAAAACAAAAAGCCAAGTGGCTCAACCCAAATCCAAATCCCAATCAAATTCCATACCAAATTTAAATACATACCTTTTTGTCGAGCATTTCAAATTTATCTCTTGAAATCCATCCAATTCTATTTTTCCTTTAGATTACCTGCATATCCTGCTCGATACTAATATCCAATCACAATATTCCCAAAACATTTTATCGACTTTCTTACAAATGTCAATATTTATTCATTCAAATAACAACTTAGAATATATTTGCAATATCAGTTTCCAATCAAGAATCCACCATTCCTTTCTTAAGTTTAGCATAAGCAATTTATATGTTTCTTATATTTATTTTCGCTTTACTCCTTTAATTTATATCCATTACTATTCAAATTGGTTCTTTCATTTCCATATGAATTTAATTTATCTTTAACCCTGCACATATAAATTTATTGGTCATTTATTACTAACTCATCTCATTACTTTAATTAGTTTCATTCACTAACTTATTTCAATTTCTATTTTGAAATTGTTTAGTCGTTAATGAATTTTTTTTTTTTTCAAAATTTTCAAAAATTTCTAACTCCCAAAATTTCTGAAAAATTTTGGCAGAGTCCCCTTTGTACGGAGGAGCTTTTGCAATTTGACAAAAGAGATAAATATATATACATCGACCCACACGGTCGGAAAAACCAAAAACAGTTCATAATATCCCTATATACGCGACCACTCTGAATTTGTTTTGTGTTATACCTATGGAGTACTCCCTGATATCCCACTAGTTTACAGTGGAGTTTACAGTGCTGTATAGTCTATGACACTTAAATAAAATGCATTAAGGGGGATAATGGTAACGCCTTAGCACTATTTTGATACTTTATATTACTGATAGGCATTATCTACTTAGCGTATATTACTACATAGTAGATAGTTTAACGGATCCTTAGAGGATGGTATTCCAACGTCCTTTGAGTTACTTGTATTTCAGTTGTTATTTCATTTGAGTTGGATTTATTGATATAAGAATATCAATCCTGACTCGAGTGTTTTGTGTTTTATGTTTTGCTTTACGCTCGGGTCGGACAATGTGTACCAGTATTCGGGACTCACCTTTGGAGTTGGAGCTTCGCTTGGAGATCCGGCTATCTATCCAGCTTTCAGATATTCAGTTGATTCTAGAAATATATTCTGATTCTTGTATTTGACTATTGTATTCAAGACTTCTGTTGTAACTTATTTAACTCTGTTATTTATATAGTAGCTTCATGAACTACTATCTTTTGTTTCCGCTGCATTTATTACTCTGTGTCTGTGATCTGTGATTATTTATTTACTATATATGTTCAGTTTTGCCAAATTTAAATTAACAATTCGGTATTTTGAATTATTTAAGTCCGACATGTGCGGATGCGAATAGTCTAAAATACCGGGTCGTTACAGTTGATATCAGAGCTATGGTAGCTCTAGGAAAAACTTAGCATATAGGGTAAATGTATTTACAGAATCACTCTCATTAGAGCTTGAATCTCTTCCTCTTGACTCGATTCCTTTGAATTTTGGAACGTCCCCTGCGGCTCCAAAATTCATTCGTGTCCCTCACTATTCTCCTTCTTTAGTTCCGGAGTATCTGATATCTCCACTTCGAATAATCTTTATAATGAATCGGCGGTTTTGCAAATCTTCAAATTATTTTTAAGGGGGTGAAACTTCTTTATCATAGACATTGATTTACCGGAGATTTCTGTATCCTCGGTTTACGATGTTATCTATTCCCTGCTATACCTGAATTCTATCTCTTGAGATCGAATGTTGATTTACCTCGGAATTCAGCATCGATCTTATTCTTGAAGTTACGATCGACCCAGTTAAGATTGTCCGTGAATTAAATAAGCTTATCCATCTCCCGATTCTGTTAATTGAATAATCTTATCTTCTATTTCGAACTTATTATCGAATCAAAATTCTCTTTGATTTGATTTCCATCAAATTTGAATCTCTATGCTTATTTTGAAATCCATCCTTGTATCGTTGAGCGAGAAAGTGTATATGTAAATTTATGTTAAAATGTTTATATATTGTGTTATTTGAGTTGTTGATGTTGATTTGGGTTTCCGATCGATTCGTCTGATCAATGCTATCGATAGGATTTTCAAAACACTTTAGTAGAGCGAACTGACACAATATTGTTTTCAAATTGGTAAATTTAAATAAATTTTGTATGATTATATTATATATATATATAAGTATAATTTTTTGAAATTGAATTGTTAACTGTATTGGTTGTTAAAATGATAATATTTGATTTTCATCTATTGTTTTGTAAACTACTAATTCTTCCCAACATATAAATAGAGGTAAGTTAGAAATATGGTTTATAAATTGATTTAGAGTTTGAAATGAAATAAAGGATTTGAGAATTTAATTTTCGATAATTTCGAACTATAGTTTTAAAATTTTCAAATACATATTATTTAAAATATTTTCGAATAGAAATGGTTCCAAAAGAAAAAATTTAATGCTTAAATCAGTGCTATTCTCTTTTGTCGCTGGAAAATAATTTCGGTGATGACGGCCGCATCATCGACATTCATTTTCAAGTTTCGAAGTGGAGAGACCATTCTGTAGCCTTGCTACGGTCTTGTTTTGGAAATTTAAATTGATTTGGATTTCTAGAGTATGACCTGATTTATAATATACATTGATATATGACTTTTGATTTGATTTGATGTATATTGTTATATATATTTATTCATCTCTAAATGGTTTGAGATGAATTGGAAATTTAAATTCTTAAATTTTATTGAGGATAATTTCAATTATAAAGGAAATTAAAACTATGAACAAATATTAAACTTAAAAATTTGAATTGGGAAATTTTACTTATTTAATTGAATAATTTGTCATATAAAATTTTTGTTAAAGGAAAGTTTATGAATAAAATTTGAGTGGGTATAATAGATGTTATACATTTAAATTATAGTTATAAAAAGATTATTAGAGGCAAATAGAACAATAAGTTGATGGAAAAATATATTATATGAAATATTGTTAATGGAATTGATATAAATTTGAGTCGTTATGATAAGTATAAATATACTCAATAATGTTATTGGATATATTAAGTAAAATAAATTTAATAATAATTTAGAATAAAGAAGAATTAAATTTATTGAATAAAATATGATTATTAATTATTAATAAGGTATAATTAGATAATAAGATAATGAATAAATGAGATAAATTAAATAAATTTTTGCTTTGAGAGAATTAACAAATTAACAATTTAATCAATTAATGAAATACTTTGAATTTAAATTCAATTATTGGATATTAATTTGATTCAAATTGAAATTTATAGTTTGAACTAACAAACTTAAATTTGATGAATATTATAGATTTAACATGAACGGATTTAAACCAATTAGTGAATGTTAATCTGTTTAAATCGAAATTTATATGGTTTAGATTAGTTGTTTATTTTGTTTTCCAATCTATTTTCCTTTCTGCTTGGTTTTATTCTCCTACCTCTTTCCTTTTCGAGGACGAAAAGTTTTGAGTGGGGGAGAGTGTAACAACCTGTAAATTTAACTGGTTTTAATAACGTTATTAGTTGAAATTTTATGGAATTTTAAACAATAAAATTTTGAAATAAAAATTTAATATTTGAAATGCATCTAGTTAAACATAGCAACTGGTTAATTTTTGTCCGAAAATATGAAGTTTATTTTCGTGTGTAAATTTATTTCAATTTAATCAGTTAAAAATTGATGAAAATAAAATGTTTTCAAAACCTGAATATTTTTACATAGAAAAATTCTAAATCATCTTCTGAGCAAGACATCATTTTTCGTTTTTCCAAATTCAGACTTCTTTGGCTCCGTCGATCTTATTTTTCTTGCATTTTCCGCTAGTAGAAAATTTTGAATTTTATAATTCAATCGTACCACAAATATCCGTATACCGTTTTGATCGTCTCGTCGTGCTGATCTATACAGTATATCCAATCCTGTATTTTGACGTCCGATTCACTGTGAAATCAATTAGATAAGAAACCGAATCGGTATCCGATTCTTACCTTTTGGTTTCGTTTCCCTTTTTCCTTACTTCCTGAGATAACGAATGGCCATTTAACTATTAATACTTCAAGAACATTTATTATCGTGACTAGTCATTTTACCACCGTTTCATATCGTATTGATGTATATTGTGATTTTCAATCCTATATCTTTCTATTCAAACTTCAAGCATCATTTTTCGGAAGCCTATTCATCTTTAAAATATATAATGATATAGTAGTGACAGAACAGTCTTCCTCATTCCACTGTCGACCATCGGCCTCACCTCCTCCACCGTGGAAAAAACCTTCCAGCACCCCAAACCGATGTAGCCACACCTCAACCGCAAGCCACCACGCGCCACTACCTAATCTGGACGAACCCCATCCACTTCCCTCCATCGCCGTACACCGACCACCTTAGTTGCTCGCCTCTACTTCACTCAGCCACCCCCGAACACAAGCCGCCGCCGTCTTTCTCCCGCAAACTCGAATAGGTGCTCCTCCATTGCCTTCGTAGCAACCGCCGCGACCTGAGTTCGCCATAGCAGCCTCCTTATTCCGAGCACCTGTCAGCATATATATATATATATATA
The DNA here is from genome assembly GCA_030765085.1 of Allium cepa. Taxonomy (NCBI): domain Eukaryota; kingdom Viridiplantae; phylum Streptophyta; class Magnoliopsida; order Asparagales; family Amaryllidaceae; genus Allium; species Allium cepa. Next base: position 555,090,676 of record CM060940.1, read on the forward strand.
TATATATATATATATTATGTATATATTTAAAGGAATACTGATTTTAGGAATGTTTATTTTAAATATTGTTTTAAATGTAATATATATACATGTTTTGATCTTAAATTATATGTGTTTAAAATGATTTTGTAACATAATATATATAGATTTTATGTTAATATGTAATATGGGAATTTCCTTATGTGAGATATCGGGCTGCAAAGTCTCTTTTGATTCTTCCATTCTTACTACTCATCATGATCTGGTTCCAACTAAGCTTGCTGCTGAAATTTGGAATTGCCTTGCTAGGTACAAAACCACTATTCCTAATTTTCCACAAAGAGAGATGTGAGTTACTTATTGTGGACCGCTAAGTAGAACAGATTGCCCCTATCATTCATGAATGGACTTATGATGCAATGTGTCATGATTTACTTGGTTTGGAGGGCAACAAATACGTACAAGAGGTGCTTAGTAAATCAGGTTCAGTTGAGAGGAAGGAAGTCCTTTTAGAAGAACACGATCCTATCTGGCTTGAGATTCGGCATGCACACATAGCTGATGCCAGTGAAAGGTTACATGACAAGATCACAAACTTCATATCAAGGAATAAAGCAGCACAAATTCACCCTATCATGCGCTTCGTTCGTCGATTTGAGTTCAATCCTGCTTTGCTTCGCAATTCATGCTTGGACTCGTAGCAAATTCTTGTCAAAATCTATCTAACCTCGAAAGGTGAGCAATCACTCACGATTAATGTTCTTTTATTTATTAAATTTGATTTCAATTGAAACGACAATTGTAATATACTGCTGTTAGTTATTTACACTGTTATATATGTTATTACCTATATCAGTTCACCTGTGACATCTGACACCATTATATGTTATTTATTCGATAATAATCCAGTTTGGTTGATAATTGATTGATTGTTTGATGTTTACATTGGACGTTAAATTGTTAATTTAGTAAGTGATAAATAATTTGAAATTGACGTAGTATAGTTAGATTTTATATATGTGTAAAATTTGGTTCGATGCATTTTCATAATATGACCCTTTTAAATGTTTAAAAAATTGACATGTAGAAATACGAATGTTTACACCTTGTACCATTTAAATGTATGCTGTTTAAATTGATGCAGTATAAATTGAATGACGAATATCAAGTGAAGAATCGTATAAATATTAGTGTAATAATGTTTAATCTACATGAAATGATAGTGTAGATTCTAGAAATAATTATATTAATTTGCACAAAAAACAATGTGAATTAATACGGTTATTTTGGGATTATTTGAATTAATTATTGCATTGTTGTTATTGCTTGTTTATTTACTTTGACACTATCTCAGTTATCACACTACAAGTTACCTTTGCTATGCTTTGATTTTGAATTGAAATGGAACCGGGCTGAAATGATAAATATCCAAATTAAACTTTGCCCTCGGATAGAGAATTAAATAAAACCCGATTGGTCAATGATTTAATTTAAAAATAAAATAAAGATTTTATTTGAATAAATAATAAGGTTTTGAAAAGAAGTTGGAATTTGAATTTTTATGAAAGGAAAATGTTAATATTTAGTAATCTGAAACAAAATATTAACATAGTAGTTGATGAAAGAATATTGTTTTAATTTAATTATTAAGCCGAAATTATTTAATACTTAAGTTTTGAGATTATTTAATAATTAAATAATATTGAATTATTTAATAATTAAATAAAATTGAATTCTTAAATAAGTAAAATTGAACTTTCTGAATAAGTAAATTAAGTTCTTTATTAATTGGGTTTTGAAATTTGTAACTAAGTAAATAAATAAATGAAATTGAATTGAATTTGTTTAACAAGAAATAAAATGTGATTTATTGGAATAAATATAAGACTTATAATTTAAAGAACTTGATTGACGAATCTAATTGAATTCAATTTGTAAGTTGACATAATGAAGTTAAACTTAAGAAATTGATTTAATGAATTGGAAATTCAATAGAAATTGTTTTGAATGATAATTAGCTTAACTAATATTGAATGAAATCGATAAATGAATTTAAATTGATTTGAATGTTGAATTAAATTAATTTAAATAATTACGGAATGAAACTTATAAACAAACTTGAATCAATATTTGAATTGTTTAAATAAAAATTAAATTGAATTATAAGATTTTGAAATTGTAATTTAGAAATTTTGAAACGTAAAGTATGGAAATTGATATAGAAAGATTAATCGAATGTTGGTTTACAAATTATAATTGAAATTGAATTTGATTTGGTTTTGAAATTTATTAAACAACTAGTCGGTGAAATAATTACGAAAGTTATTAAAGAAACCAGGATTGGTTATGGACGTACTCTCTGTCTAAACCGAAAACCACTTTAATAGCTCTACGCGGAGTGTGATCCAGAATGATGTACGTGATGACTGAAGAAAGAGAACGATAATGGATAGCCTTGACACTTGTGTCAAATTGGAAATGGCTAAAACAGGAGCCGTGCCAGGCCAAATGGGGTTGCCACCTCGAGCGAACACTTCTTCGTAAACTACTCATTACCTGTTATTGATTGGTGCACCCTCGAATTTTGAGAGTGTTGTTTCGTGGTGTTGCGATCGTTGCGGCGATGCATTTTCACCAGTCGGATCATGCAAACAGTAGTTTCACTACCTTGGGCATTGCCTCATGTGCCTTGTCATACTTGTACCCCTATATACGCGACCACTACGAATTTGTTTAGTGTTATACATATCGAGTACTCCCTGATATCCCACTAGTTTACGGTGGAGTTTACAGTGTTGTATAGTCCATGACACTTATATAAAATGTGTTAAGGGGGATAATGGTAACGCCTGAATACTATTTTGATACTTTATATTACTGATAGGCATTATCTAGTTAGCGTATATTACTACGTAGTAGATAGTTTAACGGATCCTTAGAGGATGGTTATTCCAACTTCCTTTGAGTTACTTGTATTTCAGTTGTTATTTCACTTGAGTTAGATTTATTGATATAAGAATATTAATCTTGACTCGAGTGTTTTGTGTTTTGCTTTACACTCGGGTTAGACTGAGTGTACCAGTATTCGGGACTCACCTTTGGAGTTGGAGCTTCGCTTGGAGATTCGGCTATCTATCCAGCTTTTAGATATTCAGTTAATTCTAGAGATATATTCTGATTCTTGTATTTGACTATTGTATTCAAGACTTCTGTTGTAAATTCTTTAACTCTGTTATTTATATAGTAGCTTCATGAACTACTATCTTTTGTTTCCTCTACATTTATTACTCTGTGTCTGTTATCTGTGATTATTTATTTACTGTATATGTTCAGTTTTGCCAAATTTAAATAAACAATTCGGTATTTTGAATTATTCAAGTCCGACATGTGCGGATGCAAATTTTCCAAAATAGCGGGTCGTTACAGTTGATATCAGATCTTTGGTAGCTCTAGGCAAAACTTAACATATAGGGTAAATGTATTTACAGAATCACCCTCATTCGAGTCTGGATCTCTTCCTCTTGACTCGATTCCTTTGAATCTTGGAAAGTCCCCTACGGTTTCAAAATTCATTCGTGTCCCTCACTATTCGTCTTCTTTATTTCCGGAGTATCCCTTAACTCCACTTCGAATAATCTTTATAATGAATCGGAAGTTTCACAAATCTTCAAATTATTTGTAAGTGGGTGAAACTCCTTTACAGTAGACATCGATTTACCGGAGATTTCTGTATCCTCGGTTTACGATGTTATCTATTCCCTACTATACCTGAATTCTATCTCTTGAGATCGAATGTTGATTTACCTCGGAATTCAGCATCGATCTTATTCTTGAAGTTATGGTGGACCCAGTTAAGGTTGCCCGTGAATTAAATAAGCTTATCCATCTCCCGATTCTTTTAATTGAATTATCTTATCTTCTGTTTCGAACATATTATCGAATCAAAATCTCTTTGATTTGATTTCCATCAAATTTGAATCTCTATGCTTATTTTGAAATCCGTCCTTGTATCGTTGAGCGAGAAAGTGTATTTGTAAATTTATGTTAAAATGTTTTATATATTGTGTTGTTTGAGTTGTTGATGTTGATTTGGGTTTCCGATCGATTCGTCTGATCAACGCTATCGATAAGATTTCTAAAACACCTGAGCAGAGCGAACTGACACAATATTGTTTTCAAATTGGTAAATTTAAATAAATTTTGTATGATTATATTATATATATAAGTATAATTTTGTGAAATTGAATTGCTAACTGTATTGGTTGTTAAAATGATAATATTTGATTTTCATCTATTGTTTTGTAAACTACTGATTCTTCCCAACATATAGATAGAGGAAAGTTAAAAATATGGTTTATAAATTGATTTAGAGTTTGAAATGAAATAAAGGATTTGAGAATTTAATTTTCGATAATTTCGAACTATAGTTTCAAATACATATTATTTAAAATATTTTCGAATAGAAATGGTTCCAAAAGAAATTTTTTAATGCTTAAATCAGTGCTCTTCTCTTTTGTCGCTGGAAAATAATTTCGATGATGACTGCCGCATCATCGACATACATTTTCAAGTTTCGAAGTGGAGAGACCATTCTGTAGCCTTGCTACAGTCTTGTTTTGGAAATTTAAATTGATTTTGATTTCTAGAGTATGACCTGATTTATAATATACATTGATATATGATTTTTGATTTGATTTGATGTATATTGTGTATATATATTTATTCATCTCTAAATGGTTTGAGATGAATCGAAAATTTAAATTCTTAAATTTTATTGAGGATAATTTCAATTATAAAGGAAATTAAAATTATGAACAAATATTAAACTTAAAAATTTGAATTAGGAAATTTTACTTATATAATTGAATAATTTATCATATAAAAATTTTGCTAAAGGAAAGTTTATGAATAAAATTTGAGTGGGTATAATAGATGTTATACATTTAAATTATAGTTATAAAATTTTTAATAGAGGCAAATAGACCAATAAGTTGATGGAATAATATATTACATGAAATATGTTAATGGAATTGATTAAATTTGAGTAGTTATAATAGGTATAAATATACTCAATAATGTGATTGGATATATTAAGTAAAATAAATTTAATAACAATTTAGAATAAAGAAGAATTAAATTTGTTGAATAAGATATGATTATTAATTATTAATAGGGTACAATTGGATAATAAGATAATGAATAAATGAGATAAATTAAGTAAATTTTTGCTTTGAGAGGATTAATAAATTAACAATTTAATCAATTGATGAAATACTTTGAATCTAAATTCAATTATTGGATATTAATTTGATTCAAATCGAAATTTATAGTTTGAACTAACAAATTTAAATTTGACGAATATTATTGATTTAACATGAACGGATTTAAATCAATTAGTGAATATTAATCTGTTTAAATCGAAATTTATATGGTTTGGATTAATTGTTTATTTTGTTTTCCAATCTATTTTCCTTTCCGGTTGGTTCTATTCTCCTACCTCTTTCCTTTTCGAGGACAAAATTTTTTGAGTGGGGAGAGTGTAACAACCCGTAAATTTAACTGGTTTTAATAACGTTATTAATTGAAATTTTTTGGAATTTTAAACAATAAAATTTTGAAATAAAAATTTAATATTTGAAATGCGTCTAGCTAAACATAACAACTGGTAAATTTTCGTCCGAAAATATGAAGTTTATTTTCGTGCATAAATTTATTTCAATTTAATTAGTTAAAAATCGATGAAAATAAAACGTTTTCAAAACCTGAATATTTTTACATAGAAAAATCCTAAACCATCTTCTGAGCAAGACGTCATTTTCGTTTTTCCAAATTCGGACTTCTTTGGCTCCGTCGATCTTATTTTTCTATGTTTTTCTTGCATTTTCCGCCAGTAGAAAATTTTGAATTTCATAATTCAATCGTACCACAAATATCCGTATACCGTTTTGATCGTCTCATCGTGCCGATCTCTACGGTATTTCCAATCCTTTGTTTTGACGTCCGATTCACTATGAAATCAATTAGATAAGAAACCGAATCGGTATCCGATTCTTACCTTTTGGTTTCGTTGCCCTTTTTGCTTACTTCCTGAGATAACGAATGGCCATTTAACTATTAATACTTCAAGAACATTTATTATCGTGACCAGTCATTTTACCACCGTTTCAAATCGTATTGATGTATATTGTGATTTTCGATCCTACATCTTTCTGTTCAAACTTCAAGCACCATTTTTTTGAAGCCTATTCATCTTTAAAATGTATATTGATATAGTAGTGACCGAGCAGTCTTCCTCATTCCCCTCTCAACCATTGGCCTCACCTCCTCCACTGTGGCAAAAACCTTCCAGCACCCCAAACCGATGCAGCCACACCTCAGCCACAAGCCACCATGCGCCACCACCTACTCTGGCCGAACCCCATCCACTTCCCTCTATCACCGTACACCGCCCACCTCAGCTGCTCGCCTCTACCTCGAACACAAGCCACCGCCGTCTTTCTCCCTGAAACCCGAATAGGTGCTCCTCCATTGCCTTCGCAGCAACCGCAGCGACCTGAGTTCGCCGTAGCAACCTCCTTATTCTGAGCACCTGTCAGTATATATATTTATATTATGTATATATTTAAAGGAATACTGATTTTAGGAATGTTTATTCTAAATATTGTTTTAAATGCAATATATATATATACATGTTTTGATCTTAAATTATATGTGTTTAAAATGATTTTGTAACATAATATATAGATTTTATGTTAATATGTAATATGGGAATTTCCTTATGTGAGATATCGGGCTGTAAAGTCTTCTTTTGATGCTTCAATTCTTACTACTCATCGTGATCTGGTTCCAACTAAGCTTGCTGCTGAGATTTGGAATTGCCTTGCTAGGTACAAAACCACTATTCCTAATTTTCCACAAAGAGAGAGATGTGAGTTACTTATTGTGGACCGCTCAGTAGAACAGATTTCCCCTATCATTCATGAATGGACTTATGATGCAATGTGTCATGATTTACTTGGTTTGGAGGGTAACAAATACGTACAAGAGGTGCTTAGTAAATCATGTTCAGTTGAGAGGAAGGAAGTCCTTTTAGAAGAACACGATCCTATCTGGCTTGAGATTCGGCATGCACACATAGCTGATGCCAGTGAAAGGTTACATGACAAGATCACCGACTTCATATCAAGGAATAAGGAAGCACAAATTCACCCTATCCTGCGCTTCGTTCGTCAATTTGAGTTCAATCCTGCTTTGCTTCGCAATTCGTGCTTGCACTCGTAGCAAATTCTTGTCAAAATCTATCTAACCTCAAAAGGTGAGCAATCACTCACGATTAATGTTCTTTTATTTATTAAATTTGATTTCAATTGAAACGACAATTGTAATATGCTGCTGTTAGTTATTTACACTGTTATATATGTTATTACCTGTATCAGTTCACCTGTGACATTTGACACCGTTATCTATTATTTATACGATAATAATCCAGTTTGGTTGATAATTGATTGATTATTTGATGTTTACATTGGACGTTAAATTTTTAATGTAGTAAGTGATAAATGATTTGAAATTGAAATTGACGTAGGATAGTTAGATTTGATATATGTGTTAAATTTGATTCAATGACATTTGCATAATATGACCCCTTTAAATGTTTAAAAAAAATTGACATGTAGAAATACAGATATTTACACCTTGTACCATTTAAATGTATGTTATTTAAATTGGTACTGTATAAATTGAATGATGAATATCAAGTAAAGAATCGTATAAATATCAGTGTAATAATCTTTAATCTACATGAAATGATAATGTAGATTCTAGAAATAATTATATTAATTTGCACAAAAATAATGTGAATTAATATGATTATTTCGGGATTATTTGAATTAATTATTGGATTGTTGTTATTGATTGTTGTTATTGATTGTTGTTATTGCTTGTTTATTTACTTTGACACTATCCTAGTTATCACATTGCAAGTTACCTTTGCTATGCTTTGATTTTGAATTGAAATGGAATCGGGTTGAAATGATAAATACCCAAATTGAACTTTGACCTAGGATAGAGAGTTAAATAAAACCCGATTGGTCAATGATTTAATTTAAAAATAAAACAAAATTTTATTTGAATAAATAATAAGGTTTTGAAAAGAAGTTAGAATTTGAATTTTTATGAAAGGATGTTAATATTTAATAATCTGAAACAAAATATTAGCATATTAGTTGATGAAAGAATGTTGTTTTAATTTAATTATTAAGCCGAAATTATTTAATAATTAAGTTTTGAGATTATTTAATAATTAAATAAGACTGAATTATTTAATAATTAAATAAAATTGAATTCTTAAATAAGTAAAATTGAACTTACTGAATAAGTAAATTAAGTTCTTTATTAACTGGGTTTTGAAATTTGTAACTAAGTAAATAAATAAATGAAATTGAATTTCTTTAACAAGAAATAAAATGTGATTTATTGGAATAAATATAATACTTATAATTTAAAGAACTTGATTGACGAATCTAATTGAATTCAATTTGTAAGTTGATATAATGAAGTTGAACTTAAGAAATTGATTTAATGAATTGGAAATTCAATAGAAATTGTTTGAATGATAAATTAACTTACTAATATTGAATGAAATCGATAAATGAATTTAAATTCATTCGAATGTTGAATTAAATTAATTTAAATAATTACGGAGTGAAACTTATATACAAACTTGAATCAATATTTGAATTGTTTAAATAAAAATTGAATTTAATTGTAAGATTTTGAAATTGTAATTTGGAAGTTTTGAAACGTAAAGTATGGAAATTAATATAGAAAGTCTAATCGAATGTGGGTTTACAAATTCTATTTGAAATTGAATTTGATTTGGTTTTGAAATTTATTAAACGATCAATCGGTGAAATAATTACGAAAGTTATTAAAGAAACCGGGATCGGTTATGGACATACTCTCTGTCTACACCGTAAACCACTTTAATAACTATACGCGGAGTGTGATCCAGAATGAAGTGGTTGAAATGATGTACGTGATGACTGAAGAAAGAGAACGATAATGGATAGCCTTGACACTTGTGTCAAATTGGAAATGGCTAAAACAGGAGCCGTGCCGGGCCAAATGGGGTTAGCCACCTCGAGCGAACACACTTCTTCGTAAACTACTCATTACTTGTTATTGATTGGTGCACCCTCAAATTTTGGGAGTGTTGTTTCACGGTGTTGCGATCGTTGCGGCGATGTGTTTTCACCGGTCCGGATGAGGCAAACGGTAGTTTCACTACCTTGGGTATTGCCTCATGTGCCTTGTCATACTTGTATCCCTATATACGCGACCATTATGAATTTGTTTTGTGTTATACCTATGAAGTACTCTCTGATATCCTACTAGTTTACGGTGGAGTTTACAGTGCTGTATCGTCCATGACACTTATATAAAATGTGTTAAGGGGGATAATGGTAACGCCTTAACACTATTTTGATACTTTATATTACTGATAGACATTATCTACTTAGCATATATTACTACATAGTAGATAGTTTAACGGATCCTTAGAGGATGGTTATTCCAACGTCCTTTGAGTTACTTGTATTTCAGTTGTTATTTCACTTGAGTTGGATTTATCAATATAAGAATATTAATCCTGACTCGAGTGTTTGGTGTTTTGCTTTACGCTCGGGTCAGACTGAGTGTACCAGTATTCGGGACTCACCTTTGGAGTTGGAGCTTCGCTTGGAGATCCGACTATCTATTCAGCTTTCAGATATTCAGTTGATTCTAGAGATATATTCTGATTCTTGTATTTGACTATTGTATTCAAGACTTCTATTGTAACTTATTTAACTCTGTTATTTATATAGTAGCTTCATGAACTACTATCTTTTGTTTCCGCTACATTTATTACTCTGTGTCTGTGATTATTTATTTACTGTGTATGTTCAGTTTTTTCAAATTTAAATTAACAATTTGGTATTTTGAATTATTCAAGTCCGACATGTGCGGATGCGAATAGTCCAAAATAGCGGGTCATTACAATTCACATTAAAGTTCTTGATGCTTAAAGGATTGCTTCTTGACAATTTATGGCAGCAGAGATATGATGGATTGCAGCTATTAGAAGAATTATTTTCTCACTTTGATGTGATAAATTCACCTAATATAGGAAAGGGGTACATGGATAAATTTGGAGACCCTAATGACTAATTTGGAAAACCGTCCTTCAAGAGTCTTGTCGATAGTGATTTGATAATTGATAATCAGGTAGAGGAAAAAGAACCTATAATCTATGTCAGTTTTGCAAATAAGGAAGATGTGAACATTAATCAAGATCCTATGCTATTGGATGCCTCTGTGAAACTTTGTTCATATGCACCTATGGCAAATAAAGAGACGAGTTCGTCTGTTTCACATATTCTTGTTAATGATGAAGATCTTGATTTTACTCGTATTAATGGTATGAGAGCACTTTCTTAGGATTTCGAGTTAAAAACTAGTAACAGATTTGATTACTTGAATACTATCATTGCTGATCAAGATATTGAACTGGAATCTTTTGATGTCATACTAGATAGTAATTCATTAGTATTCAAAGGAGTATCTGCTGCAAGTTTGATTTGTTCAAAGACTTCTGGAAGCAACAACTTGTCTGAGAAGAATAAAGATGGATATTTTGCTGTTAGTGTTGAAAAGAATTCCAATTTTGCTGGTAATGAAATGCAATATAACATTGACACTTCTGTTCAGGTTAGTAATTTGGTTCATTCGTTTGGAAAGTTTTCATTAGCTGGAACATCTGATAATATTGTTGAGGTTGCTAAGTCTTATCATGGAGAGGTTTTTGATGAGATTTTGTCAATTCCTTTGCCTAAAGTAATCGAAGAGAAGTTAGTTTATCCAGTGTCAATAACTGATAACTCGCTCATTGATATTAGTGCACACGGTGTGCATGATATGCAGACTGTAGATCATGTACATGCTGCATCCTATTTGATTGATGAAGTTATAAATGATGTCACTCTCGCTAATTCAGATATTGGAGATGAGAATATATTGTTGTTTTTAGAGAACAGTTCCAGTTTATATGATGATGTTTCTAGTAATCAGGAGTTTGTTGTCCCTAATATGTTGAATTGTTCAGATTTAAAGAGTTTTGTTGCTGAAAAGGATAATATGGTTTTGAGTGAATCATCGGAAGTGGTGAATAATATTTATTTTCTACAAATTTGACTGTTAGTTCCAGCTTTATTACTTTTGCTAGATCTTCTTCTGGTAGTAGTTATTTGGTTCTTAGAAACGGTGAGGATTCTTTGATTGGGAATAAAGAAGTTAATGCATTAGAGTTAAAAATGTTGGAGAAGGGCAGCAGTTCTGATCCTATGCCTTCTGCGTTGAAGAGAGGAAAGCGTAAGAAATTTGTGGCTTCTACTAGTTATGTGCGTCGGAGTGCTAGGATTCTCAATTTTCAGTCTCGGCCTACGGGTAAGTTACCTGGTTCGAGCGCCATGAGTGGTGCTACGAATACAGGCTCAGGTATGAGTTCTATTTCGGGCAGTACGTATTCTACTTATGCTTTGGGCAGTCTATCTATGATGACCCGAAATTTTGGGCAATGTCAATTTAATAATCTGTATTTAAAACTAAATTGATTTGATAAATTTTGTTAATAAAACTTGACTTGATTTAATAATCCAATTAAACAATATTTAATTGGTGAATTTTAACTTTTAAAAGCTAATAAAATGCTTTCTATTTATAATGTATATATATATATTATATATACATAGATAAGTTTTGATTTGAAGTTTAATAAACAAATAAAATCTTGTTTTTAAATTCTAATATACATTTTGATAATTTGGAAATTATTATTTTATTTAATATATAACTTTTCAAAGCTATTTAATAAATAACTATATGGTTTTAAATACTTAAGGTAAATATTAATTTGTTTAAATTATATCTTAGTTTAAGTATAAATTAATAAAAGGTTTATTTTCTTTTCTTTTAAATATAGCTTGATAAATATGATTTGAAAATAAATATGAAAGTTTAGAATACCATTTACATATATTTATTCACTTAAATAAGATAAAGTGATAAGTAATTTATAATCTCTTTTATAATTTTTTTTAAATTGATAAATATGTTATTTTCAAATAATATTAATAAATGTATAAATATATATAGGTTTTAAAAGACAATATTATTGTTATTTTTAAATTAAATATGTTGATATAAATTAGCTTTAAATTGGATTTTTAAATTTATGATTGGATTTGAATTTGAATTAATTTTGAATTCAAAAGTATAAACATTTTTAAATTATTTGGATAAGCTTTCGTTTTTATATAATTTGTTTTATTTCATTTTCTTTAAAAAGAAATGCACATATACATTTACATATGAAAATAATTTATATATATATATATATAAGTATTTAACAAATAAAAGAAAAGGGTTTTATTTACTTTTAAATTTAACAAAGATAAGTAAAAATATGTATATAACAAGTGTTAATATCTTAAGTAACTAATGAGACAAATGTGAACTAATAATCTACTCTATTTGACAAATGTAGTAATATAGGACAAGTGTCATTTGTGTTTTTCCTTTTATTTTTGGAAAATCAATTACACTTATATAAACATGTTTTCTTCTTTTCATTTCCTTTCTCCATTTTCAAAAGTAAAGATAAAACTTCAGCTGAGAATTAAATCAGTTTCTAAAACTCCTTAAACCAAAAATCCAATACAAATCAAAATCTGAAACTCTTCCTCAAAACTAAAAATCAACTAGCCTGCATTTTGATTTTCATAAAACTGAACATCTGCATTTTTCCAAACCTGTAAAATCCATTTTCAAAAGAATGCAGATCTGTGAAGCATCCTCAAAGTAAAATCTGGTCAAGCCTTCATTTTTAAATCTGTTCAAACCTGCATTTTCTTTCATCTGTCTAAAAGCCTGCAAGCATTTTCAAATGCAAATTTGTGAAGCATTTTCAAAAATCAAAAGCAGTCTCAACAAGTTTTCAAATCAAAGAAGCATTTTCAGATCTTAACTTGCAGTTTTAAAAGCAAAGGCACTCTCGTTTTAAAATCAAAACAAAACCTTTTCAAAAATCTGGTGCTCTGATCATCACTGTTTCCAGGTGAGTAACATCACAATTAAAATGTTTTAAGTATATGATTATAGTTGCATGCTTATCTCTAAACTTAAGTATGTTTGTGAATATATTTTTAAATATATTTCTGTGTGTACATATGAATGGTCGGTGTATGCATTGTTGTGTATCTAGATTGTCTCTGACTTTAGTTCTAGGTTCAAAGCTAACCAAAATTTAATTGCCCCTGATCAAAGCTTTGATTAAGACCTAAGTTTTGAATAAATATATTTGTTATATCATAGGCTTTAGTTTTAAATTGTTTAAGTTAAAACATTTTGCATTTAGCTCTGGAAATACTGAACAACATAGTAAACTAAAAATAAGTCAAAAATAAACTGTCAAGAATCTTTGATTCAGGTATATGAATCAAATGCTTAAAACAAAAATTGATTTTTAAACTAAAATGGAAGTTTTTAGTAGAGGGAATTGATAGCAATTCTGGTTTAACCAGAAAATGGAAATTTGAGTGTCTTTGTCAATCTCGATTGCCTGGAAGGTCTAGTTCCCTTCTGGTGATGGTAGGTCAGTGACTAAGGGAAAAATGTTGGAGGTGGTGGAAGATCACCATGGTGATGGTGATTGTTCGATTTGATCTGTAAACCTAGTTTTGACATAGGTTTGAGTTTTTGACCATCTCGTTCTTCCCAGTGGATCGAGTGCATCGGGATTCAAGGGGTGGTTAGCTGGAGCATTGATGATGTCGTGAACAGAGGTTCTAACAACACGGTGGTCGGAGACGTATGGGCGAGATGTTTTCAGGTTTTGGGATGGGGTACGCCTGTTGTTTCCAGGTTTTGATTTGGGTGCTCGATTTTGATTTCAGGTTGTTGGGCAAGATCTGATGATCATGATGAGTTTCAGGGTTGATCGTCGTCGTGCTCGAAGTGTTGGTGATGACTGGAGAGGATCGGAGCCACTATACATATGCACGGTGCAGTGATTTTGTCTGGTGAAGTTTTGGTGTGTTGCAGAGATTTTGGGCTCGAGATTCTCTCGAGTGATTCGAGTGTTGGACTCGAAGTAGCACAGGGTTTTGCTCGAAGCATTTTAGAGGGGACTCAGGTATAATATTTGTTACAGGTTTTTCTAGAAACCTGTCAGTTTTCAAATTTAAATCTGATTTTAAATTTGGAAGTAAGTTTTAAGACAGAGTTTAAAACAAATTTAAAAAATGAATTCAAAAATTGAATTTATATCCTAGTTTTAAAATTTAATTAAGTTTTATAAATTAAAATGTTTTAAACAACTTTAAAAGGGTTTAAATAGTTTGAATTTAAAAGTAAAGCTTTAAAATTAAAAGTAGAGATTTAATCTAAGATTAATCTGGATTCAAATCCAAATCTGTATTTTAGTTTTGAAATAAGGAAGTTTTTAAATTTAAATTGTTTTATATAACTTTGAATGTTCAAAGTGTATTTAAAAGGTAAGAATTTAAAAGTAAATTTGGTTTAAATTCTTTTAATTTCTTTATAAAGTAAGTAATTCTTTAACATGAGATTTTTAAAAGATTTTTAAAATGTTTTTAAACTTTGTTAAAAGTTAAGTTTTTTCTCATTTTAAATCTTAAATTTAAAATGAAATTTGGAAATAAATTTTTAAAGTAAGTTGTTTTAAATTGCTTTGTTAATGATAATTTAATCATTAATAAGAAATGTTTTTATTTTAGTTAATACAGATTTAATGATTTTCGATTCATTAAATTAGTAAGGTAATTAAATGGATAATTAATTAATTTATTTAATTAAATAATTAAGGGTTTGAATAAATTAATTAAGGTTAAGTAATTAAGATAATTAATTTGAACTTAATAATGATTAATTTGAGTTAATTACTTAGGAAAAGTAATTAATGAATTGTAAATAGTTAATGAATGTCATTAACTTAAGATTATTTAATAATTAATTAATGTGATTAATTTTAATGATTAATTAGATTAATTAATTAAAGATAATCATTTATAGAAATTGGTTAAATATAATTACTTAATGAAAGTACTTAAAAGGAATTAATTACTTAAGGTAATTAATTTAGATAAATTTGATTAGTTTAAGTTAACTAATTAAGTTTAATTAGTTTAGAATAATCACTTGATAATTTGATGAGTATAATTACTTGGTGAAGTAATTAATAGATAATTACTGGAAGTAATTAATTAAATGATGATTTGTCAATGGAAGTAATTTGAGTATAATTACTTTGTGAAATTAATCAAGGAATTAATCAAGATAATTAATTAAGGGGTAATTAGTTGATTTAATGCAGTAATTAAGGGAAGTTAATTACGGGATGGGACTAATCAAGGGTGATTAATAATTATGGTTTAATTAAATGACTAATAACTTAATGTAATTAATTTAAATAGAATAAATAATTAAATAAGTAATTAGGGATCATTAATTTATATGATTAATGATGTAATTAAAGGTTGATTAATTTAGATTAATTAATTAAGGAGGAATGTAGTTAATTATAATTAATTAATTTGTGAAGTAATTAAAAGTTAATTACTGTATGTGATTAAGAATAATTAATTTGTGAAATTAATTAAAGGATAATTACTTGAATGTAATTAAAGGATGATTAATCAGGGATGATTAATTAAGGTAAGTAATTAGAGAATAATTGATTTATTGATTTGTAATTAATCAATGGATTTGTAAGCAAGATTTAAAATGGTAAAGTAATTAATTTAATTTACTTTAAATTAATTAGAGATGTAAATAATTAAATTAATTCATTTTAAATTAATTATAGTGTGATTAATAAATCCTTGCTTATGTATAAATGGATGATATTTGTTCACCTAAAATGGTTTGAGATCTCAGATCTGAGATGAGTGATGCTGTGTGATATGGATGCTTTGGATGAAATATGATGATAATGTGGATTTTCTATTTGTGACGATAATGTTGATTATCTATTGTGATATGTGAATTATCTATCTGTGTGTATATAGATAATGGAATTAAATTGTTTTAAACTTTAAAACAACTTGGACCTTAAAAGATACGTTTTGGATTTGGTGAGACCGGGATCGGGTTTCCAGATTTGGATATCCGAAAACCACATCGATCCAAATTAATGATAGGTCGTGAATCTCAAGTAGAAGATGAACATTCAGAGTGCAAGGTTTATCGTTGTTAACTCTGAGGGTAATTCCAAAATGAGTGTAACGAGATAATGCCTTCGGTTTCGTTCGAACCCGGAATGAACTTGTATGGATTGAATGCTTTCAGAACATAGTCAGGTGGACGATGAGTATTCTAAGAGATGTGTTCTCTAAAGGTAATCGTAGCCTCAAATCTCATCAACCGGGAATGGCTAAAACAGGGGAGGTGCAGCAAGGCTAAGTGGGTCATGCCCAAGTAGGACGAAATTTTCCCCTGTCTAGATGTCCCTTTATATTCAACTGTGTGGGGCAGTTGATTCGCGACAACTGCCGGGGTTGTCTTGTTCGGGACTGTCCATTAAGGGTGGTTCGGGCCTTGTGTTGCAGAGGATTTATGTTGGATCCTTGGTACGTTGATCTAGGCCACGTACTGTGACGGGTGGTACCCCAGTAGCCATACCATTGATAGAAACCCATTCTTCCTACGTGCTCTTACGGTTTTGATTATATTACCCACTTTTGTGGCTAGTAGCTGGAATTTAATCATGTAACAATTTTAGCTATTTCTTATTTACTTGAAAACCCTAGACCTATTATAATATCACCGGATTTCCTATCAAATGTTTTGGTTAGCGTAAGGTAAAAACTTTTCCATGTTTATGTGTGGAAAGTCTTACGTGATACCTTTCTTTTCAAAGTTTTTTCAAAAGTTAAGCAACTTTAACCTGTTACTCACCCCAGACCCATGTCTGACCCGGGGTTTATTTTCTGTTTTTCTTAAACTCTTGGGTACTCAAATTTTTATGAGTAGCCAAGGGATTCAGGTTAGCTTTGACGAATTGCGGAGGAGCAATGGAGCAGGAGGCTTCAGCATTGTAGATATGTATAGTGTTCCGTTGTGTTTGGTATCTCTATGTTTTCTCTGAGATGTTTGAGTTGTAATAACTAGATAGGTATTTATAACTGTCTAGTATGTGTTGTATACGCTTTGTAACTTTGATAGATGTTGTATACTTTGTAATACTTATGTTATTAATATAATTTATTCGTTCCGCTGTTGAGATTCTGATATTGTTTTTTCTTTCTTCTTTATCTTTTCTCTTTCTATCCCTTTCTTTCTTTTTAATGATGCGTCATTCTATGGAATGAATGGAGGGTCGTTACACTATCATCTGCTGAGTTTAGTCAGCTCGCTCGTGATACTTCTTGTATTTTTTCAGACATTGAGATTGATAGAGAGTATATTTGATGTAAGGAATTAGAGAGGGCAAGTACTGTTGGTTTATGAGGATCATTAGTTGGAACATTAGAGGTTTGAATGATTTGAATAAGTGTGATAAGGTTAGAGCGTTCTTTAAAGACTATTCTATTGACATTGCTTTACTTCGGGAGACTAAAATTAATTGCCTCGATATTCGTTTTTTTAGGAGATTAGCCGGTTATCACTTTAAAAAATGGGTTTTTACCTTCCGTGGGTTCTTCAGGGGGATTAATGAAAGGACGGCGAGATAATTATTTTAAATTACTTCAATGTATTATTAAACAGCATTCTCTTCATGTTATACTTATTAATCTTTGTGATTACTCTTTTTTAAATATTTCTAATGTTTACGGGCCTAATTCTAACATTAATTGAAGAATTTTATGGAATGAATGCTTAGCATTTAGATCCTTTGCCCCGGGTTCTTGGATTTTGGGGGGTGATTTTAATGGTACACATTTCATAGGTAAGCGTTATCCTAGGGAAGGGGATTACTCTGCTATGGAGGAATTCAATCAATTTATTATTAATTCTAATTTGATTGAAATTCCCCTTTCTAATAGAGAGTTTACTTGGAATAACGATAGAGAGTCTCCATCCATGGCTCTTCTCAATAGATTTTTTTTTAGTGATGAAATTGAAGACAAATTCCTAATCTATAGAGTCACCGGTTTACTTATACCCACTCTGATCATTGTCATATTATACTTACTTGTGAGTATCATAGAGTTATTATAAACAATTTTAAATTGGAAAAGATGTGGCTTTTGGAATCTAACTTCGTGAATCTAGTTAAAGGTAAATGGGTTTCTTTGAGTTTCCATAATATCAGAAATAAGGAAAGTTCTGCAAAAACTTTTGTTTCTAAACTTAGGGATTTTAGGATTTTTCTTAAAAATTGGAACAAAAATGTTTTTGGCAATATAAAAATCAAAAAAGATAATATTCTTAATGAAATGCTTAAAATTAATAAGATAGAAGAATCTAGATCTCTAAATCTAGGTGAACATAATGTTCTAGTTAATTTAAAAGATGAATTAAATTCTATTTTAGAAAAGGAGGAGGTTATGTGGAAACAGCGATCTAGAATTCAATGGATCAACAAAGGTGATAATAATACTAATTTTTTCATAATATAGCCAATGGTAGAAAATGTAGTAATACAATTAACTCTATATTTGTTAATAATATAGAGTTAGTTGATCAAAGTGATCTTAACAAGGCTTTTACTGACTATTATAAGGATATTTTTGGCTCTAAAATCAAACATAGAATCAATGTTAGATGGATAGATATGTATCCATCTGACTCTATTGTTGATTTATCAAAGTTAGATAATCCTTTTACTGAGGAGGAGATTAGAAAAGCAATTAATGATATGCCAAGTGATAAATCCCCGGGACATGATGGGTTTCCAAATTTTTTTTATAAAACTTTTTGGAACGTTTTAAAATTTGACTTAGTTAATATGTTCAATGATTATAAGTAATTTGCAATCAGGGAGATTTTATTTCGCAAATGTTATTTTGTTACATAAAAAAATAGGAGAAAAAAACTTAAAAGATTTTAGACTTATTTCTTTGATTAACTGTTCAGTTAAAATCATTTCTAAAGTTCTAGCTAATAGACTTAGTACAAGAATGAATGATTTAATTGATTGTTCACAATCGGCTTTTATTAAAGAGAGAAATATTACTGATGGAGTGGCAATTGTTCAAGAATATATTAATTACTGTTGTAACAATAACATAACTTGTTCGATTTTAAAACTGGATTTTGCTAAAGCTTTTGATTCGGTGGATTGGGATTTTCTTGTGGGTATTTTTCATGCTAGAGGATTTGGTCACAGATGGATCTGTTGGATTATGACTTTGCTTAGAACTATAAACTCTAATGTTATGGTTAACGGTATATTAGGTAATATAATTCAATCTAAGAGAGGTTTTAGGCAAGGGGATACCTTATCGCCTTTATTATTTAACTTAGCTGTTGATGTTTTTGCTAAAATTATTAAAAGAACAGTGGATAATGGATCTCTTGGACGTGTAGGCAATGACATCGCGTAATGGTATATCAGTTCATCAATTTGATGATGATACCTTACTTTTTTCTTCCCACCTTCCTAGGCACATTACAACCCTTAAGTTTATCCTTTATAGTTTTGAACTTTTATGTGGCTTAAAAATAAATTTTGATAAAAGTTCTGCGTTAGTTTTAAATGATTTTGAAAAAGTTGAAAACTTAGTTGCTAATACTCTAAATTGCAAAACTATGAATTTTCCTTTTGACTAACTTGGTTTTGTAATTAGACCCACTAAACTCAAACATGATGATTGGATTATTATCATTGATAAAATTAAAAATAAGATTTGTAACTGGAATGGGAGATTTTTATCTAGAGCAAGTAGACTAGTTTTAATAAATTCGGTTTTATCAGCCCTTCCGATTTATTGGATGTCCATGCATCTATTTCCAGATAGGGTTATTGATAAAATTGATAAAAGTAGAAGTGATTTCTTATGAAGTGGGGAAAATTCTAATAATAATATTAAATGTCTAGTAAATTGGAAAACCTCTGTAAGGCCAAAAAGGAAGGTGGATTAGGTGTTATTAATTTGCGTAATATGAATTTGTCTCCATTAGGTAAATGGCTTTGGAAGTTTAAAGATAAAAATGATAACGCTATTTGGAAAGAGATCATTTCTAAATATTACTATAATGGAAATAGCAATTTATATCAAATTGCTTCTCCAGCCGCTCAAAATATATCTAATTTTTGGAATTTTTTTTTGAAATGTAATGAGATATTTAATTTCGGAATAAATACACTTGTTCATTTTGGTAATCGTACTTCTTTTGGCATGACCATTGGGTTTCGATCTTGCCTCTTAAGATAGAATTTATGGAGTTGTATGAAATTTGTAGCTTTAAGTATGCTTTAATCAATGAAGTTTATTCTCTTGAAAACGAACCTCCTTGGAATTTCAATTTTAACAGAATTTTAGTTGATTCAACCCTTAGACAACTTTCTTTGCTTTATGCTAGATTAAATCTTTATAATATTGATAATGATAATGATTTTATTAGTTAGGAATGGGATAAGAGTAAGAAATATACTTCTAATTCTTTCTACAGATTTATTAATTTTTCGGGTACAATAAACAACTCATTTAAATATATGTGGAAATCTAATGCTCCTCCTAAATCCAAAATTCGCATGTGGTTAATACTTCATTGAAAACTTAATACAATAGAATTTCTAAAAAGAAAAAACATTCAAAATGATAATAAATGTTATTTTTGTAATCTATATCTTGAGGACATTAATCATATATACTATGATTGTTTGGATTCTCGTTATCTAATTAACACTCTTAAAATTTTTAACTTTAATAATATAACTAAAATTTCTGATTGTGAATTCTATTGGAATAATTATAGATTCAAGTTCAAAAAGAATATTAGATTTTTACTAGACACTTTATTCGTTATTATTAGTTGGTTTATTTGGTTTGAAAGAAATCAAAGAATTTTCAATAATAATAATAGTCATTTTAACAAATTGATTTTTACAATTTCTTCATTTTGTTTTAATTGGATCTCTAACCCCAAACATAAATTAGCTAAAAATATCCTTTTCAAATGGTATCTTAATAAGGTTAATCATAATATTAACTTTTTCAAACACAACAATAATTTTTTTAACATTAATAATTCTATTATTAATATTTTCTTTAATTTAGATGATGATTTCACTTTTAATCATAACTTACTTATGACTAAAGGTTCATAAGATAGATCCATCTCAATTTTTGTACTAGTCTCTGTTTGGTATTGGTTTTCAAGTAATTCATTTCTTCTGTTATGGTCCAATTAATCTTATTTAGGCTATTATTTCCTTCCTTATAAATACATGTATATGAATATTTATTATATAAATATACATATATATGTATCACTCTAATTTTTTCCTTATTCATTTTTCATCTACAGGTATGGACGATAGGATATCAGGTTCATTTTGTAGGTATTCATATCTTCAGACCGATGGACATCAGTTGGTAGAGAGGTCACCACAGCAGAGTATCTTCATCCAGGACTACTAGCAGTTTCTCCGCAGTTATAGGGTTCTGCTATCTTCATTATGGAGTACTTTTTTCAAGAGGATCTATTCTTCAGTTTGGTACTCCTTCCTCTTGTTCAGAGCCTTCAGAGTGGTTTCTTTATTCAGCAGATCCACTTCAGAGCAGATGCTTATTCACCCATCCCGATTCAGATGTTTAGATCTTCCTTATTAGTTTGTGACGTCATCTAGTAGTTTTTATTTTTAGGTACTTCTAACACTTTAATATCGGGCGGTGGCCATGCCGGAGCTCGATATCGGGGTGTGATGGGTGGCGGCCTTGCCGAAACTCATCTTAGGAGTACCTGAGATTTGATATATGTATTTAGTTTTTGTTACCTGCCAGGCATGTTGGCAGCACCTTATGCTCGTGATATATATATTCACATGTGTGCTCTCCTCTATTCGTAGAGGATCATATATTTTTCTCAAAAAAATAGAGTATATGGTGGAGACAAATTCATCGATCTTCGTCTATAAATAGGGGATAAGTGGCACTATTATGGGATCTTTTTTCCTACATTCTAAAATTCTATATTGTTATAGCAATTTCTTAGATCACTATTGATCTAAGACTACTGATCCGTAAAATCTCACTTGTACAACATTGCAAAAAACATTAATAAAGCTTAAGAGGCAGTATGCCAGAGTTTAACCAACCCACTATAAAGTATTATGCATTGTTTTACTCATTTTCCTTTTAATTTCTTCATTTTATTCTCTTCTCTAAAATACTCAAGCGATTGTGCCAACTTTTGGTTTAAACATTTTAGTCCTTGAACTTTTATTAATTGCAAATTAAACCCTAAAACTTCCAACCTTCATATCTTTTGCATACGAACTTCGTTCCACACACGGTTTCTTCTGTTGGACTCATGGAATTTTTTTAAACTATTTTGCATTAGTTTTGCTAAGTTTTGGGTCTATTTGAAAAAGTATGTCAGTATGCTTACTTATATTTATTTATCAAAGTTTGGAATGTTTAAATGCATATCCATTGATAAAAATTTACAATTATAGATATTTATTGTGTTATATTGATGAATATTTGAATATTGTGTATATTTTCGATGTTGGTGCTTGACCTAATTTTTTTGGGGTTAATTACAACATAACTAAACGTTTGATTATAATTGGTTCCAACTCTGGAAGATAGAATTAACCCTAGAGGGGGGTAAATAGGTTCTATAAGAAATTCATTGATAAATAAAAATTATAGCAAAGATAATAAAAGAGTAAAAGTGAAAATGAAAATGATACATAGCTTTGGCAAAACTGCCTACTACTACCCCTAAGGTTTCTACTAGAATTAAACAAACAATCGCTTATAGACCCTGTAAACTTGTGACAATCGCTTACCTGTTTGTTCTAACCCTATGCTGAAAACCATGCCACAACTCTGCCACTAAGGTGCGAATTCTCGAACTACACCATAATAGGGTTAGGGGTATTCCCTATGAGCAATTATGTAATTAGTTACATATATCTAACTCGTTGACCAATCTTGTTCGAAATAAAAGGTATTTTCTTTCTATTATTTACTTGATATAATGTGATTATATTAATTAATTAACCTAAGTAAATGTATATTTAATAGAAAAATCCTTAAGTGGTATATCTTGTGATAGTAGTTACAAAGTGTTGTAACCGTGAATAATTTATCACAACGAAACAAATATACTATTCCTAGTCTAGATGCATCGAGACTGGATATCGATGTATCCATTAAGACTGGAGTACGTGATGCTCTCCAAATGTTGGGCTGGAGTACATAATGCTCTCCAAATGTTGGGCAGTGTATTACTCATGATTGTTGGGGCACCTGGGGGTTCCATACTAATAGTTATTGGATAACTATGGAATGACTCACTCGATAATTTTCTACTAGTTAATATAACTAAGATCAAACAGAAATATCAATGTGATTGATTTACGCAGTTCTCTCGACTTAAAAATACTGTAGATCTTTAGTATGAAAGCTCTGGCATGGCATCCATCGAGTGACTATAGTTGGCTTTAGTGGAAGTAATGGAAGTGAATCACTATTCAAGAGAGGATTTGTCTCCTCAGTTATATGCGGTTAGAATCACAGTCAACTGAAAGTCAAAGTCTCTGGCCGGAGCATTTCGATTAATAATAATTGTTATTATCGAACCAAGAACTTTTTATTTGGACTATAAAGTTGAATGTCGATGAGGTTGGAATTTTGACCATTACCAAATTCCATAAGTCCAAAGTAATATAGTTTTGACGAAGAGAATTGGTGTAAATAAATGTCGAAATCGGGTAACGCTTATTAAACAAAAATTAGATTTTTACCGAAAATGAGTAAGCGATAAATTTGGCCATAATGTCACACCACCTGCTAAATGACGTGTGAACGTTAACATTAGAATAGTTCGATGTTAATCGTTGGCCAAATTTACACCCAAGAGTTACATTGCCGAGATGTTGAATTCCCTTAAGACCGAATGATTTAATTAGTTTATAATTGTTATAAATAATTAAATTAATTAATATTTATGAAATATTAATTATAAAATTTGAATATGATTTGAGAAATAAATAATGCTATATATACTTATAACAGTTATAAATATATCAATCGATATGCAATATCGACAAGTGATTAAACTAGATTTAATTGCATAATATTTTGGCTTGGGCTTAGATGGATTTAAGGCCCATCATTAGGGCTGTAAAATTTCGGTTTTGGGAAGGTGTAGGGGTGGCTATAACATAAGGAATTGGCTTGGAGATAATCGGTTGAGATCGAGTGAGAATGGGTAAAAAGGTTTTCCTCGTTTCTCTCTAATACAACCCTATATATATATATGTATGTATGTATGTATCTATAAAAAAAACTTTTTTGGCTGTCATTACCTTTTACATTGCTGGTTATAACATAGCTCTCAATCCATTCCAAAATTCTCAAATATATTTCAGATTAAAATAATACTATTCAATAGTTAGTGGTCGGTGATTCTGGACTTGCAATTTGATGAATTAAGAACAGTAAAATGAAGGGAAGTCATTGCTTCAATGTGGATTCAAATACATCATTAAATTGTTAGAGATCGGTGATTCTGGACTTGCAATCTGACGAACCAAGAACAGTAAAAGGAAGGGAAGTCATTGTTTCAACGTGGATTAAAAGGCATCATTAAATTAGTAATTTTAATTCATATTATATTAATTAGGTTATATTTTATGATCTTATAACGAGAAATTTCATACCTCTTTAAATATATTGCTAAAATAGGTGTACTTAGGTGAGATTTTTGTAAGTAGACGTGGTTGTCACAAATCAGTTTGTTTATGTGCATGATTTGCTTATTATACTATTTGATTTATGTATAGAAAAATGTTTTTTACTGTAAAAAATCAATTTTTGTTATTAAAAATTGTTTTATATATATTTATTAATAAATTCATATATGTATATGCATATTATGTATATTTCTCTCTCATAATATCATATATGCATATATAAGATATATATATATATATATATGATTTAAAAAAATTAGTACACTTATTTATATATAATATGAATTTACAAATTCGAAAACTAATTATCATACATATATTCATATTTTTATATTTACATTTATTGATTTTCTTGTTATATATAAAATAATTATTACATAAAAAATTTAATTATATATTTTTTAACAATATTATATCATTTTAGAAACGTACAGAAAAAATTAGGAATTTTTTCAATAAAGTTTATTATTTTTAATTATTAATATTATTTCAAAAAACTGTTTATGATTTATTAAAAATAATAATTTAAATAAAAATTATTAAAAAAATTGTAACCTTTCATTCACGATCCTAGACAAAAATTTTAAATTTTGAATGTTTAATAAAATATGATTTTATATTAAATAATTATTGCCGAAATCAATTATTTGTTTTTAAAAATAATATTTCAACTTCGAAAAATCTCCGTATTTTTCCTAAGCTTTATTTTATAATCCTAGATTTTTGAAAATTGTAAAATTTCAGTTTTCATCAATAAATTGTTTTATTAATTATTTATGGATGAAAATATTATTTTATTCATTATATATACAAATTAAAATACTAAAATTATTATTTTTGCAAAACTACGTTAATTTTGAATTATAAATAATTTTTGGTAATTTTTATCTCTCTTTCTATACATTGATATTTATTTACATATAAATGTTTTATATTCATATATTTTATATAATGTATTTGTACATACATGTGTGTGTATTGTAACACATATACATGCATATATTTGGACAACATACATGACATACAAAATGAGTTAATATGTTTGTTGGGATGTAAGTCCCAACATCTACATATTGGCATATTATACCTTTCACGGATTAGTATGTTACACATGACTCACACATATATGTATATGATACATTTATGTATAAAATAAATCAAATAAAATTAATTTCATATCTTAATAATTTGAATTTAAATAAAATAAATAATTTTATCTAAATGAAATTTAGAAATGTTCTAATTCAGTTAGACTTCATAGGCCTAAAAAAATCTAATAGGGTAAATTTTTTGACATTCACCCATAACTTCCACTACGGGTTAGTCCAGTTCCAACAATAGTATCGGATCCTAATAGAATATGCGGTCTAATTCAGTCATATTAGGGTTAACTAATTAAGTTTGCCCACTTAGTAGGTGTCTAGAAAGGTAATGTCTAGGATTGGAATTGGTTAATCAAGTACCTTGTCCTACCTGGTTACTGGCCTGGCTCGAAAGGTGAAGTGTGCCCAAAGATTGCTCCTAATAAAAAAGGACCAACTTCATTTGGGCATTGGGCAAATTTTCAAATTATTTTGAAAAATAATGTTAAAGATTTTAAATTTAATAGTTAAATTTAAAATAAAACATTTTTATCACAAAAATTAGAATACTACATAAGTTTTCAAATTGTTTGAAAGAATAATGGTATTTTCATAATGTTTGAAAATATTTATATAACAATTTCAAAATTGAATTTTATTAATAAGATTAATAAAATAAATTAATTAAATATGTTAATTAATTAATGTATATATGCATGTATTATATATGTTGATATATGTTATGTTATTTTAAATGTTTAAGATCATAAGTATACATGTATGTATACAAGATAAATTTTAATAAAAATTGTTTAATTGAATAAATTAATTAAAGGTTAATTAACTAAGTAAATACATATATATGTGTTACACTATAAAGGTTATATTATACACTATAAATGTTATAGTAGATATGTCCAATATAAAGTTATATTAGAATACTAATTTAAATTAATTAAAGATTTAATTAATTAAGATTAATTAGTTAAGATTTAATTAATGATATGTTATACGTAAGACTATCATATAAGTAATATGAAATATAAAAGTTATATAACAATAAAGCTTATATGATATGTGTATAAACTAAATGTGGAACATTAAAGAAACCCAAATAAGCTTGAGAAATAAATACATATGTAAATGTATATATAGCATTCTAATGTGTCTGGGACTTGAATCGCTGGGGTATTTCATAAGAAATATATTATTCTATAAGTTGACATCACTCAATATATAGAAGATTATAAATCTTCAATATAATGTTGTCCTCTACCATATATATATATATATATATATATATATATATATATATTAATAAATTACTTACATGCTCCTTAGATGTTGGGCAAACTCAAGCTAGGCATGTTACGCGTAGTATTATTAATATATTGAATAGATGAAGTAAGATAACTATATGTATTTGTTGAGCAAACTCAAGGTATATATACGATACTTAGGCCATCACGATATGGTAGGTAAGAGTGAATAATCTCTTTCGATTTGTTGAACAAATTTAAGGTTGAAATAAGATTAGAAGAAGGAAAAATGGGTTAGGAGTTGTATGTGATACAACCGATAAGGAGTTATCCATCATTTGTGGGGTTATGATTTGTTAAGCAAACTCAATGTCAGAATACCAAAACAAACGAGTCCTAACACCCACTTGTAACAACCCGATTTTCCGACGCCCGAAAAATCGAACCATTAGGGTTAAAAGAAGAAGGAGGTAGAAGAAGAGAAAACAACACAACGGAATCTTACCATCGCAGCAGAATAAAATAGAATAGATAATAACTGATCTTTACACAAAAGAAACTATATCTGTTTATACATACAATATCAGAATACAACATCAGAGTTCAACATCATCTATAACACACAACTGGACAGTTATATAAAATTGTCCTCAAAACTGAATACGCAGTAGAGTAATAATCAAGTGCGAGAAGTACGTCTCACCATCCAGCTTATCCACTTAGCTCCACAGCATTCCATCCAAAATCTGTACTCTATAATACTCGGTCTGACCCGAGCATCATAATAAAACAATATCCGAGTCAGTCTGGAAAACCAGCATGAGAAAACACATTCAATTAGATTTTTAAGGTTTCCAAAATCCTTTGAAATCAAAGGTATCTCGTAAGACCACGCCACGAATAAATATACTGGGTTTTTACGTTATGATAACCAAAACATTTTTATCAAATCCGTCTGATATTATAATAGTGTCTATAGAAAGTAAAATAGGATCTAGCTGAAATGCTTGCATCTCACATTTCAGCAATAGTTGGCCACAATTAAAACCGTGCAGGCGCTTATTGGAGATTGGATTCCATATAATGACAGGTTTACTTGGGTACCGCCTGTCATAGTACGTGGTCTAGATCACCGCACCGAGGATCCACCCTAAACCCCCTGCAACACAAGACCGGAGTACCCCTTACTGGATAGCTCGAGTAAGTTCACCCTGCGGTTGAGATCAGCAACCACCACACAGCCGAAATAAAAAGGGACATCTAGACAGGGGTGATCTTACCCTAATTGGTTGCTAGCCACTTAGCCTTGTGTGCACCTCCCTTGTTTTAGCCATTCCTAGTTGATGAAGCTCGAGGCTATGCGTTACCGTTTTAGCACACAATCACTTAGAATGCTCATCGTCCTCGTGACAATGTTCTGAAATTATTCGTCCATACAAGTCCGTTGCGGGTTTGAACGGAACCGAAGGCCCTACTGCTACTGCATCCATTTCGAAATCACCCTCAGGATTAGTAGCGATTAGCCCTTGCACTTCACTGCTATATTTTCGACTCCAACTCTTGTCTTCTTCACAAAAAGGTTCAAACCAGATCGAAGTGGTTTAAGGGAAATTAATCCCGATCAAGGTCTCTTCGAAACGATCGGCGCATTGGCCAATATTATAGTCGGTTATTTAACCATCAAATAACATTCAAAAACAATCATCAAGCCAAAATAATTTCTCCCAAATTATTTTTTTAAATATCTTCGCAATATATTTTCCTACATTTCAATCCTTTGAAAATAGTTTTCAAATCACTTTTCTCTCTCTCGTGGAAATAAATTTCCACCCAATTGTTTTATTTCCACTGAAAACCGCCAAGTCCTAAATACTTAAGATTTCAAAAATAATTTAAATCATTTTATTCTAAAATATACTTTAAAACATTTAAATTAAAATTACTTAAACACTTTATTCAAAAATAAATTCTTTTAGAAATATTTAAAATAAAACTGCTTCATAAATATAAAAACTAATTTTTAATATAAAAGTTAAGCCAAACTAAATTTAAAATAAGAGTTATGAAATTTTATAATTTTAACCAAACTATTTTTTAAAGTAAAACTATTTTATAAAATATAAATATTAATAATTATCTTTTTTTAAAACATAATACCAATTTACCTTTAAATAATTACTTCTAAATAAAATTGGAAAATATTTACTTTAAAATTTAAAATATTTAAAAATAATAAATATTCTAAAACATTTCTTTAAAACAAATTTTTAAAGCCTCTAACTTATACATAAAAATCTGCTTGAAAAACGTACTTGGCTTTCCAAGGAAATACGCTTCTCTTTCACACCTTTCAAAATAAACCACTGTTTATTTTTAAAACAAATTACCCATTCCTTTGTGAATTCCCATCGTGAATTTATACTTTCAAATATCCACTGATATATTACTTCACTTTTATAAACCTTGTTTATAAATTTCATGGTCTCATCCTTCCTTAAAACCAATTTCAAACACTTTATCAATCTCCAAATCGATTTCCAAATTACTCCATTTTGAAATAAATTTTCTTAACTTCTCATTTATTTCAAAACCCATTAATCTCAGATTTTACTTCTTAATTATGATCTAAAATCTTTTTGACTGAAAATACTAATTTGATATATATTTTTTTCTTCCAAGTTCCTTCTTTATCCTTTCCAATAAATTTAACCCTTGAATTTAAAAATAAAAAAATTCCTCCTTTTAAATATTATCACTTAAATTTATTTATTCAAAATATCTCTTTTCCCATACTTTGGATTTATTTATTTCAATTTAAAAAAAACTTTTAT
Organism: Allium cepa; assembly: GCA_030765085.1. NCBI lineage: Eukaryota > Viridiplantae > Streptophyta > Magnoliopsida > Asparagales > Amaryllidaceae > Allium > Allium cepa. Next base: position 555,120,758 of record CM060940.1, read on the forward strand.
TCTTCCAAATCATTTTAATTATCCAAATTCCTTATGATAGTTTATTTAAAATTACCTTTTTACTTACTTTAAAAATCCAAACTTCATATATATATTTCAATTCTCAAAATTCCAATATATATATTTAACCAAGCCAGAATATTCAATAAATTCCAATTCCCAATCTGATCAATATAATTCATCACACATCATCACATAATCGTATCGCTGAATATATAAAATAAATTCAAACGTTTTAAGGAATCAGTTGGATCCCTCCAACCTGTTTTTCCCTGCATCCATAGATTTTAGCCCAATATAAATACCAATTCCACTTCGAGGTGGAATATCGCGGTATATGGAGTTATATAATATCATCCGCTATTATGGAGCGCATAAGGTCTCATCCGCTATATAATGCGGGTAATCAATCACTCCAATATATACTACTATATATAATATACCATATCCATTCAATTTAATTATTCAACCAACTATTCAAATTTAACTATTTATATTTAAATAATAATCCAGATGGGTGAGATTAACTCACCTTTAATTTTGTTGTTTGCAATCCATTCCAAACTGGCTTGTTTCCATGATTTTAAACCTTGTATAAACATTATAAAATTTATTAATATTGAAATGAATCGAACAATTTATTAATTTAATTCAATCTAATAAATTTAATTTAGACTAAAGATTAAATTTTAAAAAATTCTTTTTAATAAAATATCTTTAGTAGCTGAAATAATTAAATAGGTTTATTAAACGATTAATCACTATAAAATAATCTTTTAAATAACTGGTAAGTTCAAAAATACATACTTATTTTTTTTTCTTTTTCCTTGTAGATATACATATATATTTAGAATTTAAAACTAATATAGGGTTTAAACCTTCCCGTTATCATATTTTTTCCTCTGTAATATGTATATAAACAATTTTGATGAAACAATTTAAAATAAATAAAAACTCACTGCACACACCAGGCTGCTGACTTCTGACAAACCCAATCGCCAACACAATTCTATGCTTGATGACCTGGTCGACACTGATATATGTTGCCACCTTAATCTTGCATCGCCTAATTTAAAGACCTCTAATTGGATCTAACAGTGCCCAAAACTCTAATTGCAGTTCAAATCCAAATCGCCACCATGACTGCCCTCACAATCTCAGTAGGTGCATCCTTCACTTTATCTCCATTATACATAGACAACACCCTCCAGTAAACACGATGCTTCCATTATCTTTCCAAGCAGAGCGCAAAACCGGCTGGACATGAGAATTGATGCTTTCGGTTGGCTATTTCCTTTAGTTACCTAACCTGATTATCCCCAAAAGTGGCAACCAAGTGATTTACCATGGGGATGGAACTTATGCTAGACACAGAGTCGTTCGACGGAGGTTGCACCTCACTGAACTTGTTAGGATTTGATTCGCGATTCCCATGTTGAACCTAGAGAAACTAGCCATCACTTAAATATTTCACTCCTTCGGTTTCTCAAATGTTTTGGAGAGCCCAAGCCTTGGAGTTAGAAACGTAGCCATTCGAGTAAGAGATCGAGATCGCGATATTACTAAGTATCGAGATTTTGAATAGAAAGGCAAATTTATAGATTTTGTTGAAGAAAGAATGAAGAAGAAAGATTTGTCTTTAGAGCGACGGCCATTTGTTTGAGGGAGAACGTGCACGAGCTCGATTAGATCTAGGAAGAGGAAGTGGATTAAATCGTGAATTTTAATTTTAATTTTAATTTCCTACGAAAACCAGGTGTTCGGCTACTACAGTTAAATTAAAAAAAAACAAATGTGTGTAAATACAAATGGACAAATGTTAAAATAGGATAAACATGTGTTGAAAGAAAAAGGCTGCTGAGGAAACAAATATTTTCTTAATTTAAATTCAAACTCAAATCGTCTCGATTTCCACACTCACCATCACGACCTCCTATCAAGGTACGTTACTAGGCGTTTATAATGTTAAACCCCTATTCCGAACACAATAGAAAAGGTTTCGAGCACTGATTCGATTTTTTGGAGTAGATAGTTTTTTTGGACTCGGTTATCATATTAAATTATCGATATAAATCCCAGTGTGTTTATCTATCGTACGATCACACGACAACTCTGGATGCTACGAAAATTGAAATCCAATAATAATGCACTATCACAGATCCAATGAAACCGGTTTCGTCAAAATCCAAGACTGTGCCTCGGAAGGCTATTTTTAAATTCAATATAAACAATATAAATTCAAAATTGAACAAATCACTTTCAAATTCAAATTTTTAAAGTTCTATTACCTTCAGTATTATCCATATGAAATTTTTAGGCCTTTAAAATATTTTTAACAATCATAAACTGAAGATTCAAATAATTTACCCAACTCCAATAATTAAATTCAATAATTTAATTGCCAAATAAATAGTGATATTTGAAATTCAAGTCAAACTATCATTCAAATATTTAAAATCAATTAAATATTTCAATTTCAAATATCGAGAAATTCCGGATCATCACATTCCTTCCCCCTTAAAAGAATTTCGTTCCCGAAATTACTAGTTAAGAAGAATGGTACATAACCCGTTACTATTTTCCTAAAACCAACAGTTCCAAACAACATTCCAAAACCAAACAGTTTTAACAACTTCTCAAAACACCCTTTTCTATTGAAGTCACACTAACACTCTTACTAACTTCCCAACTTAACCTTAAGTTCCAAACAACACTGTTTACTCAATCATTCAAATGATAATTCAAATTCAAATTTTAAATTATCAAAATTTCTCTAACTCCTTAAATTTCGAAATTTTTTGTCAGCGTATCCTTTGCAAGGCTAGCTTGGTACTACTACAAAATGCATCTATAGGCCCCCAGATTTCAAAAGAAAATAAAAAGCAAAGTGACTAGACAAGAAAATCGTCAAATTTCATATATAAATTTAAACACATACCTCTATGTTGTCCAATTCAATTTATCTTTGAAAAACAAAACATCTATTTATCCTTTTCCTTTAGATACCTGTATATCTTTCTAAGCAATAATGTCCAATTATAAATTTCACAATCAATTTATACATTTCTTTACAATAGCTTCAGTATTTATTTCATTTAAGCCCATACGATGTACATATACCATCCGTATGCAATATCAAATTCGATCGCTCGTTCGATCACACAATTTCACTTCCGAACTAGTATCGTCTATCCGACTTCTTAGTGTGGACTCAGATCTGGTTTCTTGATCAGAAACCGTCATTCTCCTTGCATAGCCACATACTATGATAGAGAATTTCCAGAATCAATCAAAAATCCATATCCAGTGTTCGCCGTCGAAAATCGAGTGAGAAATCCTAACTCGGATCGATATAACTATCTCGAAATTCTATGCTCGAATCTGGAACGAATCATTATGCGAATAAAATAATATACGTATATCCTACATATTTATATCCATTGATTATTAACTATATCAATTCTCTTTTATTCACATTATTTTGGTTTCCATTCTCTTATCCACAATTATCCCATTTCACCACTTTACTTAATTTCCATTCCAATATTACTTGGTATATTTCCAATACCAAACTTACTTAAGAATTTCACCATTCATTTCTTAAGTTCGATATAAATATTTCATACCCTTCTTATATTATTTTTACTCTACCACTTTAGCCTTTATATCCACTTATTTTTAAACTGGATCTCCAATTCCATATGAATTCAATTTACCTTCATTTTAGATATTGAATTCTATTTACCTTTATCTCAACCCATATTTAATTAACCACTTCTCCAATTAGTTCCACTTACTAATTTATTTAAGTCCCAATGAATTTATTTCCAAACTTTTATTTTTTTAGTCTACTATTGAATTAATCTTTCAACTTCACCTTATCACTTGGTTTTTATCCATATTTAATCAATTTGGATTCTAATTCCAAATAGACTCAGTTTGCTTCAATTTACTAATTTATCTCAAATCTCAATACTTTTTCCCCATTTCCATTCAGATTTTCATTTCCAATTCTACTTGAATTCGACTCATCTTCAAACTCTGAGTATTGAATTTTATCAACTATCTTCCATTCATAACTGGTTTATATCATTATTTAAATTAGTTCCACTACTAATTTATTTCAAATCTCAAACAATTTCTTATTTCGAAACTTTTATAATTTTAGTTCACTTCGGATTAATTTTATAATTTCACTTTATTTTACACATTTTAAATCAAATATCATCCCAACATACAATTCCAATTCATCTGCTTACCCTCTTGAATCAGTCAGTTTACTCACTAATTTTATCTCAGTCCTTTATTTTAATTAGTCAAAACTTGACTAACTTGCATTACACACGATTTAAATTAATTCCCAATATTCAGTTTCAATTCTATTTTCTTACAAATGCATATTCATTTGTCTATCCACAATTTATTTCCATTCCATTTACCAACCTGCTTTAATTGGCTTATCTTTCTAACTTTATTCTCTAGTCACACTTACCTTTATTTGACCCTTTCAAGTTGAATCTTATTCCAAAGATTTCAAATTTCAATAAAAAGTTTATTTCTAAATTTTTACCTCTTTTAGTTCCTTTACAATTCACTTTTCTCGATACAATTTAAATTGATTCCATTATTGAACTTTAATTCTAGTTCTATTACTTACAAATTCAAATAAATTTGTTCTCCCACAAATTTACTCCCAATAAACTAAATTTTTACTTTTATTTACTCATTTCAATTATTTTAATTCGAATTTTTAACTTCTATAAGTTTTCCTGCTTATTTATATTCCAATTATATTTTTAATAAGATTCCAGAGTCTTTTTTAAACAATTACTCAATATTTCAAAATCATCTTTGAAAGCAATTATGCCCAAAATCGTTTCGTAAATTCAGTTATCTCTTTAAATTTCAAAACCAAACCCAGTTTTGCAAACAACTCCTATTTAAAACAGTTTGGTAGCAATCCCACTCTTGGAAACTCGAAAATAAACATCGATGATGCGGCAGTCATCACCGAAGTTATTTTCCAGCGACCGAAAAGAGTTCAGTGCTTTTACCTCTTCAAAACATCCTGCAAACATTTTTAAATTCCAAATCTCACTAGATTTCAAACCCAATTCAAAAGTATTTTCAAAATAATACCATTATTATTTCTCCAAAACTTTTGAAAACCACTTTCAAATTCAAAGGAATTTAAACTTTTCCCAAAATTCCAAATTCCAAATTCTTTCGATTCGTATTCAAATATTACTTTGGAATTTTATCTCAATTTCAATTATAAATCACACTTATAATTCACATTTACAAATCTTATTCTATTTTATAAATTATTTCTTAACTTTTGTTATAATATTATTTTCTTATTTCAATTTCCACACATCAATGATAATATTTTAATATTATCACTTTCTAACAACTAGCATTCATATATAACTATAATAATTTACAGAAAATTATTTCTTTTATATACAAAAATAATTTGGGTGAAATTATTTCATTTACCCTATTTCAAAACAATACCGTGTCGGTTTATCTTGCTTAAGGGTTTACAAATCCCTATCGATGAATGGCGTCCATATCGAGCAGAATTCATAAACACTCAACCGATAAGTCAACACAATATAAATACAATTTTTATATTCACTAACAAATACGTGCTCATACTATTAATACACTCAAACTCATTCTAGAGTACTATGGACTCTATATTAATGAGTAATTCCCACTAGAGCCAAGGTTCTCGCTAAACCTTCAGCTCTGATACCAAATGTAATGACCCGATTTTTCGACGCCTGAAAAATGGAACCATTAGGGTTAAAAGAAGAAGGAGGTAGAAGAAGAGAAAACAACACAACAGAATATTACCATCGCAGCAGAATAAAATATAATAGATAATAACTGATCTTTACACAAAAGAAACTATATCTGTTTATACGTACAACATCAGAATACAACATTAGAGTTCAACAATGTCTATAACACACAACTGGACAGTTATATAAATTTTTCATCAAAACTGAATGCACAGCGGAGTAATAATCAAGTATAGAAGTACGACTCGCCATCCAGTTCGTCTCCTGAGCTCCACAACATTCCATCCAAAATCTGTACTTTATAATACTCGGTCTGACCCGAGCATCATAATATAACAATACCCGAGTAGGTCTGGAAAACCAGCGTGAGAAATCACACTCAATTGGATTATTAAGGTTTCCAAAATCCTTTGAAATCAAAGGTATCTTGTAAGACCACGCCATAAATAAATACGTCGGGTTTTTACCTCCCGATAACAAAAATATTTTTACCAAATCCGTCTGATATTATAATAGTGTCTATAGAAAGTAAAATAGAATCTAGCTGAAATGCTTGCATCTCACGTTTCAGTATTAGTTGGGCACAATCAAAACCGTATAGGCGCTTATTGGAGATTGGATTCCATATAATGGCAGGGCTACTGGGGTACCGCCCGTCACAATACGTGGTCTAGATCAGCGTACCGAGGATCCACCCTAAATCCCCGCAACACAAGATCGGACTACCCCTTACTGGATAGCCCAAATAAGTTCACCCCGCGGTTAGGATCAGTAACCGCCACACAGCTGAAATAAAAAGGGACATCTAGACAGGTGTGAACTTACCCTAATTGGTTGCTAGCCACTTAGCCTTGTGTGCACCTCCCCTGTTTTAGCCATTCCCGGTTGATGAGGCTCGAGGCTATGCGTTACCTTTTTAGCACACAATCACTTAGAATGATCATTGTCCTCCTGACGATGTTCTCAAAGCATTCGTCCACATAAGTCCGTTCCGGGTTCGAACGGAACCAAAGGCACTACTCCTACTACATCCACTTTGGAATCACCCTCAAGATTAGTAGCGATTAGCCCTTGCCCTTCACTGCTCCATCTTCTACTCCAACTCTTGTCTTCTTCACAAAAACGTTCAAACCGGATAAAACTGGTTTTTGAAAAATTAATCCCGATCTCGGTCTCTTCGAAACAATCAGCGCATTGGCCAATATTGATAGCCGGTTATTTAACTATCAAATAACATTCACAAACAATCATCAAGCCAAAATAATTTCTCCCAAGTTATTTATTTTTAAATATCTTCGCAATATATTTTCCTACATTTCAATCCTTTGAAAATAGATTTCAAATCACTTTTCTCTCTTCCGTGGAAATAAATTTCCACCCAATTGTTTTATTTCTACTGAAAACCGCCAAGTCCTAAATACTTAAGATTTTAAAAATAATTTAAATCATTCTATTCTAAAATATACTTAAAAAAATTTAAATAGAAATTACTTAAACACTTTATTCAAAAATTTATTCTTTTAAAAATATTTAAAATAAAACTACTTCATAAAATATAAAAACTAATTTTTAATATAAAAGTTAAGACAAACTAAATTTAAAATAAGGGTTACAAAATTCCATAATTTTAACCAAATTATTTTTTAAACTAAAACTATTTTATAAAATATAAATATTAATAATTATCTTTTTTTTAAAACATAATACCAATTAACCTCTAAATAATTACTTCTAAATAAAATTTGAAATTATTTACTTTAAAATTTAAAATATTTAAAAATAATAAATATTCTAAAACATTTCTCTAAAACAAATTTTTAAAGCCTCTAACTTATACATAAAAGTCCGCTTGAAAAACGTACTTGGCTTTCCAGGGAAATACACTTCTCTTTCACATCTTTCAAAATAAACCACTATTTATTTTTAAAACAAATTACCCATTACTTTATAAATTCCCATCATGAATTTATACAACCAAATATCCACTGATATATACTTCACTTTTATAAACCTTGTTTATAAATTTCATGGTCTCATCCTTCCTTTTTCAAACACTTTATCAATCTCCAAATCGATTTCCAAATTACTCCATTTTGAAATAAATTTTCTTAACTTCTCAATTTATTTCAAAACCCATTACTCTCAGATTTTACTTCTTAATTATGATTTAAAATCTTTTTAATTGAAAATACTAATTTCATATTTTTTTTCTTCCAAATTCCTTCTTTGTCCTTTCCAATAAATTTAGCCTTTGGATTTTAAAATAAATTCTTTCCTCCTTTTAAATATTATCACTTGAATTTATTTATTCAAAATATCTCTTTTCCCATACATTGGATTTATTTATTTCAATTTAAAAATCAACTTTTATTCTTCCAAATCATTTTAATTATCCAAATTCCTTATAATTATTTATTTGAAATTACCTTTTTATTTACTTTAAAAATCCAAACTTCATATATATTTCAATTCTCAAAATTCCAATATATATATAACCAAGCCAGAATATTCAATAAATTCCAATTCCTAAAATGATTGATATAATTCATCACAGATCATCACATAATCATATCGCTGAACATATAAAATAAATTAAAATGTTTTGAGGAATCCAGTTGGATCCCTCCAATTTGTTTTTCCCTACATCCACAGATGTTAGCACAATATAAATACTAATTCCACTTCGAGGGGAATATCATGGTATATGGGGTTATATAATCTCACCCGCAATTATGCGGCGCATAGGGTCTCATCCGCTATATAATGCAGGTACTATATATAATATATCATATCCATTCAATTAAATCAATCAACCAACTATTCAAATTTAACTATTTAAATATAAATAATAATCCAAATGAGTGAGTTTAACTCACCTTTAATTTTGCAATTTGCAATCCATTCCAAACTGGCTTGTTCCCATGATTTTAAACCTTGTATAAACATTATACAATTTATTAATATTTGAAATGATTCGAACAATTTATTAATTTAATTTAATCTAATAAATTGATTTTAGACTAGAGATTAAATTTTAAACAAATTGTCTTTTTAACAAATTATCTTTATTAGCTAAAATAATTAAATAGGTTTATTAAACAAATTAATCACTATAAAATATATCTTTAAAATAACTGGTAAGTTCTAAAATGCATACTTATTTTTTTTTCTTTTTTTGTATAGATATACATATATATTTAGAATTTAAAACTAATATAGGGTTTAAACCTTCTTGTTATTATATTTTATTTCTTTGTAATATGTACATAAACAATTTTAATGAAACAATTTAAAATAAAATTAAAAAACTCACTGCACACACCAGGCTGTTAACTTCTGACAAACCCAATCGCTAACCTAATTTTATGCTTGATGACCTAGTCGACGCTGATATATTTCACCACCTTAATCTTGCATCGCCTAATTTGGAGACCTCTAATTGGATCTGACAGTGCTCAAACCTCTAATTGCAGTTCAAATCCAAATCGCCACCATGACTTCCCTCACAATCTCATCGGGTGCATCCTTCGCTTTGTCTCCATCACACACAGACAACATCCTCCAATATACACGATGCTTTCATTATCTTTCAAAGCAGAGCACAAAAACGGCTGGTCACATGATATTGATGCTTTGGGTTGGCTGTTTCCTCTAGTTATTCCCAACACCTAACCTAATTATCCCCAGAAGTGGCAACCAAGTGATTTACCTTGGAGATGGAACTTATGCTAGACACAGAGTCGTTCGGCGGAGGTTGCACCTCATTGAACTTGTTAGGATTAGATTCGCGATCCCCATGTTGAACCCAGAGAAACTAGCCATTACTTAAAGATTTCACTCATTCAGTTTCTCAAATGTTTTGGAGAGCCCAAGGCTTAGAGTTACAAACGTAGCCATTCGAGTAAGAGATCGAGATCGCGATATTACTAAGTATCGCGATTTTGAATAGAAAGGAAATATTCTAGATTTTGTTGAAGAAAGAAACGAAGAAGAAAGATTTGTCTTTAGAGCGACGACCATTTATTTGAGGGAGAACGAGCACGAGCTCGATTGGACCTAGGAAGAGGAAGTGGATTAAATCGTGAATTATAATTTTTATTTTTATTTCCTACGAAAACCAGGTGTTCGGCTATTACAGTTAAATTAAAAAAACAAACGCATGTAAATACAAGTGGACAAGTGTTAAAATAGGGGAGACACGTGTTGAAAGAAAAAGGCTATTGATAAAACAAATATTTTTTTAATTTAAATTCAAATTCAAATCGTCTCGATTCCACATTCACCATCATGACCTCCTGTCGAGGCATGCTGTTATGCGTTTATATTGTTAAACCCATATTTCGAACAAAATAGAAAAGGTTCTGAGTTCTAATTCGATCGTATAATCACACGACAACTCTGGATGCTATGAAAATTGAAATCCGATAATAATACACTATTACGGATCCAATGGAATTGGTTTCGTCGAAATCCGAGACTACGCCTCGGAAGACTATTTTTAAATTCAATTTAAACAATATAAATTCAAAACTGAATAAATCACTTTCAAATTCAAAATTTTAAAGTTCTATTACCTTCAGTATTATCCATATGAATTTTCTAAGCCTTAAATATTTTTAAAAATCATAAACCGAAGATTCAAATAATTTACCCAACTCCAATAATTAAATCAAATAACTTAATCGCCAAATAAATAGTGATATTTGAAATTCATGTCAAACTATCATTCAAATATTTAAAATCAATTAAATATTTCAATTTCAAAATCAAGAAATTCTGGGTCATCACACCACTAGTGAAGTTGTAAGACTTCTATGTTTCGTGTTAGGTTTTGGAGAAACATAAAAGACTAGTAGGAGCATTATTAGAAAAATGAAATGGTAACATTTAACCTTTCTGATATTGTAAGAACATATGCTATATAATGTTATAATTATCTACAATGATAAATTTGTGCATTTAATATGATTGATAAAACGTTTGCCAATTAACATATATAAACAAACTGAATTGAAAGTTGACACATGCAAGTGCCTAATATCAACTACATAATACATTCGTAAGTTGGTCACTTATATGTTTATTCGGTTTAAACCGTGTATTGTATTTTATGAGTATTTGAATTCTAAATGCAATTCAAGGCTATGGATAATTGATCCATGTACTTTTACATACAAATGTTATATGGTGAATAGTCATATTTTGTGTGGTACAGTATTTCGATGAAGATGGTTAATTCGAAGTAAACCAATAAACAGTATTTTAAGATCATGTAGTCAACTTGAATGATTTCAAAAGAATCATATCGTGTTAATATAACACAAGGCCATAAAATACGAGATGCATCCGAGAACTCAATCGTTGAAATGTCATCTTGATCGGTTTACATAAAGTGCAACATATTTGGTGTCTTAAATGTTAAGAATAATCAAATGCACTTTTGTAAAAAAATTGTTATGATATTGTAAGGTTTTCTTTTGAATAGTTTGACCATTTGAAAGAAAAATGAATGTATAAGAATAGATGTAATTTAAGGTAAAGTTTGAATGGAGAGAATGAATAGTTATTTCTGCTTCATAAAGAAACATTGAAAACACGAATTGTAATAATAATTGGTACTTAATATTGGAATATAAAATATGATTTTTATTCTGAAATGTATTTTCATACAGAAAATTGTTTTGGATAACATTTATTTCTTTGAGTTCAAGATATTTGATCAAAGAACTCTCCACTATAAACTAGTTGCAGCATATGAAATAAGTAAATAATATTTACAATATTAAGTGAATGGTGGACCTCTAAACTTAGTACGCTATTATAGTAATGGCAGAAATAGTGGGAGTATGCCATATAGCACCTAATCATTGCATAAAATTACAAGAAAATCGTAAAATGTATCGAACAATATTTGTCAAATAATATTTATTTTTGGTATTGGCTAAAAAATAGATACATGTATATTTCAATTTGAGTGTTATGAATATTCTTTATGAAATAGAACTATATTATGGAATTTATTTTCATAGTAAAAGTGATGCAATAAAAATACTATGTGTCTAATATTATTAACAGTTGTTTTAGAATTATAGATTAAGCTGTAGTTTTGAGAAATAATTTTACTGTATGATTATGAATTATATGATATAGGTTAATTATATTTCAAAAAATTAATGGCTATGTACCCATTCAGTGGGAGCATCATAAGAGTTGATGAAATCTTTGAATTAATACATATTGATGTATGCAATCACAAGTCTATTAATACCAATAGGGTTCCACATACTTTGTTATATTCATCGATGATTTGTTACCAACATGAACATATGTACTAGGTACACATGTAGTAAGTTTATGATAAAATCATAGAATATTATAGAAAAGTAAATAAAATAACATGCAACAGAATAAAATGATTTGATTTGGTCGAATAAGTGAGTTTATTGGAAAAAGCTCCAAATGTACCTAAAAATGAATATAGATTCAATCTCATAAGACACTCCTCCATGTGATACAAAATTGACGCAGCGGATATTACAAAAACAAATGAAATCGATGAAAGGTAGCAAACGGTGGATTGAAGATACTGAAATGCCCAAATTCGTTGATCACAAAGATACCGAATTCTAGCTATCCTCATCACGTTGATCGCGCACGATACCGTGAAAGAAGATCTTCAATTCTTCAAGCGTTGATCAAGCGCACTTGATTCCGCGAATCGGCTTCAACAATCATTGATTCGAGCGCACTCGAATGACCGAAAGTGGAGATAGGAGATTACACTCAACTACCAATTTAGGATGAAAGTACACAGCAATCAAACAAGAAATTTTATTCAAAATCAACAACCCTCAAATGTACAACACACTCCCTATTTATAGTGTTTTCGACCCAGACCTTAAGTCGTATACGACTTACGACTTAACTAAGTCGGCAACGACTTAACACACATGCTGACTCAACTTATTACATCCCCCTCATATACGTGATCGGCTTACATTCGATGACTCACGACTCAAAGCTTAAAGAGAAACAATTACAACACAACACAACACATATATAAATAGCGACTCAATACAAGAAGTCTTACGACTTACGACTCAAGCATACAGCACCCCGCACTTTCAGCCGACTCATCAACTTACCGACCTACGACTCATATACGCTGCGACTTAAGATTCATCTTCAAGCCCATCTTCATGCGCCTTAGCTTATCATATATTTAGGTTGGCTACCGACTTATCTTAGGTCGTGTCTCGTTAGAGTTAGGTCATTAACTCGGCACAACTACCCCTCTGGTTTTCAGTTAGCTCGGAAATGACTCAAATTTCCTTCATTAGCTCGCGTCTCTTTCCCACGTGTCCCCTCTGGTCTCCAGTTAAGTCCAAAACGACTTAAATTTTCCATTCTAAGTCGTGAACGACTTAAAGACATGCCCTTAGCTCGTATGCGACTTAGCTTGGGTCGTTTGCAATCAACGTCTTGGTGGTTGGCTCCTGTAACCATAAGTCGTATACGACTTATCCTTCTAGCCTGAGCTGCATCATCCTCCTCTGGTTGAGAAAAATTCGTCCTCGAATTTGTAAATTCTTTCGCACCAGATTGTTCATCTCCATAATATGGAACAAGATGTTTAACATTGAATACGTCAGACGTGTACACGTCCTCCAGCAGTTTCAACTTATAAGCATTTTCATTAATCCGTTTCACAACTTCTACAGGACCAATTTTCCTGGCTTTCAACTTATTATAAGTGCCCACTGGAAAACGATCCTTCGTTAACACAGCATACACTAAACCACCCTCGTTAAATTCAACATTTCGTCGCTTCAAATCTGCTGTTTGCTTATACTTCTCATTGGCTCTCTCCAATCGTTCCTGAACAATTTTATGACATTCAGTCAATCCATCAACAACATCTATAGCTCGTTTAACCGTCCCCTTCGGTTGTGGTACTACCGCTAAATCCAACGGTCCCCTGGGTAAATTTGAATATACAACCTGAAATGGGCTGAATCCCGTACTACGATTCACTGCATGATTATGAGCAAACTCTGCTTGGCATAACTTCATGTCCCAACTCTTTAGATTATCCTTCATAAGACATCGCAACAAATTTCCCAACGATCTGTTAACAACTTCGGTCTGTCCATCTGTTTGCGGATGATAAGCGCTACTAAATTTCAGCTTCGTTCCAATCATCTTCCATAAACTTAGCCAAAAATGACTCAAAAGTCTGGTATCCCTGTCTGAAACAATAGTCTCTGGCAACCCATGTAAACGATAGATTTCCTTTAAGAACAACTGGGCAACATGAACTGCATCCGCCGTCTTCTTACACGCAATAAAATGTACCATCTTCGAGAAACGATCCACCACAACATACATAGAGTCATTCCCCCTCTGAGTTCTTGGCAATCCCAACACGAAATCCACGCTAATGTCTACCCATGGTTTTGTAGGAACAGGTAATGGCATATACAATCCCTCATTTGTAGCTGTCCCTTTCGAAACCTGACAAACATGACATCTACGCACAAACCTTTCAACCTCTTTCCTCATCGACGGCCAAAAATAAGATTATGAAATTAATTGCAATGTTCGATCTCTACCCACATGTCCTTCCTCTTGAAGCTCCTTTACTATCTTCATTCGCAAGCTACAATCCGGTACGCACAATTGATTCCCCTTAAATAAGAAACCATCAATCAACAAAAATTCATTAGAACTTCCCTCCTTGACTTTCTCAACAAATTTTGCAAATTAAGGATCCTCCTCAAACAATTCTGGCAATAACTCAAATCCTGTTACCTCAATTTTCATTGTCGTTAATAAATTGCTCCTCCTACTCAAAGCATCAGCTACACGATTCGTTACTCCAGATTTGTGCTTCACAACAAAAGTAAACTGTTGCAAATAGGCAATCCACGATGCATGCCTTGCTGAAATCTTATCCTGCCTTGCAAATGCTTCAAAGCTTCATGGTCTATGTAAAGAACACACTCCTTATGGAATAGATAGTGTCTCCAATGTTTTACTGCTTGCACCACAGCATAAAACTCCACATCATACGTACTATATCTCATTTTTGCCCCTGATAACTTCTCACTAAAGTATGCAATAGGACGTCTCTTCTGACTCAACACCCCTCCAATCCCAACCTTAGAAGCATCAGTGTGTAACTCAAATAACAACTGAAAGTCTGGTAATACAAGAATTAGTGCTGTCGTCAAAACTCCTTTGATTCGTTCAAAAGCAAACCCTGCCTCCTCCGACCAAGAAAACTGTTTCCCTTTTATACAATCAGTAACTGGAGCCATCACGCTACTGAAGTGTGGTATGAATCTTCGGTAGAATGACGCTAGCCCATGAAAACTTCTCACTTCTGTAATTGTCCTCGGCTGTGGCCAATTTCTGACTGCTTCAACTTTATTCTGGTCCACTTGGATACCTTCTCCTGACACAACATACCCCAGAAATAAAACACTCCTTGTCATAAACACACATTTCTTTGTTGCGGCATAGAACTGTTCTTGTCGTAGGACCATCAACACTTCTTTCAAATGATGCAAGTGTTCCTCTGAACTCCCACTGTATATCAGAATATCATCGAAATACACCACCACAAATTTCCCGATAAAAGGTCTAAAAATTTGGTTCATCACCCTCATGAATGTACTTGGTGCATTCGAAAGACCAAATGGCATAACCAGCCATTCATACAACCCTTCTCTCGTCTTGAATGCTGTCTTCCATTCGTCTCCTGGTCTAATTCGAATTTGATGATATCCGCTTTTCAAATCAATCTTTGAAAAGATAGTAGCTTCGCTTAACCGGTCCAACAAATCATCCAATCTGGGCATTGGGAATCTGTACCTCACAGTGATCTTATTCAACGCCCGACTATCGGTACACATCCTCCATGTTCCATCCTTCTTCGCCACCAGGGCTGGAACCGCACAAGGACTTAGACTTTCCAGCACGCATCCCTGCTCAAGCAACTCTTCCACCTGCCTCCTCAACTCTTCATGTTCCTTCAAACTCATTCGATAATGTGGTCTATGCAGTAATACTGCTCCCGGAACAAGATCGATTTGATGTTGAATGTCTCGCAGTGGCGGTAACTCCTTGGGCAACTCTTCTGGAAATACATCCTCAAATTCTTTCAAAACTGGCTTCGCTTCTTCTGGGATTTCAACCTCTTCACTACAATCTCGTCCAATAACAGGAATACTTCAGGCTCCTCTTCAACTTTCTTAACAAACTCTTTCAATGATAGCAAAGTTTTTAGCTCTTCAATCTCCTCAGATTTACTCTCTCCCTACTGTCTCTTCTTTGGAACTAAAATAATCTTAACGCCTTCAAACATAAAACTATAACTATTGGTTCGACCGTCATGCTGCACTGCTCGATCATACTGCCACGGTCTTCCCAAAAGTAAATGACAAATATCCATCTCAACTACATCACACCAAATCTCGTCTTTATATTTCTTTCCAATAGAAAATGGAACTCGAACTCGCCTATCCACCTTCACTTCTCCTCCTTTTCTTAACCACGCTAACTTGTAAGGATTTGGATGCTTCTCCGTTTTCAACTTCAACTTTCTCACAGCTTCAGTAGAGATAATATTGTCATAACTTCCTGCATCAATCACAAACTTACAAACTTTTCCCAGAATAGTGCATGTAGATTGAAAAATGTTGCTCCTCAACCAACTAGCCTCATCCTCCTGTTTCGGTGTTAAACAAGACCTTCTCATCATTAGATTACATCCTTCATCTCCTGACACGACATCCTGTTCTTCCTCCTCAGCTGGACTAGGATAACCTTCATCATCATCCTCACCTTCAACTTCAGCAATCATAGTTCGTTTCCTCGGCTTCTGACATTCATTACTTTTATGACCCATTTCCTGGCAATTATAACATTTGAACCCATTGCTAACCTTCGCCTTCTCACCCTCTTTTACTATGGGTTTACTGACAGGTTTAGAAACATTAGAACTTGCACTAATACCCTTCACTTGATTATTGGAATTAGTAAACACACCACCTCCATGCCTTACCTGCTTTTCCCAAGCCAACGCTTTTTGATGTGCCTCTGCCACAGATCTTGGATCAAACATATTAACCATATCCTGGATCTGCATTCGCAACCCTCCAACAAATCTAGCGGTCAACTGTTCTTCTGTCTCCATAATATCATTTTTGGCAATGAGTTGGTAAAATTCATCTGCATAATCATTAACTGATTTCGTCCCTTGCCTTAGATTCTGCAATCTCTGGTACATATTGACTGATAGTTGTAAGGTAAAAATGTAGCTCTCATCAACTTCTTCATCTTCTTCCATGATTCAACCTTTGACTTTCCCATTCTCTCCCTTGTAAGTTTAGTTTGCTGCCACCACGCCAAAGCTCTCCCCCTCAACATAGTAGCAACCAACTTCACTTGACGATTCTCCGGGACTTCCTTGAAATCAAAGATCTCTTCAACATTGGACAACCAATCCAAGAATTCTTCAGCTACCATTCCTTCCTTAAATTCTGGAATTTCCATCTTCATACCCGATTCCCATCGACGATCATCATCTACATCCCGATATAAATTTCGAACTTGGTCCCGATCTTGATAATGAATGCTAGCTCTATCACCCTCTTCATTGAAATCAAATGTACGTCTATATCGATTTCGACCATCAACATCCCTTTGATCACGCATGTCTCTTCTACCGTGTCTCTCTTCATCTCTATATGGCTCATCTTCAAACTCACGTGGAGTTCTTCTCTCTTCACGTCCATAGTCATGGTGATCTCTCCTTGATGAAATTGATGTTTCTCTTCTCTCTCTAAAAGATTGCGGTGATACCCTCCTCGCTTCCGTAACTGATGGCGAAACTCTGTTTCCTCCATGGTTCGAGATTGGTGATCTCCTCCGTTGATTTTGATTCAAATCATTCATCAACTTCTATAACTTTCCAATGCCTTCATCGAACTTCTTATTGATACATTGTTCCATTTGCTCGGCTTCTTCTCTCCTATACAATGCCTCAACATTTTGATGACGATTAGCTCTCCTTGGTGGCATGATTGAACTTCACAATACTTCAACAAATGATATCAAAGTGATGCTTCAACTCTCGGCTCTAACTCGAACACCTTCCACTTTGATCCAAAATGAAATGGATCGCAAGCTTCTAACTTGTTGCAACTTCAAAATGAACACGATGAACTTCAACTTCAAATTCCTTGGCTCCAAGACTCGGCTTAGCTATGATTGGCTAAGTCTAGCTATGATACAAAATTGACGCAGCGGATATTACAAAAACAAATGAAATCGATGAAAGGTAGCAAACGGTGGATTGAAGATACTGAAATGCCCAAATTCGTTGATCACAAAGATACTGAATTCTAGCTATCCTCGTCACGTTGATCGCGCACGATACCGTGAAAGAAGATCTTCAATTCTTCAAGCGTTGATCAAGCGCACTTGATTCCGCGAATCGGCTTCAACAATCGTTGATTCGAGCGCACTCGTATGACCGAAAGTGGAGATAGGAGATTACACTCAACTACCAATTTAGGATGAAAGCACACAGCAATCAAACAAGAAATTTTATTCAAAATCAACAATCCTCAAATGTACAACACACTCCCTATTTATAGTGTTTTCGACCCAGACCTTAAGTCGTATACGACTTACGACTTAACTAAGTCGGCAACGACTTAACACACACGCCGACTCAACTTATTACATCCCCCTCATATACGTGATCGGCTTACATTCGATGACTCACGACTCAAAGCTTAAAGAGAAACAATTACAACACAATACAACACATATATAAATAGCGACTCAATACAAGAAGTCTTACGACTTACGACTCAAGCATACAGCACCCCACACTTTCGGCCGACTCATCAACTTACCGACCTACGACTCATATACGCTGCGACTTAAGATTCATCTTCAAGCCCATCTTCATGCTCCTTAGCTTATCATAGATTTAGGTTGGCTACCGACTTATCTTAGGTCGTATCTCGTTAGAGTTAGGTCGTTAACTCGGCACAACTACCCCTCTGGTTTTCAGTTAGCTCGGAAATGACTCAAATTTCCTTCATTAGCTCGTGTCTCTTTCCCACGTGTCCCC
The DNA here is from genome assembly GCA_030765085.1 of Allium cepa. NCBI lineage: Eukaryota > Viridiplantae > Streptophyta > Magnoliopsida > Asparagales > Amaryllidaceae > Allium > Allium cepa. Next base: position 555,139,718 of record CM060940.1, read on the forward strand.
TTTGGTCTCCAGTTAAGTCCGAAACGACTTAAATTTGCCATTCTAAGTCATGAACGACTTAAAGACATGCCCTTAGCTCGTATGCGACTTAGCTTGGGTCGTTTGCAATCAACGTCTTGGTGGTTGGCTCCTGTAACCATAAGTCGTATACGACTTATCCTTCTAGCCTGAGCTGCATCAAAAATGATGCATCGATAAGGAGTAATCAAACATTGTTAGACAATTTACGATTAACTGTGAGCGAAGTTGAGTTAGTTTCTTTCTATAAGGTCATATACTTAATAGTAGTACACAAGGTTGATACTATTTCATCTAAACAACAAGTTACAAAATCATGCAAGACAAGGGTTTGTAAGAAATCTTAGCATATCCTAAGCCAAGGAGTTAGCAAGTTGTGCGAGTCGAAAGATTTCACGTAATAATTGATCATGAGGGATCTTGTATGAATCTCCAAAAAGTTTTTTGGAAAGGTCTGTCATCAAATGACATATTTATGTTTTAAACATAATTTTTGTAAACTAAAATAAGTTTTTTAAATAAAAAGGTTCATAAAGAATTTATGAATCTCTATTCTATTTGCACTAAAAATAATTATTGTTTCAAGATATATCAACTTCATTATAAATGAATTTATTTAAAAAAATTGGTAGTTAAATGGAATTGGACTCAATCCAATAATAGAATTGATTATATGAGATGAAGTGAAATTAACTAACCTAAATGAACACATAGCATTAGAATGTCTAATAAGTATTCTCGTACATTAAAAAGAAACTATGAGTTCCTTATTAATGTCGAAAATATACATTACCCTCGGTTGTTCAATTAAACCATTAAGAATGTTGACTTTATATGGTATGATATGCAAATCTGAAATAATTCCAAGTACGCTATCAAAATATGATTTTGGTGGTTGTAACCAAATATATATGATCCATCGGCCGAGATTATGTCTTTATTGGAAAGATAAATATGGTTGGAGTTAAATGAGTGTTGAGAAGAACAATATCGCAAATTTCAATTATTGAAATTAGCATAACATATTCAGTATTTAACCTGTTCAAGTTAATTCAGATTTATTCAAAAAATTATCGTTCGATAAGACTTAGTGTTTGGTACTTATGTATTGAAACAGAAAATTCCAAAGAATGATTTAGAGTAAGCCGTTTACACATATTAACCAAAAATGCCTCGAAGTCAGTGGGAGCGATATTGGGTTTGTGAGTCTTTGGATATGATCCAAGAAACGATACGAATCTATCATTTTATAAGCATTAAGATTGAATAAGTATTTTGATAGAAATATCAAATAGTTTGATTTTCAATCAAAGTACAGAGAAAGCGTGTATTCATAAGAAAGAATGTTAAAAGGTATATTTATATTTCTAAACTATAAGTAAACAACACGTTGTTGATTCTAACAATATACTTGTATTAAAATCAACTATAGCTGTTTTAATTCTCAATTTTGGATTGTAAACGATGTCTTTTGTGGTGAGTTTAAAAGATACAGGGATTACAAGAGAACCCTAGTAAAAAGAGAACATGTATGTTGGATTCCTTATGATTAGCAATAGGAATTATCATACAGATAATGTTCTGTATGATATTGTGTTTTGTTTATGTATTTGATACATGGAGCAAATATAAAATCCAAATTGATATCACTAAATGGTTATTTGAGTTGTTTTCGCGTATTTATGAAATACTATTTATAGAAAAAACGAACTGGTTATGATGAAACGTTTAGACACAAACTTTTATAAGTGATATTGAGTATAACATGTCAATAATAAAATTCTAGTTAAAATCTTTAATTTTAAAATGTTTCAAAATAAAAGTGATTATGGTCGATTCAATAAAATGTTGAGAACATTGACTTGAATAGCGCTACAATAAACTAATGTATATAGATATAAATGCACAAATTTATAATTGAGCCAAATGTGATTCCAAATGTTGAGAATCCCATAATATTGTTATAAGATAACAATGTCATCAAATTGGTCATTATAGAACTTAAAGCTCACTAGAAGTCGAAAGACATATTTTGTATCGTTCCATATGATAAAGGCAGTTTATCAGTGTCAGAGAGAGTTTATCGACAAAGCAGATAATTAAAACATAATAGCATGTCCATTCACTAAGGGACTGACCTAATTGGTTTTGAGAAACTGATTGGAGAAGTTGGAATTAGATTCCATAATTGAATCTAAGCGCAAATGAGAGATTGATAGAGTTGGAGGTATGCCCTAGGGGCAATTATGTAATTTGATACATATATCTAACTTGTTGACCAATCTTGTTTGAAATAAAAGGAATTTTCTTCCTATTATGCACTTGATATAACGTGATTATGTTAGTTAATTAACTAACTTAAGTAAAAGTATATTTAATAGAAAAATCCATAAATGGTATATTTTGTGATAATAGTTACAAAGTGTTGTAACCGTGAGTAATTTATCACAACGAAACAAATATACCATTTTAAATGTACCTAGTCAAGATGCATCGAGACTGGATATCAATGTATCTGTTGAGACTGGAGTACGTAATGCTCTGCAAATGTTGGACAGTGTATTACTCATGACTGATGGGGGCACCTAGGTGTTACGTACTAATATTTATTGGATAACTATGGAACGACTCACTCGATAGTTTTATGTTGTTTAATATAACTAAGGTCAAATAGAAAATATTAATGTGATTGATTTACACAGTTCTCTCGACTTGAGAATACTATGGATCTTCAATATGAAAGTTCTGCTTTGATTATAGCCAAATCATGGCATGACATCCATCGAGTGACTATAGTTGGGTTGAGTGTAGGTATTGAAAGTGAAGCACTCAAGAGAGGATTCGTCTCCTTGGTTATATGCGGTTAGTATTATAATCAACTCAAAGTCAAAGTCTTTGGCCAGAGCATTTCAATTAATAATAATTGTTATTATTGAAGCAAGGACTTTGTATTTGGACTATAAAATTGAATGTGGATGAGGTTGGAATTTTGACCATTACCAATTCCATAAGTCCAAAGTGATATAGTTTTGACAAAGAGAATAGGTGTAAACAATGTTAGAAATGGGTAACGCTTATTAAACTAAAATTGGATTTTTACAGAAAATGAGCAAGCGATAAATTTGGCCATAATGTCACACCACCTGCTAAGTGACGTGTGAACGTTAACATTAGAGTAGTTCGATGTTAATTGCTGACCAAATTTACACCAAAGAGTTACACAGCCAAAATGATGAATTCCCTTAAGACTGAATGATCTAGTTAGCTTATAATTGTTATAAATTAATTGATATTTATGAAATATTAATTATAAAATTTGAATATGCTTTAAGAAATAAATAATGCTATATATATTTATAAATATATTGATCGATATACAATATCGACAAGCGATTAAACTAGATTTAGTTGCATAGTGTTTTGGCTTGGGCTTAGATGGGTTTTGAGGCCCATCACTAGGGCTGCAAAATTTTGGTTTTGTGAAAGTCTAGGGTTGGCTAAAACATAGGGAATTAGCTTGGAGATAATTGGTTGAGATCAAGTGAGAATGGGTAAAAAGGTTTTCCTCGCTTCTCTCTAATACAACCCTACATATATGTATCTCTAAAAAGACCTTTTTTGGCCACATTACCTTCTACATTGATGGTTAAAATATAACTCTTAATTCACTCCAAAATTCTCAAATATATTTCAAATAAAAATAATACTATTCGATAGTTAGTGGTAGGCGATTTTGGACTTGCAATCTGACGAATCAAGAACAGTAAAAGGAAGGGAAGTCATCACTTCAATGTGGATTCAAAGGCATCATTAAATTGTTAGAGGTCGTGATTCCGGACTTGCAATCTGACGAATCAAGAACAATAAAATGAAGGAAACCCATTACTTCAACGTGGATTCAAAGGCATCATTAAATTAGTAATTTTAATTCATATTACAGTAATTAAATTATATTCTATGTTCTTATAATGAGCAATTTCATATCTGTTTAAATATACTGCTACTATATGTTTAGTTAGGTGAGATTTTTGTAAGTAGATTTGGTTGTGACAGATCAGTTTGCTTATGTGCATAATTTGTTTATTATACTATTTGATTTACGTAAAGACAAATGTTTTTTACTGTACAAAATCAATTTTTGTCATTAATAATTGTCTTACATATATTTATTAATAAATTCATATGTATATATATATATATATATTAGTGTATATTTCTATCTCATAATAGCATGTATGCATATATAAGAGATATATATATATATATATGACTCAAAAAATTTAGCTTGCTTATTTATATATAATATGAGTTTAAAAATTCGAAAATTAATTATCACACATATATTCATATTTTTAATTAACATTTATTGAAATTTTAAATTCTTTATTATATATAAAATAATTATTACATTTGAAATTAAATTATATGTTTTTAAAAATATTATTTCATTTCAGAAACATATAGAAAAAATTTAGGAATTTTTCAATAAAGTTTATTATTTTTAATATCTAATATTATTTTGGAAAAACTGTTTATGATTTATTAAAATTAATAATTTAATTGAAAAATTCTTCAAAATTATTCGTAACCTTTCATTCATGATCCTAGAAATTTTAAATTTTGAATTTTTAATAATATATTATTTTATATTAAATAATTATTGTTGAAATTAATGTATTTGTTTTAAAAAATAATATTTCAACTTTGAAAAATCTCTAGATATTTCCTAAGCTCTATTTTATGATCCTAGATTTTTGAAAATTGTAAAATTTGAAGTTTCATCAATGTATTATTTTATGTTAATTATTTATGGAGAAAACATTATTTTATTCATAATATATACAAATTAAAATACTAAATTTACTGTGTTTGCAAAACTAAGTAAATTTTGAATTATAAATAATTTTAATAATTTTTCTCTCGCTTTCTATATATTTCTATATAAATGTTTATGTTCATATATTATATATAATATATTTATACATACATATGTGTGTGTGTATTGTAACACATATATATACACATATTTGGACAATATACATGATATACAAATTGAGCTAATATGTCTGTTGCGATCTAAATCCCAACATCTACATATGGGCCTGTGCAGTTAATGCCCCGCTATTACCGCGCTATAACCCCGCTATATCTCATAGCGGATTTCTACCGCTACGATTTTTCCATATAGCCCCAAAATATAGCCTTTCCGCTTTAATCCCCGCTATTTCCGCTATATCCCGTTATTCCCGCTATATTTTGCTATTTCTGCTTTATCTTCTTTAATAAATAATTAAAAAATTGCATTTATACATTATAAAAATTATAAAACTAATTTATTTGATTTAATTGTTAATATATTTTCAGAAATGAAAATACTCTAATATTATACTAAATACAATTATGTTATATAACAGTTTTACGTTTATTTAAAGTATTCGCACATGTTTTTTGTTTAAAATTATTTATGTATTAATTATAATTCAATTGAATGATAATTTTTTATTTAATTACCATTTATATATTTGTAAAAACATTAAGTACGAGTTTTATATGCTATTTTAGAGTCATCCACTATATCCCACTATATCCTCGTTGTATCCCCGCTATGACTTTTTGCACCTCCACCGCTTCGAATCTGCTAAGCGCTTTAACTGCACAGATATGGGCATATTTTACCTTTCACGGATTATTATGTTACACATGCACACACATATATATGTGTATGATACATTTATGTATAAATTAAATCAAATAAAATTAATTTCATATCTTAATATATTTAAATTTAAATAAAATAAATTATTTTATTGAAATGAAATTTAGAAATGTTATAATTCAGTTAGACTTCATAGGCCCAATATAAGAACTAATAGGGTAATTTTTTTGAAATTCACACATAACTTCCGCTGCGGGCTAGTTCAGTTCCAACACACCACGTAGCTCGTACCAAGTTAACACTAGAGTTCAATAATTTAAAAATAAAAATACAATAAAAGAAAAATGTAGAAACCCTAAATACAAATACTAGTTCAAGTTAGCCCAAAGGAAAAAATAAACATCGACCCAAACAAATGTGTTTGCCCTTTTCTTTCCCCTATTTCTCTTTTTAATTTATGCCGCTACTTTCTTTCGTTTTCATTCTAAAATTAGGGTTTATTAATCAAAGCTACCATTTTAAAATGGTTGAAATTATTCGCCTTTATTCTACTGATGCTTGGGTTTGGTAGGCAATTTATGGTTGGCGGCTCCTCCTTGTCGAGTTATCTTTGATTAATATTGTACGATTTCTGTGCCTTTCGATTTATATTGTTATCGACTTCGATTCGAGCTATAAATTAGTTCATGTTTTATGTCGAGGCTTGCTCTTTGATTTTTCTCGAACTCGAATGCATTATGCCGACGATGTTGGATTTATATAAGGATTGATTTCATGTATATCCTTATATATTAGTTTGCTTGGAATTTTTGAATTGCTTTTCTTGACCATGGATTTTTGATCGAATGCCTTAGTATTTTCTAACTTGTTCATTGATTTTTGATCTAAGGATTTATGGGTTGATGACTTGTTCATTCGTTCGAATATATCGCTATATATATTCTTGACCTCTTTGTTGATTTTCTGCTTTTCACCTTGACTTGTTCAATTTACTATTTTGGTTGAATTTGTTAGTTTGATTAAAACCTGGCATTTTTCCTTGTTGAATGCTTTGATATTCTGCTACTTTTTTGCTATAATAGTGGACCTTGAAACTGGTTGCTTCTTGGATGATGTTGAGACTCTGATTATATCTAGTATTGCATTTATATACATACATATGTATATGTATATATGTGTGAACAACTGCTTCTGCTATACTGGTTTGTGTGTACTATTTTGTTGCTCTTGAATATGTATTGTTGTGTCGAAATTCATTGTTGTTGCATTCGTGCTTATTGTTGAACCAAAGTGTTGCACCTTGTATGGTCATCCTTATCCACGTGCTTGTGCCTTTACTTGTTTATCTTTTGCTTTGCTGCTTGGTTTTGATTGCTGATATGTGTGCATGCAGTTGTTTCATGTTGAACTGCTTGGTTGCTTTAGTATACTGCATTCAGATGTGTTGAGTAACTCACTACCTTGACTTCATTGATGTACATCTCTTTTGTAGCTTGCTTGTGTACTTATCCTTACTTTTGCCTACACTTGTATGCTTATATTTTTTTTTTATGATATATGCACCTGAGTTGAGCCCAAGACGACTTGGGCTTGACCTTATGCCTGTCCGTGAGAATTAATCGATGGCTCGACCTTGATCCACTATGCATATAATGAGTTGTCTATGCACCTATATTTGTTCCTATCTAAAATATGATGAGAAAAACAAATACGTAAACTAAGGCAATATTAATATTCAAATTCAATTTTATTTTTGCAATTTTGGTTCATTTCTTTTTCCAGCTTACTGTGTTGGTTATTTTTGCAGGTATAGTAGATGGCTAGATACAAGCTAAAGCAAACTAATCAAGACCATCAAAAAACAAACTCGAGTGCGTGTGAGTGAGTGAGGAAACAAAGTGTTGTATACAAATGTGTAGAGAAATTTTGTATATGAGAGTATGAAAATTTGTATAGTGACAAATTGTAAATATAGTGAATGCAATAATGTGTAATATTTGAATTAAAATAAAATATTTGCTCAAATAAACATTCTGATTCACTTATTTTATTCTGCAACTATTTATGTAATTATGTGAAAATGCAATAGTACTATAACAAACATGGTAACGAATCTATATGTATATGTATATATGTATATGTGTGCGTGTGTGTTTATTATCATCAAAAAATCATAAACCATTGTAATCTACAATCTCCTCCTTTTGATGATAACAAACATATATTAAGATATTGAATTTTAAATAAATGTGTTTGGTATGACGTGTTCAAGCTCCTTCTATTTAGATGCTCCTCCTATAAGTAAACACCCTCTATGCAGATGCGTGCAATTGAAAATGGAAAATCAATATTTTAAAACAACTTTAAAAAAACTCTCGGATAATATCAAGGTTATTATTTAGAAAAAAAATCTTAACCTCTCTCCTCCTTTTATTATCATCAAATCAAAAATAATAATAGTAGTTGAAATAGTAATGAATTTTGATTAAATTATATAATCAAATCAAGAGGGAAATATATATATCTCAAATTCCAGTTAATCAAACAAAAATCATAATATTTTATTTATTAGTAACAAATTCCACTTTGGAGAAATGATAGGATAATGATTTAGGGTTAAGTTAAGATATTGTGTTAGCAAGCAAGACGTGACTTCTCGCTGATGATGTTTAGTCAGGTCTAGTGCTCTCTCTCTATGAAAATAGTCGTCTGTCTCACTTCCGGAAAGCACTCCTTCTCCGTTCTTCTGCGATAAGAATGTTCCGCTGATATGTATAGCCGTAGTGGTTCTTCCGGGCAAAATAAAGTACTCCTTTAACACACAAGTATGCTAGTACAAAAGTCAGTAAACAACCTGATCTGCTCTTTTGCCCTTTGTTAGCATCTCGTTCTTCCTTTAGGTGGCATGAAAGCTTTGGCTAGACCGCCTTGCTCTTAAAAGCAGCAAGTAAGCCTTCTCATGTCTCCGGACCTTCTATGAACAGGGCTTTTGAACTATAGCAAATAGCCCATTGGTTGAGCTTTGCTCTATGCTGGCTTAACTCTTCCTTTTATGCTTCCCTACGTGGAAAATGAATCAAACCAGTTCTCCCTCTCCCGGAGGGAGAGTACAATAGAATTCCCTCCCCCAGAGGGAAAGTACAATAGAATTCCCTCTCCCGGAGGGAGAGTACAATAAAATTCCCTCTCCCTGCAGGTATTCTAAATGGTTATTGTTTATGCTCGTATAGCATAAAAATGATTCATTGGGAGGACCACGACAGTGACATCATTTTTGTATTTTCAATAAAGGAGTAATTTTTGAATTTTCCTTTTAAATATTATAAAGAAAAATATAAAACACTTTCTAACCATGCATAATAGTTAGGACTTTTAAAGAGGTTAGTGATTACTTAAAATGAATGTCAAGTATTTCTAACCATGCATAAGCGTGAGGACTTTTAAATGAGATTATAATCTACTTGAGTATATATCCATTTCTTATATGAGTCTCATCTATGCATAACCGTGAAGACATTTAAATGAGAATGGGAGCACATATATAGAAACTAAAGAAATTCACCCATGCATTACCGGGAGGATTTTTAAATGAAAGTGAATACTTTGTGATAGCATTATTTTACAAAAAAAATATTTTGTTATTTTGAAATACCAACTTCTGCAAACTATATTAAATTACTGTGTACGGTTTGAAGGAAAGGTGATAATGATAGAAATGATCATGGAATAAGTACTAAATTAAAAAAGTATAAAATTTTATTGATTTTCATGAAATTTTAACTTATTACTTTCTCTTGTTTTGAAGTATAATTTAATCACTATCCATCACTTCCTCAAACACCATTAATAATTTTGATAGGTTTCAAAAGGTTCGATTAATCAACAATTTTCTTTTATAGAATAAATCCCTTATCAAAATAAACAAGACTATTTTCATCAGAGTAAAAGCCCAAGTTATTTAAAAAATTAAAATATGTGGAAATTAATTTTCTACCGAGGTTTTGTGAAAATACGTACTAGTTGAAAATCAGTTGAAAATAATCAGTCAAAATGCTAATATGATTTCAACGTGACTTTTTTGTTACCAGTTGTATTTGGATTGACCAGGATGACATATAGTGGTATATAAGAACATAAGAAAAACTTTTATTTCTCAAAATCACGTGAATCGATTTTCAAAAAATTTCAACAAGGCCACTTATATCAGTCAAAGGCAAAATCGTTTATATTGAAGCAGAAACACAAACAGTTCTCTAACCATTACATTGTTAGTCATGAATAAGACAATGAAAGATAATAATTTTATTGAAAGTTTTAAGTCCGTAATTTGTTGTAGCACAAAACATAAAAGTTTTTGATATTCAAAAATCGGACTTATCAAAATTCATTTCAAGTCAAAATGACAAGTTGATCAAAAGTTATGATTGAAATACCACAACTTATTAATGTAAATCTGTAACAACCCAATATTTTCAGCCATTCACATCCACACATGCCGGACTTGAATTGTTCAAAATACCGCATTGTAAATAAATTTGGATCAAATGAAATACAATCACAGAATCACAGACACGGAAATATCAGAATAACTCGCAGCGGAAATTAAGATACCATAGTAGTTCATGAAGCTACTATAACAAACTCTCGAAACATAATACATAACATCTGTCTGAAAACATATGTAATAGGAATCTCAAATACATAGAAGTCTATAAATACCAGAGCTGAAATAGAACAACTGAAATTGAAAGGGAATGGATAACTAGACAAGCAGAATCTCCAGCGATTCCTAGCTCCAGAAAAAGAAATCCAAAGCTAAGCTGTAAATACTCAGGCTGACCCGAGCGTAAAGTAAAACACAAAACACTCGAGTCAGGACATATATACTTATATAATGCAAACCAACTCAAGTGAAATGTAGTAGTAATGTACAATAACTTAAAGGATGCTTGGGATCGTCCATCCTCTAAGGATCAGTTAACTATAAATTAAATACATCCTGTGGTTAAAATTTCAAAATGGTATTTTATACTTCTAAATCAAATATCATTTAAAAATTCGATATCACTTCAAAAGTCCATTTCAAAATATCAAAATGTCATATCTTTTCAAACCCACCTTCATTTTATTTAAAGTACCATTTCAACACACATTTCAAAATAGTTTATATTTCAAAACAAATTACTTCATTTTAAATCTTTAGAATGAAGTTATTATGTTTGATAATTAAATTATTAAATTTCCAAAATTTTAATCTTTCAAAGTTCATTTGTTCACTTAAATTTTATAAAACAATGAAAATTCAACTTTCGCAACATTTAGAAAATGCTACGGAAAGTTACTTTTAAAACAATTCATTTTAACAAAGACAGCATTAAAAATGCTGTAACAGGGTTACTTTAGTTCAAATAAAACCATAGTTAAATTCAAAAATCATAGCACTTACAAAGTGCTATAATAGCTCTTAATTCAATTTAGCCATTTAGCTCAATTCTATCAACTACGACATTTACAAATGTGGTAATATCCTTTACATTAGAAATAATAACATTTCAAAATGCTGTTAATTAAATTCCAAATATTCAATATAATTTCTCAAATAATTAAAATTTTATTTAAATCATTTTTAACTTATAAAATCATATATTTTTACTTTTAAAACAATCATTTACATACCCTTATATTTAAGTTATATTTCACTTTTAAACAAAATTCACTTTTAAAACAATTCACTTTTAAACAAAGTTCACAAATTTCCAATTTAAGTTATATTTCAAAATTCAACTTAAATATTCATTTATTTCATATCTTAATTTATTCAAAAATCATTAATACTTTATAAGAATCATTTTAACTTCATTTTAAATCAAATTTTATATTTATTTATCATATTTTCCTACTTAATTTAAATTCCATTTATAACCAAATCAAAATTTCCAAAATAACTTATATTTCAAATTTCTACTTTACCATTAATTTATTTCACTTATAATTTTTTAGAATGTTAGCACCAAAATTGGCCACTAACACCCTTGAGAAATATTGTATAGAGAGATTAATGAAGATAGTAAATTAAAACAGAAGACGGTATGTAAATTTAAACGTGAGAACAAGAACATCAAATTTGTAGTGGTTCGGCGTAACTGCCTACGTCCACTTTGAAGTTGATTTCTATTTCTTTCCTTGATAGTTGATTACAGATACAATCCGTTTCCAATTACTTGAATACAATTTTGAATGAAAAATAGGAGAGCATAAAAAATGGCACATGTCTCCCCAGCGTTCCCGAAAAAAAGATTTCTTTCACTGTGCCCTTGCCTCTCTATTTATAGACGAAGGTGGGTTGTACTTTTCTGGTGGCCCTGGTAGCTGAATACCTCGGCCCAAATGGAGTGGTCTCTTTGTGCCAATCCATAGATGCCAAACAGGGCATGAATGTCGAACAGGCCATGAATGCCGAACAATACTGGAAGCCGAACCGGAGTGTTCTGCTGAACGACTAAATGTCGAACAACCATCTTCATGTCGAACGAAGTGAGATGTCGAGTGGCGAGTGTACGCCGAGCAATGATTGAAGTTGATTGAGACTGGTTGAATGTCGAACACTTCAGACTACCGAATGACCTCGGGATGCCGAACACCTCTGGGTGCCGAACGATCTTCGAATGTCGAACGTCCAGAGATGCCGAAAGTCCTTAATGTCGAACGAGTCCGCCTTGCCGAACGTCCAAAGATGTCGAACGTCCTTGCCTGCCGAGCGTCATTTGGTACCGAACGCTCATGGATGTCGAACGTCCTTAGTATGCCAAACGTTCATGGATGCTGAACGTTCCTTATATGTCGAACGCTTCTAGATGCCGAGCGTTCGTTCATGCCGAGCGTTCCTTTATGTTGAGCGTTCTCCTGATGCCGAATGACCCTGATTGCCGAACACTTCCCAACGCCGAGTACTCACGAATGCTATTCGAACCATTTGTGCCGAGCATTCATAATGCCGAATGATGTGCAGATGCCGAGTACCTAGTTGCCTGGTCAAATCTCCAGGAAACACTTACCCCCCCCCCAAAGTGTATTGCGTGACCGAATGTGATGCACTTTGAATTACGTGTCCTCTGTGCTCCTCTTCGATCCTTGGTTTATTTCTCTCCATGGTATGATGGTGTGCGCCGAACGGTATGCGAGTGCCGAACAGAACAGCTGAAGCCGAATGCTCCATGTATGCCGAACGGTGACGCTTTGACCGGTTCCACCAGTTATGGCCTCTTCGACTTTCCTTCTTCTCCTATAAAAGTCAGTATCTTCCTCCTTCTCTTTTCACTTTTTTACCTCCGCTACCCTGTATTCACGAATCTCGTCAAACCCTAAGAATCTTATTACCCTTCTTTCCTCGAACAACACACCCTGCATCACCCCTTTCCCGAGTCACTCGGAACTAATCAACGTCGTGCCTTTAATTCCAGAATTATCCCGACCTTCAATCCATTTGCTAGGTATCCTTCTATTTAACTGCTTTTAAACTCATAACTTAGGTCCATGGCCCAAGGGTATTTCGTGGATGAAAGATTCGAACTGTAATTAGGATGTCTTGTAGGGCTAAATGATGTGGTGGAAGGAGAAGTGTCCAAAGATGAGCACGCGAGGGAGTCGATGGGAGATGTATTGTGGTTCGGCATGGCTCTCTTGTGCCGAGCGAGTTTGGAGGGAAAAAAATAGAAGAGGTGTAGGAATTGGCTATCATGTCGAACAGTATGGTTCGGTATGACTCGCCGAACGATTTGGCCTCGTGGTTCGGCATGAATGGAGGGAGAAAAGAGAAATGAAGCTATTGTTAAGGACCAGCCACATGCCGAGCAGTGGGATGGAAGGTTAGGGAGGAAGTATGAATTAGATAGAATGCCGAATGTTATTTTGGCTGAACAGGACTTAGGCCGGACGATACATAGTCCGAATGAAATTTAGGCTGATCAATACTTTGGCCAAACGATACCTGGGCCGAACAATGTCTTGGCCGAATGTAACCTAGGCCGAACAATGTCTTGGCCGAACGTGACCTAGGCCGACAATTTTTGATCGAGCGATATGAACGTCGAACCATATTTTGGCCGGACAATACTTAGGCCGACCAATCATGAATGCCGAACCATACTCTAGCCGAACCAGTACTTAGGCCAAACACTTATTCACCCTGCCTAATCATATAACAAAACAAGGACAAGGACTCCAGCATACTAGCATATCGAACTGATCTGAACTGATAACTTCCTAGTTTCAATTACTCATAAGCCTGAACTGAAGTCGATAAAAACAGATAAAAGCTTTTGACATACAATGTCGATGTTCGAGTCCAAAATTGAAAACATCGCAAGGCTGGTTTTCGGAGACGGTCAGCGATGATGGTCTTTGAGAATGACAGTCCAAAGTTCAACTTCATACCATCAACTATGTGATCTATAATTTCTCAGCATTTATATTTGAGTGATCGCACTAGTCCACACACCGCACGGGGGGGGGGGGGGTGGGGAATTTATGTTGTTAAGTCTAACGCCGCTTATTTTTCGAGTATAGTTCAAACAGGTGCTCTGCCAAATTCAATATTTATTGGAAATGTCTAGGAGATCTAGCTCCGCCACGATTTCAGATAGACCGGGACCGTCCTCCCGACAAGAAGTCGCAGATGTTTGAAATCCATCAACCTCTCCTGCACATAACTTAGCTCCCAACGCTCTGGAGGCAGCAATTCTCTTGGATAACCCTGTTGATTCACAGGCTTCGAAGGTCAATGAAGTTGCACTCCGGCGAATATGCTCTATCCATGAAATCCTTTTCAATGACGTGCTGCTTCCATCGGGGCACGATCGTCCACACTTGCCCCCAGTTGGATATAGGGCATGTAATAAATTCATGTGTTGGGTTGGCAGCGTGCCACCGTTTAATTTATTTCTTCGGGATATGCTGCAATACATTGACATTTCCCCGTCGCAACTGCACCCAAACGGCCACGCATTTATCTACGGTACCTACATCCTCTTCATGACCATCCTTTCTAGGCCCCCAACTCTGGGCAACATCAGATATATATATATATATATATATATATATATATATATATATATATATGTATGTATGATCAGGAAGCGGAAAGATAACCCCTCTTTTGTGTTCCTCGAGCCGCACCACAAATGCCAGATTTTAACCGGGGCGTGAAGCAAGTTTGCCCTGTACAAACAGGAATGGTTCTATGTCCGTTGCCCTCCTGGCTTCGTGGGGAGATGGGTTGAAGGAAGTAAGTCTTTTTTTTGGATCGATATTCGTGCTTGGTCGGAGCCATGCCTTTTGTAACTTTTGTTTCGCCTTTTCAGGTATCAACCCACGTCCTGATGATCGAGGATATTCTGAGCTGTCGAGGCTATTCGATCCCTTCCTACCGAAGAACGGGACATCCATACTCTCATTTCGAATGAGACACTTTCAAGGTTTGGGCTGTTGCCAGGAGGTCATCAGATAAGCCTTCCTCAAGGCGTCTACATACCCAGGCCCACCTCTGGGAAAGGGAAGAAATTAGCTGAGTCATCAGCACATCATGCTCCTGACGCACCAGAAGAGGGGGAAATTAAAGCGAATGAAACACCCGAAGCACAAGGTGAGAACTTGGGTCCGACTCAGGGTCCGACAGTCGAAGTGCACGACATCGAAACGTCATCTTCCCCTTCAAAGAGGAAAAAGAGATTGACGTACAAGATTAGAAAGGAGAAGGTTGGCGGAACTTCAAAAGTTACGCTCATTCCAACGGAGAAAGAGTCCTCTTCGCAGCATGTAGAAAGTTCTTTAAAGGGCCTATTGAACCTCTCCATTCCCTATGACCTGCTCAATTATGACTTCGACGATCCGGAAGCATTTCAACTTCACTCGCCCATCAAAGGCGATGCGGGCGCTCTAGCCCAAAGCCAGGGAGAGAAAACTCCCATTAGTAAAGCAACTGGTCCGTCGGGGGGAAACACCAGGACACACACATGCACTTGCACTTCACTTTGCGCTTGAATTCTCGTTGTTACTCTTCTTATTGCTAACTCATCGTTTCTCAAATTTCGTACAGGTGGCATGGGACGTACACACGGCATTGATCGCCTCCGCGGGTCATCTGTTTTCTATCACTCCGGGAGTGACTCAGGTTCAGGGAGACGTCGAGACAGAGACGATGATGACAATAGGGATCATTCCCGGGACTCATCATCTCGGAAGAAAACATACTATCAGCCCAAGTACCACCAACATCCCTCTTCTCATTTGGAACCAAGCAAATAAAAGCGCGGCCACAAGGGGTCGCAATTCGATGTCCCCAGGATCAACACTCCGACTCCTCTTCCACTCAACAGTCCCGAGATCCTCACAGAAGGGCTGAACATTCAAAGCCGTCTCCTCCTGCTCCTACAACAGATCCAATAGTATCGGAGAGGCTGGCCGAGCTTAAAGATAAATTTCCAAAAATCTGCTTTGATGGTCTGAAATTCCTCCCGGCGATTCATCCTATTCCCGGACATGTCAAGCAGAGCGCCATCGCCTGTACCAACGACGTCTATGTTCAACACGACGCGTTTGTTCATTTGGCTGAAAAACTTTCTGAAGTCTCCATGGAGCGCCAACACGAGATCGATCGCCTGAAGCTTGAGGCCATCCACGACAGAGATATCATTAAGGCTCAGTACGAAGAGCTTGCATCTTACAGATCTCAACTTGAGGCCGCCCAGCAGAGCGCTCAAGACACTGCGGAAGTCGTGACTCGTCTGGAATCGACACATAAAAAAAAGATTGACGAGGCGGTACAACGCTGCGAGGCTCTAGCACTAGAGAAGGATTCAGTCCAAAAGGAGAGGGATGCATTCGACCTCCAAGTCAAGGAACTTGAGGAGCAGCTCCACAGAGAGAAGGAAGAGAAAACGTATTCCCAAGAAGAATCACAACGATACTGTAATGAGATCGTTGCTACTCGACTCTTAAAAGAAAAACTTGAGGAAGAGCTTTTCAAAGTTGAGGTGATAAAGAGTAAATCCCGTGAAGAGGGCAAGAAGATAGCGTCTGCGGATGTCGACTCACGTCTTGAGGTGGCTAGAGAGGAAGGTAGGGAAGAGGTCAAGAGCACGTTTGACCCGCTAATCGTTGAATTCAACGCCCGCGTTCTCATGCATCAAGACTTGACTTTTTTGGGTGAGGGCTATCTTGAATCTTTAGCCAAGGCATGGGAAGCCTTGATAGAAATCAGGAGGGCCGAGCACGGTACCGAAGAGATTGATGATGGGGGTCTTGATAAAAGAATTCCTCCAGAGGAATAAGCCTTCGGACTTGTCAGCAGCTAAAGCTATTTATTGCAAAGGCTCCCCCTCAAAGAAAGGGAAAGAAGTGATTACTGGTCCATCCGGGATCGTGCCTCCAGCTCATGTGCCTACTCAATCGGCCGATCGGCCGATACTCGATCCATTTGAGCAGCATATTGGTTATAATCCGGAGGACTTTGGTCTTGGCATCCATATTCTGTCGCCCATTCCAGAGGGCAAGACCCCCTTGACGGTTGAGAACCTGTCGGAACCTGGTAGATAACCCTTCACTTTAAGATTTCAAAAGTCGTCATTCTTTATGAAGGACTATTGTATTCTAATACTTGTTTTTCATGATTTTGCGCAGGCCGTTCTGATCCCGGGCCTACTCCGAGGAGCGATGTCGCCAAGGAGGTGGAAGAAAAGATAAGTAAGGCCACTTATGCAAGAGAGGCTCCTGGGCCAGATGCTCAGGTGATTGGAGCGTGGGACGAGGACAAATCTGAGACTTCTTCTCCCATCGATGGGAGTTATGAAGTAGAAATTACAGGCGCCTTCGAATGCACCTCTGAGCTGAGTATGAAGGAGCGGCTTGAGGTGGAGAAGAGAGAGACAGCCAGGGTTAAGGTCGAGCCTTGAGTTGTGGACCTGGACAACCCTTTGCATAAGCCGTTGAAGGTCATCCTTCCTAGCGGGTCCAAGCCCATGGATGTTCTCCGTACTTCTTCAGTTGCTACCCCTCCATCAAAGAAGAGTACCAACGGTAAACGCACAGGAGAGGAGCTGTCCGAGAAGATAACGGAGGCGAAGAAGTCGAAGAAGCATAAGAAGTTATCATTACTCTTGTTCAACGAGAGTTAGTTTAAGTTATGTAATTATTTTCATCTACTTCCGTAGTCTTTGTAAATAAATTGTCGACTCCGAACTTTAGAGGGCTTGTAGTATTCTGAATAAAGCTTAGTTCCTTTTCCTGTCTTTCAAAAGGCTCTTGTCGTTCAATTTTTGTATGATTGTGATTTAAATCCAAGCTGTTGTGAATAACATGGACTTCTCGGTTCACCTTCATATAGCTTGGAGATTCTTTGAGAGTTATTCGTTTTTCCTTCCGCGCTTCAAGCACTTAGAATATTTTTTAGTCGGCACATCGGGGACTTAGAGTACTCTAGTCCGCACTTTGGGGACTTGGAGATTTGAGTCGTTTATACTAGAATCCGTGCTCCAGGGACTTGGAGTACTTCATCTGCACTCTAGGGACTCGGAGATTTTGAGTCATTTATACTCGAGTCCACGCTCCAGGGACTTAGAGTACTCCAGTCCGCACTTTGGGGACTTGGATATTTTGAGTCGTTTATACTCGATTCCACGCTTCGGGGACTTAGAGTACTCCAGTCCGCACTCTGGGGACTTAGAGATTTTGAGTCGTTTATACTCGAGTCCGCGCTCCGGGGACTTAGAGTACTCCAGTCCGCACTCTGGGGACTTGGAGATTTTGAGTCGTTTATACTCGATTCCGTGCTCTGGGGACTTAGAGTACTCCAGTCCGTGCTCTATGGACCTGGAGATTATGAGTCGTTTATACTCGAGTCAGCGCTCCGGGGACTTAGAGTGCTCCAGTCTGCGCTCTAGGGACTTGGAGATTTTAAGTCGTTTATACTCGAGTCCACGCTCCGGGGACTTAAAGTACTCCAATCTGCGCTTTGGGGACTTGGAGATTTTGAGTCGTTTATACTTAGATTCCGAACTCCGGGGACTTGAGTACTCCAGTCCGCACTCTGGGGACTTGGAGATTTTGAGTCATTTATACTCGAGTCCATGCTCCGGGGACTTAGAGTACTCAAGTCCATACTCTGGGGACTTAGAGATTTTGAGTCGTTTATACTCAAGTCCATGCTCCGGGGCTTAGACCAGTCTGCACTCTGGGGACTTGGAGATTTTGAGTCGTTTATATTCGAGTCCGCGCTCCAGAGACTTAGAGTACTCTAGTCCGCACTCTGGGGACTTAAAGATTTTGGCGTCTGCATGTGTTCGTACGTCAGCCAGAATAATATAATTTCATTTTCCTGTCACAGGATCATCATACGCAGAAACATTAGTAACTCATGGAAAAGATGGCTTCAAGCCTTTATTAATGAAAGCAAGCTAAATTGTCCAACTACATGCCAAGAACTAGAAATAAAAGCGAACTGGAAATAAGTGCAACTAATACATGAAAGAAATAGACTAAGTATAATAATGCCGCAAGTGCTCGCTATTCCATGCTCGGGGGAGTGTTGCACCATCGACGGTAGCTATCTTGAAAGTTCCTTCTCCAAGCTTCTGTTCTATGATGTATGGACCTTCCCATGCGGGATTGATTTGAGATGGGACATCAAAAACTCGTTTCAGAACGAGGTCTCCCACACCAAAAATTCTCGGTCGGACCTTATCGTTATAATATTTAGCGACTCTATGTCTGTATGCGGCCGCTCGCAAATTTCTTCTTCGCGTTTTTCATTAATGAAGTCCAACGATTCCAATAAAAGATTCTGGTTCGACTCGGGGTCGTAATAAGTTACCCGATGTGATGGAACTTCAAGTTCCATGGGTATGACAGCTTCTGTGCCATATGCCAATGCAAATGGAGTGTGGCCAGTCGCGGTCTTGTGGGTGGTCCAGTAGGCCCAAAGCGCCGTTGGAAGTTTATCCACCCACTTGCCTCTAGCCTTTTCTAGACGCTTTTTCAATCTGGACTTGATTATCTTGTTTACGGCTTCCACTTGTCCGTTGGCTTTCGGGTGGGCAACCGCCGCAAACTTCTTCTCGATGCCATATTTCTAACAAAATTCTTTGAACTTCTTGCTCTCAAATTGAGTCCCATTGTCTGTAATGATGGTCTGTGGAAGGCCGAAACGGCATATGATATTTCGTACGACAAAATTTATAACCTTCTTGGTGGTTATTGTGGCCAGTGGCTTTGTTTCTGCCCATTTGGTAAAGTAGTTGACCGCCACTATTGTATATTTCGCTCCACCATTGGCTATGGGTAAAGAACCAACTAGGTCGATCCCCCACATTGCGAATGGCCAGTGACTAACCATTTGCGTGAGTTCCGTCGGCGGAGCTCTCGGGATTTCTGCATATATCTGGCATTTGTCACATCTTCTCACATAGTCTGCAGCATCCCGATTCATGGTTGGCCAGTAGTATCCATAACGGAGGACTTTCTTTGCTAATGTTTTCCCCCCAGTATGGTCACCGCACTCTCCCTCATGGACTTCCTCTAATACTTGCTTTATCTCATCGTGGGCCACGCACCGGAGTAAGGGGGTCGAGAATCCCCTTCGATACATTACCCCAACTTGCATTATATATCATGAAACCTTACGAAGGACTTGTCGTCTTTCGCTCTTTTTTTGGGGTAAGGTCTCGAACAGCAAGTACTGCCTGATTGGGGTCATCCACGATTCCTTCTCGATTTCGGTTTCGAAAGCGAAATCTATCTCAATCATATCTATACTCGGAGCATGGAGGGTCTCAATAGGAAATAATCCCATTTGTTGTGCATCGCCAGTGCTTGCGAATTTTGCCAATGAACCGGCTGCTCTGTTTTTCTCACGCGGGACATGTGAAATATCATAATGCTCGACATTCGCTAGCAGCTCCTAAACTTGGACCAAATATGGGGCAACTCTCTGCCCCCTTGCTTGGTAGTCTCCTCGCACTTGGTACACCACCAGTTGCGAGTCGCTAAAGATTTTAACCGATCTTACTCCCAGTTCTTTGATAAGTCTTAAGCCGACAATCAACGCTTCATATTCAGCTTCGTTATTCATTGCTGTGAATTCGAGCTTTAACGCGTAGCTAACTGATCAGTTTTCAGGAGTTACAAGAACTATGCCAACCCCCGAATAATGGTCATTAGATGCCCATCGGTGTGCATCTTCCATCAAACGGAAGGTATGACATTGTGGTTGTTTGATTCGTCTGACATAGTAAATTCAGCAATGAAGTCAGCTAGTGCTTGTCCTTGTATGGCCCTTCGCGGCAGGTAGGTAATATCGAATTGACTTAATTCGATATTCCACTTTAACATCCTTCCGAAAGTCTCCGGTTGTTGGAGTATCTGTCGCAGGGGTTGATCAGTGTAAACACCGACTGAATGTGCCTGGAAGTACGGACGAAGCTTGCATGATGCAATCACTAAGCAATAAGCTAATTTTTCAATCTTTGGATAATTTCTTTCTGCCCCCGTCAAGCGTTTACTAACATAGTAAAATGGCTTTTGTACCTGGTCTTCCTCGCGAACCAAGGCTGTATTGATAGCATGCTGGGATACTGCCAAGTATACATACAGCATTTCATGGTCGATTGGTTTCGATAGCACCGGAGGGATCTCCAAATGCTTTACCAGGGCTCGAAATGCTTCCTCACAGTCGAATATCCACTCGAAATTCCTTTTTACCTTCTTAATCATGTCGAAGAAAGGAATACACTTGTCTATAGCCCTGGATATAAATCGGCTCAGCGCGGCCACGTTTCCATTCAACTTGCACATGTTTTATAGTTCTGGACACTTGTATATCTCGGATAGCTTGAATCTTCTCCGGGTTAGCCTCGATTCCCCATGCATTCACAATGAAGCCCAGAAACTTTCCTGACGCTACGCCGAATGAACACTTCAAAGGATTGATCTTCATTCCATAATGCCTGAGTATGTCAAACATCTCCGCTAAGTCTCGGATGTGGTCGTTTGACTGCCGTGACTTCACGAGCATGTCATCCACATAGACTTCCATCGTCTTACCGATCTAGTCTTTAAACATTCGATTCACCAGATGCTGATAAGTTGCTCCCGCGTTTTTCAATCCAAAGGGCATTACTACATAGCAATATAGCCCCATATTCATGACAAAACTAGTGTGCTCCTGGTCTGGAATATGCATCGGGATCGGATTGTATCCTGAATACGCATCCATAAATGACAATAATTCATGTCCGGCGGTAGAGTCGACGAGCTGGTCGATTCTAGGTAAAGGGAAACTATCCTTCGGGCAAGCTTTATTCAGATTGAAGTAATCAACGCAAGTTCTCCACTTTCCATTTGCTTTCTTCACTAGCACTAGGTTAGATATCCATTCAGGATAGAGGGCGTCGCGGACGAACCCATTGGCTTTGAGTTTGTCCACCTCCTCTTTGAGAGCCGCAGACCTCTCCGGGTCCATACCTCTCCTTTTCTGTTTTACGGGAACGTACTTTGGGTCTATGTTCAATATATGACTCGCAATTGTTGGAGAAATCCCGCACATATCAGAGTGTGTCCAAGCGAAAACATCAAGATTCGCTCGGAGGAAGTCAGTGAGGTTCTCGGCCACCATGGGGTCGAGTTGTGATCCAATTTTAAGAATTCATGATGGGTCATCCCGGCTGATTGGGATGTCAATTGTTAGTTCAGCCGGTCCTGCATTTGTTTCCCTGGGTCTCCCATCATCATCTCTCGGATCTATGTCTCTATAGATCCGATAATGTTGCCCGAGCCAGGGCTCGGGCGCTACTTATCAATCCTCAGAATTTTGGATGCGGACGGAGCTGTCCGCAACCTTTCCTTCCTCTCTACGTTGAGCCTCTCTTAGCTCAGCCACATAGCATGCACGACCGGTCGCCTGATCGTCGTGTACCACTCCAACACCTCCGTCTGTCGGAAATTTTAATGTCAGACACCAAGGGGCCAATGCTGCCCTAAATTCTGCCAGGGCTGGACGTCCTAGAAATACGTTATATGGAGAGTCAACATCCAACACTATGAATGATAGGATTCGCACCCTCCTACACTCGCTTTGCCCCAGTTCAACTGGTAACTCCACATATCCCACCGCGTCCGTTACTGCGCCGTTAAAGCCATGGATTTTGGCTTTAGATGGTTTCAAATCCTTAGTCTCTAGCTTCATTTGGTCGTATGCCTTCTTGAAGATGATGTTAATGGAACTTCCGAAATCAATTAGAATTCTCTTTACAAACGTCGGCCCGATTGTCGCAGATATGACCATCGGGTCGATGGTAGGAGCCCCCACCTTATCCGCATCTCTGCTCCTGAATACAATATCATCATCCATCGTGCGCTGCTACTTTGCAGGAGTCCCATCCTCCACATTCGAACAACACTCATACTCTGAATGTCTTAAAGATTTAGCATATCGCTCCATCTCCTGCCAATTATTATCCGCAGGATGAGGTCCGCCAGCAATCGTGTTGATAACCAATCTACTCACAGTTCGAGCAGGTTGTTCTGGTTGGCGTGGAGCTGGCCCGCGTCCGGGGTCCGATATCTCTTGTCTTCCATCTTATGGGTCTTTGACAAACTCCTACAACTTCTTCTGTCTAATCAACTTTTCTATAGCGTCATGGAGGTGTCTACACTCCTCTATGTTATGCCCATAAGACTCGTGAAAGCGGCAATACTTCACAATCCGCTTCTGTTCCTCCATTGATTCTTTTATGCGTGGTTTTTTATATTGAAAAGTGTTGCAAGTTGACAAATAGATGTTCTCAAGAGATGCGTTGAGCGGGATGTATTCATTATAGGTCGGGATCCTTGACTTCCATTTCCCCGTCTCTCTTTTCTTTTTGGAATTTCCACCTCCGGTTCCTTTAGACTGCCTAGGCTTGTTTTGGGCGTTGACTTGAGCTTTTCCCGAATTATCGTCGGTTTGCTTCACGGCGACGTTACGTTTCACAGTCTCCTGAGCAGGCCCTGGTGCCTTGTCTCATCTTATCCATCGAGCTTCCTCCCTTCTTATGAACTGATGAGCTTTCGAATAAAAGCGCTCCAACGTGGCTGGGGGCTTTCCCGCCAAACAATCTCCGAATTCAGAGTCTGGATCCACTCCACGCATTACCTCCATCAAAATTGCATGGTCGTTTGGATTGCTCACTTCGGTAGCAGCAACATGGAATCTCTACAAGTATGCTTTCAATGACTCTCCCAGAGCTTGGATTACGCTTGATAAGGACATCACATCCTTTGGATGAGTGGTGTGTATCCTGAATTGTTCTATGAATTTCATTGCCAATTTGTCAAAGCTGGATATAGATCGTAGGGGAAGTCGAGTAAACCACATGGTGGCGATTTCGGACAGAGTGATTGGAAAGCACCTACACTTGGTTTCATCATTTGCTCTTGCACAATCCATCATCCATCCGTACCTCATCACATGCTGCCTGGGATCAGTCTTCCCTTCGTAGGCTGGGATAGTCGGCATATTGAACTTCTTGGGGTACTCATCCTGCAGGATACCATCCGCAAAGGGAGTATGGCTTCTGGACACTCACCAATCTTCATTGGTCAAGCCTTGGTTCTCTCTCATCAACTGTCTGACCACAGCTGTTAAGTCTGGAGTTTGTATGGAGGATGGAAGGTTGGGTTCTGTTCCACGGGACCATGCGGGTTAATGTCCCGCATGATTTGGTTCTTGGAGATTCGAGTGTCCAGTCTCTTCATGGGATTGATCCTTAGAAAATCGATCTGTGGCACCTGCCTGTGCACCTTCATCCTTACGGCGTCTACGCCTAGGAGGTTCGTCGGCTGAAGTTGAACTATCAGATTCAGAATAAGGGGCAGGGTTACCTCCAGCATTCTAACGCTGCTGCTGAGTGAGCTGAGTCATGAGGTTAGTGTTGGCTTGAATCTGCTTAGCAAGTTGCCTTTTACTTTCCCTAAGTTCCCTTATCAAGTTGTTAAACTCTATTCGGGAAACAACTTCCGCTTGATTTTGGGTGAAGGGCCATGCACCTCGAGTTGCTTGCTGATTTCTAGGTCTAACTTATTGTACGTTAGCAGTCTCGTGGGCACCTGCATTGTGAGAGGCCGATCTAGTTCTGGTCTCCCCATGGTAGAGTTGTTGGTTGTAACTCTGAATAGAATCAACAGATTCCTTGTGAATGATCTTGGATCTCCTCTGGGGATTTATGCAATCCAGTAGCTACAAAGCAGATCCTAACAGCCCGAGAATTCGATTCCCAATGAAAGCATCAAAATGTTAGCACCAAAATTGGCCACTAACATCCTTGAGAAAAATTGTGCAGAGAGATTAATGAAGATAGTAAATTAAAACAGAAGACAGTATGTAAATTTAAACGCGGAGAACAAGAACACCAAATTTATAGTGGTTCGGCGTAACTGCCTACGTCCACTTTGAAGTTGATTTCTATTTCTTTCCTTGATAGTTGATTACAGATACAATCCATTTCCAATTACTTGAATACAAGTTTGAATGAAAAATAGGAGAGTGTAAAAAATGGCAGAGTTTCCCCAGCGTTTCCCAAAAAAAGATCCCTTTCACTGTGCCCCTGCCTCTTTATTTATAGACAAAGGTGGGTTAGACTACCCTGGTGGGCCTGGTAGCTGAATACCTCGGCCCAAATGGAGTGGTCTCCGTGTGCCGATCCATAGATGCTGAACAGGGCATGAATGTCGAACAGGGCATGAATGCCAAATAATACTGGAAGCCGAACCAGAGTGTTGTGCCGAACGACTAAATGTCGAACAACCATCCTCATGCCGAACGAAGTGAGATGCCGAGTGGCGAGTGTACACTGAGCAATGATTGAAGTTGATTGAGACTGGTTGAATGCCGAACACTTCGGACTGCCGAATGACCTCGGGATGACAAACACCTCTGGGTGCCGAACGATCTTCGAATGTCGAAAGTCCAGAGATGCCGAACGTCCTTGATGTTGAGCGAGCCCGCCTTGCCGAACGTCCAGAGATGCCGAACGTCCTTTCCTGCCTAGTGTCATTTGGTACCGAACGCTCGTGGATGCCGAACGTACCTTGTATGCCGAACGTCCTTAGTATGTCGAACGTTCATGGATGCCGAACGTTCCTTATATGCCAAACGCTTCTAGATGCCGAGCGTTCGTTCATGCCGAACGTTCCTTTATACCGAGCGTTCTTCTGATCCCGAATGACCCTGACTGCCGAACACTTCCCAATGCCGAGTGCTCAGGAATGCTATTCGAACCATTTGTGCCGAGCATTCAGAATGCCGAACGGTATGTAGATGCCGAGTACCTAGTTGCCTGGTCAAATCTCCAGGAAACATAGAAAATCAATAATAATTTACAAAAATCATTTTTAGTAAGTTTATATCAAAATATTATAATATTTACATTTCTAAAATACTTTAAAAAATTTAGAAAAATATAT
Source organism: Allium cepa (assembly GCA_030765085.1). Classification (NCBI taxonomy): domain Eukaryota; kingdom Viridiplantae; phylum Streptophyta; class Magnoliopsida; order Asparagales; family Amaryllidaceae; genus Allium; species Allium cepa. The sequence continues at coordinate 555,165,882 of CM060940.1, forward strand.
TTTAACCACGAGTCTGTATATCATTTTCTAGCCTAGGTAAAGTGATACGGATAATATATTATTTCAATCCGTAATTTGCAAAGAAAATCCAGGTTTGATCATTTCAAACCCGCAATCCCAAGTAAATGAAATAAATAAAAATCGCTCAGGCCTATCATTTCAGCCCATAACAATTTTTCCCTATTCTAAAGTCTGTTCGGGTATGTATCATTTCAACCCATAGTGATTCTAATCTAAAGGGAACATGCGGTGTGATAAACTGATATAAATAACAGAATAGCATTATATAACAGTAACAGATGATATAACAGGTAAATAAGCATGGGTGAACATCATATGATCATAACATGGCAGGTGTAACATGGTGATGCATTTTACAGATTCAAATGTGATCGGTTTACTAGTCATATAAGTATAAAATGTCTGGTGAGAATAACTCACTGGTATAAGCTGAAGACAACAACCAAAGTACAAAAACTGAGATCCATAAAGGTACGATAGCATGACAATGATTCAAGTGTGAGAGAGCCAAAGCTAATAGCCTTGTTTCATAACAAACAAAACAAAGTACAATACGTAAATTTCAAACCAAACTATCATAAACAAAGCTAGAAATATAAGTACAATACATAGCTAAACTTTTGCACTTGCATTCAACCACTTGTGCTTCAGCTATGGACTGGAAAGGCACTGTAATAGGATGGTTTTGGATCAGGTTAAGGTCAGGTTGAGGTCATGTAGGGGTCGGCCAAAGCAATACAAAGGAGATGAAGGCATATGTGTGCTTGAATTCACAAAACAAGGCAACAACAAGCAACAACATGGATTACAAGGCCCAAATGACTTCGACCAATCATGGATTGGGCTCATCCTGATCTTGAAGGCTCAACTACAGATGTGGCAAGGTCTAAAGCTCAGGTTTTTGGTGGTGGTGGTGGTGTTTGGTCGGCCAAGCATGATGGCGGAGTGGTGGCAACAAGTAGCGATCAGCTATGGTTGTATATGTGAAGTTTTTGTGCATTTTTAGGTGGATCCTCAACATAGGATGGCTCGGCTCAGGAATGGAAGTAGAGAGGAAGGTACGGTTGCTGGAATAGGCGGTGGTGGAGGTAGCCAAGGTGATGGAGGTGGCAAGGCTAACACAAAGAAGATGGAGCAAGTGCAAAAATCATAACAAAACAATAAAAAGTGAAAAGAAAGAAGAAGTTTCTACCAAAATTTTTGCAAGGATGGTGGAAGATTACTTTTTTGAGTTGAGAAACAAAAAATTTCATGAAGAGTGATGAGGAAGTCGGATAAACAAAGGAGAAATGGCCAGCAATTGAATGCATGTGATGTTTGGTGTGAAAATATAAGTTGAAATGTGAAAAGGCAAGGTATACAAAAGGTCAAAACTCTTCATATTTCCAAAATTCTTTTTACAATTTTAAATTCATATAAAATGATTATAAATAAAATAAAAACACATAAAAATAATGAAATAATAAAATAAATAAATAAAATTTTAAATAAATATAATTAAATTAAGAAAATAGCTTAAAAATAGAAACTAGGTTATAAAAATTGAAAATAAATACACTAAGCTTTGGAAAAATTATAACATCACTTTAAAAATGTTTTAAAATAAAATATATGACTAACATGTCATATAACACATATTAGAACATGATTTTACAAATAAAAAATATTATTTATATAAATTAAAATAGGAAATTTTATTAAATAAATCAATTTACACCCAATATTGTAAAAAGCATAACTTTCACAATATAAACGAATTTCAATGAAATGAAAAGTAGTCTTCTTGAAATTAAAATTTATTTTCATAATAAAAGATAAAATTCAAGAATACAAATATTAAATTTTAAATTTAAAAGTCAAAGTTTGACCAGATTGACCAAAAATCCACTTTTTTTGGAAATATCCTATTTATTCAGGTTTGAAATTATAATTCACACGAAAATCAAAATATACTCTTAAAATAAAAAAAAATATTCATTTTAATAAATATAATAAAGTTTTTAAATCAGGAATTCCAATTTAAATAAATAAAATAAACAATTAAAATAATCACGAAATACTGGGTTATTACACTCTCCCCCACTCAAATCTTTTCGTCCTCGAAAAGAACGAACAAGGAAAACAAGGAAAAGCAAGATAGACAACAAATAGTACCTGGAAAAACAATTTCGGATTCGAAGCACGAATGCTCTCCTCCGTCTCCCAGATGCAATCTCGATCATCAGTACCCCATCGTACCTCAATCAGACTAACAAATTCCCTTCTTAGCTGCTTTGTACCTCTGTTGACAATACGAAGTGGCTTACTCTCGACAGTCGGATTAAGCTAAATATCCAAACTATCGAAAGCAGAAGGCTGAATAATAAGAGATGAGTTACGAAGATATTAGAGAAGATGTGAGACATGGAATACATCATGCACTCCAGACAGCTTCTTGGCAAATCCAAACGATAACCCAAAGAACCAACTCTTTCCATAATTGCGTAAAGGACCCTCAAAGAAGAAGAAGGTAGGAATAGTTAGAAGGAAAAAAATAGGTTGGAACACAAGGATGGACCATTATTTTAAAACCATATAAATTTCAATTTAAAATTTTATATTTACAACATTTTAAACAATTTATAATATGATAAATAGTCATTTGATTCAAATTTGATAGTTCAAGTAAACAATATTCTAAAGCATTTTAAATTATTTAGGGAAGTAAAATAAATGATCAAAATATCTTTTATATAATATACTTTATCAAAATACTTTTATAACTCGATGTCTTAACAAGTTTACTTTCGTTCCTGTAGACTCTGGCCATGCTTTGATCAGGCGTAAAGCTAGAATTCTTTAGGTACTTAATAGACTTGTTTCAACACCCAGTGAAAATAATGGAAAACCTTTTAAAAACAACAGATATGGAAAGTACAATCCAAACAAATCAACCAAACCAACATGTTGATCATGGATCGCGGATACACAATGGTTACACTGGATCCCCCAGGAAACATCCGTACCCGTTGGCTGACTACCGCAGCCTTGCGATTACGCCATGAAGACTGGTAGTACCGCAAATACACAATGGTTACGCCTGGATCCACCAGGAAACATCCGTACCCTTAGGCTCTCGCAGCCCCTGCAGATTAAGCTAACAAGCGACCCAATAGATCACATACACAATGGTTATGCCTGGATACCCCAGGAAATATCTGTACCCTTAGGCTCTCGCAGCCTCTGTGAATTACGCTATGCAGTCGCGATCATAAGACCATGGAGATCGCCATTGAATTCGATGGACACTCGAGTATCATATACGGAAAACCCAAATAAGAGAGAATAACATCGATAGAATGAATCCACAGTGTGGCCACAAAGCGGATATCAAGCAGAAGGTACTTTCCATATCTTTACTTCGAAAATATGTATCATATAGTACCTTTCAAAATCACTTTCAAATATCATAATTATATAAAGTCCATTATATATAATATTTCATTTCGAGTCGAATACTTCCCAAAATCAATAGTATATCAAATCACACTTATATAGAGTTCGATTATATAAGATTTCAATTTACATGTTGAGTACCTTTACAAATCAATAGTTTTCAAATCACTTCATACTTGTACAAATCAATTTTATATAAGTTCGATAACTCCCAAATGAAAGTATTGAAATAAACAAGGCTCTCAATTTCAAACCACTTCAATATCAATTCAGTTTCAAAATCATATATGATTTCACCAAATCATTTCTTCCAAATTACATATATTTAGTTTCAAAGTTTCTTAAAAATAAAAGATTTAGAAAATAATCCACATTTCCAAATCAACAAAATTTAAGCCAAACAAATTCATTTCCATTTCAAATATGTATTCACTTTCAAAATTATAATACTTTCAAAGTTATAAATCTTTCGAAACCAAAATACTTGAAATCATTACACTTTGAAAATCATAACATTTCGAAATCATACATTTGAAATCATAAATATTCCTTTAATTCTTTACATTTCACAAATTTATTCAATTAAACCCAAATCGAAAATTTCCAATTTAAATTCAATTTAAACCATTAGTTTCAATTCAATTTAGTTTCAACAAAACCATTTCAAATATTATCAAATTTCAAATAAAGATTTGATCCACAAACTAAACAATTCAATCTTTAATATATTTCAAAGCTTAAATATACCATATTTCAAAACTAAATTTTATAATTTCATATATTTCAAATTTTACTTCATTATTATTAGCTTTGAAATATTCATTTCATAAATCCATCATTTTTTTAAATAAACTCAAATTAAAAGTAAACCAAATACCCTTTCATACAAATATAAACTTCAAATATTCATTTATCAAAATCAATTATCATTTCAATTTCACATTCTTTATCAAAATAAAGATTAAATCATTTCCAAACATCAAAATATCTAAAATGGTTACTAAGTTTAAAACCATCTCTTTTTAAAACCTTCAAACTATTTATTTCCAAATCAAAAATCCAATTTGCCATTGAAAAGATTATTATTCTACATATATACTTTATTCAAAACATTTCAAATCTATATTTCATACTAGTATAAATCAAAGTAGTCTTAATTATTTCACTCAACAAATAGTTCCAACCGGTATATTACTTTATACTTTAATCATAACAAACTAAACTTATATTCTTTATCAAATACTTTATACCTTTCAAAATTTCTTAGTTTTGAAAAGTTAACCTTGATTTGGAAGTGCTCGAACCTTCAAAATAGTCGAAGAAATCATATTTTCAAATCCAAGAGGTGGAAATCATCAACAAATCAGTAAATCAATTCCAATATATAAGGTTATACCAAAAAAAATCTGAATCTCGAGGAATGAACACCGGCTTATTTTAAATCATTTAATATATATATATATATATATATATATATATATATCTTTCGAACATCAAACCATATTTCGAAATCTGAAATCAAAATTTGGTTTCACAAAATCACTCGCATAGCAAAGCTACTAGAGTGGCCTCTCCCCCACTCAGAAACTCGAAAATCAATGTCGATGATGCATGCGTTCATCACCAAAATTATTTTCCAGCGACATAAGTGGGTTCTGGACTTTTATTTTCTTAAAACTTCTTTGAAATTTCTTCGAAATCATTGGAATTCATTCGAATGCATTTGAAACATTTCTTATTCAGAAAAATATATTTAAATCATATTATTATTATTATTATATATTTTCCAAAATCCTAAAACATATTTCAAAACACTGGAGTTCGATTCCTCGAAATTCAAATTCAAACCCTTCAGTTATAAATCATTTTTTAAAAATCAAATTTCTTATAAATTTTCAAAATTTCAAATCCTTTCAAAACTTCAAATTTCCATTTTTAAAAGATATAAAATCTTTATCGAAAACATTTTACTTTTATATACAAAATAAGGTCATCCTTATCAAAATAATAATTTCGTTGTATGCATAAATTCCAAAATACAACCAAACACAAATTCCCGAAGAATGATTCAAGGATTACTTTCAAACAAACGGAGATTCGAATTTAGAGGAACTCCAATAAAATAAAATTCTGGTTCGAAGATAAGCTCGAACAAAGATAATAAAATTTTATTACCAAATAGAAGATGGATAAGCCTTTATAAATCATGGGCGACCTTAATCGGTCAACCTAGACTTCAGGATTATAATCAATTCGGAAATCTAAGGAAAATCGACATTCGATCGCCAGAGATAGAATCCAGGTAGAGCAAGAGATAGATAGCATCGTAAGCCAAGGATATAGAAATCTCCAGTGAATCAATTCCAACTGTAAAGGAGGTTCACCCCTTTACAAATCATTCAAAGATTGGCGGAATCACCGATTTTTAGAGAGGTCATTTAATGTGGAGTTATGGAATGCTCCAAGATCAAAAGGGTACAAGACTGAATTTCAAAACAAGTACGAGCGTTCTAAAATTCAAGGAATCCTAATCGATAAGAATCCTAACCAAGAGATTTCTAACAAGGTGGATACAGAAGGAATGAAGTTAAGAAAATCTTGGTTTCAAAATAAGAAAAAAATTTGTACCAAAATAATCTTTGTAAATCCTTTAAAAATAATTTGGAAATTATTTTATACTTCGAAAATACGCTTTCTCACAAGGAAATGATTCTGAGATTGATTTCACTCATTCTAGGGTATTTCTACCCTATCTCCAATGAGTTTTTGCTCCGCAGGCTAAGGTTTGCCTAAAACCAAAGCTCTGATACCAACTGTAACAACCTGATATTTTCAGCCATTCACTTCCACACATGCCGGACTTGAATTGCCCAAAATACCGCATTATAAATAAATTTGGAGCAAATGAAATACAATCACAGACACAGAAATATCAGAATAACTCGCAGCGGAAATTAAAATATCATAGTAGTTCATGAAGCTACTATTACAAACTCTCAAAACATAATACATAACATCAGTCTGAAAACATATACAATAGAAATCTCAAATGCATAGAAGTTTATAAATACCAGAGCTGAAATAGAACAACTGAAATTGAAAAGGAATAGATAACTAGACAAGCACAATCTCCAGCGATTCCTAGCTCCAGAAAAAGAAATCCAAAGCTAAGTTGTAAATACTCAGGCTGACCCAAGCGTAAAGTAAAACACAAACACTCGAGTCAGGACATATATACTTATATAATGTAAACCAACTCAAGTGAACTGTAGTAGTAATGTACAATAACTTAAAGGATGCTTAGGATCGTCCATCCTCTAAGGATCAGTTAACTATAAATTAAATACATCTCGTGGTTAAAATTTCAAAATGGTATTTTATAATTCTAAATCAAATATCATTTAAAAATTCAATATCACTTCAAAAGTCCATTTCAAAATATCAAAATATCATATCTTTTCAAACCCACCTTCATTTTATTTAAAATACCATTTCAACACACATTTCAAAATAGTTTATATTTCAAAACAAATTACTTCATTTCAAATCATTAGAATGAAGTTATTATGTTTAATAATTAAATTATTAAATTTTCAAAATTTTAATCTTTCAAAGTTCATTTGTTCACTTAAATTTTATAAAACAATGAAAATTCAACTTACGCAACATTTAGAAAATACTATGGAAAGTTACTTTTAAAACAATTCAATTTAACAAAAGACAGCATTAAAAATGCTGTAATAGGGTTACTTTAGTTCAAATAAAACCATAGTTGAATTCAACAATTATAGCACTTACAAAGTGCTATAATAACCCTTAATTCAATTCAGCCATTTAGTTCATTTCTATCAACTACAGCATTTACAAATGTGGAATATCCTTTACATTTGAAATAATAACATTTCAAAATGTTGTTAATTAAATTCCAAATATTCAATATAATTTCAAAAAAAATAAATTTTTATTTAAATCATTTTTAACTTATAAAATCATATATTTTTACTTTTAAAACAATCATTTACATACCCTTATATTTATGATTTTATAAAATTAAATTTTCATTCAAAATCAAAATTTAATAATGATTCACTTATAAAAATTCGAGCATTAAATTTTAATTCTTTAAATTAAAATTTTAACTTAACACTTAAGTTTAAATTTTCAAATATCTTATTTTTCATCTGATTTACTTAACTTAAAATTCACTTTTAAACAAATTCACAAATTTCCAATTTAAGTTATATTTCAAAATTCAACTTAAATATTCATTTATTTCACATCTTAATTTATTCAAAAATCATTAATACTTTATAAAAATCATTTTAACTTCATTTTAAATCAAATTTTATATTTATTTATCATATTTTCCTACTTAATTTAGATTCCATTTATAACCAAATCAAAATTTCCAAAATAACTTATATTTCAAATTTCTACTTTACCATTAATTTATTTCACTTACCAATTTTTAGAAAATCAATAATACTTTACAAAAATCATTTTTAATTAAGTTTAAATAAAAATATTATAATATTTACATTTCTAAAATACTTTAAAATTTTTAGAAAGATATATTTTAACCGCGAGTCTGTATATCATTTTCTAGCCTAGGTAAAGTGATACGGATAATATATCATTTCAATCTGTAATTTACAAAGAAAATCCGGGTTTGATCATTGCAAACCCGCAATCCCAAGTAAATGAAATAAATAAAAATCGCCCAGGCCTATCATTTCAGCCCATAACAATTTTTCCCTATTCTAAAGTCCGTTCGGATATGTATCATTTCAAACCATTGTGATTCTAATCTAAAGTGAACTTACAGTGTGATAAACTGATATAAATAATAGAATAGCATTATATAACAGTAACAGATGATATAACAGGTAAATAAGCATGGATGAACATCATGTGATCATAACATAGCAGGTGTAAATTGGTGATGCATTTTACAGATTCAAATGTAATCGATTTACTAGTCATATAAGTATAAAACTGTCTGGTGAGAATAACTCACCGGTATAAGCTGAAGACAACAACCAAAGTACAAAAACTGAGATCCATAAAGGCAAGATAGCACGACAATGATTCGAGTGTGGGAGAGCCAAAGCTAATAGCCTTGTTTCATAAAAAACATAACAAAGCACAATACGTAAATTTCAAACCAAACTATCATAAACAAAGCTAGAAATATAAGTACAATACATAGTTAGACTTTTGCACTTTCATTCAACCACTTGTGCTTCAGCTATGGACTGGAAAGGCACTGCAATAGGATGGTTTTGGATCAGGTTAAGGTCAGGTTGAGGTCATGTAGGGGTCGACCAAAGCAATACAAAGGAGATGAAGGCATATGTGTGCTTGAATTCACAAAACAAGGCAAGCAACAACATGGATTACAAGGCCCAAATGACTTCGGCCAAGCATGGATTGGGCACGGCCTGATCTTGGAGGCTCAACTACAGATGTGGAAAGGTCTGAAGCTCAGGTTTGTGGTTGTGGTGGTGTTTTCTCGGCCAAGCATGATGGTGGAGTGGTGGCAACAAGTAGTGATCGGCTATGGTTGTATATGTAAGTTTTTGTGCATTTTTAGGTGGATCTTCAACATAGGATGGCTCGGCTCAGGAATGGCAGTGGAGAGGAGGATATGGTGTCTAGAATAGGTAATGGTGGAGGCATCCAAGGTGATGGAGGTGGCAGGCCTAACACAAAGAAGATAGAGAAAGTGCAAAAATCATAGCAAAACAATAAAAAGTGAAAAGAAAGAATAAGTTTCTACCAAAATTTTTGCAAGGATGGTGGCCGAATATTTTGTGAGTTGACAAAAAAAATTTCAAGAAAAGTGATAATGAAGTCGGCTGAACAAAGGAGATATGGCCAGCAATTGAATGCATGTGATGTTTGGTGTGAAAAGGTAAGTTGAAATGTGAAAAGGCAAGGTATACAACAGGTCAAAACTCTTCATATTTCCAAAATTCTTTTTACAATTTTAAATACATAAAAATAATTATAAATAAAATAATAACACATAAAAATAATGAATGAATAAAATAAATAAATAAAATTTTAAATAAATATAATTAAATTAAGAAAATAGCTTAAAAATAGATACTAGGTTATAAAAATTGAAAATAAATACACTAAGCTTTGGAAAAATTATAACATCACTTTAAGAATGATTTAAAATAAAATATATGCCTAACATGTCATATAACACATATTAGAACATTATTCTACAAATAAAAATATTATTTATATAAATTAAAATAGAAAATTTTATTAAATAAATCAATTTACACCCAATATTGTAAAAAACATAACTTTCACAATATAAATCGGATTTCAATGTAACGAAATGTAGTCTTCTTGAAATTAAAATTTATTTTCATAATAAAAGATAAAATTCAAGAATTCAAATACTTAAATTTTAAATTTAAAAGTCAAAGTTTGACCAGATTGACCAAAAATCCACTTTTTTTGGAAATATCCTATTTATTCAGGTTTGAAATTATAATTCACATAAAAATCAAAATATACTCTTAAAATAACAAAACTTAATCATTTTAATAAATATATTAAAGTTTTTAAATCAGGAGTTTCAATTTAAATAATTAAAATAAAACAACTAAAATAATCATGAAATATTGGGTTGTTTCAAAATCGAGAAAACTTTTCAAGTAATTTGCTGAAAAGATTGTTTTTTTTCAATATTTCCAAAATGATTTGCAAAAAATAAAAATAGAAAGTTGTAGTGCTATCAGTTAGCTTTCCATAATTTCAAAATTTTATAAAGCCAAAGTAAAAATGTTCAAGTTATGATCAAATTATTACAGCTGTGTCAAGAAGGTCTGAAACTGTTTTCAAACAATACTACAAATGGTTTGAAAATTTTCACCTATCTAAATTCAGATTCCATAGAAACACAGAAAATAATACTTATAGATTTTTCAATCTATTTTTTAGAAAATCTTGAATTTTTAAAATTGGAGATAAGAAGCTCAAAATATGATAATTTTACTACTAGATTGTTAGCAAAAATAGAATTAACAATAAGAGAACAAAATAGAGTTTGGAGATCATACCTTGCTTACCTTTGATGTCATGATATCTGAAATGTGTAGATGTCCGCCTCATTTTTCTAGGCTAAGGATTTTTGATCATCAACTATATAGAAACTTGAAATCTGTCTCTATTGAAGTTGTTCCTTAGCCCACTTTTGTACCTAAGTTTTGGAAGAATCGAGTGGCCTAACGAAGGATGAAGGACCACTTTTATTTTCAGTCGAAATTTTTGGTACCCAAATCTGTTTATACGGCAAACCATTAATTTGAATAATCATACTCTTAGAAATTCAAACTTGTTTAAATTTAGAAATATTTATTTGTGTACCTTTTGGAATCCATATTTGTTTAACGATTTTATGTTTGTATTTTTTCGACAATCGCTATGTCCTATATTTCCATATTTTACACATTTGGGTATCACACTTCTCCCACTAGTTATGTTATTAGTCATTTTTTTATGTTGATATCTTTTCAAATCTAAGCACTTTTATATCATTCGCAAAGAGTTGATTCCCTAATAGTGTATTAAAGGATTTTTACTATTGGAAAATTTTTAAAGGATCAATTCGAAATCATTGACTTTGGATTTTAAAAGTTCATTTTCATTACCTAGTTTTTAAACATCGACTAATATCAGTTTCTCTCTTTTAAGGAATATTCCTTTTAAGACTATATTTTCACTTTCAAGCTCATTATTTTATTCTAAATTTATAGCATCTTGATTTCGAAGAATTGGCAATTCTGAAATTCAAGTTTTTCAAAATCCTTGATTTTTTCAATCTCTTTTCCAAATTCGTGATTTACTCGAATAATCTCAACTTTGCTATTTTTGAAAATCACATTTTCTTTTCAAGGGTTTTGAGATTTTCTTTGACCTCATTTAATTTCTTTTCAAAAATCGCATACATAGAAATTTCTAACCTCTTAAAATTATCCAACTCTTTTTGTAATACGTTATTTTTGCAAATCAATTCAGTTTCATTTTTCGTGAAAATCAGAGTTTCCTTTTTTAGCCTTTGAAAATTTTCATACAAATGAGCAAATTCCTTTTCATAATTCGAACAATTTTTGCAATTGGAATTTTTAATCTTCTTAATAATCTATAACTCATTTTCCAAATCATCATTTTTCTGACGCTATTTAGAATGTGTTAATTTGTGATTTTTCATCTTAAGGTCATCATTATTTTTAATTAACTATTGACACAAGAGAACTATATCTTTGAATGAAAAATCACTTATCCCATCATCAGTTATGTCTTCATCACTGTCGTCCTTTATGAATCTCGCCAAGCGAATTTCTTTAGTTGAATCAATTTTCGAGGATTTCTCACCATTGTTGACTTTTTTCCCATATATTGCATCGGGGGTTTTTTCAGATTTCCTATGCAGTTAAACAATAAAAGATATAACTAAATTCATTTCAATTAATTAAAGAATAGAGTATATGCATAGCAAGAGCATTAATCGAAATACTTTTCTTATTTGCCATATCACATCCATTTTCAATAATATCCCAACATTCAAACTTAACATATTTTAAATAAAACTAATTTTTGATCTCCAATTTAAAAAATCTATTCCATTAAAAATAAGAGGGCTAATACTAGACTGACTCTTGCTACATCTACAACTAGGGTTAGATATCTATGCTATTAACCAGGTTTTGATACCACTTGTAGGACCAAATTAACCCCAGAGGTGGTGAATAAGCTTTATAAAAAATTCAAGGATAAATAAAAATTGCAGCATAGGTAATAACAGAGTAAATGTGAAAATAAAAACGAACTTCGGCAAACCCGTCTAATGTTGCCCTTAAGATTTCTACTACAATTAAACATACGACTACTTATAGATCCTATAAACTTGCAACTATCGCTTACCTGTTTGTTCTAATTCTACGCACAAAGCCCTACCACTACCCTGCCACTGAGTTGCGAATTATCGAACAATGTCATGTAGCTTATAACCTAGTTAATGCTAGTTTAACAATTTAAATATAAAAATACCATAAAAGAAAAATATGAAACCCTAAATACAAATACTAGTTCAAGTTAGCCCAAAGGAAAAAAAATTAACAACGGCCCAAACAAAACGTGTTCCCCTTTTCTTTCTTTCGTCTATCTCTCTTTTTATTTCATGTCGTCGCTTCCTTTTGACTTTGTTCTAAAATTAGGGCATCTTTAATCAACGCCATTTTGAAATGGTTGAAATTAATTACCTTTCTTTTATGCTCATGTTCCTTGATTGGTAGGCAATTTATGGTTGGTGGCTCCTCCTTATCGAGTTTTGTTTTATTGATATTGGTACAATTTATACCCTTTTGGATTTATATTGTTCTCGACTTCGATTCGAATTATAAATCGGTTCTTGATTTATTTCAAGGCTTTATCTTTGATTTTGCTCGAACTTGAATGAACTGGTTTATATAGGGATTGATTTCGTATATATCCTTATATATTAGTTTGCTTTGAAATTTTCAATTGCTTTTCTCAGCCATGGGTTTTTGATCAAATGCCTTAGTATTTTCTGGCCCGTACATTGATTTTTGATCTAACGATTAATGGGTTAATGATTTTTCAATAGTTTGAATATAATTCTATATATAGTCTTGACTACTTTGTTGATTTTCTGCTTTTCACATTGGCTTGTTCAATTCACTATTTTGGTTGAGTGATTAAAGCCTGATATTTTTCCCTATTGAATGATTTGATATTATGCTATTGATTTATTGTGATAGTGGACCTTGAAATTGGTTACTGCATGGATGATGTCGAGACTCTAATTCTATCTTAGCATTGTATGTACATACATACATACATACATATGTGTATATGCGTGAACAGCTGCTTCTGCTATACTAGTTTGTGTGCACTGTTTTGTTGTTCTTGAATATGTATTGTTGTGTCAAAATTCATTGTTGTTGTATTAGTGCATGTTGTTGAACCAAAGTGTTGCACCTTGTATGTTAATTCTTATCCATGTCTACTGCCTTTACTGGTTTGTCTTTTGCTTTGCTGCCTAGTTGTGATTACTGATATGTGTGCATGCAGTTGTTTCATGTTGAAATGCTCGACTGCTCTAGTATACTGCATTATGATGTCTTGAGTAACTCACTGCCTTGAGTTCACTGATGTGCATTTCTTTTATAGCTTGCTTGTGCATTAGTCTTTATTTTTGCCTGCACATGAGAGAAGATATTTTACATTTAGAAAAAAAGATGTATTGTAACACATCATTAAATATTTTGAAAAAATATTATGGAAAAATATTTTACAAGGACGAAAATAATTTGATCGAAAAGAGAATTTTGAAAAGAACAAAAGTAAAATGTTTAAACTGCTTAAATTTTTGAACGTGTGTTTTATTTGGTAACTCAATTTGAAAATCGTAAAACTGGACTGGATGGCATTGGAAGTAGGAAAACTAGTGATGTGAGTTTTAAGTTTGTCCAAAACCCATTATGATAACGTAAAAAAAAAATTATATGTGTATTTTATGTGGCTTACCATAATGTGTTGTAAGCATGTCTACTTATTCCCTTTCGTGGAAAGAGTAGGGATATGAGATTAAGATTGCCTATTTTGGTGTATAGGGTTGAGATATTTTACTTTAGCAGTGCTTGTTCATTTTGGTTGAATTGGTTGTGTTGTTATATTACTTTTTGGCATTAGTTGTATTAATTTGATTGTTTCATTTAACAGCGTTTGTTTGTAGTCTATGGCATGATTGTTTGAATTAAAATTTTCCATTTGTTTTGTATTATTAAGGTCTACTTATTTGATAAAGGTTGTTCATTAGTTATGTTATACACTTTTGAGTTGATTATTTTTGTTTGCATCGTATTTTTCCTGATTATTTGTTTTGCTTAGACTAACTTAATTTTTGGTTGCTTTTCGTTTGCCTTGTTATGATATATACATTATATGTTAGGATACATTGCCTATTAGCATAAATAATCTTATGATGAGGTGTTTACCCATTGTTAACATTAAGGGGAATGTGCTTTGAAAAAACTAACAAGATGATAAAGGACATTTTTGGATCTGTCATAATGGATGATGTGAGACTTTTTCTAGTTTACTTCGAGTTGTGCCTTGAGAAATTGGTGGTTTTCTTTAGATCAAGTGCAAGGAAATCCTAGGAGCCTAGTGAGGTATTATGAACTTCAACGTATTGATGGTGTCAATCGTATACGTTTAGTTCTTCAGTTGGGAAGTGTATGTGGACTTGGTGGCATTCGAGGAGGAAGAAAAAGAAAAAAATGTATGTGAACTTCGGTGATGTCTGAGGAGGCACATTTGATAAGGTGAAGCAATGTCATGGAACGTGGTGTGTTTTGAATCGAGTCATGTGCTAAACGGATCGTTGATATCTCTAGATGTAGAGGGTGTTTCATGGGGCAAGGCTATGTGAGGATGCTCACCTATGTACCCTGGACCTTGATGATGGTCCAACCTACCTTGATGATGGTAGTTCCTTGGTGATAGTACGTGATCGAACACCGAATCCAATTACGTTTTGTTGTGTCGCCAACCTTAGTGATGGTCGTATGAGTTATTAGTTATCTGAAGACATCTTAGTGATGACGCTAGACCTTGGTAATGGTCAGGATGAAGTGGCATCTTGGTGATAATGCAAGACCTTAGTGACGGTCCAGATAAAGTGACATCTTGGTCATGGTGTGAAGCCTTGGCGATGGCTTTGATGATATGGAGCCTTAGTGATGGTTATGATCATGGAGACCTTGGTGATGCTCGTAAAATTGTTATATATTGAAGAGCATCTTAATGATGATGCAAGACCTTAGCTATGGTCCAATTCACCTTAGTGGTGGCGAGGATTATTTACCACGTGACCTTTGTGATGGTCTAGTTCGGCTAGTGACAGAAAGGGGATACTTTAGGCTTTGGTGAGACTGTAGTGTCAAGTAGCCAGTAATCTCAGTGATGGTCGCACAGGTTTTTGTGTATCCAACTGTGTTTAGTATGAACTTTAATGACGTTTTATACTTTCTGACTACAAGGGTGTTCAGCGCAAGAGTTAGCATGCGTATTTTATTTGTCTGTATGCTAGTATACCCTATTGTTTTGAGTATGTGTGCTTTATTTTGGCGAACTATATTGATTGTTGATCCATGTATTTGGTCAGTTTGATGCTAGTGTACCATTGCGAAGTTCTTTCGAAGATGGTTAGTTTGATATATAGTTTTGATGCATGGATGATACAACGTTTTAATGGCGCATGTAGCTGTTTTGGACCAAATCGGATACACAGTCTATAACCTAGCTGAAGCAGCTATATGATTGATGCTACGAAACCCTAACCATCAACTTATCTTCATTTTTCTATACAAATTCTGAAATCCTTTCCAATCTCCTTCTAATGGAAATTCCTTTAATTATCTTCACTAATTATAATATACAAAATATGACATATCACAAATCAACTTCAAAGTATAACTTATGATATGTCATTTAATATGAAACAATAACACAAATACAGCATTGAAGTTCATTCTTTAAGATACGACCATATCTGGTCAGAATATTCGATAGATTGTGCAAAATCATTGGAAAAATCAACGCCGTGGATCCTAGGGTTTTTGATTCAAAGATGAAACGGCGACTGATCAATGAATGAGAAGAAACGTTGCATAAGGGATGGAAAATGGAACGCATCCATGGTGGTAGATCATCTTAAATCTCGATGAGGTGGCCAGAATAACTGAAAAACATGGTAAAATCCAAGGCGCGGGGGCTAGCAGCTGTCGACGTCTAGGAAGACCGGAATTGGGTTGTAATGACCATTTTTCTACGTATCGGAGGATTGTAGAATATTTATGTTATTTTCCTATGAGGTCGTATTGTTCTAATATTTTAAGAAATGACTCTTAAGGACATTTCCCACGTCTATGATTTTTGATGAATTTCTATATAACCGTTTTGACCTGTAATTCTTATACAGACTATGACTTTTGATAGGAGCCGAGTTAGAGTCTAAAACCACTTCCATTAGATCGGAATGATGATTTTCCTTTTAGTGGAGTGGTCATATTTAGAGAACAGACTAATAGTTTGAGATTTATGGTTGTTTGAAATTTCTTTGATTTTGAGCAGCTTAACTGGGTAATTAGGGTCATCGTTTTGAGGCCCATAACCCATTTCGATTTTAGGGTTAATGAAGGTTGATGGGACCTTATTCCCATCATTTCGCAACTTCCAAGAATAGTCAAAAACCTCCATTAACTCCCATTAGTCGGAAAACAACCCTAAAACATACTTTAATTAGCCAAATTACACCATTAAGAGGAGATTGGCATGACTAGCACTTGGGATTAGAGATTTACTTTTGGAAGAGCCTTGGATTTTGTACCTTCTACTGTTCATAAGGCGATTTGGATTTGCTTTAGATTATGGTGGGTGATTAGATCTCTCACTTACTAATTAGGCCATTACACCCTGAATAATGTTTTAAAAATTATTTAAAAAAAGTAGACCATATTACACCAAATATACAAACTTTAGGTGATTTAGATTTGATTTGTAAAAATGTGTTCTTATGGATCCTTAACCATGTTCTTATGGATCCCTAACCTTCACCTTTGATTTAGCCTTGATTTGAGATGGTTTGGCTATATGCTTGTTACTGAATGTTATATGTATCGATTGCTTACTTATGTCATGCTTGAATGGTTGAAAAAGTCGATAGAAAGGCGACTATAATTTTTAGGGAATTTTGGGTTCTACATCATGGATCGGTACCGATCCATGATACTTCACCCAATGGAGGCACGATCAGGAAGAGGTGTCAAGGAAGGCCCTAAGATGCTATCTTCCAAGTTTCATATCATTTTGGACTTCATATGCTCAAAGTATGGATGGGTCAGTGGTTGTTAGAAGGGATGGATCGGTGAGGTTTCAAGTGTATGGATCGATGGAACTCCATTGTATGGATCGGTGGAGTTGCTTAGAGTATGGATCGATGGAGTTGCCCAAGGTATGGATTAGAGCGTGAGAACATGGACGCAAGAGAGTGGAGTCAATATCCAGCGAGTTTGGCTAAGTCTTATGGATCGGTACTGATCTATAGGGTTGGCCTATTCACTCACAAATCGTTTTGGAGCAAGAAGAAGTGTACTAAAGCTCAACTATGAGGTCTGGGATCAATCTCCATGGATCGCTATCGATCCCTAGAGGTTGTCCCGATCAACCTGTGATTGATGGTGGAGCATGAGGAGGTATGTATGAGTTCATGTGTGAAATGTGGGATCAATTGCAATGGTTATGTGGCCATTGATCGGAGGGGATGGTTCGGTAGACATGGATCGGTACATATCCATGATTTTTATTCCAAACTTAGTGCTAGCGATATGGGGTGATAAGGCCCCATAAGATTACGTTCTGAGTTTTAGATCATTTGGAGTTTATATGCTTGAGTTATGGTTATTTAATGGAAGTTATCTGTACTTCGAGAGGTAGAGTAGGCGATGATGAGTCGGATTGAAGGAACTGTTGGAGGAAGGTTACGGGATGCATGATAACACTCTATAACTTATGACGATTGTCTAGAGTATTTTCTAACCATGATAACTACAAACGGGAGTTGTATGGACAGTTCTGAGATGAGTTCTACTATGGATATTGTGTGCAAAGGGTTGTTGACACTTGAGGGTTCATAGGGTACTCGTGGATTGGGGTACACGAGGATGTGATGGTTCTTGGAGCATAATCGCTCTTTATTCTAGATATGATGGTAGTTTACCCTTGACTGACGTAATGGTTAGTCTATTTCCTTACCGATTGGGTGGCATGGATTTGAGTATTGAGGAACCAGGATGTTGAGCAGTCCTTGACTATGACGGGTCATTTAAGTAATGTAATATCCAACGCACTAAGTAAGTGAATGTCAAGATGAATGATAGACATTATGCTTGCTTTGATTATGTTTTTCACCTTTGGGATGTCACACAATGCAGATATTACTGATGCCGATATTTAGACACCCTTAGTACCTTGATACACATTACATCTATGATGACTATCTTAGAGTAGCGTATATCCTTTATACGTGCTAACTCCGTAGATGCAGGATAGGTCAGGTATGATTTTCCATACCATTTGCCCTAGTTTATTGCCTTTATAGCATTTGAGATTTCTATCGCTCACACTAGACTGTTTTCGGGCCTGGAGCTTTATATTTTACTTCCTATTACTCCAGGTACTCTTAAACGAGTAGATTAGGTATATCAGATCTGATGAGCGTGTGTAACTTGATAGGTGGCAAGAGGGAGGATATTCTCGTTTATTTTTGTTGAATATGCGAGTATATGATTTTTGTTTGATGATAATAAACATATATATATTCATTTAAATGTATTTTTTAATGTACTATTTTTTTTCACGGAGTGTAGTATCAGAGCTAGGAACAAAAGCCATTTTTGTTTTAAAAAAATTTGATTTTTCAAAAACCAAATTTTGTTTTAAAAATTTGAATTTTTAAAATAGCTACTTTCGCTCAGGGTCATTCCAATATTATTCCTTCTGTTTTTGATGGAACAGATTTTTTGAATTGGAAATTGAAAATGGAATTTTATTTAAAATCTATTAATGTTAAATGTTGGGATATTATTGAAAATGGGTGTGATATAACAGATAAGAAAATTATCTCGATTAATGCTCTGGCTATGCATATATTATATTCTCATCTTAATCAAGATAATTTTAACCATATCTCTCATTGTGAAAATGCACAGGAAATATGGAACACTTTTGATGCAATATATAGTGCAAAAGTCAATAGTAATGAGAAATGCTCCACAACCGACTCAGTTAAAGAAATATGCTTAACAGGATTGGTAAAAGGCATTTGTGATGAGGATGATGAAGATGGAGCAGCTGAGCTGGCATTTCTAACGAAGTGATTCAACAAATGGAACCGCAAATACAGAAATCCAGCTCTAAATCAAAAGTTGATAAGCAGAATATTCAAAGCACTAGACAACCCAGAAGAACGGGAGATCATCTTTCACAAGTGCAACAAACCCGGACCGTGACAACCCACCTTTCTAACCACAGAAAGACGTATCATCAATAAGAAAAAGAAAGGAATAGAAATAGAAAAGAAAGAAAGAAATAATAACAACATCAGAATTTCACAACGGAATGGAACAAAATATAATACATCACATAACTATTACATAGTTTTTACATATATCAGAGTTACACAACATCATACAACAGGATAGTCGTATACATATCTGTCAATACATACATCCAAAATACAACATACATCAGCTACATGGCGGAACTAGATAGATATATAGATACGTCTAGAACTCCAGCTCCAAGCTTCTCCAAAACTCAACAATCCCAAAACCTATCACTTGGCTACTCATAAAAATTTGAGTACCCAAGAGTTTATGAAAAACAAAATATAAACTCTGGGTCAGACATGGGTCTGGTGTGAGTAAACGGTATAAAATTGTTTAACTTTGAAAATCAATTGAAAATAAAGGTATCACATAAGACTTCCCATACATAAACACGGGTAAGTTTTTACCTTACGCTAACCAAAACATTTTATAGGAAATTCAGTGATATTATAATAGTGTCTAGGGTTTTCAAGTAAAATACAGAAATAGCTGAAATGCTTACATCTTACATTCTAACATAGTTGGACAAAATCAAAACGTACGGCTCTTATTGGAAATTAGATTCCATACAATGGCAGGGCTACTGGGGTACCGCCCGTCATGGTAGGGGGCCTAGATCACCATACCGAGGATCCACCCTAAATCCCCTGCAGCACAAGGCCGGAACCATTCCTTACTGAACAGTCCCGAACAAGATAACCCTGCAGTTGGCTGCAGATCCAACTGCCCACATAGTCGAATAAAAAGGGACATCTAGACAGGGGTATATCTCGTCCTGCTTGAGCATGACCCACCTAACTTGCTGCACATCCCTTGTTTTAGCCATTCCCGTTTGATGAGGCTTGAGTCTGCGATTACCTTTATAGAACATATCTCTTAGAAAGCTCATCGTCCGCCTGACGATGTGCTGAAAGCATTCAATCCATACAAGTTCGTTCCAGGTTCGAACGAAACCGAAGGCATTATCTCGTTACACTCGTTTTGGAATCACCCTTAGAGTTAACGACGATAACCCTTGCATTCTGAGACACCATCTCGACCTTCACTTGAGATGTCACGACCTAACGTTTAATTTGGATCGATGTGGTTTTAGGAATAAATTGACACCCGATCCCGGTCTCATCGAAATCCAAACGCCATTTTAGAGGCCAAGTTGTTTAATAGTTTAAAATAGTTTAAATCAATACTTTGAATTCACATAACATTTATCACAAATAAATCATACACAGTCATCACAAATATATCAATGCATATCGCTGAGTATCACATAATATCACAAATAGATATCACAATCAATCAGATAGAACCATTAATTCATATCAAATGTAGTATAATTAACTTGATTTAATTAATTACTTAAGAATAAACTATTTTATCCTGCTTGATTTATCACTAATTAATCAACTTATTAAATTTATTAATTACTTCTTAATTACTCACTTAATTAATTAATTCTTAATTATTAATAACCTTAATTATTTATTAGTAAAACTTAATTACTCATTTATTAATCACTAATTACTTAATTAACCATTAATTACCAATTAATTAATCATTAATCCTTAATTAATTACTTAATTAGTTATCCACTATTTATTTATTTATTTAACCTTAAGTAGTTAATTAAATTCTTAAGTTCAAAGTTATTAAACACATAATTATTAATATCAATCTTTAAATACAAATTTATTTAATCTTAAATTACTTATTTAGTTACAAGTATAAATAATTTACATTCTTTATTAACTTACACTTTAAATTAATTAATCATCTTACGTTTGTAAACCTTACTTGATAAATTTTAAATCAAGTTTTAGCTTAAACTTTGCCAACTTTAATAACTTAATTAATATTAAACTTGTTTAACATTTGACTTAAGATTTTATTTGGCTAACCCGTAGAAATTTGAAACCCGAAGAAATCAACGCGTTTGCTCGAGCAAAACTCGGGTTTCCCCTGAACTTTTCCCACGTTCCTTCTCTCTTCTCCTCCTTCTACTTCCTTCTTCTTCCACTGCTAATTCTTTTTTTTTCTTTTTTTTAGTTAAGTTTTAATTACAACAGCAGTAATACGCAAAAGCAACTCATGCACCCAGGGTTCGTCTCGAAGAAATCCTCCATCATACTCGAGTATCACTCGAGTCGAATTAACAACGAAGTCGCTGACACACCCACGCCGCCGTGCACGTGCACGGCGGTTCGTCATCACTCCGGCAATCCATGGTGCCTCCTGCAAGCCACAAAATGACACCACACTCGAATAAAAATCCCAATCCGACTCGATATATTCGAAAACAAAAATACCCCTTTCGTTCGAACAGAAACTCGAACCCCCAACAGAAGATTGCCACGACCACCCAACGTCGTCCACCAGTGACGACGCGGCTCCGGCCACACCACGACCATATCCCTCTCTACCATTCCTTAAAAACACGCACAGCTTGATCGTCCCACGATGACGAAATTACTTGGTTTACAGACCATAGAAAAACTTGAAACCAAAACCCTTTTTTCGTTTCATCCCAAAAATTCTTGCATTCGAAACTTTTTCTAGCATTTTTCCTATATTCTCGAATCAACAATCTCGCTCCACAACAAATTTCAACATATAAAATTTTTTGAATCAACAAAAATTGGTGAAAACGCATTTTGGGTTCCTTAATAAACTGCACCTTGAATACTTGTCTAAAAATTAACATTTTTGTTTTAAAAATCCTACCTTTGTATGTTTATTCAAGAAATGAAATCAAATCAACAATTTAAGATATTCGAATTTTACACATTGATTTGCTTTTTACTGTAAATTTGAATTTACAGTATTTATGTTCACTGTCATCCTACAAATTTTTTTCTAGATTATGGTTTTAAGTTTTAAACAACTTATTTAGTTAAAATCCTAAGTTCAAAACGTTTTGCAAGAAGAAACATTAAAATTTCCTACTGTTCTTTGCTCTGTACCCAAACATATGGAAGAACTGGCCATAAAAGATTTCCAGAGCAAACAGAAAATTCATAGAATTGTTTGTTTAAATCTATACAGTAAGCACATACCATTCAAAAGTAAATACACAAGTTAAATTTGGAAAAGGGATGTTTACTCACTTGAAAGCAATCTGAACAGAGAACAAATTCCTGGTTGAAACACTGCTAGCCTAAAACCCTCTTGATCTTCTTGTTTGATTGATAAAGTTGTTTTGTTGTTATAGTTGGATTGTTATTTAATTTTGTAAATAGAGATGTTTATTTTCTTCTTTTTCTCAAGTTTGCTTCTAAGGTTTTCTATGTTTCGAAATGAACTAAAATAAGATGACAAATATATAGATACAGCTTTGAACAAAAGGTGTCTTCTAGTACAAGTCTTACTTATTTTGATCTGACATTTTGTTTTTAATTACTGTAAATTCGAGATGATACTTGCAAAATTCGGCTGAACATGTTTTGTGGTGTTGAGATGAAAGCATTAAATGCATATATCTTCAAATATGTTTACCTACTTATTATATGTTGTTGTGTATAGATATTTTGTACAAAGATTTTTGTTTTATTATCTTCTAGCTTGAACAATACATATATATATTTGTGTCAGGTATTACTTATACTTTGTCTAATTTCATATATTACAAAACTATCAATTTATTTTATATATTTACTTCTATTTTAAACTTAAACTATTAAGTACTTCATTTACTTGTTTATTTTATACTTATATTAATATTATGATTTTCTTATGTTTATATACTTATGTTTATAACCATATATTTGTTTTATTACGTTTAATATTTATAAGATTTATTTTATTTTAATAATATAAGTTGTTGTTGGCATAACTTATTAGTTTTATTTTATTTAGAGTTTAACTTTCAAATATTTGATTTATAACCTATATTTTTATTTTTATTTTTATCTTATATTCATATTTAATATTGATAGGGTTGTTTATTTTAAACGTTATTATTAAGACTACATTTATATATATATATTATATCAAATATTAATATTATTTAACCTTTAATTTAATTGAATAAGATAAATTTTATTATAAATATTTTTGAAAGAATCTATTTTAAATTTTAAATCAAAATTTCCTTCACAAACATATATATATATATAACTGATAAATGTCCAAAAATCTTATCAGTTTACAAAATTAAAAGTTTGTGTTTTATTTAAATTAGATTAAATTCTTATTAAAATATATTGCCAAAATTCTGGGTCGTTACATTCCTCTCCCCTTAAAAGAATTTCGTCCCCGAAATTTAAAACAAATGTTAATTCAAAAGCTATTATATTAAAAATCCAAACATACATATCATCCATACAATAACAAACAATCAAACAGTCTATCCTAACAAACATCACTAGTTATCCGAACACAAATCTGGATAGGCTTTTCTAAAACTATCCAGAGTTTTCCAGGTACAATCTCTGGGATCCTCGCTCCACTGCACTTTGACGAGCATCACTACTTTGCTTCTGAGTTGCCTCTCGTCTTGATCTACAATCCAGACTGGATTTCTAACCACAGTCAAGTTGGGTTCTACTTCTAAATCTTCCTGGACTACTGGTTCTACAACCAATGATGGGTCATGCACAAATTTCCTTAGATGGGATACATGGAATACATTGTGAATTCCAGACATCCGTTCTGGCAATTCAATTCTGTGAGCTAAAGCTCCAATTCTTTCCAACACTCGGAATGGTCCAATATATCTTGGGGCAAGTTTTCCCCTTTTTCCGAATCTTATAGCTCCTTTGATCGAGGAAACTTTGACAAAAACTAAATCTCCGATCTCAAATTTCAATGGTCTTCGCCTTTTATCTGCGTATTTCTTATGACGATCCTAAGCAGCTTTCATTCTCTTCTTGATAAGCTCTGTAGGATCTAGATTAACCCTAGAGGGGGGGTGAATAGGGTTATAGCAAATTTTCTCGAATTAAACACAGAAATATAATAGCAGAAATAAATATGCTGAAAAGTAAATCACACACAAAATTTACCCAGCCTCGGCAACCCCTGCCTACTGCTGCATTCACAGATTTCTATTAGAATTAAACAGTATCACGCTTACAAACACTCTACTAGACTCGCAGACCCTTTTGCTCCCGCTCACAAACACTCTACTAGACTCGCACACCCTGCTCCCGCCTATAGAGTTTCGCTCACTCGCAAACACTGCTCCCGCCTATAGAGCTTTGCAAACTCGCACACCCTGCTCACTGAACTAATTCAAAATAGACAATCTGACACTACCTAAACCTAGGTGGTGATTTACTACTCCTTTGACTTGAAAAGAAAAAACAACTTCAAAAATACAACCAGGAGCAAAAATTATAATATGAACTTTGAACACGTAATTTTTGCTCAAACTAAAAACCCTAATATAAAATTAAAAACTAAAACCCCTATTATAAAATTAAAAACTAACACCCCTCCTTTTAATAATAAGGCCGGCCCAAAAGGTACATAGTATTTATTTTTTTAATTTCCCCTTTTTGTTAAACTTCGGCCCGTTCCTTTTTCTCTTGATAATGGTGGCCGTTTCTTTCTTCGTTCCTTCGATCTGAGATATTATGAGTGGCGGCTTTGTTTCGATGCTCTTTAATCTTGGCTATTGCTCAATCTTCGTTGCTCTTGAATTCACAGCTTTGCTTTGTCGTGCTACTGTGATTTAGGGTTTATGGATTTGGGGATTCGATTGCGAATTAGGGTTGAGATGATTATCGGCTTGGCTTGGCTTCGCTTTGGTGAGTTCTATTTTGCTTCAGGTAAGATTTTTGGCTCTGTTCCTCTTCGATTTTCGTACTCGAACACCCTCTTATGCCGATGATGATTTGGGGCTTTTATATGCGTTAGTATTCCTTGAATTACGTTCGTTTGAATTCGTCAATTTATTCATCTCGGCCACTCGATTACACTTGGATGCTTGTGATAAAATCTGACTTTGTCATATGCGTATAATTTCATTTCTTGTGTCCCACGGCTTTGATGTTGACTTGTTCATATGCATGTATATTCTTGCTATCCACGGCACAGCTTTGATATTGTGGCTTGTACTTGTATACAGCTGTGTCCTTTACATGATTTCGACTTCACTGTTGCAAGTGTTGCTGTGTCATACTCGAAGTGTTTGCACTGCTGTGTTATGTAGTAATTGACTTGTTCATGCTGTACTTGGATATTTGTAGTTCATTTGTACATTTGTTCACCTGCACTCTTCGTTTGGTCTACTTGCATTGTTTCTGGCTTCATCTGTAGTCTTGTGGTTTGGTTCTGGCCATTATTTGTTTTAGTGCAGATTCATGTATAAGTTTGGTCATTGATCATCTTGATGTTTTCTTGATTTGGTAAGAACTT
This sequence comes from Allium cepa, assembly GCA_030765085.1. Lineage (NCBI taxonomy): Eukaryota > Viridiplantae > Streptophyta > Magnoliopsida > Asparagales > Amaryllidaceae > Allium > Allium cepa. The sequence goes on from CM060940.1 coordinate 555,191,909, forward strand.
GATACTGTCACATGGTCGTGCACTGGCTTGTGTTCATATCATAATTTGACATGTACCCTTTGTTGTTCATCAGTATTGTTGCCTTGTTGACTGTTGCGTACATGAACTGTTTTGTTCTTTGTGCTTCGACTCTGCCATTTTCTTTTATGTTCACTGGCCTGTACATTTGCATTGTATATATTCTTGAATTTGGATTTGAACTGCTTCATTGTTGTTGCTTCACCACTGAATATTTGTCACTTCACTGTTGTGCTTTGAGTCAGTTTCATTGTTGCTGTACTGATCCTATGTTCATGCACTTTTGCACTTTGACTGTACTGTTGCAGTCGAGTTGTACTTATGGCTTGAACTTGATTCACTTCATGTTGTTGTTCGGACATTTGCATTTGTACACTCCATACTTTGTCGTGCTGGAGTCTTCAATGTACTGGTGACATGTGCATTGCTTCATGTTGCCTATGTATCACTGCAGTTTCACATTGCTGCTTGTAGCATTGGTCGAGTCCATTTGCATTCTGCAGGCTTGTACTGTCCACTGCCATCTGTTGTACTGTTGTTTCATTATCACTGCTCTGTGTTGTCACTTGATCTTGTATTACTGCCCTTGTGTCTGCACTTGTGAACTTTCTTGCATTCATGTCTTCGACTGTTTGGTTCACTGTGTCACTTGGAATTGATCTGTTGTGATTTGTCGAAGCTTTGAACTGTTTGCAACTTGACACTGTTGTACACTTGCTCTTGTTGGCTGCGCACATGAGTTGGCGAGGCAGTGCACACGTGTATGAATGTACACGTGTGTATTGCAGCCACTTATGGCTACCTGTCCCTGTAATATCTATGTGCACTTTTTTGTGATGAAATCAAGTGTGAATGATGACGAAAAACCCAAATAACTGAGGCAAACCATTTTTTTCAAAAATCGTATTTCATTTTATATTGCAAAAATATTTCTTTTTCAATTTTACTGCGTTAGTGAATATTTTTGCAGATTACTCAGATGCTGGATTCAAACTGGCTGCAGTTGAAGACAAAATACGAGTGTGAGTGATATGTTGTGAGGTTATCAATGTAAATGTGATGTGATTGTAATCAAAAATGTATATGTATAGTGAGAGCATGAAATTGTACTATTTAAAATTTTAATAAATATTTGTTTGAATAAAAATTTCTGTTTGAATTCAAAATCTGTTTAACTTGTTCTGTTTGAATTCAAATTCGAATTCTGTGTAATTTAATTTTATTCAACAGATATTTATCTAACCAAATACATACTATTCAAAATATTTGTTTGAATAAAATTTCTGTTTGAATTCAAAATCTGTTTAACTTGTTCTGTTTGAATTCAAATTCAAATTCTGTGTAATTTAATTTTATTCAACAAATATTTATTTAAACTATGAAAAACAAAATAGTACATTACCAAATACATTTATATGAATGTATATATGTTTATTATCATCAAACAAAAATCATATAGCGCAAAGCGTATATTCAACAATCTCCCCCTTTTGATGATAACAAACATATATTTAAGATTTTGAATATATTAAATGTATTTGATAATTTCATTTGCTCCCCCTATTTGAATGCTTCCTTTTTATGTGATACCCCCTACATATATGGCTCCCCCTACATATATGCATACAAATAAAAATATGTAAATGAGCCTATATGCAAATTGAAGGTTATTTGACCTTTGCTTGATTCTATTTGACAAAATCTTAACTTTTCTCTCCCCCTTTTGTTATCAGCAAAAGAATAACAGTGTTATAAAAATAGGGATGAAGTGATAGACATGAATCAAACATTTAACTCAATTAAATATAAATATCAAATTTCAATAAAAATCAAACAAAAATCATAATTACCCTTGTCAAGCGCATATTCCACTTTCAGAAGTGATGGAGATAGAATCATCAAAAATTCATATAGATATGTCTATTTGTGGTATATTTATTTCTGGAAATTTGAATATCTACTAACCATGCATAACCGTTAGGACTTTTAAATGAGATTAGTAGTATTCCAATTTAATTTAAAAAATGAAATCAAGTATCTTCTAACCACGCATGACCGTGAGGACTTTTAAATGGGATTAGAATCAACTTGTCTATTAAATCAATTATTTTTAATATGCGTTCCATACATGCATAACCGTGAGGACTTTTCATTGAGCATGGAAGCACATAATCAAAAATCCAAGTAATTCACCCATGCATGACCGTGAGGACTTTTAAATGAGAGTGAATACTTTGGATATTTATTTTAAATTGCTGAATATAAGAAATTGAAGCACAAATAATTTCCTTCACTGATTTAAAGATATTGAAGAACAAATGATTTCCTTTGTAAACTACCACAAATTTACATATTAAATATGATCTTGATGAGTGATGTTCGATAGAAAGATGATAGAAATAGAAATGGTCATGGAATTATTACCCAACAAAAAGTTTTTATAACTCTTGTTATGAAATTCTAAAGAAATTTTTAATTATACTTTCTCGAGTTATAATATATGATAAATATCAACACTCATCTCTTTTTCAATCACTATTCATCTTTTCGATAATCAAAGAGAGTTAGATTAGTCAAAAATTTGTCATTTAAAATCGAATTAAACATTATAAAATCAATTTTTTTTCAAAAATGATTAATCTGTAAATATGATCAAACATGATTTTATCGAGGGGGGTTTATAAGAAAATTTTCTGCTATTATTTCAAGTGAAAAATATGCAGATATTTTCTTTGAAAAAAAATGCAGCAAATGAATGTTTCAAAATAATTAATCACGTTACACTTAGTAATTTTTCTATCAACCATACTACCAGTGTAATCTGCATCTGAATTTAAATTTCACTCAATATTCACTTGTTGAATCAAACCATGAGATGTGCACCAAAAATTTCAAAACATCATTCTTTTGAATTTGAATTTAAGTCGTGTTAACACTCAAACAAATATCATGATGTTAATTTCAGAAACCAGAGGATAAACAATTATTTTCATGAGTAATCAACAGTCAATCAACATCATAATTATTTCAAAAACAATTTCTTAAAATCCTTTTTCTCATGAATTTGAAATCGTGCAAATTTACAAGCAGTGATCAAAATGTCAGAACCAATATATCTACGTGTAGCATGAGTAGTCAGCATTTGACTGAACAAATTTATATAAATTAGTTCAAAAATTTAAAATCTGGTTGGTCATCAATTAAGCACAAATTAATGTCATAAATAAGAACAAATCAGAAAATCATATCAATTAAGTCTGAATCAGTCAACCATCATAATTACTCCAAGTAACTCTATTTAAAGATGGTTAGTCAATATTTTAAAAAATCATAGCATCAAAATCATCATCTTTTGTTCATCTCAATATTGGCTGATTTTAATTTAGAGTATGGTGCAGATAATCACATTTAAAAACAATTACCTGTTTTACCTTTACGATAATTTTTCGTGATTGCCCATTGTGATTCTGTCACCTTTATACTAGGCTAAGGAACTTTGCTTTGTCGCCCGTTTTGTTTCTGGAACAGCCGAAATCCAGAGAACACTGTTGTTGTTCCTTAGCCTGCCACCACACCTACACGATAAAAGATTTGTGTGACCTATTTGTTTTTATAGGTCCATTGTTGTTAGTGGCAGAATATGAAAAATATGTTTTTGGAGACTCAAAACTATTTATATATGTTCCTTTTGGCACCCAAATTTGTTTGACTTTCAAAGATTTTATATTTGTGCCTTTTGGAACCCAAATTTATATAGTTTTCACGGGTTTGGGTCTATACCAACAATTATTTCGATTATGTCCAAATTCTCTACAAAACGTGCACATTAAATTGACTTGATTAAATTTTGTGTTCCTATGACTATGATTTTCAACATGATTTCCAATTATTTCAGATCGAGCAACACTTTTACCTTTACCATCATCTTGTGATTTTCCATAACCTAGTCCTTTTCTATTGTTAGCAAAAATTTGATTTCCAAATAACATTTTGAAAGATTTTTCGCCTCTTGAAAAGTTATTCAAAGATTTCTCAAGATTTTGGACTTTGGTTTTTAATGTTGAATTTTCAGTGACAAGTGAGGTGCATCGATTAATAAAATCCTTTCTCCTAGTGTCGATAGTTTCCTTAAGATTCAAGTTTTCATTTTCAAGACTTTCAAAGTTATTCCTCAGTTTTGATAATTCTGAATCTAAAATCTTACATTTTTTACATTCTAGGTTTTGAATATTTTCAAGTTCAGTTTTTAACCTAAAATTTTCACGAGCAAATTCTCTCCTATCAGATTTCAGTCTTTCAATTTTAGATTCAAGAGTATCCACTACCTTAGTAAGATCAGAACACATAAAAACAAGTTCTTTATAAGAAAACTCACCTGCCTCATTAGATTCGTCGGAGGTTGCTTCTGATTCTGATTTTGCCATGCAACACAAGTTAGCCTCCTCTGGGCTGCTATCCGAAGCTTCCTCTCCTTCTTCATCATCCCAAGTCGCTGCAAATACCTTCTTCGCCTTTTTCTTTTCTTTGTTGTTTTTGAGAAGTGGGCATTTTGGTTTGATGTGACCAGGCTTGTTGCAGTTATAACATGTCAGTTCATTATCGGAATTTTCGGAATCTTTTGACCTATTGCCCTTTGTTTTCTTCTTGCGTGGCTTGAATCTAGACCATCTTCTAAGATTATTGACAGCCATTGCAAGCTCTTCAATTGGATCTTCTTCATCGCTTTCTTCTTTACTTTTTAAGGCAATCGTCTTCTTCTTTGGTTCGGAGTTGTTGCGTTCTTCCTTTGCTTTTAACTCAAGCTCATATGTCATCAAGTTGCCAATCAACTCCTCCATGCTTAGTTTGCTCAGATCTTTCGATTCTTGGATTGCTGTGACTTTTGCCTCAAAGTTCATTGGTAAAACTCGTAGTATCTTCCTCACAAGCTCTACCTCAGTGAATACCTTCCCAAGCGCTCTAGCATTGTATACCAAGGTTGAAAAACGTCCAAACATATCCTTTATGCTTTCGCCTTTGTCCATCACAAAGTTTTCGTATTCATTACTGAATAGAGCTAGCCGAGACTCCTTGACTTGAGAAGTTCCTTCGTGTGTCACCTCCAAAGTATGCCATATTTCCTGTGCTGTTGTACAATGAGAAATTCTATTAAATTCATTTTTATCAAGAGCACATATCAAAGCATTCATGGCTTTAGCATTTGTCGTTTTCAATTTCTTATCGTTAGCATCCCACCTATCCTTAGGTTTAGGAATCTCAGTACCACCAACAATTATAGTGGGAGGTTTATAGCCAGTTTCAATAATATCCCAAACATCATAATCAACGGAACTAAGATAAATACTCATCCTAACTTTCCAATAAGCATAATCGTTCCCGTTAAACATGGGTGGCCTAGCAATAGATTGCCCCTCAGAAAAAGCATTATTTTGTAGACTCATGACTCTAGAGTTAAATAAAAAATATACCGGGCTCTGATACCACTTGTAGGATCTAGATTAACCCTAGAGGGGGGGTGAATAGGGTTATAGCAAATTTTCTCGAATTAAACACAGAAATATAATAGCAGAAATAAATATGCTGAAAAGTAAATCACACACAAAATTTACCCAGCTTCGGCAACCCCTGCCTACTGCTGCATTCACAGATTTCTATTAGAATTAAACAGTATCACGCTTACAAACACTCTACTAGACTCGCAGACCCTTTTTCTCCTGCTCACAAACACTCTACTAAACTCGCACACCCTGCTCCCGCCTATAGATTTTCGCTCACTCGCAAACACTGCTCCCGCCTATAGAGCTTTGCAAACTCGCACACCCTGCTCACTGAACTAATTCAAAATAGACAATCTGACACTACCTAAACCTAGGTGGTGATTTACTACTCTTTTGACTTGAAAAGAAAAAACAACTTCAAAAATACAACCAGGAGCAAAAATTATAATATGAACTTTGAACACGTAATTTTTGCTCAAACTAAAAACCCTAATATAAAATTAAAAACTAAAACCCCTATTATAAAATTAAAAACTAACACCCCTCCTTTTAATAATAAGGCCGGCCCAAAAGGTACATAGTATTTATTTTTTTAATTCCCCTTTTTGTTAAACTTCGGCCCGTTCCTTTTTCTCTTGATAATGGTGGCCGTTTCTTTCTTCGTTCCTTCGATCTGAGATATTATGAGTGGCGGCTTTGTTTCGATGCTCTTTAATCTTGGCTATTGCTCAATCTTCGTTGCTCTTGAATTCACGGCTTTGCTTTGTCGTGCTACTGTGATTTAGGGTTTATGGATTTGGGGATTCGATTGCGAATTAGGGTTGAGATGATTATCGGCTTGGCTTGGCTTCGCTTTGGTGAGTTCGATTTTGCTTCAGGTAAGATTTTTGGCTCTGTTCCTCTTCGATTTTCGTACTCGAACACCCTCTTATGCCGATGATGATTTGGGGCTTTTATATGCGTTCGTATTCCTTGAATTACGTTCGTTTGAATTCGTCAATTTATTCATCTCGGCCACTCGATTACACTTGGATGCTTGTGATAAAATCTGACTTTGTCATATGCGTATAATTTCATTTCTTGTGTCCCACGGCTTTGATGTTGACTTGTTCATATGCATGTATATTCTTGCTATCCACGGCACAGCTTTGATATTGTGGCTTGTACTTGTATACAGCTGTGTCCTTTACATGATTTCGACTTCACTGTTGCAAGTGTTGCTGTGTCATACTCGAAGTGTTTGCACTGCTGTGTTATGTAGTAATTGACTTGTTCATGCTGTACTTGGATATTTGCAGTTCATTTGTACATTTGTTCACCTGCACTCTTCGTTTGGTCAACTTGCATTGTTTCTGGCTTCATCTGTAGTCTTGTGGTTTGGTTCTGGCCATTATTTGTTTTAGTGCAGATTCATGTATAAGTTTGGTCATTGATCATCTTGATGTTTTCTTGATTTGGTAAGAACTTGATACTGTCACATGGTCGTGCACTGGCTTGTGTTCATATCATAATTTGACATGTACCCTTTGTTGTTCATCAGTATTGTTGCCTTGTTGACTGTTGCATACATGAACTGTTTTGTTCTTTGTGCTTCGACTCTGCCATTTTCTTTTATGTTCACTGGCCTGTACATTTGCATTGTATATATTCTTGAATTTGGATTTGAACTGCTTCATTGTTGTTGCTTCACCACTGAATATTTGTCACTTCACTGTTGTGCTTTGAGTCAGTTTCATTGTTGCTGTACTGATCCTATGTTCATGCACTTTTGCACTTTGACTGTACTGTTGCAGTCGAGTTGTACTTGTGGCTTGAACTTGATTCACTTCATGTTGTTGTTTGGACATTTTCATTTGTACACTCCATACTTTGTCGTGCTGGAGTCTTCAATGTACTGGTGACATGTGCATTGCTTCATGTTGCCTATGTATCACTACAGTTTCACATTGCTGCTTGTAGCATTGGTCGAGTCCATTTGCATTCTGCAGGCTTGTACTGTCCACTGCCATCTGTTGTACTGTTGTTTCATTATCACTGCTCTGTGTTGTCACTTGATCTTGTATTACTTCCCTTGTGTCTGCACTTGTGAACTTTCTTGCATTCATGTCTTCGACTGTTTGGTTCACTGTGTCACTTGGAATTGATCTGTTGTGATTTGTCGAAGCTTTGAACTGTTTGCAACTTGACACTGTTGTACACTTGCTCTTGTTGGCTGCGCACATGAGTTGGCGAGGCAGTGCACACGTGTATGAATGTACACGTGTGTATTGCAGCCACTTATGGCTACATGTCCCTGTAATATCTATGTGCACTTTTTTGTGATGAAATCAAGTGTGAATGATGACGAACAACCCAAATAACTGAGGCAAACCATTTTTTTCAAAAATCGTATTTCATTTTATATTGCAAAAATATTTCTTTTTCAGTTTTACTGCGTTAGTGAATATTTTTGCAGATTACTCAGATGCTGGATTCAAACTGGCATGCAGTTGAAGACAAAATACGAGTGTGAGTGATATGTAGTGAGGTTATCAATGTAAATGTGATGTGATTGTAATCAAAAATGTATATGTATAGTGAGAGCATGAAATTGTACTATTTAAAATTGTAATAAATATTTGTTTGAATAAAAATTTCTGTTTGAATTCAAAATCTGTTTAACTTGTTCTGTTTGAATTCAAATTCGAATTCTGTGTAATTTAATTTTATTCAACAGATATTTATCTAACCAAATACATACTATTCAAAATATTTGTTTGAATAAAATTTCTGTTTGAATTCAAAATCTGTTTAACTTGTTCTGTTTGAATTCAAATTCAAATTCTGTGTAATTTAATTTTATTCAACAAATATTTATTTAAACTATGAAAAACAAAATAGTACATTACCAAATACATTTATATGAATGTATATATGTTTATTATCATCAAACAAAAATCATATAGCGCAAAGCGTATATTCAACAAGCTCAACCTTCGCAGAAGCTTCACGAATCAAATCTGGTCCAAGCACCGGACGATCTTTCGATTCTATCCAACAGGATGGGGATCTACACGGTCTTCCATACAGAGCTTCATATGGGGCCATCTTAATACTTGCTTGGTAACTATTATCATAAGAGAATTCCACTAGATGAAGATGGCCTTCCCACGATCCACCAAAATCCCATACACAAGCTCGCAGCATATCTTCTAGAATACGATTAAGCCTCTTCGTCTGTCCGTCTGTCTGAGGATGATAGACTATACTCAATCTCAAACTTGTTCCCATAGCTGATTGCAGAGCCTCCCAAAATTTGCTAGTGAAAATAGGATCACGGTCACTTACTATACTGACGGGAACACCATGCAATCTGACTATCTCCTTCAAGAAAATCTCTGCCAGAGAAGCTACAGTACGAGTTGCCTTAACTGGTATTAAATGGGCGCTCTTAGTTAAACGATCAACAGTAACCCATATTCCTTCATTTCCTTTCTTGGTTCTAGGCAAACCGTTGATGAAATCCATCGAGATCATCTCCCACTTCCAATCTGGAACTTCCAAAGGCTACAATAACCCGGCTGACTTCCGCTGATCTCCTTTAACTTATTGGCGGATGGCACAACCATTAACGAAAGCAGCTACATCCCTCTTCATGCTCGGCCACTAGAAAACTCTTCTCATATCTTTATACATCTTAGAAATTCCAGGGTGAACATTCAGTCTCGAGCGATGACACTCTGCTAAGACTTCTTGCCTCAGTCCATCTATATTAGGCACACACAAACGACCATTAATCCTCAAAGCACCCTGATCGTCCACCTTGAAATCCGGATATCGACCATCCTTAGTTCCAAGAATTAGTTCCTCAAAAGATCTATCCTCCATTTGCTTACTAATGATTCTTTCCTGGAGAGATGGAACGACTTCCAAAAGAGACAAAACTGCATTTCTACTAAGAGCATCAGCTACAACATTTGCCTTTCCCGGAGTATACAGAATGTCCAAATCATAGGATGCCAGAAATTCAACCCACCGCTGCTGTCTCAGATTAAGATCTTTTTGAGAGAAAAGATATTTCAACGGTTTGTGATCCGTGAATAACTCAAACTTCTCTCCCAAATGATATTGTCTCCAGATCTTCGAAGCAAAAACAATGGCTAATAATTCAAGATCGTGCGCAGCGTAGTTACTTTCATGTGGCTTCATTAGCCGACTCGCATACGTAATTACCCTTCCATTCTGCATCAGAACCGCTCCCAGTCCAACTATACAAGCATCTGTATAAACTTCAAATTTGCTCTTCCCATCCGGAATAGCAAGCACTGGTGCACTGGTTAGCCTCGTCTTCAATTCCTGGAAAGCTTCTTCACACTGGGGTGTCCATTTGAATTTAGCTCCTTTCCTAGTCAGCTTGGTCAGATGTGAAGAAATCTTGGAATAATCCCTGATAAACTTTCTGTACTAGCCAGCCAAACCGAGAAAACAGCGAACCTCAGTCGGTGTCTCCAGCTGCTTCCATTCTAGAATAGTCTCAACCTTCGCTGGATCTGCAGAGATACCTTCTCCAGAAACAATGTGCCCTAAAAATTTAACTTTCGATTTCCAGAAATGGCACTTCGAAAACTTTGCCTTCAAAATATGCTTCCTCGGAGTCTCCAATACAATTCTCAAATGCTTCCTGTGCTCCTCGTCAGATTTGGAGTAGACCAGGATATCATCAATGAACACCAGAACAAACTTATTCAACACATCCCGAAAGACTTGGTTCATCAGGTCAACAAAGTAGGCAGGAGCGCTGGTTAACCCGAAAGGCATAACCAACCACTCATAGAAACAATTTGGTCCCCTAAATGCAGTCAAGGGAATACTGTCCTCAGCTACCCTCAACTGATGGAAACCTGAAGCTAAATCCAGTTGAGAAAAGATAGAAGCTCCATGCAACTGGTCAAAGAGATCATCAATACAAGGAAGAGGATATTTATTACGAATGGTCACTTTGTTCAATTCTCTATAATCAACATAGAACCTTAGCGATCCATCCGATTTGGTGATGAACACCGCAGCAGAGCCCCAACAGGAAAAACTGGGCCTAATCAACCCCTTTTCCAAAAGATCCTGTGTCTGCTTAATTAACTCCTCCCTCTCCCTAGGAGCCATTCTCCTAATAGGCTGAATCACTGGCACTGCTCCTGGAATCAAATCAATGCGAAACTCTATCTCTCAACGTGGAGGCAGACACTTAACTTCTTCAAATACATCTTAGACCACATCGATATCTTCAACCTTCTCTTGAGAAGTCTCAACTCCTTGCAAAAGACTACTCAAGTGAAATCCAGAATTATCACACGTCACTTTGGCAATCCTACCCAAATCAGTTTCCAGCGAAACTGTTCTCTCATCACAATTCAGAACTTCTTTATACTTATCGAGCCAATCCATTCCCAATATAAGATCAAATCCCTTAAAATTTAACACATAAGGGTCACAAGAAGAACTATGGGACAGATAATAAATCTTCAAGTCCTTACAGATCAGATCTAACTTGGTTGCCCCTCCTATAGGATTAGATACAAGAATGGAACGATCCACGGTACTAGGGGTGAGAAAAAACTTTTCTACCGATTCCAGAGAAATAAAACACGAAGAAGCACCCGAATCGAACAAAACTTTAATATATTTTCCATCTAAAAGTAATGTAACTTCCAATACCCCTTTGCCTTGAGAAGAAGAAGATGGACTGGCTTCCAGAGCAAAGACCTTATTCTGAGGCGCCCTCTGCAAAAGTGGACAATTCTTGATCATGTGACCTGGCTGGTGACAACTGAAACACAACGATCTCTGAACCATTGCTGATCCTAGACCACTCTGATGTTGCTGTTGCTGAGATCTTCCCTGAGGACACTGATTAGCCAAATGCCTAACTTGCTGACAATTATAACACTTGCGAGGTCCATTATTGCTTCCTCCAGGTTTCTTTCCTTTGCCTTGCCTTTTCCAATGTGGATTAAACTTCCTCTTATTTGGGTTAGCAAAATTCCCTCCCAAAGCTGCTACTGGTGCCACTAATCTCTTGTTCATCAAATTCTCATATCTCGAAGCCATATCAATCAAATCAACAAAAGATCCTTTCAAGAGCACCATCATCTTTTCATGAAATTATGGCCTTAATCCTTGCACAAACATTTCGTTCTTTTTGAGGGGAGTATCAATGAGCCCTGGTCCATAGCACGAAAGTTTATTGAATTTAGTCTCATACTCCGCTATAGACATGCTTCCCTGCTTCAAATTCAAAAAATCCTGGTACAGACGAGTTTACCTGCTACTGGCATAAATTTCTCCTCAAATAACTCCTTAAATCTTTCCCATGAAATGTCTTCCTCAGAAATATTTGCTATCGTTGCATCCCACCAGGCTTCTGCGCCTCCCTGCAATTGCCACGATGCTATTTCCCTCTTTCGTTCATCGGACAACTTCGTACTCTAAAGATGCGCTCACAAGAGCATATCCAAGCTTGAACTTCAATTATCGATTCTGACCCTTTAAAAGGTTGGCCTCCAAGGCTGATGAAGTCACTGCATAAGGCGGCAAAACTAATCTGAGGCAGTACTGGATTTAAAGCCTTACTAGCAGTTTGACTTCGTCCATCATCAGTCGAGGTACTGCCCCTACCTCGGCCTCTCCTTCTAGAACTCATGTTGGCCACCTGTACAGGTAACTCAACAAATTTAGATAGGTATATAATTATATGAAAATGCAAATACGCACTCTCAAGATATATATATATATATATATATATATATATATATATTACCCTAGAGCCTAGGTATTATCTCAACCAGTGCTCTGATACCAACTGTGATGACCCGCCTTTCTAGCCACAGAAAGACGTATCATCAATAAGAAAAAGAAAGGGATAGAAATAGAAAAGATAGAAAGAAAGAATAACAACATCAAAATGTCACAGCGGAATGGAACAAAATATAATACATCACATAACTATTACATAGTTTTCACATATATCAGAGTTACACAACATCATACAACAGGATAGTCATATCGTATCTGTCAATACATACATCCAAAATACAACATACATCAACTACACAGCGGAACTAGATAGATATATAGATACGTCTGGAACTCCTGCTCCAAGCTTCTCCAAAACTCAACAATCCCAAAAGCTATCACTTGGCTACTCATAAAAATTTGAGTACCCAAGAGTTTATGAAAAACAAAATATAAACTCCGGGTTAGACATGGTCCGGTGTGAGTAAACGGTTTAAAATTGTTTAACATTGAAAATCATTTGACAAAAGTATCACGTAAGACTTCCCACACATAAACACGGATAAGTTTTTAGCTTACGCTAACCAAAACATTTTATAGGAAATTCAGTGATATTACAATAGTGTCTAGGGTTTTCAAGTAAAATACAGAAATAGTTGAAATGCTTACATCTCATATTCCAACATAGTTCGGCACAATCAAAACGTACGGCTCTTATTGGAAATTGGATTCCATACAATGGCAGAGCTACTAGGGTACCGCCCGTCACAGTACGGGGCCTAGATCATCGTACCGAGGATCCACCCTAAATCCCCTGCAACACAAGACCGAAACCATTCCTTATTGAACACTTCGAACGAGATAACCCCGCAGTTGGCTGCAGATCTAATTTCCCATACAACCGAATAAAAAGGGACATCTACACAGGGGTATAACTCGTCCTGCTTGGGAATGACCCACCTAACCTTGCAGCACATCCCCTGTTTTAGCCATTCCCTGTTGATGAGGCTTAAGGCTGCGATTATCTTTATAGAATATATCTCTTAGAATGCTCATCGTCCGCCTGACGATGTGCTGAAAGCATTCAATCCATACAAGTTCGTTCCGGGTTCGACCGAAACCGAAGGCATTATCTCGTTACACTCGTTTTGGAATCACCCTTAGAGTTAACGACGATAACCCTTGCATTCTGAAACACTATCTCGACCTTCGCTTGAGATGTCACGACCTAACGTTTAATTTGGATCGATGTAGTTTTCAGAATATCAAATTGACACCCGATCCCGGTCTCATCGAAATTCAAACGCCATTTCAGAGGCCAAGTTGTTTAATAGTCTAAAACAGTTTAAACCAATACTTTGAATTCACATAACATTTATCACAGATCAATCATACACAGTCATCACAAATATATCAATGCATATCACTTAGTATCACAGGATATCACCAAATAGATATCACAATCAATCAGACAGAACCATTAATTCATATCAAATGTAGTTTAATTAACTTGACTTAATTAATTACTTAAGAATAAACTATTTTATCCTGCTTGATTTATCACTAATTAATCAACTTATTAAATTTATTAATTACTTCTTAATTACTCACGTAATTAATATATTCTTAATTATTAATAACCTTAATTATTTATTAATAAAACTTAATTACTCGTTTATTAATCACTAATTACTTAATTAACCATTAATTACCAATTAATTAATCATTAATCCTTAATTAATTACTTAATAGTTATCAACTATTTATTTATTTATTTAACCTTAAGTAGTTAATTAAATTCTTAAGTTCAAATTTTTAAACACATAATTATTATATCAATCTTTAATTACAAATTTATTTAATCTTAAATTACTTATTTAATTACAAGTATAAATTAATTGCATTCTTTATTAACTTACACTTTAAATTAATTAATCATCTTACGTTTGTAAACCTTTCTTGATAAATTTTAAATCAAGTTTTAGCTTAAACCTTGCCAACTTTAATAACTTAATTAGTATTAAACTTGTTTAATATTTGACTTAAGATTTTATTTGGCTAACCCCTAGGAATTTGAAACACGAAGAAATCAACACGTTTGCTCGAGCAAAACTCGGGTTTCCCCTGAACTTTTCCCGCATTCCTTCTCTCTCCTCCTCCTTCTACTTCCTTCTTCTTCCACTGCTTATTCTTTCTATCTTTTTTTATTTTTAGTTAAGTTTTAATTACAACAGCAGTAATACGCGAAAGCAACTCACGCACCCAGGGTTCATCTCGAAGAAATCCTCCATCATACTCGAGTATCGCTCGAGTCGAATTAACAACGAAGTCGCTGACACACCCACGCCGCCGTTCACGTGCAGGGAGGTTCGCCATCACTCCGGCGATCCATGGCGCCTCCTGCAAGCCACAAAATGACACCACACTCGAATGAAAATCCCAATCCGACGCGATATATTCGAAAACAAATATACCCCTTCGTTCGAACAGCAACTCGAACCCCCAACAGAAAATTGCCACGACCACCCAACGTCGACCACCAGTGGCGATGCGGCTCCGGCCACACCACGACCATATCCCCCTCTACCATTCCTTAAAAGCACGCACAGCTCGATCGTCCCACGATGATGAAATTACTTCGTTTACAGACAATAGAAAAACTTGAACCCAAAACCCTATTTTCGTTTCGTCCCAAAAATTCTTGCATTTGAAAATTTTCTAGCATTTTTCCTATATTCCTGAATCAACAATCTAGCTCCACAACGAATTTCAACATCTAAATTTGTTGAATAAGCAGAAATTGATGAAAAAGCATTTTGGGTTCCTTAATAAACTGCACCTTGAATACTTGTCCAAAAATTAGCATATATGTTTCAAAAATCCTACCTTTGTATGTTTATTCAAGAAATTAAATCAAATCAACAATTTAAGATATTCAAATTTTACATATTGATTTGCTTTTTACTTTAAAATTGAATTTACAGTATCTATGTTCACTGTCAACCTTCAATTTTTTTTTTCAGATTATGGTTTTAAGTTATAAACAACTTATTTAGTTAAAATCCTAAGTTCAAAATGTTTTGCAAGAAGAAGCATTAAAATTTCCTACTATTCTTTGCTCTGTACCCAAACATATGGAAGAACAAGCCATAAAAGATTGCCAGAGCAAACAGAAAATTCACAAAATTGTTTGTTTAAATCTATACAGTAAACACATACCATTCAAAAGTAAATACACAAGTTAAATTTGGAAAGAGATGTTTACTCACTTGAAAGCAATCTGAACAGAGAATAACTTCCTGATTGAAACACTGCTAGCCTGAAACCCTCTTGATCTTCTTGTTTGATTGATGAAGTTGTTTTGTTGTTATAGTTGGATTGTTATTTAAGTTTGTAAATAGAGATGTTTATTTTCTTCTTTTTCTCAGGTTTGCTTCTAAGGTTTTCTATGTTCTGAAATGAACTAAAATAAGATGATAAATATATAGATACAGCTTTGAACAAAAGGTGTCTTCTGGTACAAGTCTCACTTATTTTGATCAGACATTTTGTTTTAATTACTGTAAATTTGAGATGATACTTGCAAAATTCGACTAAACATGTTTTGTGGTGCTGAGATGAAAGCATTAAATGCACATCTTCAAATATGTTTACATGCTTATTATATGTTGTTGTGTATAGAAATTTTGTATAAAGATTTTTGTTTTACTATCTTCTAGCTTGAACAATACATACATACATACATACATACATATATATATATATATATATATATATATATATTTGTGTCAGGTATTACTTATACTTTGTCTGATTTCATATGTTACAAAACTATCAATTTATTTTATATATTTACTTCTATTTTAAACTTAAACTATCAAGTACTTCATTACTTGTTTATTTTTATACTTATATTAATATTATGATTTTCTTATGTGTATATACTTATGTTTATAACCATATATTTGTTTTATACTTACGTTTAATATTTACAAGATTTATTTTATTTTAATCATATAAGTTGTTGTTGGCATAACTTCTTAGTTTTATTTTATTTAGAGTTTAACTTTCAAATATTTGATTTATAACCTATATTTTTATTTATATTTATATCTTATATTCATATTTAATATTGATAGGGTTGTTTATTTTAAACATTATTATTAAGACTACATTTATATATATATGATATCAAATATTAATATTATGTAACCTTTAATTTAATTTAAATATTTTTGAAAGAATCTAGTTTAAATTTTAAATCAAAATTTCCTTCACAAACATATATATATATAACTGATAAATGTCCAAAAATTTTATCAGTTTATAAAATTAAAAGTTTGTATTTTATTTAAATTATATTAAATTCTTATTAAAATAAATTGCCAAAATTTCGAGTCGTTACATCCGGACACATTGAGCCCATTTGTCCTCGAAATCGACACGGTAAAGAAAAGAAATTAAAAAGGAGAAATTTTGCAGCCGCGTGGAAGTGATGATGATAATAAACGCACTAGCAGTAAGAGTGGGAGAGCAGATCTGTGTCTTCGAGGTAATATAACTGATAGCGATGAAGATGAGCCAAACGAGGTATCAAAACTTTCTCACTCACAATTACTTATATATTTCCACGAAGTAAATGGCTGTTTTGAACGACTTAGGGAGAAGTACGTTAAAATTGAATCACATAGAGATACTTTGACAGAATCAAATAAACAACTTGATCAATTAGTTAAAAACTATCAAAGTATGATCCCTAAGTGTGATAAGTGTCCATCATTCAAAGAGGTGATTAAAAAATCAGAAATTAGAATAAAATCACTTGAAAATGAAATTCTGATTTTGAAAGAAAGCGAAAATACTCGAAGAGAAAATTCTATTAAAAAGTGCACACAATTATTAAACGAAAATGAATCTCTCAAAACACAAGTCCAACAACTATCAACCACTTAGGAAAATTTTCCAAAAGTGAAAGATCATTGAATATGCTATTAGAAAAACAAACTGTTAATACAGTTAGACAATGACTTGGATATAATCAATCCGAAAATGTTAGAAATGAATTTAATCAAGTTAAATTAAAGTGTACAATTTGTAGAAAAATTGGACACAATCAAAACATTTGTTGGTATAGACCCAAAACAAGTGAAAACCATTCCAATTTGGATTCCAAAAGGCACAAATATAAAATCCCTCAAAGTTAAACAAATTTGGGTGCCGAAAGGAACATATATAAATAGTTTTGGATCTCCAAAAATTATTTTTCAAAATCAATTGCCACTAACAATCATGGACCTATAAAAACATTTAGTTCACAAAAATATTTTATTGTGTAGGTGTGGTGGCAGGCTAAGGAACAATAACAGTGTTATCTGGATTTTGGCTATCCTAGAAACATAACAGCCGACAAAGCAAAGTTCCTTAGCCTAGTATAAAGGTGGCAGAATCACAACGGGCAACAATGAAAAATTATCGTAAAGGTAAAACAGGTAATGGTATATTTATTTTGAACGATATATTAAATGTGATAATCTGCACCATAATCTGAATTAAATCGGCCAGTAATGTGATGATGAAATGAAAGATGATTTTGATTTTGACTTATTAAAAATTGTTGGCCAATTATATTCTTATGCCAAGAACACTATAAAAATCTCTAGAATCTTTGAACTATTTCATATGTATTAGTTTGGATTAATGATAGTGTTTTATTGGTTAATGATAATACATTTGGTTATTTTACCGCTGACTCTGTATTCACAGTTTTTGTTTATTGGCACGGCTTGAATTAAAAATGAAAAGAATTTAATTCAAAAAGGTCTTCAAGAATTTGTTGCAACTTCACGAACTGGTCTAAAACATTTAATTAATGATAATCTTGAGTGAAAGAGAAATTCAGATGCAGATTACACTGGTAATCTAGTTGATAGAAAAGTTACTAGTTACGTGATTTATGTTGAGACATTTAGTAACTGCATAGTTTTTCAAAGAAAATATCTGCATATTTTTTCATTTCAAATATTTTCAAATAGCAGAAATTTTCTTATAAAACCCCCTTTAGAAAATCATTTTTGAGCTTGTTTCAAATTTGTCATTTTTAGAAAATTTGATTTGATTTTAAATTATTACATTGACTAATCTGACTCCCTACTAATTATAGAAAAGATAAATAGTGTTTGAAAAAGTAATGAGTGTTGATATTAATCATATATTATAACCTGAGACGGTATATTTAGTAAATTTCTTTAGAAATTTAAACAAGAGTTATAAACACGTTTTGTTGGTAAAAATTCCACGATCATTTCTATTTCTATCATTTTCTATCGACCATCACTCATCATAATCCAATATAGTATGTCAATATGTGGTGATTTAAATAGGAATCATTCGTTTTTCATTTTATATTTAAAAAAAACCAAAGTATTCACTCTCATTTAAAAGTCCTCACGGTTATGCATGGGTGAATTACTTGGAATTTTTTATGTGCTTCCATGCTCATTTAAAAGTCCTCGCGGTTATGCATGTGTGGAACATATATTAAAATTGATTAATTAAATAGACAAGTTGATTCTAATCCCATTTGAGAGTCCTCACGGTTATGCGTGGTTAGAAGATACTTGAATTCATTTTTAAAAAAAAATTGGAATACTACCAATCTCATTTAAAAGTCCTAGCTATTATGCATGGTTAGTAGATATTCAAATCCTGAAATAAATGTACCACAAATAGACACAAATGTATGGTTTTATATGATGACATTATCCCTATCATTCTAAAGTGGAATATGCGCCTAATAGAGTATTTATGATTTTTGTTTGATTTTTTATTGAAATTTAATATTTATATTCGATTGAGTTTTAATGTTGTATTAATGTCTATCACTTTATCTCTATTTTTCTAACACTATTACTCTTTTGCTGATAATAAAAGGGGAAGAGAAAAGATAAAATTTTGACAAATAAAGGTCAAATATTTTCTATTTGCATCTAAGCTCATTTGCATATTTTCATTTACATGCATATATGAAGGGGGAGCTATGTGTAAAGAGGGAGCATTTAAATAGGGGGAGCAAATAGAGTCTATCGATGATCAAATACATTTAACATATTCAAAATCTTAAATATATGTTTGTTATCATCAAAGGGGGATATTGTTGAATATGCGAGTATATGATTTTTGTTTGATGATAATAAACATATATATATATATATATATATATTCATTTAAATGTATTTATTAATGTACTATTTTATTTTCATGGAGTTAAATAAATATTTGCTGAATAAAATAAATAACACGGAGTTTAAAATTCAAACAGATATTTTATTCAAACAAATATTTACTACAATTTTGAATAGTACAAATTTAAGCTCACACTATATATACACAATTTCGATTACGTCACATTTCAATTTACGTAATTGTCCTCGCTACAAATCGCTCATTCACTTGTATTTTATCTTCAACTTGAATCCAGCATCTGAGCAATCTGCAAAAATAAATACTAATGCAGTAAAATTGAAAAGAAAATATTTTTTAGTGTAAAAGAAAATGTAATTTTGAAAATATTATCTGCCTCGGTTTTTTTGGGTTGTTCATCATTATGTAATTTTGAATTCATCATACACGAACAGCTTATGGCATGCACAGTGCATAACCGTACTACCACAAGGCCGTGCACACTGACATATACACTTGATATAATTATAGGGACAGGTAAGCACAGGTCAAACCCAAATGAAAATCCGGGTTCAACTCAAGTTCTGTACAAATAATGTCACGA
This sequence comes from Allium cepa, assembly GCA_030765085.1. Classification (NCBI taxonomy): domain Eukaryota; kingdom Viridiplantae; phylum Streptophyta; class Magnoliopsida; order Asparagales; family Amaryllidaceae; genus Allium; species Allium cepa. The sequence continues at coordinate 555,211,976 of CM060940.1, forward strand.
CAAGAGCACAAGGTCAAACCCGAGCTATAAGCTAGATTCAACACAAATGCAATTCCAAATCAAGATGAAGTTCAAGTGAAAACAAAAATGAAAAGTGACATGCACAAGTAATGTATACATGAAAGCTACAGTCTCAAGTCCAACCAGACTCAAGAGAATGTGCTTGTCAACAAAACATATGCATATGTGAAAACATGAAGACTACAGCTTCCATATGTGACAACATTAAGTACAACCAAGTGTACATGTCAACAATCAATGATGAAGCAATGCAATATGAACCAGACGGTGCACATTGCAGGTAACAGTTTCAAAATACTCCAGTCAGACTCAATGAAGACTGAACCAGACACATACAACAGTTGTGGTAACATGCATATGACTTAATTCAACTTCACAATACAAAAAGTAGAGCGCACAACATGAAGCACAGGGATGCAAGCATCAAGTAGCAGTTTTGATCAAAGATGAAGAATACAAAGTCAAGCAGTGGACAGGAAAGACAAGCACATGTATGCAACAGTGAAAAGCAACAAACTCGGTCAAGCTCCACACAAAGGCACAGACCAGACTTCGAGATATAACTACAGATTCCAATGAAAACAATGTGACACACTTGTATACATTTATATGAACCAAACAAGCTACATGATCACTGATCATATATCAAGCAACATGTATGCAACAGTCAAACGGTCCGAGCAACTCACCACAATGCACCACTGTGACTTCAACATCAAATCAAGACAGAGTGAAATGCAGACACAAAAATATACGAATTCAAACAAAGTCAAGTTAAATGCCGAAGTCATGGAACTACAGCCAACACACATATATATATACACAGTGCAAAATCAAGAATGAATGAAACTGCAATGTAGCTTCAAATGAAAACAATGTCACCAGTGCAACAAGATAACAGTGACACGATCGAAGCATCCAGTACACATGACTCAAGACTATAATACCAACACAGTGCACATATAGCAGTAAAGCACACAAGCTAATCCTCAACATGAAGCATGAATGTAATACACTGGTCAGAGCAACCTAGACTCTAAACTACGACATGCATTTATGTACATAAATTATGTCCAATGAAAGCACAGCAAGTCATGATGTACATTGAAACCAAACAGCAAGAAACAAAATAGAAAAGAATGTCCAAAGAACAGACTCACTACATAACTCGAGCTAGCATATCATATATATAACAAGCTCTAGATTGTACACAAGTGGTGCACACATCAATCCATTACAAATGCAATACTGAAGCATACATGACAACCAGGCTACATCCATGAGACCAAACCAACAATGCGACCCAAATGCACAAGTACAGGCCGAGTCAAAGGCAAAGAATCGAACGTGTCAAGTTCGAAAGCCAAAATTCGAAATCATAGTGGCCAAGGAATCATCGTCACAGCAAAGTCAGAACCATGTCAATCAAGAAACAAAATTATACGAATATTGACAAAGTCAGAAATCATCACAAGCATCTATGCAAAATCAAGTGGCCGAGATAAATTAATGGATGAATTCAAATGATTATATACGAACGAAAATATAGGGGTTCGAACCCTATATAAACGCAATCATCATCGGCTAAATTAGTATTTGAGTTCGAGCTTAACAGAGCATAATCATTCAACTCGAATCATCGATCGATTTCAAGCGAGCAAATCAGAAGAAGCAAAAGGCATAAATTACATACCAAAATCAAAAGTCGAACTCAATCAAAAATTGACGGAGCCGTGTGCAGAGAGAAGGAATCATCGATCGACAGAGCAAGCAGCATGGAATCTTCATTCGATCGAGCAATTGAACACGGCGGCTTCAATTTATCCAGAAGCCCTAATTTCAGAGCTAACGAAAGAGAAAAGGAGCCAACATGTAACATCCCGGAATTTTTGACAATATCAATTTAATAATCTGTATTAAAAATTAAATTGATATTGATAATTTTGTTAATAATAATTCAAATTGATTTAATAATCTTATTTAACAAATGTTTAATTGGTGAATTGTATCTTTTAAAGCTAATAAATTGGTTTCTATTTATAATATAAATATATGGTTTATATTGTAAATAGATTAGCTTTGTTTTATATTTAACAAATTAAACATATTTTCTAATTCTAATATTTTTATTAATTTGGAAATATGTTTAATATAATATAAGCTTTTCAAAGTTATAAAATAAATAATCTTGGTTTAAATTTAATTAATGAATCATGATTTAAAATTCTAATTTGGAAATTTTGATTTAATTTAAATATAAGTTTTTCAAAGCTATTTAATAAATAATTAAGTATATGATTTTAAATTGTTAAGAAAGATGTTTAATGTTTAAGATGATTTTGGATTAAGTTTTAAATTTAAATTAATTAACAAAAAGAGTTGTTTTTTTTTCTTTTTAAAATATAGCTTAATAAAATAAGTAATTTATTAATAAAGAAATAATTTCTTTTATAATTATTTAATTTAATAATGAGTTATTTCTAAAAACAATATTAATTTATTGTTGTACAATTGGATTTTGAATAAAAATAGAATTTGTTATTTCAAATTTAATTTATATATATAACTTGATTTTTAAATATTAGATTTTAGAATTTGATTTAAATTTTTAATATAAAGTTTTAAATTCCAAAGTATAGATTTTTAATTGTTTTGATTTTTATATGCATGAGCTTTTATTCATAAGTATAATTTGTTTTTATTTCTTTTGAAAATATTCTATACATATTAAATTCTAATTAACTAATCAGTTAGGCTTAACATATATATTAACATGTAATTAAAATACCAATTACTTTTAAATAGGACGTGTTGATTTCTTAAAGCCTCTTATAACAAATGTTAAAAGATAAACATATCAAATTGACAAATTTTGAAATTTATACAAGTGTCACATTTTGTTTTAATTTTCTTTTATTTTATAAAATCTAAAAATTTGCCTATATAAGTAATCATCTTTCATTCCTATCCTTTTTTTTCATTTCCTAATCAAAAAGAAAACTTCAACCTTTCTCATGCAATCAGTAAAACTCCTCATTTTCCAAAATCAGTAAACATCTTTATATCATAATCAAAATCCCTGAAATCATTTCCCTGAAACAACTCTTTAAAACAAAATCACTTCCCTATAAATTCTAAAACCTGTTCTTATGAAAATCTAACTCCTTATAACATAAAAGCATCTGCACATCCTCAAATCAAATACCTGAAAACCAAGCCTACAAACAGTTTTAAAATCAAGCAAAAAGCATCTACATCATTCTTTTTTTTCTACAATCTGGAAGCATGCAATGCAGTTTTAAAGTATTAGAAGCAATTTAGTTTTTAAAAGGATTCAGAGTACCAAAAGGGGCAACTGCAGTTTTAAAGGTTTCAAAAGCATTTCAATGGAAGCCCTGCCTTCTTCCAATAAGTGAGTAACTTTAAAAAAAATTAAAATTATAAATATTGGTTGCATGCTTGTATACTGAAATAAATAAGTATTGCATGTGTGAATGTTGATGTGAAATTGTATTTATATGCATGATATTGGAATGTCCTCTGTTTATGTTTTTTCCAGTAACCCTGTTTGTTTTAAATACATATTCTGTTTGATCCAATTTCTATTAGGATTTAGATTACAGACAATAATTGTTTGTTTAAGTTATAAGGTAAGTTTAAAATTGAATTAAGTTAATAATAAACTGGGATTGGCTCTAGAAAACCAAACAATTGAGCAAGTTCAAAGTTAACTGAAAATTTAATCATCGTGTTTTCTGGATTCATGAATATAAATTGAATGCTAAAATCATAATATGATTTTTAAAACAAAAACTAAATTTTTTAGTAAAGAGATTAAGGAGCAGTTAAGAGATGAACTGAATATGAACTATTTGGTTTCTCTGGTCATCTATGTATTTTGAGGACTTGGGTTTCTTCATGTTGATGGAGGAGAGTTAGGAGTTGATGGGAAAAATGCTAATTGATGTTGAAATTCATCAGAGTAGTTGCGGTAGTGAAATTTCCTTTGGAACCCTAGTTTTGACTAGGCTTTGGGAACTCGATCACTACGGGTTATTCAGAGGATCGAGTGCTTCAATTCTTTGGGAAGTGGTTGCTTGGCCGTAGATGAAGTAAATGCCGGAGTTCTAAGGGTCACGGTGGTCGGAATTGGGCTGGCGAGGCGATTTCAGGTTTGGGGTTGTTGATGTTCAGTTTCTTCTAGGTTTGGAAATTGGTGCTTGATTTTGATTTCGAGGGTCGAAGCTCGAGTTGATGATTGTGGTGGGTTGCTGGGGTGATTTCTGATATGTAGCGATCATCGCTGATGATCTATGGTGGCCGGAGTCACCGTGCATATGCACGGTGAGGAGATTGTCTGATGAAGTTTGGTGGTGATGTTTTGCACTCGGGTAAATCTTTGGTTGACTCAAAGTTTTTGGGTAGATTTCTAGGGGAGGATGGCTTTGAACTCGAAGTAATTTTGTGGTGTCTCGGGTTTAAGGGAAAGTTACAGGTTTTGGCAAAAACCTGCACTGTTGTTTTTTTTAAAATTTTCAAACCTGAAGTTTTAAATGAAAGCTAGTGTTTAAACCTAGTTTTAAATTCAAAGTTTGAAATTTTAGAATTCAGATTTAAATTTAAAATCTCAGTTTTAAATAAAAATAAAGTTTAAACTTGAATTGTTAACTACTTTAAAAATGGTTAAGTTGTAACGACCCAGAATTTCTGTTATTTAAAATTCGTATATTTAATTGATTTTAAATATGCACAAGTAAAATTTATAAGTCGAATAAATTTTATTTCGAATATCTAGATTTATTATATATTAAATCGATAATTTAATATTTGAAATTATAGAAATAATTGGAAATTGGATTTAATGTGATTAAAATTGATTTATCAAGTTGTATTAAATCTTGGAGTAAGAATGATGTTATAGAACTTTTAAAATTGAATTAAAAGTTAATTTGTGGAAATTGAATATTTTAATATTTAATTGACGAGTAAAAATAGTCATTTTTCAAATAGTCTCGGATTTCGACGAAACCAGTTTCATCGGATCTATAATGTTATATTATTGTAAGATTTCAAATTTCGTGTCAATCAGATTTACGGTTTGTCCAGGGCAAGCTAAAACGCACTAAAATCGGTTTATGTGAATTTTAAATTTAAATAGTCGATTTGAAAACCTATCTTCCAAATACGATCGAATTGGCTCCCAATTTATATTCCATTGCGTTCGGAATATGGGTAAAACATTATAAACGTCAGCTGACACGCTTCGTTTGGAGTTCGGAAAATCTCGGATGAATAGGGTTTTGGCAAATTTTCTATAGAAGGCCTCAGAATTTCTAAGTTGCACAAACCCTAGGGTTTTGTTTCACAGCCGCCGCTTCTTCATTTTAATGGCCGATGTATTCCCACGTTCTTCCCTTAATTCCTTCAAATCCACGCATTATTACAAAAATCTCTCTACTACAAAGTCGAAGAGTGTCGAGAGACCTCTCCATCCATATGGTCAAGATCTAAATCAAAGCTTCGTAGTGGCCGATGAGGGGCCGCGTTCGGCTGTTATTCGAGCAGCGGAAGCATGGTGGGCCCATAACCCATAGGTCCCAGGATCGAAACATGGCATTAACACCAAATTGTCAGGAACAGATTCTTCTTCTTTAACCCTAACAATTCGGTTTTCCGGCCTTCGATTGCTCGGCAGTTGATACAGTGGACGTATTAATGTCGATTTTCGAAAGTCGAAGAATCTGTTCCTGACATAAGTAGTTTTAGATTTATAGAAATGAAGTTTAAAAAAATATGAGCAAGTTTTTAAAATTAAGTTTAAATCTGGAAATCAAAGATTTAAATATGAACTTCATTTTTTTTTTGAAATTTAAAAGAAGTTTTAAATTTGAAAGATTTAAACAAGGTGTAAATTTAAATTATTAAATTTAATAATGAATTTAGTTTAAACTCTTATGAATTTCTTTTATAAGACAAGCACTTGTTTGCCTTGTAATTTAAAAAGATTTTGAATTGTTTAAAACTTTGTTTAAGTATAAATTATATTTATTTTAAATTTCATATTTAAAATGAAATTTTTAAAAGTAAGTTCAAAAGTAAATTGATTTCAAATAAATTTGTTAATGACACTTTAGTCATAACCAAGAATGTTTATCTTAAAATTTAATTAAGATTAATGATTTGAAGTTAATTTGATTAATGAGATGATTAAGGAATAATTAGTTAATTTAATTAATTAATGATTAGGGATTGATAAATAATTGATTAAGGATTAATCAATTTGTAATTAAGATCATTAATTAGCTTATTAATTAATGATTAAAGATTTATTAATTAAACAATTAATTTATAATCAAGGTTAATTAATTAAATAATTAAGGGTTTTAAGTTTCAATTAACTCTTAATTAATTAAATAATTAGAGTTTAATTAATGGATAATTAGAGATAAATTAAATTGTAATTAATAATAGTTAATCTTAGAAAATTTCTTAATGAATGTAATTAAAGAATGGTTAATGAAGGTCATCAACTTGAGATTATTTAAAAATTAATTAATGTGATTAATTTTAATAATTAATTAGATTAATAAATTTAATGATAATCATATGTGAATTGTTTAAGTGTAATTACTTTATGAAAGTAATTAAGGAATTAATTATTTAATGTAATTAATTTAGTTTAACATGATTGTTTAAATTGATTGATTAAGTTTAATTAATTTTAAATACTAGATGATTTGATGATAATTACTTAATGTAATTATTGGATTGGAATTACTTAGTGAAGTAATTAATTGGTAATTACTGAATGTAATTAATTGAAGATGTTTCAAGAATGGAAGTAATTTGGATTAAATTACTTTGTAATTAATCAAGGGCTTAATTAAGAAATTGATTAAGGAATAATTAACTAATTTTAATGAAGTAATTAAGGTTAGTTAATTACTGGATGTGATTAATTTGGAATGATTAATAATTGTGATTAATTACTTATTGTAATTAATTTAAGTAAAGTAATTAATTAAAATGTAATTAAGGATCATTAATTAATACAATTAATGATGTAATTCAAGTTGACTAATTAAGATTAACTAATAAATGATAAGTGATTAAAGGTAATTAATTAATGTAATTAATTAAGGATTAATGTAGTTAATTATAGTTAATTAATTAATTTATGAAGTAATTAAGGATTAATTACTATTTTTGGTTAAGGATAATTAATTGGTGAAATTAATTAAAAGATAATTACATGAATGTAATTTAAGGATAATTAATCAAGGGTGATTAATTAAGATGATTAATTTGAATGATTAATTAATTGATTTGTAGTCAATTAAATGGTTATGTAAGCAAGATTTTTAAAGATGAAGTAATTAATTTAATTCACTTTAAATTAATTAGAGATGGAAGTAATTAATTAAATTCATTTTAAATTAATTATATTGTGATTAAGTAAATCATTGCTTATGTATGAATGGATGATATTGATGGCCTTGAATGCTTTGTGATCTCAGAAATGAGATAAGTAATGCTATGTGATATGAATGCTTTGGTTGCAATGCGATGATAATATGGATCATCTATTTTGATAGTATGGATTATCTATTTATAATGATAATGTGGATCATCTGCTTATTATAATAATGTTGATTATCTATTGTGATTTGTGAGTTATCTATCTGTGTGTATATAGATAATTGAATTGTTTTAAACCTTAAAACAACTTGGCCTTAAAAGTCACGTTTTGGATTTCGATGAGACTGGGATCGGGTTTCCATATTTGGATATCCGAAAACCACATCGATCCAAATTAACGATAGGTCGTGAATCTCAAGTGAAGATGAAGATTCAAAGTGCAAGGGTTATCGTCGTTAACTCTGAGGGCGATTCCAAAATGAGTGTAACGAGATAATGCCTTCGGTTTCGTTCGAACCCGGAATGAACTTGTATGGATTGAATGCTTTCAGAACACCGTAGGGTGGACGTTGAGCATTCTAAGTGATGTGTTCTGATTAAAGGTAATCGTAGCCTCAAGCCTCATCAACCGGGAATGGCTAAAACAGGGGAGGTGCAGCAAGGTTAAGTGGGTCATGCCCAAGTAGGACGAGATCCTCTCCTGTCTAGAGGTCCCTTATATTTCGGCTGTGTGGACGGTCGTGAGCTCCAACTGCCGGGGTTGTCTTGTTGGAGACTGTCCAGTAAGGGATGGTTCCGGCCTTGTGTTGCAGGGGATTGGGAGTGATCCTCGATATGTTGATCTAGGCCACGTACTGTGACAGGCGGTACCTCGGTAGCCCTGCCATTGTATGGAATCCAAAATCCAATAAGTGCCCTCGGTTTTGATTGTATTACCCACTTTTGTGGCTAGTAGCTGGAATTTAATAGATGTAACAATTTCAGCTATTTCATATTTATTTGAAAACCCTAGACCTATTAGAATATCACTAGATTTCCTATCAAATGTTTTGGTCAGCGGAAGGTAAAAACTTTTCCATGTTTATGTGTGGGAAGTCTTACGTGATACTTTTTTTTCAAAAGGTTTTTGAAAGTTAAGCAACCTTAACCTGTTACTCACACCGTACCCATGTCTGATCCGGAGTTTATCTTCTGTTTTCTTAAACTCTTAGGTACTCAAATTTTTACGAGTAGCCAAGGGATTCAGGTTGGCTTTGACGAATTGTGGAGGAGCAATGGAGCAGGAGGCTTCTGCGTCTAGATAGATAGTGTTCCGCCGTGTTGGTTTCTCTGAGTAGTTTCCATGTACTATATTGAGTTGTATAACTAGGCAGTTGTTTGTAACTATCTAGCATGTGATGTGTAATCTGTGTAACTCTGATAATGGTTGTAAACTATGTAATATTTATGTTATTAATATAATTTATTCATTTCGCTGTAAAGATTCTGATGTTGTTTCTTCTTTCTTCTCTTTCTTTTCACTTTTCTATCCTTTTCTTTTTTCAAGGTGATGCAATTTTCTTTGATGAGAAAGTCGGGTCGTCTCATTTTGGTATTAGAGCATTAGGTTGAGTGAATACCTAGGCACTGGAGTGTAGTCTATCTTGAGAGAGAGTATTTGTAATTTTAAATATATTTATAAATATATATTTATTTCTACCTATCTATTGGGTTACCTGTTCAGGTTCTCCAATATATTTTATAAAGGTATATGGGGTAGTGGTGTGTGTAACACGACTACCATTGGTTGGAGTTTGAATGTTTGAGGTTGGAAGTTGATCTGTCAAGACCGTAGACCTAACACCTTTTCGAGTGAGCTTTGTAGTGATGAAGGATTTCATCGATCTCTGAAGGAAATCTGTTAAGGTTCGGGTCCATTTTTGAAGTGAAGTTGGATGAGTAGAGTATGGATCTGTTGGCTAGGCAGAATCAAGTGATGGCATCTTGATACCTCAGGAAGTAGTAGCTGCGTGATGAGATGCAGTGACTATGGATGTTTCCTAAGAAGTTTTCTTTGGAACAAGTTTAAGGAAGTGTGTCTGCTTTGGTGTGTGGCTGTGTTCAGCATGGTGTTTCTGTTTGATTTGAGGTCCGAGTTCCTTGAAGAGCTTTGGATTAGGAGGTCTTTGGCATCTGTGTCAGCAGTGCAGCTCGGAGTGTTTTGTGTCAGCAGGCAGTCTTCTGGCATAGCAGTTTTTATGAAGGAAGAGTTTAGAAGCAGCAGAGTGGACCCGTTTCTTCGGTGGATTGGCTAGTTAAGTGTAAGCTGTTCTGTTTGGTAAAGAGAGAACAATTTTTCTTTGGATATTTAGTCTGAGTTGATCGCAAAAGTGAATTGCGATTGTTTTAGTGTTCTCTTGGGTTATCAGATTTTTTCCGGATATCTTCAGGAAGTCAGAAGTTGCATCTGGAGATTGAGTTTTCTTATCGACTAGAATTCCAGGAGTGCTACCTGTGGTTCAGCTTAGTAGAAGGATGATTCTTAGAGATTGAGTTGGTAGAGCAGCTCAGGTTTTGGTGGAGCTTTTGAGTTTTCTTTATGGATCTGATGAACCATATTGCTGGATGTGTTGTCTAGTTTATGCTCGTATACTTCTTCAGCATTCTCTTGTACTTCGGATCAGAGTTGTGCAGCGGAAGCAGTTTGGGAGTGCATCTGCTTTTCTTTTCCGGACAGGAGAAGTGAGTCTAGTCTTCTGATGTTGAGGAGTAGGAATTGTTCTTGATTTTGGTTGATCTCGAGGAGATCATTTTGTTGAGTTAATTGGTTTGTTTGTTTGTTTCTAGAGGCATCAGCAAGGGTTGAGCTGATCAGTAAGAATGTAGGCAACCCAGGATCGTCTGAAGATTTTGAGGATAAGAGACGGAGGAATTAGGATTCCAGAGTCAGAGATTTGATTTTGGATAAGTTTTCTCCGATCAAAAAGGGAGCTACAAGTTTGGGTAAGGCTGGAAAGCTAGCTCTGAAGTATTTAGGATTTTTCTGTAAGAATAAGTGATTGATCTACAGGATTGAACGGCCAGTTTGGATAACTGGGATTCGATGAGTTTAACGTATCTCTGAGGGAGAATGTGTATGATCTATCTCTGGTTTTTGGAACCATCAGTTCGGGAGTTAGGTTGTTGAGTCAGACTCGTTTGTAGTCTGATATTCTGTCTAGTGTTGTAGATATAGTTGAATAGGAGTTCTGAAGCTTAGTAGTGTTGATTGTTTGAATTCTATAAAGCGAGTATCCCGTTGTTTATACTTGGGGAAACTCGAGGAAATTCTATCTAGAATTTTGTCTGGATAGTTAGATTTGTTTGATTGGATGAATTGGTTGCTATGGTTGTTAGCACATGGTTGATATATGCTTGTGTTTAAAAAATAAATCTTCAATGTGGTTATTCAATTACCTTTGTTTTAAATTTCGGGGACGAAATTCTTTTAAGCGGGAAGGATTGTAACATCCCGGAATTTTTGACAATACCAATTTAATAATCTTTATATTGATGATAATTTTGTTAATAATAATTCAAATTGATTTAATAATCTTCTTTAACAAATGTTTAATTGGTGAATTGTATCTTTTAAAGCTAATAAATTGGTTTCTATTTATAATATAAATATATGGTTTATATTGTAAATAGATTAGCTTTGTTTTAAATTTATTAAATAAAACATATTTTCTAATTCTAATATTTTTATTAATTTGGAAATTTGTTTTATTTAATATAAGCCTTTCAAAGTTATAAAATAAATAATCTTGGTCTAAATTTAATTAATGAATCATGATTTAAAATTCTAATTTGGAAATTTTAATTTAATTTAATTATAAGTTTTTCAAAGCTATTTAATAAATAATTAAGTATATGATTTTAAATTGTTAAGAAAGATGTTTAATGTTTAAGATGATTTTGGCTTAAGTTTTAAATTTAAATTAATTAACAAAAAGAGTTGTTTTGTTTTCTTTTTAAAATATAGCTTAATAAAATAAGTAATTTATTAATAAAGAAATAATTTCTTTTATAGTTATTTAATTTGATAATGAGTTATTTCTAAAAACAATATTAATAGTGTATTGTTGTATAATTGGATTTTGAATAAAAATAACATTTGTTATTTCAAATTTAATTTATATGTATAACTTGATTTTTAAATATTAGATTTTAGAATTTGATTTAAATTTTGAATATAAAGTTTTAAATTCCAAAGTATAGATTTTAATTGTTTTGATTTTTATATGCATGTGCTTTTATTCATAGGTATAATTTGTTTTTATTTCTTTTCAAAATTTTCTATACATATTAAATTCTAATTAACTAATCAATTAGGCTTAACATATATATTAACATGTAAACTAAAATACCAATTACTTTTAAATAGGACATGTGTTGATTTCTTAAAGCCTCTTATAACAAATGTTAAAAGATAAACATATCAAATTGACAAATGTTGAAATTTATACAAGTGTCACATTTTGTTTTAATTTTCTTTTATTTTATAAAATCTGAAAATTTGCCTGTATAAGTAATCATCTTTCATTCCCTTCCTTTTTTTCATTTCCTAATCACAAGAAAACTTCAACCTTTCTCATGCAATCAGTAAAACTCCTCATTTTCCAAAATCAGTAAACATCTTCATATCAAAATCAAAATCCCTGAAATCATTTCCCTGAAACAACTCTTTAAAACAAAATCACTTCCCTATAAATTCTAAAACCTGTTCTTATGAAAATCTAACTCCTTATAACATAAAAGCATCTGCACATCCTCAAATCAAATACCTGAAAACCAAGCCTGTAAACAGTTTTAAAATCAAGAAAAAAGCATCTGCATCATTCTTATTTTCTGCAATCTGGAAGCATGCAATGCAATTTTAAAGTATTAAAAGCAATTCAGTTTTTAAAAGGATTCAGAGTATCAAAAGGGGCAACTGCAGTTTTAAAGGTTTCAAAAACATTTCAATGGAGCTCTGCCTTCTTCCAATAAGTGCGTAACTTTAGAAAAAATTTAAAATTATAAATATTGGTTGCATGCTTGTATATTTAAATAAATAAGTATTGCATGTGTGAATGTTGATGTGAAATTGTATTTGTATGCATGATACTGGAATGTCCTCTGTTTATGTTTTTTTCCAGTAACCCTGTTTGTTTTAAATACATATTCTTTTTGATCCAATTTCTATTAGGATTTAGATTACAGACAATAATTATTTGTTTAAGTTATAAGGTAAGTTTAAAATTGAATTAAGTTAATAATAAACTGGGATTGGCTCTGGAATACCAAACAATTGAGCAAGTTCAAAGTTAACTGAAAATTTAGTCATCGTGTTTTCTAGATTCATGAATATAAATTGAATGCTAAAATCATAATATGACTTTTAAAACAAAAACTAAATTTTTTAGTAAAGAGATTAAGGAGCAGTTAAGAGATGAACTGAATATGAACTATTTGGTTTCTCTGGTCATCTATGTATTTTGAGGACTTGGGTTTCTTCATGTTGATGGAGGAGAGTTAGGAGTTGATGGGAAAAATGCTAGTTGGTGTTGAAATTCATCAGAGTAGTTGCGGTAGTGAAATTTCCTTTGGAACCCTAGTTTTGACTAGGCTTAGGGAATTCGATCACTGCGGGTTCTTCAGAGGATCGAGTGCTTCAATTCTTTGGGAAGTGGTTGCTTGGCCGTAGATGAAGTAAATGCCGGAGTTCTAAGGGTCACGGTGGTCGGAATTGGGCTGGCGAGGCGATTTCAGGTTTGGGGTTGTTGATGTTCAGTTTGTTCCAGGTTTGGAAATTGGTGCTCGATTTTGATTTCGAGGGTCAAAGCTCGAGTTGATGAATGTGGTGAGTTGCTGGGGCGATTTCTGATATGTAGCAATCATCGCTGATGATTTATGGTGGCCGGAGTCACCGTGCATATGCACGGTGAAGAGATTGTCCGATGAAGTTTGGTGGTGATGTTTTGCACTCGGGTAAATCTTTGGTTGACTCAAAGTTTTAGGGTAGATTGCTCGGGGAGGATGACTTTGAACTCGAAGTGATTTTGTGGTGTCTTGGGTTTAAGGGAAAGTTACAGGTTTTGGCAAAAACCTGTACTGTTGTTTTTTTTTAATTTTTAAACCAGAAGTTTTTAAATGAAAGTTAGTGTTTAAACCTAGTTTTAATTACAAAGTTTGAAATTTTAGAATTCAAATTTAAATTTAAAATCTCAATTTTAATTAAAAATAAAAGTAAAGTTTAAACTTGAATTGTTAACTACTTTAAAAATGGTTAAGTAGTTTTAAATTTATAAAATGAAGTTTAAAAAAATATGAGCAAGTTTTTAAAGTTAAGTTTAAATCTAGAAATCAAAATTTTAAATATGAACTTCAGTTTTTTTTTAAATTTAAAAGAAGTTTTAAATTTAAAATATTTAAATAAGGTGTAAATTAAAATTATTAAATTTAAAAATAAATTTAGTTTAAACTCTTATGAATTTCTTTTATAAGACAAGCACTTGTTTGCCTTGTAATGTAAAAAGATTTTAAATTGTTTAAAACTTTGTTTAAGTTTAAATTATATTCATTTTAAATTTCATATTTGGAATGAAATTTTTAAAAGTAAGTTCAAAAGTAAATTGATTTCAAATAAATTTGTTAATGACACTTTGGTCATAATTAAGAATGTTTATCTTAAAATTTAATTAAGATTAATGATTTGAAGTTAATTTGATTAATGAGATTATTAAGAAATAATTAGTTAATTTAATTAATTAATGATTAGGGATTGATAAATAATTGATAAGGGTTAATCAATTTGTAATTAAGATCATTAATTAGATTATTAATTAATGATTAAAGATTTATTAATTAAATAATTAATTTATAATCAAGGTTAATTAATTATATAATTAAGGATTAATTAAGTTTTAGTTAACTCTTAATTAATTAAATAATTAGAGTTTAATTAATGGATAATTAGAGATAAATTAAATTGTAATTAATAATAGTTAATCTAAGAAATTTTCTTAATGAAAGTAATTAAAGAGTGGTTAATGAAGGTCATTAACTTGAGATTATTTAAAAATTAATTAATGTGATTAATTTTAATAATTAATTAGATTAATAAATTTAATGATAATCATTTGTGAATTGTTTAAGTGTAATTACTTTATGAAAGTAATTAAGGAATTAATTATTTAATGTAATTAATTTAGTTTAATGTGATTGTTTAAATTGATTAATTAAGTTTAATTAATTTTAAATACTAGATGATTTGATGATAATTACTTAATGTAATTATTGGATTGGAATTACTTAGTGAAGTAATTAATTGGTAATTACTGAATGTAATTAATTGAAGATGTTTTAAGAATGAAAGTAATTTGGATTAAATTACTTTGTAATTAATCAAGGGATTAATTAAGAAATTGATTAAGGAATAATTAATTTATTTTAATGAAGTAATTAAGGTTAGTTAATTACTGAATGTGATTAATTTGGAATGATTAATAATTGTGGTTAATGACTTATTGTAATTAATTTAAATAAAGTAATTAATTAAAATGTAATTAAGGATCATTAATTAATACAATTAATGATGTAATTAAAGTTGATTAATTAAGATTAATTAACCAATGATAAGTGATTAATGGTAATTAATTAATGTAATTAATTAAGGATTAATGTAATTAATTAAGGATTAATGTAATTAATTATAGTTAATTAATTAATTTATGAAGTAATTAAGGATTAATTACTGTTTTTGGTTAAGGATAATTAATTGGTGAAATTAATTAAAAGATAATTACATGAATGTAATTTAAGGATAATTAATCAAGGGTGATTAATTAAGATGATTAATTTGAATGATTAATTAATTGATTTGTAATCAATTAAATGGTTATGTAAGCAAGATTTTTAAAGATGAAGTAATTAATTTAATTCACTTTAAATTAATTAGAGATGGAAGGAATTAATTAAATTCATTTTAAATTAATTAAATTATGATTAAGTAAATCATTGCTTATGTATGAATGGATGATATTGATGGCCTTGAATGCTTTGTGATCTCAGAAATGAGATAAGTAATGCTATGTGATATGAATGCTTTGGTTGCATTGCGATGATAATATGGATTATCTATTTTGATAGTATAGATTATCTGTTTATAATGATAATGTGGATCATCTGCTTATTATAATAATGTTGATTATCTATTGTGATTTGTGAGTTATCTATCTGTGTGTATATAGATAATTGAATTGTTTTAAACCTTAAAACAACTTGGCCTTAAAAGTCACGTTTTGGATTTCGATGAGACTGGGATCGGGTTTCCATATTTGGATATCCGAAAACCACATCGATCCAAATTAACGATAGGTCGTGAATCTCAAGTGAAGATGAAGATTCAAAGTGCAAGGGTTATCGTCGTTAACTCTGAGGGCGATTCCAAAATGAGTGTAACGAGATAATGCCTTCGGTTTCGTTCGAACCTGGAACGAACTTGTATGGATTGAATGCTTTCAGAACATCGTCAGGTGGACGACAAGCATTCTAAGTGATGTGTTCTGATTAAAGGTAATCGTAGCCTCAAGCCTCATCAACCGGGAATGGCTAAAACAGGGGAGGTGCAGCAAGGTTAAGTGGGTCATGCCCAAGTAGGACGAGATTTTCCCCTGTCTAGAGGTCCCTTTTATTTCGGCTGTATGGACGGCTGTGAGCTCCAATTGCCGGGGTTGTCTTGTCCGGGACTGTCCAGTAAGGGATGGTTCCGGCCTTGTGTTGCAGGGGATTGGGAGTGATCCTCGGTACGTTGATCTAGGCCACGTACTGTGACAGGCGGTACCACGGTAGCCCTGCCATTGTATGGAACCAAAATCCAATAAGTGCCCTCGGTTTTGATTGTATTACCCACTTTTGTGGCTAGTAGCTGGAATTTAATAGATGTAACAATTTCGGCTATTTCATATTTATTTGAAACCCCTAGACCTATTATAATATCACTGGATTTCCTATCAAATGTTTTGGTTAGCGTAAGGTAAAAACTTTTCCATGATTATGTGTGGGAAGTCTTACGTGATAATTTTCTCTTCAAAAGGTTTTTGAAATTTAAGCAACCTTAACCTGTTACTCACACCAGACCCATGTCTGACCCAGAGTTTATCTTCTGTTTTCTTTAACTCTTGGGTACTCAAATTTTTACGAGTAGCCAAGGGATTCAGGTTGGCTTTGACGAATTGTGGAGGAGCAATGAAGTAGGAGGCTTCTGCCTGTAGATAGGTAGTGTTCCGCTGTGTTGGTTTCTCTGAGTAGTTTCCATGTACTGTATTGAGTTGTATAACTAGACAGGTGTTTATAACTGTCTAGTATGTGATGTGTAATCTGTGTAACTCTGATAATCGTTGTAAACTATGTAATATTTATGTTATTGATATAATTTATTCGTGTCGCTGTTAAGATTCTGATGTTGTTTCTTCTTTCTTCTCTTTCTTTTCTCTTTTCTATCCCTTTATTTCTTCAAGGTGATGCGATTTTCTGTGATGAGAAAGTCGGGTCGTCTCACAACATTTTTTTCACAAACAAAGATGGGTCGAACAATATAAAAGGAAACAAAAGGGAGGCCAGCCTTGTTTTTATTTTTAAATGGCTTTAGTTTATCTTAAATTAGGGTTTTGGTTACTTAAATTGTTTTTATTGTATTTTCCTTTTAAACAGTTTAATTTTCTAGTCGTGTGACTAGGGGACGTGCTATGATGGTGTAGTTCGAGAATTCACAACTCAGTGGCTGAGTTGTGGCAGGGTTTTATGCATAGAGTTAAGGCTAGTCGATAGCGGGTATCGCGAGTTAATGTGTGTAAGCGTCCGACTGCTAAATTCTAGTAGAAATTTTGGGGGCAGCACGTAGGCAGGGTTTTGCGAAGCTGGGTAAATTCTGTGTCGTTCTACTTCTGCATTTATTATTCTGCTATTGTCTGTGCTGCTATTATTTTTATATATCTGAGTTGAAAATATTTTATAAACTTCCACAATAATTTTTTTAATTGATAGCATCACCCTATTCACCCCCTTCTAGGGTGAAATCGATCCTACAACTTTATGTACTCATATGTCATTCCCGTGCACAACACTATAGAGTTTGCTAGTACCGTACTATTTAGAGACAAGTATTTATGAGTTACTATTTGACCTATAACTCTACCACTTATGTTATTTACTATATGGATCTATATACTCTGATGTTTTGATTTATCCATTTATTTACTATCACCTTTTTTATATATGAGATGTTTACTATTAAATTTCACTCGATGCGTTGTGAGATATATGATAGGTTTTGTATTGTTTATTTCTTTACAACCATTCATGATTGCCCCACATCGGACGAGCACTACTATAGTGCACTATACAAGTTCATTGGGTGTCAGTGGTGTAGGGTGTTCATCACATTGGGTATCAGAGCCAGGTTGCGTTGTTTAACCTAAGGGATACCGTGATCCAGTAGAGATATGGTAGGAGTTCTCACCTTAGACCGAATCGAGAGTGTATGTGTATATGAGAGTGCGTACTTGTTATATTTTGGTTTTAAGAACTATATAATAGTATATATAGTACCTACGAGTACTACTTAAGAAGAACTCCTTATAGAGAGATTGATCATCCTTATTGTAGATTGAACGATGAGTCGCCAAACAAGGAACGCTACTAGGAACTCCAACTCTAGGGTTGAGGAAGGAGCAAGCTCCGGAGCTGCTAATCCTAATCTTCAGATTATGTTCAACGCTATGATGAGGAACATGCTGGAAAATTCTCAAGTGGCCACCTCAGGTGTTGCTGCTGATGGTGGTGCTCCGATGGGCGCCCAGAGCCGATTTTTCTAAGCTGAATAAAGATTTCACTAGTCTTGGAGGTAGACTGTCTGGAACGGAGTTGGCAATGGAAGTTCAGATTTGGCTCGATACTTGTGATTGCATGTTTGATGATCTTGAACTTAATGATGTTATAAAGAGGAAGTTGGCCTCACATCAACTTCAGAGTTGGGTGATGAACTGGTGCAATGTCATGAAGTGGTTGCAATGGCCGAGGATCAATTTACTTAGGACCAATTCAAAGCTTGTTTTGAAGAAAAGTTTATCCCCGCTGCTAAGAAGTCGGTCTCCTTTCGTAAGTTTGCAGATCTGAAGCAGGGAGATATAACAGTTTTTGAATATGTTGCTGAGTTTGACACTCTATCAAAATATTGGATATCCTTTGTTGACACTCCATTGAAGAAGAACGAGAAGTTCCTTATCGGCTTGGATGATCACTTGGGAGAAAAGCTCGTGAGCCAGATTGACAAGACTTTTGAGATGCTAGTCGAGAAGGCTCTGAGGTAAGAGAGTCTTTGTCCAAAGCCGAAGGCTATTGTTTTGAGAGATGAGCCAAAGTCGAAATTGAGCAGGGAGGGAAAGAAGAAGGGGAACAATAAGAGGAAGCATTTTCAGAACAAAAGCAGCCAAAAGAAGAGTAAGATTTCACTTATTTGTCACAACTGCGATGAAAAAGGCCACTATAGTAGAGACTACAAAGCTGAAGGGAAGACATGCTACAACTACAATAAGCTTGGGCATATCCAAAAGAACTGCTCAGAGCCATTAAAGAAGAAGCAGATGGTGAAAGCATATGCTACCAATGCAGATCCAACTTCGTTGAATGCTCCATCGACGAAAGATAAGGGGAAAAGCATCATTATTGAAGGTATGCTTTCCATTTATGTTGTTCCTGTATGAGTTTTATTTGATATCGTGGCTTCATATTCCTTCATATCTAGTAACTTGGAAGATAAGTTAAGACTAGAACCCGATATAGTTTACCGACCTTTGATTATGATGAACCCTATTGGAGGCTCCATTAGCATGTGTATGATTTGTCGTGGTTTGGTCTTATCTAGTCATGGAAACTTTTTTTATTGTGATTGTTTTGGGTTTCATTAGGTTTGGTATCATTTTAGGGATGGACTGGCTTCATTGATATGGAGTTATGGTGGATTGTGAGAAGTTATTGGTGACGACAGGGGTAGATAATGGGTGAATGGTAGTGTTAGGCTTCCTTCCAAATAATGATGTGATGGCTAGCTTTATATATTCGTTCGATCCCACATGACGAGTTGTCATCGGTACTTATTGCTTGGGAGCATCCGGACATATTCGAGGTGGTGATTGGACTTCCACCACAAAAAGAGATTGAGTTCCATATTAGTTTGACAAAAGATGCCAGACCGATAGCGATGCCTTTGAGGAGGATGGCACCTAGAAAATAGAGAGAGCGTGAGGTGTAGGTGAACAACCTTTGTGAAAAGGATTCATTCACAGGAGTATATCTTATTGGAGAGCGCCAGTAGTACTCGCCACAAAGGCGGATGACACCCTTAGATTATGTGTTGATTACTGTGAGCTGAATCAAGCGACGAAGAAGAACAAGTATCCACCCCTACGTATGGATGACTTGTTCGATCGGCCTCATAGTGCTAAAGTAATATCTCAGTTGGATCTTGCAAAAGGATTTCACCAACTGGGAGTAGCAAAGGAGAGTGTGCCGATCACAATATTTCGGATGTCATTTTGGTTTTATGAGTGGTTGGTTATGCCATTTGGGCTAACCATTGCACCGACCTATTTGTTGATCTCATGAATGTCTTTAGGTGTAACAGCCCACTTTTATAACTATACCATCCAAGAGTATTACAGAGTAATACCGTCGGATAATATGGAGAATGAGGCTCTATGGCTTACATGTGAAAATATTCCCTAGGACTAACACCGATACATTTTAAAGCATCAAATAAACGTCTAATCTATACGTACATAGTATCGGTACAAAACAAAAGAAATGTATGTCTCTAGGACCGAATAATACACAATATATAATGAACAGTAGAGAACACAGAGTTTGTCGCAGCGATAACATAAAATATATAATACAACAACGCTATAAGAATACAATATAACTTAAATGTCAATTGTATATATATACATACAATAAACCAATATCATACAAATATCAGGTAACATCCTAATATAACACTCCTCTAAGCCCAAAGTAAACAAATGTTGGCCATATCGTCCAAGCACTTGAAATGTGTCGGGTTGACCCGAGTATTACAAAATAACACACGAGTCAAGAATCATAAATAAGGGTAATAGTGTACAGGAAATAATAATATGATATAACAATAAAATTACTCAAATCATCAACTAGCATGTCAAGTTAGATAATTAAGTATAGAAACATAAGTCTGAAGTAACCATAAATAAAATAGATATTTATTAAAGCATCATGCCTCATAATTAACTCGATTTCATATAGAGTAATCAACATAAATATCAAAAGATGTCATCATCCATATAGAAATACATCGAATCGGAAAATCACATAATCAATACAAATGGGTGAATTATATGTATTCAGAAATCAACATCAAATCCAATATAATAAGTAATGAGACATCCTCAAGTGAAGTCAGGCAATAATAAGGCAACGCCCACTATCTCTTTCAATCTTATATTAAAAATACCAATATCAAATCAGTAAAATCAATACGAAAGATTAGAGCCAGCTTATGATAGTGCCACAATGTGCAAAATCATATCTCGACCCACAGTCCTTGAAGAGGCAAAACTCTTGACTAAGTAAGCCGTCTGCCTGAGAACGATACACGGTTGACTATACTTTGGACATAGTCTCTAGTATAATTTCACCTACACATAATATATGTCAATCTACCACCCACACATACATACACATGCATCACATACACCGGAACTAGACGAGAGGCTAACAGCACGTCTACTTTCTCTAGGAGCCATGCTTAGTCCATATAACATGAATCCTACAGTCATTGGTTACCACTACCTCTCCCCTCTCGGTATCGTGACAATGATCCACCATAGGCTCGACAATGCGCAGCCTCTTTGGTCACAACTACCAACTTGTGCCTCTATGTCAACTGACTACTAGCCTATGCGGTAGAAGGGGCAACCAAGTACCAACCTTTTTATGCACACTGAATATCATAAATAATAACGGTGTCGTAGATCTGAGGCACGATTCAACGATCAGTCACCAGGGTGGATGCTAGTCAATCTGTTTCACTTCCGAAACATAAAGGGAGGTGGGCAATAGATAGATAGACACATATGTGCATAAAATATATGGCTAACGAGTAGCCTCCATAAATACTCACCGTAGCAAGTCACACACAACATACCTTAAGTGAGTGTCATCCACGAGAAAAGAATTGAACAAATAACACAACGGCGGCATATACCACCGCGTATTACTAGTACATTTATTTAGTGCTCACATACAACACTCGTTCCTTCTATATTCTACGTAACGAGTTCAAAGAATAACAAGAAAAGTGTTACTGAAAGTCTGATAATAGACGGTATCATTAAACCATTTATTTAGATTCTGTCACACGGAATATATGTCCACAAATCAAGTAGAAAGGATGTCATCACCGTATCATATTGAAATTCCAATCAAATTTGTATCAATGGATAATCACTCATGTAATTATTATTCAATAAACAAGAAAGAAATATAATAGTAGAAATTTCAAAGTAAATTATTCAAATAGATATAAAATAAACAAAAACAATACTTAATAATAAATTTTCACAACATATAATTTTATATAATAAAGTAAATACCAAGAGATAGACAATAAGTTCGTATTCCAAAATAATAATTTAAATAATTATCTAAACTCAGTATAGTTTAATATTTACATCAAGTGCCTACTTTCTTAATCTTATATAAAATTAGGCAATTAAACATTTACAAAAACATATATTTAATTACATTTTTTAAAGAAACTTTATATAGCAATTACATGCTTAATCTTATATTAAATTAGGCAAGTAAACATTTACAAAAAAATATATTTAATTACATTTTTTAAAGAAACTTTATATAACAATTACATGCACAAACACAAATTAGGAATCACGAAACTAGATTTAGCTATAAGGCCAACGACAAGGTGGAACAAAAGTATAAAGTAACACCAGGCATATACAACATGATGGTGGGTTTTAAAACATGAAAATACTCAACAATACTATTAGGCACTAAAGATATAAGCTGTAACAAAACAAAAGGTATGGTGATATGCAAACCCACTCACAAAAGGACACGTACTGTTACATACTCATTAGACATGACCTCATATTCATGTGTATATACATACATACATATATACATATATATACATACATACATACATACATATATATTTACGCACACACACATATATATATAATCAATATACGCACGCAACCACCCCTCTCACTCATAGAACCCAGCACCTTCTCACTATTACCCACATAAACAAATGCACACAATACACACGAGCTTCATGATACACACATAAGAAATGAAAACAGTTTGGGTGAATCCCAACAAGATAAAAATGCATCTAATATATTTATAAAACGAAACAAAAGTACTAAAATATGTGTGGGCCATTATAAAATTATGGTCAGGCACATGCATCGCAAAAATCAATTAACACCACAATACATAACTATAATACATACGTTAGCAGCAAAGGCATGAAGCCCTGAAATGTGAAGTCACACACAAGTCCAACTATAGACAACATAATGCTTAAGGAAATGAAGTATAATTTGCAAGTATACAGATTAGATAAAAGTGCACACAATTTAATAAAGTGCTTAAATATATTTACGCGTGAACAGAGCAAAGCAGGACGTTAAGATTTGAAAGCATCAGGACACCGGTGCACATACACACAGTATGTATGTATGTATGTATGTATGTATGTATGTGTGTGTGTGTGTGTGTGTATATATATATTAGTTCTAAGTGTAATAATATTATATATGTAAGTAAAAATTATTATTATTCTAATTATGAAAGTATATGCATATATGTATATATTATGACGAAAGTTTGCACGCACACACTAAGGTAGTGTTTGGTTTAAAAACAAATTTTGTGTTTTCGGTTTTCAATATGTATTGCAAATATGAGAAACATGGAGGGACAACGGAGTGAATGAAAGAAAAACAGATGGGAGGACGAAGAGTATAGATGGACGATGGAAGAATGGATTGTTTGACGTGCTTGTGTTACTTTTCAAAACGCGGAAAATAAAAAAAATTATTTTCTATTTTGTATGTTAACTTCGTTTTCAAAATCGTTCGTTTTCGACACAAATGCATCGTGTGCATTTTTGTATGGACGAAAACCCAAAACTAAAAATAACAAACCAAACATTATCTAAGGTTCTTAATCCTAGATTTTCAAAAACTTATATAAAATTGTCCATGTTAAAATTAAAGAATTTTTCCTACGTGACCGATATCATATATTATCTATAAAAATGTCAATTGCATGCAAAAACATGCTGAGAGAAAGGATAGGCTACTGGTGATTGATTCTTGATGAAGTAATGAGCATGCTACATAAACAAAACAAGATGAAAGTGGGATGAATTCTTAAGGGAGGCTGCTGCTTCAACCAAAGTGTAGCTAACACAACCAAGTCAGAGGAGGAAGATAACTTGATCAAACCCGAAGGGGAATAACAGAACAAAAATAAATGAAGATAATGACCTTGTAGCGGCTTGCATCTGTTACTTTTATCTCTCAGTGAGGACATCACAACCATTCAGATATAAAGAGTGTATCCTAACCGCACATTACAAGGCATCCATATATCACAAGGCAAAGAGTGTTGGGCCTGATCTTTTTAGCCCATTACAATTTTCATATGTATTGTTTGTTACAATCATAGAATGTATTATCATTACAAATACAAATCATTTTGTAATATGCTGAGTATTCTTGATCAATAAAATACAATTTTCATTTCTTCTTCAATACTTCTCTGCTAAAACTTTTCATGGTATCAGCGCTACATTGCTTAACAGCATAATATCAAAAATTCGAGAGATATATCAAAATTCGCCATCAGAAACTCATCATCATTTGGAGAATAATTCTTTACCCATCAGATTTTATAATCATCATTTGGGTAAGATAAGTTCATCTTCTCAAATCCAATGCCTTGCCGAGTTATATACTGGCTGCACTCAGATTCTCATCAAAGAGAACTTGATCAAGAAAACGTCAGAAGTCAGATTCAAGAAGTTTGAAAATCTTCACAGCAAAACTTGAAAACAAGATCAGTGCCACGCCAAGATCCATCAGATAATACTCATCACTTGGATCTAGCTGCATCGTACCTGTTTTTCATCATCTTCTTGAAGATTTTCTTGTTCAAGAAGCATATCTGAAGCCTTCTTTTCCTTCAGACAGAGACAGTGTCACCATGACTGACAACCTTTCAGCAACGTCTGATAATGCCACTTCAGAGCAACAGTCTGATGTAACAACGAAGTTAATCAAATCTGTCACGAGCCCACAAAGTCAACAGATTACAGTGCATCTTGATGAGAATAACTATCTGTTGTGGAGGCTGCAGATTGAAACTACTATGCAAGGTTATGGCCTTGAAGGTTTTCTTCATGGCACAATACCAACTCCATCAAAATTCATCACTGTTGAAGAGAATAAAATAGTTATCTATGAAGATTATGTGAAACATCACAGACAAGATAGGCTGATATGCTCATGGCTTTTATCATCTGTAAACACCAATCTACTATCACTTGTTATTGGATGTAAATCAGCCTGTGAAATTTGGTCAACCATTGAAAAAGTTTTCAATACTCAATCAGCAGCAAAGGTTATGTATCACAAAAGACAACTTCAAAACATCAGAAAAGAAAACTGTTCTATGAGAGAATATCTATACAAAATCAAGTCAATTTGTGATCTGCTTGAGGCTGCAGGCCACAAAGTATCTGATTCTGAACAGATACTAACCATATTAAATGGTTTAAGTGACGAATATGAAGCTGTTGTATCAGTTATATCATCTCATAAGGTTTTACCATCAGTGGATGATGTTCACTCCATTCTACAGGCTCATGAAGCCAGAATAGATAATAAGAGACCCTAAGAATCTGAGTTTACTGTCAATTATAGCTCAAATGCAAGAAACAAGAATCAAAGCAACAACAAAGGTGAAAAAAAATCACAGAGAGGAGGTTACTCCAACAGATCAAGGGGAAGAGGTAGATACAACAGCAATAATAGACAAGATGTCAAATTTGTGAAAAAATTGGGCATACAGCTGTAAAATGCTATTTCAAATATTCAAATCAGAATAGTAATAATTCAAAATGTGGCCCAAGCAAGCTCCAGCAGTCAAGCAGAGAATAAAGATCACTGCTCAGGTGAACATGGTCAATCAGAACATGTGAATGATGACTACTGGTATCCTGACTCAGGGGAAACTAATCACATAACAAACAACTTAGAAAATTTAAATCTTGGCAGCAAGGAATATAGAGGTAAACAGTCTATTTGCATGGGCAATGGTAAGTGCATCAAAATTTCTCATGTAGGAAATGCTTCTATTAGAGGAAAGAAGAAATTATTCCTACATAATTTATTAAGAGTGCCAAAGATTGAAAGGAATCTTATTAGTGTTTCTCAATTTGCTAATGACAATAAAGTGTACTTTGAATTTTATCCTAAGTATTGTCTTGTTAGAGATATACTAACTAAAGATGTCTTATTGCAGGGTGATGCTGAGAAGGGGCTGTATAGATTTAAATCTGTCAACTGTACAAATCCTACAAAGGAGCAAAACTATTGTAATCAATGTGAAATGAAAAACTGCAATAGTATATTTGATCTTTGGCATCACAAACTTGGTCATCCCAATGTTAAAATTGTCAAACAAGTTCTTACTGAAAATTGCATATCTCATGATGATGTAACACTTCCTTACATATGCACAGACTGTCAGATGGGTAAGAGTCACAAATTACCATTTGATGACTCCTTAACCAAATATTCCAAGCCTTTAGAACTTGTTGCTACTGATCTTTGGGGACCAGCAGCAACATGTTCAGACTATGGCTATAAATACTATATTTATTTTTTAGATGCCTATACAAGATACACTTGGATATATTTCTTGAAAAATAAATCTGATATACACAAAGTTGTATTGGATTTTATTGTCATGGTTGAAAAACAATTTAGTTCACATGTTAAGATTTTGCAATCGGATGGTGGGACAGAGTATAAAGTTCTCAAAAATTACTTTATAGATAAGGGAATAATTCATAGAATCACATGTCCTTATACATCTGAACAGAATAGCTTAGCTGAGAGAAAGCATAGGCACATAGCTGAAAAATGACTTAGTCTATTAGCTCATGCAAACCTACCCCTAAAATTTTGGTCTGAAGCATTCAGTAATGCAGTCTATCTTATCAATAGACTTCCAACCAAAATTTTAGAAGGTAGAACACCCTTAGAGAAACTACAAGGGGTGAAACCAGATTATTATAGCTTAAAAACCTTTGGGTGCTTATGCTTTCCATACTTAAGGCCTTACAATAGCAATAAACTAAACTTTAGATCAAAACCATGTACATTTCTTGGATATGCCACCAATCAAAAAGGTTACAAATGTTTAGATGATAGTGGAAGACTTTTTATTAGCAGACATGTTGTATTTTGATGAAAATGAATTTCCTTTTAGAAATTCAGAAGTGAAAACAACAAGCAAGGTATATAACCCAAGTGTATCAATACCTGAACCCCCTATATACTCTGAGAATGAGAACCAAACAGAGGTGATGAGGACTACTGAAAATCATCAACCTCATCTTGTAGTCTCTGCTCAACCAAATTCTGACAGGGTTGATGATTCCAGTCATGTCAGTCAATCACCTGCATTTGAAACAAATGAAGAAAGTCAAAGAATCCAGGATCAAGCAACTGATTCAATTGACAATTCAAATCATGACAGTTCTGATAGCTTACCTCATACTGATTCTCCTGTCAAGTCAGGTCATCCAATGATAACTAGAGCTAAAAGTGGCATCTTTATGCCAAAAGTTTACATTGCCAACACAAGTCTTGATGAACCATCATACTATGAGCAAGCTGCAAAGCACAAGAACTGGAGGACAGCAATGGATGAAGAGTATAATGCTCTGATAAGGAATAAGACATGGGATCTTGTATGTCCACCAGCACATAAAAATATTGTTGGGTGTAGATGGACATACAATATAAAAAGAAATCCTGATGGGACTATCAATAAATACAAGGCAAGACTTGTTGCCAAGGGTTATACACAGCAGTATGGGTTTGACTTCACTGAAACCTTTTCTCCAGTAGTCAAACCCTCTACAATAAGGCTCATACTCACTGTTGCTTTGTACAAAAATTGGAACATAAGACAACTAGATGTCAACAATGCCTTTCTTAATGGCATATTAGAGGAAGAGATATATATGATACAACCACCTGGCTACGAACAAAATGCAAATCTTGTGTGCAAACTAAATAAGGCAATATATGGTCTCAAACAAGCACCAAGAGTATGGTTTGATAGACTGAAATCAACTTTAATATCAAAGGGATATCAAACCATCAAATTAGATACTTCATTGTTCATTAAAGCCAGTCAATTGTCAACTGTTTATATCTTAATCTATGTTGATGACCTTATAATTACAGATGACAATCAAGATGAAATTAAGCAAAGCATTAGTTTTTTGGACAAGCAATTCTCAATTAAAGATCCTGGTGACCTCAATTACTTTTTGGGAATTGAAGTACACAGAGCAACAAATTCTCAAATAACATTGTGCCAGAGAAAATACATAGCAGAATTGCTGACTAAAACAAAAATGGAAGATGCCAAACCCATGCCAACACCAATGATAAGCAATCACAGTTTATCTAAAAACAGGGGAGAAGCCATAGATAATGTCAAACAATATAGAAGTGTTATAGAAGCATTAAAATATGCTACTATAACACGACCTGATATTGCATTCAGTGTTAACAAGCTTTCTCAATTTATGCAGAATCCACTGGACTAACACTGGAAGGCAGTCAAGAGGATTCTTAGATACTTAGAGGGAACAATAAATCATGGTTTATCTCTCAAAGCTTGCAAAAGTCTTAATCTAACTGGATATGCAGATGCAGATTGGGCTACAGATATAGATGACAGAAAATCAGTTATTGGTTACTGTGTTTTTATTGGCAAAAACTTGATATCGTGATGTTCAAAAAAACAATCAACTATCTCAAGATCAAGCAAAGAAGCAGAGTATAGGAGTGTAGCAAGTGCCACAGCTGAAATCATGTGGTTACAGTCAATACCGGATGAATTAAATTTGAAATCAAATATCAAGCCAACACTATGGTGCGACAGTCAAAGTGCCGTGTACATGACAGCCAATCCTATATAACACGCAAGAACTAAACATATCGAGATAGATCTACATTTTGTCAGAGATCAAGTCACTAAAGGAAACTTGCAAGTTAATCATATACCTGCCACCTATCAGAGGGCGGACACTCTCACTAAAGCTTTGGCAAAAAGGAACTTCGAAAAGTTCAGGTCAGAACTGGGAGTAGCTGAGATTCAGCCTTCTCGCCAGCTCAATAACCAAGATCGTATCCAGATTGGGAAGCAGATGAAGAAAGGACATCTAAAAAATTAGCTTGTCTTCAACTCAGATCAATATCAACTCAAATCGCCACTGTTCAACTAAGAGGCTCAAGCAAATTCCTCAAGTCGAACATCAGAAGAGAATAGATCAAAGAAGAAGCAAGAATTTCATCAATTGCATCAATTTAATTGAAGATCTGAGTAATATCGCCTCACGAACTCTAACCCTAGAAACCGGGTTAGGGTTCGAAAGGGGAAATAAATGAAGATAATGACCTTGTAGCGGCTTGCATCTGTTACTTTTATCTCTCAGTGAGCACATCACAACCATTCAGATATAAAGAGTGTATCCTGACCGCACATTACAAGGCATCCAAATATCACAAGGCAAAGAGTGTTGGGCCTGATCTTTTTAGCCCATTACAATTTTCATATATATTGTTTGTTACAATCACAGAATGTGTTATCATTACAAATACAAATCATTTTGTAATATGCTGAGTATTCTTGATCAATAAAATACAATTTTCATTTCTTCTTCAATACTCCTCTGCTAAAACTTTTCAAACAAGAATGCTGCTTATTCCCAAAATGCATGCGTATGTATTCATACACACGTACACTCTACATATGCTCATGAATACTTCAGTAAACACAGAGCACTCGCACTCCAAGCTATACACACCAGAAAGAAAAATCACACAAACACAAATCTGGGCCACAAGGAGTTATGCCGCAAGTTTAAAGCATACACCAATATATAAATATTAACTTCCTTTTGCCTCAGGCATACATATGCTAATTCAATGATTAAGACATAAATTTGTGAGTGGTAATACTCAACTATGTATTATGTTTCACTCCATGATGTATGGGCTTCGCGCTAGAGAAGCATAAGGGTAACGTGATGAACATGCCTGAATTTTAGAATTTAAAATAATTTCTTAGATTTGATTTTAATTTTGAAAATAATGATAATAGGTTCCCCTTGCTTCAAGAATAAGAATACCCTTAAGTGGGTATGCATATCTGATAGAGAATGTTTTGAAGCCAACATGTTGGGCTTAAACGATAAACTAATGGGCTTGTGACAGTTGAGCATGGGTTTAGAGAACACAAAAACAAACTTATATATATATATATATATATATAATTTTTATTTTATTTCTAAAATCATATTATATTTAATTTAAAATGAATACACGTTTCCATTTAAAATCCTTTCCTTTTCAAAATTATATGTATTTCGGTCACATCTCTTCTATGAATACTGCATTCACCATTTTATCTTACTTAAGTTTCCAATTTGATATTTCTACAGTTAAAATCCTTTTAGTAAACATTTCCCAGCATTTGTTTTCAAATAAATCTCTAAATTCTAATTTAATTAATCAAATTACTGTTATTAAATTAAATTAATTATTATTTAAAAACCGGATTGTCACAGACTTTCCTCTTTAACATAATTGCATCCTCGCAATTTTCTATAAGGCTATAAGGAGAAATCTTTTACTGTAACGATCCAAAATTCATTCATTTGAATTTGGAATATTTAAATGATTTTAAATATTGAAAAGTCAATTTTATAAGTGAAACAACTTATGTTTCAAATTCAGCGATTTATTTGATAATTGAATTGTTTAAGTGGATATTAAAATTATTAGCCTTGAATTTGTTCCGATTAACAATGATTTTAATAGTTAATTAAAATTATATTTAAATAAAAATGAAGATACCAACTTTTATTTGAATAAAAGTGATTAAACTAGTTTTAATAATAATTCGTTTTGATTAACATTGAAAATAGCCTTCCGGGGCACTGTCTCGGAATTGGAAGAAACCTATTACATTAGATCCGTAATAGTGAATTATAGTATGTCGTCGAATTTCGTGGAGCTCGGACATATCGTTTGGTTGTGTGGGCTCGAAACGTGTAGAAATTAATTAAATGAATTAATATAATATAAGTGGGTTGAAAAGCTATCTTCTGTACATGACCGAATTTGGTTTCTAAGCTAGTTTCATTATGTTCGAAATATGAGTATTTAGTATAGAATGTTAGGTTGCACGTCTCGTTTGGAATTTGAAATTTTGAGTACATCGAGCTAGATATTTTCGAATATAATATATATCTATTTTTACCATACCCATACCATACCCCATATTCTCACCATCCCTGACCCATGCCCTATACTATGCTGACCATACTATCCTTCCTCTGCATAAAAATCGCGTTTTAGTAGAGAATGGTTCCAACTTTTTTCGTTTTAAAACTTCCATTCATCCAATTATTGTTATTCATAGACGCTGTTACGAGCATTTTCAGCCTATGTCGTCAACTGAGAAAACGTCAGTGACGACAAGATGTAGGCAACAAACGGTTGGATTATCATATGGCTTGGCGTGGTGGCTGAATTTTGGCTCCGTTCGCGGTGGCATTGGGTGCATTTTCATAGCAGGCGCCGGCGCTAGGGAGGTCTGGTTCAATGGTGCAGTGGAGATCAAGGTGGGGGCGGCGTTCGGTGATTGTCGCAGTCGACAGTGGTGGAGCGTGGCGACGCTGACAATAGAAGGAAGGTCGGTGATGTTGGGTTCAAATTCACGATGTCTGGAAACTATGTACGTGAAATGGTTGGAAGATGATAATTCTTTTAAAATTGATTAATTTTAAGTTAATTTCTATTTAAATAATTTTAACATTCATTAGTTCATATCTAATACATATGAGGTCCAAATTGAGCGCGACAAGTTGCGTTACGATCGTATCGGCGAATACTGTGATATGGAGTTTGATTGGATAGATTTGGAGCTAATAGTGAATTTGGCTTAAAATTGAAGTTCTGTTCAATTATAATTCAAACTGGAGCGCACTAATGATTACTTAAATCAATGTGAGTTAACTCACTTCTTTGTCCCACTTATCTTTTTTTATAAGCGCGGATAATTTTATTAGAAATTGTTTATTGACTATTTGGATGATTTACTATTTTATTTGTTGGCTGGGATACATTCCTGCCTCTAGAGCGGATGAGACTCTATTACGTTCCCGTGTAAGAGCAGATAACCTTTTGTATACGATCCCGCCTCGAAGTGGTTGATTCATATTTTATGATTACATATGTATGTGAAGTTGGGGCAAGGTTAAAGGGATTCAACTAGATTCCACACACTATTGATTTTTCTTTTCATATATTTTGGTATATGATGTGTTGGATGTCATATTTGATGATATGGATTTCCCTATTTAGTGCTATAACAGCTTTAGGCCATATTTTTAGTATTTTGAAATAATATAAAATGAAGATTTAGTTTCTAAAAGGATTTTAAATGATTTCGAAAACTTATATGTTTTTAATAATTATTTTTGAATTGTTAAAAGAAGGAATTTACTTTAAATAGAATTAAAGGTAGGATTTTTGGATATTGTAAATTTATAGTATTATAAAATATTCTAAATAGAGGTTTTTGAAATGTAAATAAAGATTTTTTAAAAATCTTGAAAATAATTTCGTCTTTTATAATAAAGGAATACAATTTATAAAGAAGATAGAAATATATAAATATTCATTGATCGTTTTATATAAAGTGATACATATACACACATATACATATATTACGATTTATTTATAAACGTGGGAAATTTATAAATGTGATAAATTTATAAATAGGCATTTTACAAAAAAAGTAAAGATTCGTAAAATCGTATTTTATTAATAAAAGGATAGATTTATAAACTATGTTTATAAAAAGGGAAAACTTTTATCATTGGATAAATTGGGTAAAATAAATCATAATTGTGGCTTTATAATAAGATGTAGGGATGTTGTTTTAGAAAAATAGTGATTTTATTTTGGAAATTGAAAGTGAGAATAAATTTGGAGATGTCAAACAATATGTTATAAAATAGAAAGATATTTATACATACAGCTTTATAAATATGGAAAAGATTATGTTGAAATTTAAGTATAGATTTTTTCAAGGAAGGATATTTATGTTTTAATTTTTGTATTTGTATTGATATTGTTTTAAAATTGTTTATCAAGATTTTAATATTTTGAAAAGTTAATTGTTTAAATTATTAATATGGCTTGAAATTAATCATAATTATTTATCAACAAAGTTTGGAAATTAATAAGTATTATTTATAATAATGTTGAAGATAAATTATTGTTGTTTTGTTAAGAATGTTTTAAAATTATTAATTATTATTACTTAGATGTTTCGACGTTAATTATTATTTAGTTATAATGTTATTATGTTATATAATAGTATTTGAAAGTAAATGATTAGAATTTATTTGTAAATGCTTTCAAGATTTATAAATAGGGTTTTATAATCAGATAAGGGTTTTATAAGAGGAATCTATAACATGGTTTTGAAAACTTAAAAGAAGATTAGTTAAAGGGTAAAAAGAGTATTATAAATGGTCTTACATATTTATAAAAGAGTTTTAGAAATGAGTTTACAGATTTATAAAAGTAGTTTATAAATGGTTTCATGAATTTATAAAGGTTTTACAAATGATTTTAGGAACGTACAAAATGGATTTTTATAAATAATTGTAGAGATTAATGAATGGAGTTATAAACGTTTTTAGAGATTTGCAAAAGAGTTTATAAATTGTTCTTGAATTGTGTGAAAAGGAAATCTTCCTCTGTTCTTTGAATATACTTATACCATTGAGATAATGTAACAACCCAATATTTTCAACCATTCGCATCTGCATGGGTCAAACTTGAATTGCTTTAAATATCAGATTATTAATTTATATTTGGCAAAACTCAGCATATACAGTAAATCAATCAATCACAGACACAAAGTAATATACAACAATAAGCAGCAGAATAGGTAAATAATAGTTCATGAAGCTACTATATAAACAACAGAGTTTGAAATAAAATACAACAGAAT
Organism: Allium cepa; assembly: GCA_030765085.1. Lineage (NCBI taxonomy): Eukaryota > Viridiplantae > Streptophyta > Magnoliopsida > Asparagales > Amaryllidaceae > Allium > Allium cepa. The sequence goes on from CM060940.1 coordinate 555,245,888, forward strand.
ATATATGTACATTGTAGTCTCGAATACAATGACAAATCTGAACAGAACCACTGGATAGCTGAATAGCTACAGATGGATCTCCAAGTGAAGCTCCAAATCCAAAGGTGAGTCTCAAATGCTGTGACACTCAGTCTGATCCGAGCGTAAAGCAAAAACCGAAACACTCGAGTCAGGATTAACATTCTTATATCAATAAATTCAACTCAGGTGAAATATCAACTGAAAAACAAGTAACTTAAAGGATGTTTGGATGCCCATCCTCTAAGGATATGTGGAACTATATACTATGTAGTAATATACTCTAATATAATAATGTCTATAGTAAAGTAAACTATTAAAATAGCGTTAAGGCGTTACCCATATTCCCTTAACACATTTTATATAATGACGTAGTCTATACAGATACTGTAAACTCCACTCGCAAGTGGGATATAAGGGAGCACTCCATAGGTAAGACACAAAATAAACTCGTAGAAGCGTGATATGGCATGCGACAAGGCACTCGAGGCAATGCTAGGGTAGATATACCGTTTGTAGACCCAGACTAGTGGTAACGTGTAACGACCCAGAATTTTTAGAAATTAAAATTTGAATATTTAATTAATTTTAAATATTAATAAGTGAATTTATAAGTCAAATAAATTTTTATTTGAATTATTGGATTTAATTGAATAATTAAATCGATAATTTAATATGTTAAATTATGGAAATAATTGAAAATTGAGTTAAATATGATTGAAAATGATTTTGTAAAATGTTATTTTATCATATGGAAGTTAGAATGATATTTTAGAACTTTTAAAATTGAATTAAGAGTTAATTTGTGAAAATTGAATATTTTAATATTTAATAATCGACTGTAAAATAGTCAATTTTTGAACAGTCTCAGAATTGAACGAAACCAGTTCCATTGGATCCGTAATAGTTAGTTATTACCGGATTTCAAATTTCGTGTCAATCGGAGCTATCGTTTGATCGTGGCAGCTCGAAACGCATCGATTTATTTTTAATTTAAATTTGACGAGTGAAAATAGCCATTTTTCAAAAAGTCTCGGATTTCGACGAAACCAGTTTCATCGGATCCGTAATGTGATATTATTGTAAGGTTTCAAATTTCAAGTCAATTGGATTTACCGTTTGTCCGGTACAAATTAAAACGCCTAGAAAATCGCTTAAATCGGTTTAATTTAAATTGAGCGTTTATAGCCATAACTCGCACAGATGTCCAAATTAGCTTTCGAAACCTATTCCATTGTGTCCGAAACGTGGGGTAAACCCTAGAAACGCTGGTTACGGCGCGTGAATCGGAGTTCGGAATTTCCGGATGAATAGTGTTCGATTTTCTTCTATAAATAGGCTCATAAATCTAAAAAAATAAAATAAAAAGAGTTTGCAAACCCTAGCCGCCTCCACCTAATACACGGCCAGAAATTAGTTTCGATTCTCCTCCATTATCTTCAAATCTAAGCATTATTTCAAGAATTTATCAACTACAAAGTTATAGAGCACATCAAGATCTACAAGATCAACGGTTGTGATTGGAAACGGAGCTATGGATTGGCTGCAATCGGGGTTTGAAGTGGCCGGCTTGCGCATGCATTTCGAAGAGAGGGGGGTGGCCGAGTGGGTGCGGTCTGAGGGTGGAGGTGCGGTCAGGAGCGAGCTTCGCGATGGTGGTAGTTTGATGGAGTTTAGTCGCTCGAGGAGGTGGCAAAGTTAAACCCTAAATTATAGTGTTGGGTTCGGCCATAACGTGCTCGGCCTGTAGAAGATGAAGAAGGAGGGGAGTTGCGTTCAAGGGTCCTGATGGCTTTGCAGTGGATCCAACGGCCCAGATTTGTGTGGGTTTAAAATATTTAAGTTATTGTTGAAATTAGTTTGTTTAAATACGTGTAAACTTCAAAAATTCATAACTTTTTCATACGAGGTCGAAAAAATGCAAACTCAGTTGCGTTGGAATCGTATGGACGAGCACTACGCGATGGAGTTGGTTTGGAGTCGTTTGGAGTTAGTGAGAATTTTGGGTAAAATTAAACGCGCGTTTAATTTTATTCGAAATAAAAGCTGAAACGAAATTAAAATCAAGGTGAGAACTTCTCACTCAATCGAATCAGTTTCGATTTTATTTTAAATAGTTAGATTTAAAATATTTGAATGCATGTTTGAATGATGATTGTTATCTATTGATTGTTAAAATAGACATTATGCGCCGTTAGTAAGCGGATGTTATTTATTAAAAACATATACCGCGAATATTTCATAAACAGTGAAATTGGTATTATATATAATAGCAATATATATATATTGGCATATATATATATATTGGAGTTATTGATTTCCCGCATTTTTTGTTTAGCGGATGAGACCCTATTACGCCGTTATTAAGCGGATAATATTTAATAAGAACATATACCGCGATAATTTCGTACTGGAACGAAATTGGTATTGTGCTAATGTTTTTGGATGCAGGAAAACAGGTTGGAGGGATCCAACTGGATTCCTCAACAGTTTTTATTTGATTTCAGATATTTTGATATTTGATGGATTTTCATATTGATATATGATATCGTTGTAGTCGTGATTGACTATTTGGTGTGTTGCATCATTGGACCAAATTTTGGGATTTTAAAATGATTTATAAAGTGATTTTTGAAAATATACTATATTTTTGGAATAGATTCATTTTAAATAAATAAACGTTATAATTTTTAAAGTTATAAAAATTATGATTTTTGTGAAATACAGTTAAAAGCTGATTTTTGGGAATATGATGCTAATGATTTTATAAAATAGTTTAATCGGGATTTCTGAATTTATTATTAAGAGTTTAAATATAGGATTTATAAAATTTGATTATTTTATAAATCAAGAGAATGGGAAATTATAAAGGAATTTAAAGATGTTTTTAAAGAATAATATAAATTGATTTATATTAAGAGATTTATAAATGGACATTTATAAATTGAAATATAGACATTATAAAACGAGTTTTTATAAATGTTTGAATAAAGTGAAGATGAATTTAGTAAATGAATGAAATTTACAGGATTATAAACAGTGATGTTATAAATGGAATTTTATAAACAGTAGGTTTATAAAATTTATAAAGTTATTGAAAGAATGAATTTTGGATAAATAATTGAATCTTATAAGATATAAGATTTATAATTATGAAGTTTAGAGGAACGATTTTGTAAAATAATCGTTTTATAAGTATTTAACTTATAATATGAACTTTTAGTTTATAATTGAGTTATAAACTGAAATAGGTTAATAAAAGAATTTATAAAAAGGAAGCTTTTATAAATAAATAGAAATGGAATTTATAAACGTTGTTTTATAAATTCGCGAATGACTTATTTTGATAAGAAAATTGTTGAAACCTATTAATGGAGTTATATTCACGTTTTTGAATAGTGAATAATCCTTTGAATTAAAATGTATAAAAGGATGAAATGTGTTAACGTAGTATATTCACGTTTTTGAATAGTGAATAAGATGTTAAAGAAATTGTTTTGAATGTGATATTTGAAATAGAATTAAAACGATCTAACGAAGTTTTAATTGTGTTGAGATTCGAAACCATAGATTTCAACATTTATTGTTGAAATAGACGTTTTCGAGAAATGAAAAGGAAATGGTGGACTATAACACTGTTGTTATAGTAAATGATTTCCGAAAGGAAATGTTTTGTATAGTATTGGGATTTATATATCTATTTTAATTTTTGAATCCCTATACTAGTGATTTTGGGTTGTCGTAACGATGTTTTACGTAACATTCGTTTTGGCCCAAATAAATATGTTTATGAGAATGATTTCCTTAAAGAATGAAATATATACTTAATTTCGATTTAAGTATATTGAATATTTTCTAAGTGTTGAAAATAAATAAAATTTGTGGATTACTTATGAATAAATAAGTATGGAAATGTTTTCCAATATAAAGTGAATACTTTGAGAATTTATCTTTTTGAAGATAAATTGAAAATGGATAATTGAAAACGTATATCAATAGATATTGTGAAATGTAAATTCACTAAGGAATTTATAAAAGAAAGTGAAATTAGTTTAAAAATAAATATTGATTTATTTTTGAAGTATTGAAATTACATATCTAGTGAAGATATTTTGGAAAATAAATAATTTGGAAAATTATTTGGAATCTGGTGATGTTGTGCATATCTAGTGATAGTTCAATAGCCGACTATCAATATTTCCCTTTGAATGGGTAATTGATGTGATTTGTTTGAATTTGAATGTCACACTTATTTTTGAATAAGCGCTCACTATTCGGGTTAACCGGGAAAGGACCATGGGGTCGTATAACCCATTCCGAATATGTGATACGTCGTTGTGAATTGCATTGAAGATCGGTGTTGAAGACCCGGTATTTGCGAGAGCGATAGGATGACCTGTCGATTGTCTCTGCACTGAGTTGCAGCGGTATAGAGACTCCCTAAGTGATGGGAAATCCGATCAGGATTGTGAATATCCGGATTGCAAGGACTTCTTTGTAAGTGCCTTCGGTTTTGTTCGATCCCGGAACAAACTTGTATGGATTGTGTGTCTGACATTACAAGTTGAGATATAAAGCCGATTTCATTCAAATATATTTCTGTTGGTGGCGGAGAATTCATTCTTTTAGCTTAACACCCTTCTCTGAGACGTACGAGCTCAGAGGTTATATAGTTGAAGTTATCAGCGATATATTCCCAATTTGGTAATGTGACATGCTGAGTGTTGCTGTAAATGATCATTGTGTTGATTATTGTGATAGGATCGTTTATTTGATCGTCTATCTTGGTGATCATCGTGTTGATCATTTGTTGACCCAAAGCATGGCTTTTGTATAAAGTATGTTTTTGTGGACGTGACTTCGTCGAGCCTCACACCCCGGAAATGGTCAAAACAGGAAAGATGCGGCAAGGTTATGAGGGGTAGCACCCTTTAGGGTATGTACATTTCCTTCTGGATAGAGGTGGTATCATGGTATGGAGCCCAGATATTTAACCTATGTGGTTACTACGAATTTATTACTTTGTGGTTATTGGTTTTCGGGATCCCGTGAGAAAGGTCGTTTACGATCGGGGAATGGCGTGCTCGTGTCAGTAGTTACCCAGTTAGGGTTAACCCGGCCTTGTGTTGGCAGAGTTCCGGTTTGGTTCTCGGGGATGTCTTTCCAGAGGCATTCTCATGTGGCAATGGGAAGTTCCTTGGCCTGACCATTTGTTGGAAATCCAATTCCCAATACGAAACTTGTACGGTATTAGTTGTAGAACCTGCCATTCACTTATGGTGGTCACCACTGTTTGGATGGTAGCTATAGTAGGCATAGATCGAAATGTCTATGTTGGCTAAGATTTATATTCTACTTTCGAAATGAATTTTTCCTACACTATGCACTAATAATAATATCAAATGTTATTTTAATTGCGTATCAAGCATCTTTGACTATCATAAGGAGAAATCTCCTCCGATTCTGCGTTTGCATTGTGTGTGTGTGCGGGAGGCCTTATGGTAGTCTCATTTTTAAAAGCATTGCGAATTAAATTTAAAAAATATTCCTCTATTTTGTTTTCAAAGATAATAAACTGTTTTGAGTTCTCACACCAGTCACATGACTGACTTGGAGTTTATTGTTTTCCTTCCTAAACTCTGGGTGCCCACCAATTTCCACACGGGCAGTCAAGAGTTAAGGTTTATCAGGATATTCTGGATATTCTGGAGTTGCTGGAGGCAAGCTGGATGGCATGGCGTATTACTAGTTATATAGTATTTCTTTTTCCGCTGCACTGTTGTTGTTGTATGATGTTGTACACTCTGATGATATGATGTAATGAAATGTGATGTAATGTAATAACTGATATAGTTCTTTGTTTAAAGATTATTCATTTATTATTATATGTTGTTCCGCTGCGAATTGTGAGATTCTGATGTTGTTCTTGTTTTCTGTTCTGTTCTATTTTCTCTATTTTCTTTCTGTTCTATTTCTCTTTTTCTTCTATTTTAAAAAAATTAAAATTTTCTGTTTTCTTTTCCTCTCCATCTTCTATCTTTTTCTCTTCTCTTTTCCTAAATTCTTCTTTTTAAAAACCCTCAGTGTTCGGTTTTCCGTCGTTCGATTCCTCGGCAGTCGATAAAGTGAGTGTCGATGTCGAATTTTCGGAAGACGAAGAATCGTGTCCTGACAATGTGGTATCAGAGCATATGGTTAAGCGACAACCATGGTTCTGTTGGGTATTACTCATTAGAGATAGAGTCAGTAGTACTCTAGATTGAGTTTGAGTGTAATAATAGCTATGAGAGCGTATTTGTTAGTGAATATAAAATTGTTTTATATTGTGATGATTGGTTTATTGAGTGGCATATGAACCTTCGTCAGCGCGGTCTGTCAAACTATGCCGAAGGGGTTTCTAAACACTTGAATAAAACAATTCGACACAGTATTGATTTTAAAATTGGGTAAATGGAATAATTTTACCTTGATTATATTTTTATATATAAAGAAATAATTTTTCAGAATTATTAAAGTGTATATAAGTTGATTGTTTAGTTGTTTGAATAATCTAAATTAAAGAATAATTGTATAAGCAAAAGAATTATAAGAATTGAATTATAATTAAAGTAATTTACAATTGTGAAATAAACTTATATATATAAGAAGTGAAACTATATGAATATATTTATGAATATGAGTTGAAAGTAAAAGTGAATTTAAAGTTAATTGGAATATAACTTAAGTTGATATGAAATAATGAATATAAGTGTTAATTCATTTAAAATCTAATGTTATTGAAAGTTGAATAGTTGAATGAAAATCAATTAAATTTAACCAATTGTAAGCAAAAGAATTTGGTTGTATTTAATATACATTGATTGTCATATGGTTGTTAGTTGATTGATTGTATATAATTCATTAAGTGTTAATGAAATTGATTTAATAAAATTGGAAGTGAACCAACTTGAATATGAATTAGTGAATATAAACTAATTGAGAATGAATGTTAGTAAAAACATCCAATGTAAATAAATCAAATGTGATTTAAATTGAAAAACCAATTCATTAAATATTAACGAGAATATGAACGAATATTTATTGGTTATGGATGTTAGTTGAATGATAGTTGGTTGATGTTTGAATATAATTGCTTTATTGCAGTTGCTATGTTGGCATATATAGTAATTATGTTGCTATATGTTGTATATTGATACTATTGTCATATATGCATGATTCTCATGTTGTTTGTTGAGTAATTAGTAGGTGCGGATCGCGTTTGCTTCGCATTTGGAGCTCGCTTTTGCGCTATATTAGCCGTATATGCTTGCTAATAAAATGTAAGGTACATATCTCGGATTAAATATCGTACTTTTACACTTTTTTCCCTGCGGGATGCCTCATTACTTGATGAGATGTATATTTGTGATATATATACTGTCATTTTTTTTGGATCGAGCCGCGCAAAGGAGACTGTGGCGAATTTTTCCGAAAATTTAAGGCGTTAGAAAAATTTGAGAAAATTGGAAAATTTTGAAAACTTTAACTTTGATTTTGAAATTGAAAGTTAAATGATATAGTTTGGTTTTGAAAAAGATAACTAAGTATAATTTGAAAACTTAGTAAGGTTATTGTAAGAAGTTTAATTATGAATTATAGAAAGTTAATAAATTCTGTAACCTTTCTTACTTGTAATTTCGAGGACGAAATTCTTTTAAGTGGGGAAGATTGTAACGACCCAGAATTTTTAGAAATTAAAATTTGAATATTTAATTAATTTTAAATATTAATAAGTGAATTTATAAGTCAAATAAATTTTTATTTGAATTATTGGATTTAATTGAATAATTAAATCGATAATTTAATATGTTAAATTATGGAAATAATTGAAAATTGAGTTAAATATGATTGAAAATGATTTTGTAAAATGTTATTTTATCATATGGAAGTTAGAATGATATTTTAGAACTTTTAAAATTGAATTAAGAGTTAATTTGTGAAAATTGAATATTTTAATATTTAATAATCGACTGTAAAATAGTCAATTTTTGAACAGTCTCAGAATTGAACGAAACCAGTTCCATTGGATCCGTAATAGTTAGTTATTACCGGATTTCAAATTTCGTGTCAATCGGAGCTATCGTTTGATCGTGGCAGCTCGAAACGCATCGATTTATTTTTAATTTAAATTTGACGAGTGAAAATAGCCATTTTTCAAAAAGTCTCGGATTTCGACGAAACTAGTTTCATCGGATCCGTAATGTGATATTATAGTAAGGTTTCAAATTTCAAGTCAATTGGATTTACCGTTTGTCCGGTACAAATTAAAACGCCTAGAAAATCGCTTAAATCGGTTTAATTTAAATTGAGCGTTTATAGCCATAACTCGCACAGATGTCCGAATTAGCTTTCGAAACCTGTTCCATTGTGTCCGAAACGCGGGGTAAACCCTAGAAACGCTGGTTACGGCGCGTGAATCGGAGTTCGGAATTTCCGGATGAATAGTGTTCGATTTTCTTCTATAAATAGGCTCATAAATCTAAAAAAATAAAATAAAAAGAGTTTGCAAACCCTAGCCGCCTCCACCTAATACACGGCCAGAAATTAGTTTCGATTCTCCTCCATTATCTTCAAATCTAAGCATTATTTCAAGAATTTATCAACTACAAAGTTATAGAGCACATCAAGATCTACAAGATCAACGGTTGTGATTGGAAACGGAGCTATGGATTGGCTGCAATCGGGGTTTGAAGTGGCCGGCTTGCGCACGCATTTCGAAGAGAGGGGGGTGGCCGAGTGGGTGCGGTCTGAGGGTGGAGGTGGAGTCAGGAGCGAGCTTCGCGATGGTGGTAGTTTGATGGAGTTTAGTCGCTCGAGGAGGTGGCAAAGTTAAACCCTAATCTATAGTGTTGGGTTCGGCCATAACGTGCTCGGCCTGTAGAAGATGAAGAAGGAGGGGAGTTGCGTTCAAGGGTCCTGATGGCTTTGCAGTGGATCCAACGGCCCAGATTTGTGTGGGTTTAAAATATTTAAGTTATTGTTGAAATTAGTTTGTTTAAATACGTGTAAACTTCAAAAATTCATAACTTTTTCATACGAGGTCGAAAAAATGCAAACTCAGTTGCGTTGGAATCGTATGGACGAGCACTACGCGATGGAGTTGGTTTGAAGTCGTTTGGAGTTAGTGAGAATTTTGGGTAAAATTAAACGCGCGTTTAATTTTATTCGAAATAAAAGCTGAAACGAAATTAAAATCAAGGTGAGAACTTCTCACTCAATCGAATCAGTTTCGATTTTATTTTAAATAGTTAGATTTAAAATATTTGAATGCATGTTTGAATGATGATTGTTATCTATTGATTGTTAAAATAGACATTATGCGCCGTTAGTAAGCGGATGTTATTTATTAAAAACATATACCGCGAATATTTCATAAACAGTGAAATTGGTATTATATATAATAGCAATATATATATATTGGCATATGTATATATTGGAGTTATTGATTTCTCGCATTTTTTGTTTAGCGGATGAGACCCTATTACGCCGTTATTAAGCGGATAATATTTAATAAGAACATATACCGCGATAATTTCGTACTGGAACGAAATTGGTATTGTGCTAATGTTTTTGATGCAGGAAAACAGGTTGGAGGGATCCAACTGGATTCCTCAACAGTTTTTATTTGATTTCAGATATTTTGATATTTGATGGATTTTCATATTGATATATGATATCGTTGTAGTCGTGATTGACTATTTGGTGTGTAGCATCATTGGACCAAATTTTGGGATTTTAAAATGATTTATAAAGTGATTTTTGAAAATATACTATATTTTTGGAATAGATTCATTTTAAATAAATAAATGTTATAATTTTTAAAGTTATAAAAATTATGATTTTTGTGAAATACAGTTAAAAGCTGATTTTTGGGAATATGATGCTAATGATTTTATAAAATAGTTTAATCGGGATTTTTGAATTTATTATTAAGAGTTTAAATATAGGATTTATAAAATTTGATTATTTTATAAATCAAGAGAATGGGAAATTATAAAGGAATTTAAAGATGTTTTTAAAGAATAATATAAATTGATTTATATTAAGAGATTTATAAATGGACATTTATAAATTGAAATATAGACATTATAAAACGAGTTTTTATAAGTGTTTGAATAAAGTGAAGATGAATTTAGTAAATGAATGAAATTTACAGGATTATAAACAGTGAAGTTATAAATGGAATTTTATAAACAGTAGGTTTATAAAATTTATAAAGTTATTGAAAGAATGAATTTTGGATAAATAATTGAATCTTATAAGATATAAGATTTATAATTATGAAGTTTAGAGGAACGATTTTGTAAAATAATCGTTTTATAAGTATTTAACTTATAATATGAACTTTTAGTTTATAATTGAGTTATAAACTGAAATAGGTTAATAAAAGAATTTATAAAAAGGAAGCTTTTATAAATAAATAGAAATGGAATTTATAAACGTTGTTTTATAAATTCGCGAATGACTTATTTTGATAAGAAAATTGTTGAAACCTATTAATGGAGTTATATTCACGTTTTTGAATAGTGAATAATCCTTTGAATTAAAATGTATAAAAGGATGAAATGTGTTAACGTAGTATATTCACGTTTTTGAATAGTGAATAAGATGTTAAAGAAATTGTTTTGAATGTGATATTTGAAATAGAATTAAAACGATCTAACGAAGTTTTAATTGTGTTGAGATTCGAAACCATAGATTTTAACATTTATTGTTGAAATAGACGTTTTCGAGAAATGAAAAGGAAATGGTGGACTATAACACTGTTGTTATAGTAAATGATTTCCGAAAGGAAATGTTTTGTATAGTATTGGGATTTATATATCTATTTTAATTTTTGAATCCCTATACTAGTGATTTTGGGTTGTCGTAACGATGTTTTACGTAACATTCGTTTTGGCCCAAATAAATATGTTTATGAGAATGATTTCCTTAAAGAATGAAATATATACTTAATTTCGATTTAAGTATATTGAATATTTTCTAAGTGTTGAAAATAAATAAAATTTGTGGATTACTTATGAATAAATAAGTATGGAAATGTTTTCCAATATAAGGTGAATATTTTGAGAATTTATCTTTTTGAAGATAAATTGAAAATGAATAATTGAAAACGTATATCAATAGATATTGTGAAATGTAAATTCACTAAGGAATTTATAAAAGAAAGTGAAATTAGTTTAAAAATAAATATTGATTTATTTTTGAAGTATTGAAATTATATATCTAGTGAAGATATTTTGGAAAATAAATAATTTGGAAAATTATTTGGAATCTGGTGATGTTGTGCATATCCAGTGATAGTTCAATAGCCGACTATCAATATTTCCCTTTGAATGGGTAATTGATGTGAGTTGTTTGAATTTGAATGCCACACTTATTTTTGAATAAGCGCTCACTATTCGGGTTAACCGGGAAAGGACCATGGGGTCGTATAACCTATTCTGAATATGTGATACGTCGTTGTGAATTGCATTGAAGATCGGTGTTGAAGACCCGGTATTTGCGAGAGCGATAGGATGACCTGTCGATTGTCTCTGCACTGAGTTGCAGCGGTATAGAGACTCCCTAAGTGATGGGAAATCCGATCAGGATTGTGAATATCTGGATTGCAAGGACTTCTTTGTAAGTGCCTTCGGTTTTGTTCGATCCCAGAACAAACTTGTATGGATTGTGTGTCTGACATTACAAGTTGAGATATAAAGCAGATTTCATTCAAATATATTTCTGTTGGTGGCGGAGAATTCATTCTTTTAGCTTAACACCCTTCTCTGAGACGTACGAGCTCAGAGGTTATATAGTTGAAGTTATCAGCGATATATTCCCAATTTGGTAATGTGACATGCTGAGTGTTGCTGTAAATGATCATTGTGTTGATTATTGTGATAGGATCGTTTATTTGATCGTCTATCTTGGTGATCATCGTGTTGATCATTTGTTGATCCAAAGCATGGCTTTTGTATAAAGTATGTTTTTGTGGACGTGACTTCGTCGAGCCTCACACCCCGGAAATGGTCAAAACAGGAAAGATGCGGCAAGGTTATGAGGGGTAGCACCCTTTAGGGTATGTACATTTCCTTCTGGATAGAGGTGGTATCATGGTATGGAGCCCAGATATTTAACCTATGTGGTTACTACGAATTTATTACTTTGTGGTTGTTGGTTTTCGGGATCCCGTGAGAAAGGTCGTTTACGATCGGGGAATGGCGTGCTCGTGTCAGTAGTTACCCAGTTAGGGGTAACCCGGCCTTGTGTTGGCAGAGTTCCGGTTTGGTTCTCGGGGATGTCTTTCCAGAGGCATTCTCATGTGGCAATGGGAAGTTCCTTGGCCTGACCATTTGTTGGAAATCCAATTCCCAATACGAAACTTGTACGGTATTAGTTGTAGAACCTGCCATTCACTTATGGTGGTCACCACTGTTTGGATGGTAGCTATAGTAGGCATAGTTCGAAATGTCTATGTTGGCTAAGATTTATATTCTACTTTCGAAATGAATTTTTCCTACACTATGCACTAATAATAATATCAAATGTTATTTTAATTGCGTATCAAGCATCTTTGACTATCATAAGGAGAAATCTCCTCCGATTCTGCGTTTGCATTGTGTGTGTGTGTGCGGGAGGCCTTATGGTAGTCTCATTTTTAAAAGCATTGCGAATTAAATTTAAAAAATATTCCTCTATTTTGTTTTCAAAGATAATAAACTGTTTTGAGTTCTCACACCAGTCACATGACTGACTTGGAGTTTATTGTTTTCCTTCCTAAACTCTGGGTGCCCACCAATTTCCACACGGGCAGTCAAGAGTTAAGGTTTATCAGGATATTCTGGATATTCTGGAGTTGCTGGAGGCAAGCTGGATGGCATGGCGTATTACTAGTTATATAGTATTTCTTTTTCCGCTGCACTGTTGTTGTTGTATGATGTTGTACACTCTGATGATATGATGTAATGAAATGTGATGTAATGTAATAACTGATATAGTTCTTTGTTTAAAGATTATTCATTTATTATTATATGTTGTTCCGCTGCGAATTGTGAGATTCTGATGTTGTTCTTGTTTTCTGTTCTGTTCTATTTTCTCTATTTTCTTTCTGTTCTATTTCTCTTTTTCTTCTATTTTAAAAAAATTAAAATTTTCTGTTTTCTTTTCCTCTCCATCTTCTATCTTTTTATCTTCTCTTTTCCTAAATTCTTCTTTTTAAAAACCCTCAGTGTTCGGTTTTCCGTCGTTCGATTCCTCGGCAGTCGATAAAGTGAGTGTCGATGTCGAATTTTCGGAAGACGAAGAATCGTGTCCTGACATAACGCATAGCAGCTACTACCGCCCACCTCGTGACACACTCCCAAATCAAAGGGTGCACCCAATCAAATCACAAAAGCAATAGAATGGTATCGAAGAAATGTGTCCGATAGGAGGAATGACCTCACTTGGCCTGGCGTGGCTCCTGTTTTAGCTGCATCAAGCTGACTTACGGGAGTCAAGGCTATGTAAATACCATATAGAATCGCCACCAAACCATCCTACTTCATTCTGGAATCTCCACCACGTACACAGTTGTTAAAGTGGTTTTCGGTATTGGCAGGGAGTATGACAATATCCGATCCCGGTCTCTTACACAACCAATAGTTATTCTAACACCACATTCATTTCAAAATAGTTTATACTTTAAAACCAAAATATCATTTCCATTTCAAAGCCATATCAATACGATATCGTTTTCACTTCAAATATATCCATTTCCAAAATCATAACACTTTAAAAGTATAGCACTATCGAAATCGTAAGCCCTTTAAAAATCATAACACGTTGGAAATTATAACACTTTGAAAACTTAACTTCCAAATCATAACATTTTTCTCTTGAATAGTTTAGATATTAAAAATAGTATATATAATAAAATAGTTTATAAAATAAAATAGTTTATATAAAATGATTTATATTAAAAAATTCAAATAATTTATAAAGTAAAATATATAAATAGCTTAAATATAATTTAAAGATACTTTATATAAATAAATAGCTTCCTCGAATTTCACAAATCAATTCAAATCAACTCGAATTCAAAAATTCAAATTTAATTCAATTTCAATTCACAAATTTCAACTCAATTCAGCTTCTCAATAAACCGTTTCAAATTATATCGATTTCAAATACAGATTTGAATCACAAAATAAACCATTTCAATTTCAATATATTTCAAAGTTTTAGATATTCAACCTTTCAAAACTAAATTTGATAATTTCATTTATATCTCAGTTTAACTTCATTAATATTTAATTTTGAATATTCACTTAATAAAATCCAATATCATCTAAATAAAATCCTAAATTTCAAATGAACTAAATATTTCCTTCAATTTATTTAACTTGAAATATTCATTTAATCACTTTAAATCAAAATCAATTTATAAATTATATCTTTAAAATCTTAATTTAATAAGTTTCAAATCGGTTTTATTTTAGTAAAATTCAAATTAATTTCTATTTCTCTTTCCAACTTAATTTATTAAAATTATTGTAAAATCTATATTATAATATAATATCTAAAAACCAATATTTATTGAAACTACATATATTTCTTTTCAAAAACCTTAGAAATCATTTTCAAAATATATATATATATATATACCAACGGTGTCTGTATATAATTTTCTATCCTATAGTCAAGTGATATAGATATTTATCATTTCAATCTGCAATTTAAATATCTACGGGTATATATCTTTTCAACCCGCAATTTCAAATTCAATTCAATGAAAATCACTTGGGTTTATCATTTCAAACCATAACGATTTTTTCCTTATTCTACTAGATTGTTTGGGTATGTATCATTTCAACCCATAGGGAATTTTATACTAACAGGGAACTTGCAGAGTAGGAACAGTTATGATAATAATATAACATATCAACACAGACATATATCATCAATAATAGATAAAGTATAATAACATATCATGGTGTCAAATGTCACAGGTGAACAGCTACAGATAACGGCATATCATATATATAACAGTTAAAATAACTAGCAACAACATAGTTCAATTGTCGTCCCAAATGAAACCAAATTTAATAGATATAAGAACGTTAATCGTGAGTGATTGCTCACCTTTCGGGGCTAGAGAGGATAGACAATGAAATTGAGTTACGAAATGCAAGCACAACTTCCAAAGCAAAGCTAGATTGGCACGAATTTGATGGACAAAGCTGATAGATAGGAATCAACGAGAAAAAATCAATCAGTTTGATAGAAATAGAATATATGTATATTATTATATTCTTTTCTCTTCTTGAAATCAACAATTTAATTTAAATCATAACTTATATATAAAACTAACATATGTAAATTTCTATATATAAATCTACATAAGTATAAAACTTTGGAATCAACGATATATATATATATATATATATATATATACGGTACTACCTTTAAAATGTTATATTCTATAAAATTCGTAAACCAATAATAGGATATGTATATATATAACACTAATATAAACTGACATTCAGACTTGACTTTATATATATATATATATATATATATATATATATAGGTGCTAGAAAACCATACTTAAAAATATATATAAGCTGTCATTATACTTATATGACTAACCAAAAATACATATGCAGGCTCTATAACTATACAGACCATCACTATAGATATAAATTGAATTCTGGATATACAAACTCTGATATGCAAACACTATTATTCATAAAATACAGCTATATATGCAGACGAAAATTTTCTAGAAAACAGAGCATATATATATATATATATATATATATATATATATATATATGTTAGTAAATTCGTACAATCTATTCAAAGCATAAATAAAAATTTAAATAAATAAACCTGTGATATATACATATACATATACATACATACATACATATATATATATATATATATATATATATATATATGTGTATTACCAAACAAAAACATAAGAGTATATATACATATACATATCTATATTACTGTATTACACATATATAAAAATATAAACTTATGTACTTTATAAACATTATATACATTGTATATATATATAAACTGTTTTATCTATAAACAAACTCATAGACATATAAACACACTTTAATATAGAACGTATATATGTAATGGAATATACAATACTGTAAAATTATAGAAACTAAACTTACATAATCCAACAAGTATATAAACTATAGTCGAACAATAATTTATATATACAAATATATAAACTGCACCCATGCATACTTATCTGAAAAGAGATCTACAAACTAAATTTATATCAACATAATATATATATAATATGCGTATAACCAACATGTGTAAACTAATATATAACAGCAACCATTGCATACTTGTAAAACTTAACAACTAACATATTAATGTATATATTGTAAGCACGATATATATATACCGATATGATTATACACGTATACATTGTATAATAGGCTCTAATTTATTATATAAACAAACACACACATATATATATATATATATTAAACAGTAAATTATGTATATACACGTATATAAATAAACTAATGTATATAACATATAATAACTAAACTTATATAAACTTCATATATATCATCAAAACTTATACATACACACACACACACACACACACACACACACACAAAAAAAAAAACCAAACTCATATACATAAACAAATATATACTTACATATGCTAACAAATCATGTAGATAACGAAAAATAGCAGATAGTTAGCTATCTATAACAAGGTGAACAAAGTATAGATATAATTTATAGAACAGAGAAGGCTCTCGTACGGTGATGAGCTGGTTCGAGCTTTGGTAGGGAGGCACTGATGGGTATTAGCCTTGCGGGTTGTGGCTGTTCGACGAGGTGCTACTATGGTGGGAGATTGATGGGTTCAGGGGCGCCGAGGTGAGGCAGGGTGAGAGAAAGAGAGGGTGAGTGGTTGGAGGCTTGGAGGCTTGAAGAGAAGCAAGGCTAAGGAGGAGGAGGAGCTAGGTAGGGCGACCGAACATGGAGGGTATGGGCTGCGTGAGAGGCGAGTGGAGTTTTAGAGGTGAACGTGTTCGATGTTGAAGGGATAGAGAGGGTTACCTTCGATACAGGGGGAAAATTTGGGTTTGGGTTGAAAGTGGGGAAACACGGCGAAAATGATAAAGGAAAAAAATACGAAGGAGAAGAAATGCTACAGAGGAAATGAAACTTACTTTATTTTTCTCTAAAGATGAGCAGAGAGCATCACAATTGAAAGGCATACAATATAAATACATATAACAAATGAAAACATAACAGGAGGACTTTTGATTCCCATAAATAATTAAAGCAATTAAATTTGTTTGGGCAGCACGTTTCAATTTTTTAAGTTGAAGGAAAGTGTAAGGTCACAATTTATGGTACCGTTACAACGAACCATTTAATCGCTTCCGTCGCATACTGGACCTCAAAATACAGAAATAAATATACCATGGAGATCAATATGACGAGACGAACAGAATGATACATAGATATCAATGATACGATTGAATTATAAAAATTTTAATTTCTGCTACCGGAAATGCTGCAAAATTATAGAAAATAAGATAAACGGAGCTAGAGAGAATCAAATTTGAAGAAACGAATTAGGATGTCGCACTCAGAACATCATTTACAAATTTTGCATACAATATTCAAATTTCGAAAATATTTTATTTCCATCAAATCAACTGATTTAAATTGAAATAAAATTTCATAAGAAAATAAACTTCCATATTATCTTATGAAAATTTGATATTTGCTATGTTAAAATAGACGTATTAAAAATATCAAATTCTTATTTCTAAATTTTATTATTTAAATTTTCACAAAAATTCAGTTAAAAACATAAATAAAGCTGTTAAAATTTACGGGTCGTTACACTCTCTCCCACACAAAACTTTTCGTCCCCGAAAAGGAAGGAGGTAGGAGGATAGAAACAACCAGAAGAAAGAAAGATTTGAAATACAAAATAAACAATTAACTTAAACCCATATAAATTCCATTTATTTTAAAATTTGTTTATATTCAATTAGTTGATTTCAATTCATTTTATTTAATCAATCAAATCTATTGTGTTCACATTTGATTGGTTTCATTTCCATATATTTTTATTCAATTGATTTGTTTACCATTTGTTAACATTTATTACAAAAGTTTCGCAACAAAATTTGTTTTATTTTACTCATCTAGTAATTTATTTGATCAACCATAGTTAATTCTACCTTAACATTCAACTTCAACTATTCAAAACCATATAGATTTTAATTCTAGACAAATTAATATTCAACAATTTGGTTTAATATTCAACAATTTGGTTTAATCCATTTTATTCGGCTAATAAATGGTTGTTCAATTTAAAATTGATTTTCTTTCATTTTATCAACATTTCTTTCAAACAAATTCATTTTTAAATTAACTTGTTTATTTTATCCATTTATCTTCAGCTAAGTTGGTTCCACTAAAATTCAAGTTCACTATTCTTAAATTCATATTTATTTTCTTCAACAGCATCCTTTTTCTCATTTAATTTATTCCACCTGACATAATTTACAACATACATTAAATGTATAGACATTTTATAACCATACATGATTCACCAAATTAATTCTCCCTTTTATTATTCAATTTAATATCTGCAACTTCCCTTAACAAAATATCATTTTGATAACCTATTACTTATATCATAGTGTATTATCCAATTACATTCCAATTACATTCAAAAAATTTAGGTAATTTATAAATGTTTGTGTGTGCAATTAAATACTATACAAATTTTCCTTCTATCTATAATATTTATATTAAGCCAGGTTTTAGTTTGAACAATTTATTACTTAAGTTTTCTTCTTGTACAACCCTATTATATCCTAACATTTTAACTTTTTGAATATTTTAAGCAAGTTGTGACGACCGCCCATGACTCCTGCACCAAAACAAGGAAATAGTGCGCTGAAAGGCGTGCCAGGTAGCCATGGACGATAGTCAGGGTAAAATAAAACAGCAAACTCTATCGTACAACTCACAGCGCATGGATAAAATACAATAGAGAAATATATAGTGAAGCTCCATAACAGAAAAATCATCATATAAGCATCGTAGTAGTTTTATACAAACATGAATCATCCATACATCAAAGCCTCACTACAAACACTCAATCAGATATAACAGCGGAACACCCAGTACATATAGTAAGAAAACTAGTATGCAAAGCTTCCTGCTCGTCTTCGTCATCATCAGCGTAGATCTCTAAGAACAGCACCTGTCACCTGCTACCTAGTCTGCCCATCCCAACATGGATGAACAGCCCAAGGTAATAAGAGGAGACATAAAACCTTGAGTCAGACAAAGTCTTAGTGAGCAGTAAATCAACTATCAAACATACCAAAAGAGCATAAAGGATAAAAGGAATAGGAACCAAACCATCCCACTCCACCTCTTTCTACAGTGATAGCCCCCAGACACACACCAAGGAGAAGTAAGCATAACATAGCAGATAATTAAGGTAATGCAATAATCACTCGAGTCAAGGGCGATGTTTTCCAAATACAAACCCCCAAGGCCTAAACCAAGATCAGATAAGCACCTAGAAAATACCGCTCTTGAGACCGAATGATGATACAACCAAACGTCCAAACATCCATGACTCTGGCTATCACTGTTATCCTTGCTTTGATTTCATCGTTGATTGAATGACTATCCGTCAAGGGCTAATGGTAACCCCGGTTCTAGGCATAGCTCCGCACGTCATCGTGACCCGTGCCTAGGACTTACCTACTCTGCCCAGAGTACTCAACTACCTACCTGTAGTCTTTTGGGTGTCCCGACTACCTGCCTGTAGTCGTTATGGGCGCCCCATGTACTCTTGCTTTTGAGCATGCTAGAACCTTCAACAACGATGAGATCCAAGCCTCCTAGTCATCCTCCTTGACGACTATCCTCATACTAGCTCAAGCTACCTCTCGAGCAATCCATTATCAACCAACTCGAACCATCCCTCGAGTCATCAACATGCTTGGAATGATCCCTGCCTGGATTACGCCAAGTCTACATCACATCGTACTTCGCTTTATCACACCATAGCAAAGTCTCAACTCAACAACATGGTTTGCCTCATCGTATCATGGCAAAGTTCCATCTCAACATCATCCAATCCATACATATGAGCTTCAACATCCACCTCATATGCCTTTAGCAGCTTTCACCATTCAAGAGCCTCTTCTGTAGCTTTTGAATCATCTTTGACCATACTTGTCCACATCTATCAACTAGATAGCTCATTCACAACAATCAATCAAGGCAAACCTTAATCCAAACAAATACGTATTCAATCAAGATCTAATTAGGCATTTATAACTAAAATGGCAATTTCGTAAATAAATGAGCATAGAACTAACATACATGAATCATGGGTTTTTAGCATAGATCTAGCAAATATAAAACATGGGTTTTGTTTCTATAACTTAATAAATGAACTTGCATAGGTAAACATCTTCACAAACAATGGATCTATACTTGGATCTAAGGAAAATGCACAAAATTACTATCTACAACACTCCAACAAACCACCAATCCAATATACTCCTTTGGGTCCGCGTGAGAGATAACCACCACTCACCAAATCACCCAAACACCTCAAAAACTAAACACTTCAGATCTGGACAGCGGAGATCAAGGCTTGATCCGGCAACATCTCGCTTCAATCGATGAAATCTAGCTCCAACGGATGAAGATCTTCAACTTTGGCACTTGAATCTTTGATCTCGATCTTCGATCTTGGATGGATGTTAGAACTAGATTGGAATAGAGAAAAGAAAATGAAAAAAAATGTTGTAGTCGAGCTCTCAAAATGGCAGCACTTCGTCGCTTCAAAAACCGGTGCCAAAAAGTGAGCCAAACCCCTCTATTTATAGGCTGAAAACCCCTTAGGTCGTCCAGGCCTTATAACTCGTTCTCGGTCTTAGGTCGTCGCCGACCTAAAATCCCCGACCTATCATAGGTCGTCACCGACCTATCTACCTCACGACCCAACGGTCTAAACAAACTCCACGACACACGACTCAAGAACCCAAGGCCGACCTAACTATAAGTCGACTCAACCAATCACACGACCTACCGACTTAACCAAACCCAGGGTCACACGAGTTAACACACGGCCGACCTAATTCCTGCGACCTAAAACACTGCCGACCTAAAGACTCCAGCGACTTACTAGGTCCGACCTAACTCTTATGCGACCTAACAAACCAGGCCGACTCAATGACCTAAGCCCCCAACGACTCATCGTGCTTGCCGACCTATCCCCCTAGCGACCTAACGCTATCCCTTAGGTCGTTCAACGACCTATCTATACACAGCAACTCTAGGTCGCTAGTCCCCCTAAGTCGGTCAAATACTTATGTTGGTTCAATACCTTAGGTCGTTAACCCGTTCGACCGACTCATCCCTAGGTCGCTCCTTTCCCTAACTCGCTCACATGACCTAAGACACTAAGTTGGTCACGACTCAACTCCGAACCCTCAACCTGAGCCTCTATACGAGTTAACCCTTAACTCATTTTAACACTAAGTCGGCAGCTTTCTTAAGTCGTTCAAACGACTTATCAACAATACGACTTAGGCTAGAAACAACATAAACAATACTAACGACCTGTAAATCCTACGATTTATCAACACGTAAAATACGGGTCGTTACATTCTCTCCCCCTTAGGAATTTCGCCCCCGAAATTCCAAGCAAACATCAGCCATCAAAATTATTCCGCATGCCTACCATCCTTAGCAATCAACAAACCATGCATCCAATTCTAGCCTAGCATGCAGAATTCTAAAACTTAGAACAAGCTACAAATTCATGAGATGTCACGACACCTTAGGGCCATACCTTGAAGAGTTCTGGATGAGCTGCCTTCATCCTCTCTTCCTCCTCCCACGTACAGTCGTTAACATCATCACTCCATTGTATCTTGAGCAACGTAATCGTCTTCCTCCTAAGCTGTTTCGTATCGGTTTCAACAATACGAAGCGGCTTACGAGGTCTCGTAACCACTGGATCAACCTCTAAGTCTTCACAGCTATCAGCAGAAACCACAGCAGTTGGGTCATGCACATACTTCCGTAGATAAGATACATGAAAGACATTGTGCACACCCGCCATCTTTTCCGGTAACTCCAACCTGTAAGCGAGTTTTCCAATTCGTTCGATAATCGGGAATGGTCCAACAAATCTCGGAATTAACTTTCCTTTCTTCCCAAATCTAATAGCACTCTTCAATGGAGAAATCTTCACAAAAACCATCTCTCCTACATCGAATTCCAAATCCTTACGACGATTATCGGCATAACTTTTCTGACGATTTTGGGCTGCTTTCATTCGTTGCCGAATGATCTCTATACAATCCGAAGTCTGTCGAATCATCTCTGGCCCAAGTATCATTTTTTCTCCAGTTTCCAACCAACATGTCGGAGAGTTACACGGTCTTCCATACAATGCCTCATATGGTGCCATACCAATACTCGACTGATAACTGTTATTATATGCAAACTCCACCAAATGAAGATGATCTTCCCATGATCCTCCGAAGTCCAAAACACATGCTCTAAGGAGATCTTCCAAAACTCGGTTGACTCTCTCAGTCCGACCATCTGTTTGAGGGTGATAAGCTGTACTCAAACACAACTCGGTTCCCAAAACTTCCTGGAAGCTCTTCCAAAATCCACTAGTGAACAATGGGTCTCGATCGCTCACTATATTCTTCGGAACACCATGGAATCGAACTATCCACTTAACATAAAGCTCAGCCAGCTTCGATGCAGTCCTAGTCGATCGAACAGGAATGAATCTTGCACTCTTAGTCAACCGATCTACTATGACCCAAATTTCTTCATTTCCTGCCCTGGTCCTAGGTAGACCATCGATAAAATCCATCGATATCTGCTCCCACTTCCATGTAGGAACCTCTAATGGCTGAAGTAATCCACTGGGCTTCTTCTGCTCAGCTTTCACCAACTGGCAGTTCATACACTTGGAAATAAAATTTCCAACATCCTTCTTCATGCCTTCCCAGTAGTAAGTTCTCTTCATATCCCGATACATCTTATTCCCACCTGGATGAATTGTCAACTTCGAGTGATGACCTTCCCTCAGAACTTCATCTCTCAATCCATCAATGTCGGGAACAACCAATCGTCCTTGCTTCCGAAGCCAACCCTCTCGATCGACCTCAAATCCCTTATTCTTCTCTGGGTCCAATCCGGATTCCAAATCTCGGATAATCTTAACAAGCCTATCATCTCTCTTTTGGTTCTCGCCAATCCTTTCCACAAGAGTAGGTCTTATCGATAAGTTTGCCAACATTTCAGGTTCCAACTCACATCTGGGCCTGAAATCAAATCCAGCCAAATACTCAAGGTTCTTCCATTCCGAAAACATGGCTCCCAAACCTGCATGTCTTCGACTTAACGCATCAGCCACCGCGTTACCTTTTCCCGGAGTATAGGCTATACCAAAATCATAAGATGCTAAGAACTCTAGCCATCTTTGCTGTCGAAGATTCAAATCCTTTTGGGAGAACAGATACTTCAACGACTTATGATCTGTAAATAACTCAAATCTAACTCCCAATAGATAGTGTCTCCACATCTTCAAAGCAACACAATCGCTGCTAACCCCAAATCATGAGTCGGATAATTCCTTTCATGCGGCTTCAGTTGTCGACTAGCATACGCAACAACTTTATCCTTCTGCATTAGCACTGCTCCAAGTCCAGTGCCACATGCATCGGTGTAAACCACCATCTCATCATTCCCGCTTGGAATAGTCAAGACAGGAGCACTCGTCAGTCGCTCTTTCAGGATTACGAAAGCTTGCTCACACTTATCATCCCATTTGAACACTTGGTTCTTCTTCGTCAATCCTGTCAACGGTGCAGCTATCTTGGAAAAGTCTTTGATAAACCGACGATAATATCCTGCTAATCCAAGAAAACTTCTTACTTCAGATGCATTCTTAGGTCTTACCCAATCCTGGATTGCTGCCACCTTAGCGGGATCAACCGCTACTCCATTTTCAGAGATAACATGGCCTAAGAACCTCACTTCACTCTTCCAGAAGTGACACTTTGAAAACTTAGCCTTCAGCTGATGTTTCCGCAAGATTTCCAAAACAATCCTCAAGTGTGTCTTGTGCTCTTCTTCAGTTCTGGAATAAACCAAAATATCATCCACGAATACAAGCACGAACTTATTCAACTAATCTCTGAATACTCTATTCATAAGATCCACAAAATATGCTGGTGCGTTAGTCAACCCAAACGGCATTACCAGCCACTCATAAAACCCGGATGGTGTCCTAAAAGCAGTCTTCGGCACACTATCCTTCGCCACTCTCAATTGGTGAAATCCCGTTGCCAAATCCATCTGAGAAAACACCTTAGCCTCGTGAAGCTGATCAAACAAGTCATCTATTCTCGGCAATGGATACTTGTTCTTTTTAGTCAACTTATTTAGCTCACGATAATCCACACACAACCTCAACGATCCATCCGCTTTGGTTGCGAACACAACTGGTGCACCCCATTCAGACACACTTCTCCGAATGAATCCTTTCCGTAAAAGGTCATCAACTTGCACCTTCAGCTCTTGCTGCTCCCTCGGTGCCATCCGCCTAAGAGGCATAACAACAGGTCTGGCTCCCTCAACTAGATCGATACGAAACTCGATCTCCCTATGCGGCGGCAACCCTTTGACTTCGTCAAAGACATCCTCAAATCCATTCACAATAGACACCGATGACAGTCCATCCCGTGGAACAACCAGCGAATACATGAAGCTCATGAAGACGCCTTCCTCATGCTTACATCGTATCACAACCTTTCGCCCTTCCACATTCCCGACTGTCACCTCCAGCCTCTCACAATCAATCCTAGCCGCATACTTCCTAAGCCAGTCCATACCCAAAATAATTCCGAATCCCGCAAAGTTCAGAACAAAGCAATCACAAACAAACGAGCAATCATGACTCGACACAACTAGACCACGGCATATCATACACAAACATGACGAACCCCCGACTGGATTAGTCACAACCAATGGCCTATCAACAATATCCGGTTTCAAACCTAACCGGCCTACCAAATCATCACAAACAAAAGAATGCGACGCTCCAGTATCAAACAACACTCTAACTGGAACACCACAAAGAGAAAGAGTACCTTGAACTACCACACTCTTCCCCTTCTCTTCAGCTGTAGGAGCTTTTGAAGACGACGGCACAGCTCCCAAAGCATAAGCTTGCACAATCTGCCTATCTTTCCTCGGCTCTGGGCAATCCTTCTTGATATGTCCCAGCTTATCACAGTTGTAACACTTTCCCGGCACCTTGGGATTCTTACAATCTTTGTAAAGATGGCCCTTCTGCTGGCAGTTATAGCAAGTCACTTCGCTCTTCGGCTTCTTCTGGCCATCTTTTCCCTTCTGTTGCTGCTGCTTCCTCTTCTTGTTTCCATTTTGCTGGGGTTTAGATCCTTCCTTGGTTACAGAAACAACAGAACTTTCCCTAGGAAACAGACTCTCATGCCTAAGAGCTTTCTCCACCAGCTTCTCAAATGGATCGTCCAAATGATCCACTAACTGCCTCCCAAGATAAGCATCCAGACCAGTCACAAACTTTTCGTTCTTCTGGTAGGGAGAATCAATATACGATCTGGCATACTTGGACAAGGCTTCAAACTCGGAAATATACTCAAGAACAGGCCTCCCACCTTGCTTGAGCTCTACAAACCTTTTGAACAAAGCAGACTTCTGAGCAGTAGAGATGAACTTGGCTTCAAATTTAACTTGGAATTGCTCCCAAGTAATCTCTTCTTCTGAAGTATCTATGGTGATAGAATTCCACCAATCAGCAGCTCTTCCCTGAAGCTGTCTCGATGCAAGCTTCCTCTTGGTTGCATCCTCAATTCCCAAGTCCCCAAAGATTCTTCGGCAAGCCTCAATCCATCTCTGCACTTCAATAGTCGACTCTGTCCCCAAGAAAGCTTTTCCTCCAAGAGAAGTATAATCCTTGCAAAGCTTGGCAAAATCCACCGGTCTTGGAGCTTGGACTTGAACTCCAACATCTACAGATGGCCCTGGAGCTGGTATCCTTCTCATGATCGAAGTCATCATCGCTTCGAACATAGTTCCATAATCAACCGCTCCTTCAGTAGCACGGCTTTCCCTTGCAGCTGGTCTTCCTCTTCGACTCATCCTTATTATCTGTAAAAAGAATGATTAGAACACCTTAAGTAACAACTGCATAAGGAGTTCAAATCCTTCTAAACTACTATATTATATATAGTAATCATCCATCAAAATACAATTACGTCTCTCATACGTAGTTGCGTCAGCGAGCGTTGGCTAAAATCGATTAACCAAAGCTCTGATACCAAATGTGACGACCGCCCATGACTCCTGCACCAAAACAAGGAAATAGTGCGCTGAAAGGCGTGCCAGGTAGCCATGGACGATAGTCAGGGTAAAATAAAACAGCAAACTCTATCGTACAACTCACAGCGCATGGATAAAATACAATAGAGAAATATATAGTGAAGCTCCATAACAGAAAAATCATCATATAAGCATCGTAGTAGTTTTATACAAACATGAATCATCCATACATCAAAGCCTCACTACAAACACTCAATCAGATATAACAGCGGAACACCCAGTACATATAGTAAGAAAACTAGTATGCAAAGCTTCCTGCTCGTCTTCGTCATCATCAGCGTAGATCTCTAAGAACAGCACATGTCACCTGCTACCTAGTCTGCCCATCCCAACATGGATGAACAGCCCAAGGTAATAAGAGGAGACATAAAACCTTGAGTCAGACAAAGTCTTAGTGAGCAGTAAATCAACTATCAAACATACCAAAAGAGCATAAAGGATAAAAGGAATAGGAACCAAACCATCCCACTCCACCTCTTTCTACAGTGATAGCCCCCAGACACACACCAAGGAGAAGTAAGCATAACATAACAGATAATTAAGGTAAAGCAATAATCACTCGAGTCAAGGGCGATGTTTTCCAAATACAAACCCCCAAGGCCTAAACCAAGATCAGATAAGCACCTAGAAAATACCGCTCTTGAGACCGAATGATGATACAACCAAACATCCAAACATCCATGACTCTGGCTATCACTGTTATCCTTGCTTTGATTTCACCGTTGATTGAATGACTATCCGTCAAGGGCTAATGGTAACCCCGGTTCTAGGCATAGCTCCGCACGTCATCGTGACCCGTGCCTAGGACTTACCTACTCTGCCCAGAGTACTCAACTACCTACCTGTAGTCTTTTGGGTGTCCCGACTACCTGCCTGTAGTCGTTATGGGCGCCCCATGTACTCTTGCTTTTGAGCATGCTAGAACCTTCAACAACGATGAGATCCAAGCCTCCTAGTCATCCTCCTTGACGACTATCCTCATACTAGCTCAAGCTACCTCTCGAGCAATCCATTATCAACCAACTCGAACCATCCCTCGAGTCATCAACATGCTTGGAATGATCCCTGCCTGGATTACGCCAAGTCTACATCACATCGTACTTCGCTTTATCACACCATAGCAAAGTCTCAACTCAACAACATGGTTTGCCTCATCGCATCATGGCAAAGTTCCATCTCAACATCATCCAATCCATACATATGAGCTTCAACATCCACCTCATATGCCTTTAGCAGCTTTCACCATTCAAGAGCCTCTTCTGTAGCTTTTGAATCATCTTTGACCATACTTGTCCACATCTATCAACTAGATAGCTCATTCACAACAATCAATCAAGGCAAACCTTAATCCAAACAAATACGTATTCAATCAAGATCTAATTAGGCATTTATAACTAAAATGGCAATTTCGTAAATAAATGAGCATAGAACTAACATACATGAATCATGGGTTTTTAGCATAGATCTAGCAAATATAAAACATGGGTTTTGTTTCTATAACTTAATAAATGAACTTGCATAGGTAAACATCTTCACAAACAATGGATCTATACTTGGATCTAAGGAAAATGCACAAAATTACTATCTACAACACTCCAACAAACCACCAATCCAATATACTCCTTTGGGTCCGCGTGAGAGATAACCACCACTCACCAAATCACCCAAACACCTCAAAAACTAAACACTTCAGATCTGGACAGCGGAGATCAAGGCTTGATCCGGCAACATCTCGCTTCAATCGATGAAATCTAGCTCCAACGGATGAAGATCTTCAACTTTGGCACTTGAATCTTTGATCTCGATCTTCGATCTTGGATGGATGTTAGAACTAGATTGGAATAGAGAAAAGAAAATGAAAAAAAATGTTGTAGTCGAGCTCTCAAAATGGCAGCACTTCGTCGCTTCAAAAACCGGTGCCAAAAAGTGAGCCAAACCCCTCTATTTATAGGCTGAAAACCCCTTAGGTCGTCCAGGCCTTATAACTCGTTCTCGGTCTTAGGTCGTCGCCGACCTAAAATCCCCGACCTATCATAGGTCGTCACCGACCTATCTACCTCACGACCCAACGGTCTAAACAAACTCCACGACACACGACTCAAGAACCCAAGGCCGACCTAACTATAAGTCGACTCAACCAATCACACGACCTACCGACTTAACCAAACCCAGGGTCACACGAGTTAACACACGGCCGACCTAATTCCTGCGACCTAAAACACTGCCGACCTAAAGACTCCAGCGACTTACTAGGTCCGACCTAACTCTTATGCGACCTAACAAACCAGGCCGACTCAATGACCTAAGCCCCCAACGACTCATCGTGCTTGCCGACCTATCCCCCTAGCGACCTAACGCTATCCCTTAGGTCGTTCAACGACCTATCTATACACAGCAACTCTAGGTCGCTAGTCCCCCTAAGTCGGTCAAATATTTATGTTGGTTCAATACCTTAGGTCGTTAACCCGTTCGACCGACTCATCCCTAGGTCGCTCCTTTCCCTAACTCGCTCACATGACCTAAGACACTAAGTTGGTCACGACTCAACTCCGAACCCTCAACCTGAGCCTCTATACGAGTTAACCCTTAACTCGTTTTAACACTAAATCGGCAGCTTTCTTAAGTCGTTCAAATGACTTATCAACAATACGACTTAGGCTAGAAACAACATAAACAATACTAACGACCTGTAAATCCTACGATTTATCAACACGTAAAATACGGGTCGTTACACAAGTTGTATATATTAGAATGTAATTCAGTGTTATACAAATAAATGTGTTCAAATTTAACTATTTCAAATTGATTAAACTTCATTCATCATTTCAGATATTCCGATTATTCAAATGTTTCAATAATTGAAACCATTTCTTAACATAAAACTTAAGATTCAAAGTTTTTGGTTTCACTTCAAATTATTTTAAAACAATTATATAATATATATTATATAAATCAAATCATATTCAAGAATTTCAAATCAAATCCATTTTTCAAAACAAAAATGTAGCAAAGCTACTAACTCATTTCTCCTACTTTGAAACTCGAAAATGAATGTCGATGATGCTGCAGTCATCACCGAAATTATTTTCCAACGATAATGGAGGAGAGTACATGTTTAAACTTTAAAATTATTCTTTTGAAACAATTTCTACTCTAAAATACTTTTATATAATAATACTTTTCAAAACCTTAAAACCAAACTTTGAAATATACCGGGAATTCAATTCTCAAATCCTTATTTTAAATTGATTTCGTTTTCAAATCTAATTTATGAACCGTGCTTTAAAATTTCATTTCCCTATAATATACAATAATAGTTAATGGTTTAGAAATGTTAATAAAACAATAAATTAAATTTTTAGCATTATCATTTCTAACAACCATTTCATTTAGCTATTCAATTTCAGAAAATTTACATATATATATGTGTGTGTGTATATATATAATATAATCAAAATTATTAATTTTGAAAACATTATTGTGTCAATTTACTATGTTCAAGGGTTGTGGAATTCCTATTGATAGTGTTGATTAGATGAATCGATCGGAACCCCAAATTCAAACTTAACAACTCAAAGAGCACACTATAAAACATTTTTATATTAATTACAAATACACTCCCTCGCTCGATGATACAAGAATGGATTTTAAAGCAAGGATAGAGATCCAAATTAGAGGGACATTAATCAAAATAATTCTAACCAGAAGATAGGCTCAAAATGAAGATAAGATAACTAAATTACAAAAAAAGGAAGATGGATGGACTTAAATTGATCGCGCAACCTTAACCGGTTCAACCGAGATTCCAGAGATAAGATCTATGTGGAAATTCAATTTTCCGCTTAAATGGGAGAGATGTGACTTCAAAACATTAGGATGAAATTGTGAAATTGCCAATTGAGGTGGCAAGACTTTCTCAGATTCATTATAGAGATCAACCGAAGTGGAGCTATGGGGTGCTCCAGAATCAAGAAAAACACGAACAGGAAAGGACAAGAATGGATTTCAAAACAAGGTAGTGTTCCAAAGTTCGAAAGAAATCCAAATCAAAGAGGAAGGAATTCAAGCTTGAACGAAGGTGATTCCGTAATTAAATTTACTCTATATGCTAAGTTTTTCCTAAAACCAGAGCTCTGATACCAACTGCAACAGCCCGATATTTTCAACCATTCGCATACGTACATGTCGGACTTGAATTGCTTAAAATATCAGATTGTTAATTTATATTTGGCAAAACTCAGCATATACAGTAAACAAATTAATCATAGAATCAAAAACATAGAGTAATATACAACAATAAGCAGTGAAAAATACATATAGTAGTTGATGAAGCTACTATATAAACAATAGAGTTTGAAATAAAATACAACAGAATATATATGTACAATGTCGTCTCGAATACAACAGATGACAAATCTGAACAGACCCACTGGATAGCTGAAAGCTGAATAGATACAGATAGACCTCCAAGTGAAGCTCCAACTCCAAAGGTGAATCTCAAATGCTGTGACACTCAGTCTGACCCGAGCATAAAGAAAAACAAAAAACACTCGAGTCAGCATTAACATTCTTATATCAATAAATTCAACTTAGGTGAAATATCAACTGAAATACAAGTAACTTAAAGGATGTTTGGGATGCCCACCATCTAAGGATCCGTGGAACTATCTACTATGTAGTGATATACGCTAATATAATAATGTCTATAGTAAAGTAAACTATTAAAATAGCGTTAAGACGTTACCCATATCCCCCTTAACATATTTTATATAATGCAGTAGTTTATACAGATACTGTAAATCCACTCGCAAGTGGGCTATCAGGGAGCACCCCATAAGTACGACACAAAACAAACTCGTAGAAGGCGCGATAGGGCATGCGACAAAGCACTCGAGGCAATGCCAGGGTAGATATACCGTTTGCAGATTTAGAATGGTGGTAACGCATAGCAGCTACTATCACCCACCTCGTGACACACCCTCAAATCAAAGGGTGCACCTAATCAAATCACAAAAGCAATGGAATGGTATCGAAGAAATGTGTCCGATAGGAGGAATGACCTCACTTGGCCCGGCGTGGCTCCTGTTTAACCGCATCAAGCTAACTCACGGGAATCAGGGATATGTAAATACCATATAGAATCGCCACCAAACCATCTTACTTCATTCTAGAATCTCCACTATGTACACAGTTGTTAAAGTGGTTTTCAGTATTGGCAGAAAGTATGACAATATTCGATCCCGGTCTCTTTAACAATCAATCGTTATTATAACACCGCGATCATTTCAAAATAGTTTATACTTTAAAACCAAAATATCATTTCCATTTCAAAACCATATCAATAGGATATCATTTTCACTTCAAATATATCCATTACCAAAATTATAACACTTTAAAAGTATAGCACTATCGAAATCATAACCCTTTAAAAATCATAACACAATGGAAATTATAGCACTTTGAAAACATAACTCTGAAATATTACATTTTTCTCTTAAATAGTTTAGATATTAAAACTAGTGTATATAATAAAATAGTTCATATAAAATGATTTATATTAATAAAAATCATATTCAAATAATTTATAAAGTAAAATATATAAATAGATTAAATGTAATTTAAAAATACTCTATATTAATAAATAGCTTCCTCAAATTTCACAAATCGATTCAAATCTGCTCGAATTCCAAAATTCAAATTTAATTCATTTTCAATTCATAAATTTCAACTCAATTCGGCTTCTCAATAAACCATTTCAAATTATATCGATTTTAAATACAGATTTGAACCACAAAATAAACCATTTCAATTTCAATATATTTCAAAGCTTTAGATATTCAACCTTTTCAAAACTAAATTTGATAATTTTATTTATATCTCAATTTAACTTCATTAATATTTATTTTTGAATATTCACTTAATAAAATCCAGTATCATCAAAATAAAACCCCAAATTTCAAATGAACTAAATATTTCCTTCAATTTATTTAACTTGAAATATTCATTTAATCACTTTAAGTCAAAATCAAGTTATAGATTATATCTTTAAAATCTCAATTTAATAAGTTTCAAATCGATTTTATTTTAGTAAAATTCAAATAAATTTCAAATTAATTTCTATTTCACTTTCCAACTTAATTTATTAAAATTACTGTAAAATATATATTAAAATATGATATCTAAAATCAATATTTATTGAAACCACATATATTTCTTTTCAAAATCTTTTTTCAATATATATATAGACCAATGGTGTATGTATATAATTTTCTATCATATGGTCAAGTGATACAGATATTTATCATTTCAATCCATAGTTTAAATATCTACGGGTATATATCTTTTCACCTCTCAATCCCAAATTCAATTCAATGAAAATGGCTTGGGTTTATCATTTCAACGCATAACGATTTTCTCCTATTCTACAAGATTGTTTGGGTATGTATAATTTCAACCCACTGGAAATTCTATACTAACAGGAGACCTGTAGAGTGAGAACAATTATGATAATAATATAACATATCAACACAGGCATTTGTCATCAATAATAGATAAAATATAATAACAGATCATGGTGTCAGATGTCACAGATGAAAAGTTACAGATAATGGCATATCATATATATAGCAGTTAAATAACTAGTAACACCATATGAAATTAAATTTAATAGATATAAGAACGTTAATCGTGAGTGATTGCTGACCTTTCGAGGCTAGAGAGGAGAGACAATGAAATTGAGTTACGAAATGCAAACACAACTTCCAAAGCAAAGCTAGATTGGCACGAATGTGATGGACAAAGATGATAGATAGGAATCAATGAGAAAAAATCAATCAGTTTGATAGAAACAGAATATATGTATATTATTATTATTTTTTCTCTTCTTGAAATCAACAATTTAATTTAAATCATAACTTATATATAAAAATAATATATATAAATTTGTATATATAAATCTACATAAGTATAAAACTTTGGAATCAACAATATATATATATACACAGTACTACCTTTAAAATATTATATTCTACAAAATTCGAAAACCAATAACAGAATATATATATAACACTAATATAAACTGACATTCAAACCAGACTTTATATATATAGGTGCTATCAAACCATACTTAAAAATATATATGAGCTGTCATAATACTTATACTTATATGACTAAGCAAAAATACGTATGTACGCTCTATAACTATACAGACCATCAACTATAGATATAAACTAAAATTTGGATATACAAACTCTGATATGCAAACACAATTATTCACAAAATACAGCTATATATGCAAACAAAAATTTTCTGGAAAACAGAGTATAAATATATGTTAGTAAATTCATAAAATCTGTTCAAAGCGTAAATAAAAATTTAAATAAGTAAACCTGTGAGATATATATATATATATTACCTAACAACAACATAAGAGTATATATACATATACACATCTATATTACTGTATTACATATACATAAAAATATAAACTTATATACTTTATAAACATGATGTACATTGTGTGTATATATATATATATAAACTATTTTACCTATAAACAAACTCATAGACATATAAACACACTTTAATATAGAATATATATATAATAGAATATACATACTGTAAAATTATAGAAACTAAACTTATATAATCCAACAAGTATACAAACTATAGCCGAACAAAAATTTATATATACAAATATATAAACTGCACCCATGCATACTTATCTAAAAAGAGATCTACAAACTAAATTTATATAAACATAATATATATATATAATATGCGTATAACCAACATGTGTAAACTAATATATAACAGCACCCATTGCGTACTTGTAAACCTTAACAACAAACATATTAATGTATATATTATAACAATGATATATATATATATATATATACCGATATGATTATACACTTATACATTGTATAACAGACTCTAGTTTATTATATAAACAAACACATATATTAAAAATTAAATTATGTATATACATG
Organism: Allium cepa; assembly: GCA_030765085.1. NCBI lineage: Eukaryota > Viridiplantae > Streptophyta > Magnoliopsida > Asparagales > Amaryllidaceae > Allium > Allium cepa. Next base: position 555,280,411 of record CM060940.1, read on the forward strand.
TATGTAAATAAACTAATATATATAGCATATAATAACTAAACTTATATAAACTTCACATATATCATCAGAACTTACACACACACACACACACACACACATATATATATACACAAAAACCAAACTCATATATATAAACAAATATATACTTACGTATGCTAATAGATCATAAAGATAACCAAAAAAAGTATACAGCAAGCTATTTATAAAAGGCGAACAAAGTATAGATATAATTTATAGAATAGGGAAGGCTCTGGTATGGCGATGAGCTGGTTTGAGCTTTGGTAGGGAGGCACTAATAGGTCTTGGCCTTGTGGGGCTATTCAGCGAGGTGCTGCTATGGTGGGAGATTGATGGGTTCAGGGGCGCCGAGGTGAGGCAAGCCGGGAGAAGGAGAGGGGTGAGTGGTTAATCGCTTCCGTTACAACGAACCGTTTAATAGCTTCCGTCGCGTACCGGATCTCAAAATGCAGAAATAAATATACCTTGGAGATCAACACGATGAGACGAACAGAATGGTATACATATATCAATGATAAGATTGAATTATAAAAATTTGAATTTCCGCTACCGGAAATGCTGCAAAATTGCAAAAAATAAGACAAACGGAACTAGAAAAGACCAAATTTGAAGAAACAAATTATGGCATATCATTCAGAACGTCATTTACAAATTTTGTATAAAATATTCAGATTTCGAAAACATTTTACTTCCATCAAATTAACTGATTTAAATTGAAATAAAATTTCACAAGAAAATAAATTTCCATATTATCTTATGAAAATTTACCATTTGCTATGTTAAAATAGACGTATTCCAAATATTAAATTCTTATTTCCAAATTTTATTATTTAATTTTTTCATAAAAATTCAGTTAAATACGTAAATAAAACTGTTAAAATTTATGGATCGTTACAGATAAGTATATAGATTTTTCCCAGGTATCAAAAATATAGGGGTCTGTGGGCATGTCTTTGTAAAGATATTCTGATATAAATATTTGGAAATTATTTTAATTAATGAAAGATTAATTTATGAGGCCTACAGTTGCTTTGTACTTAACCAGTGTTATTTTTTCTAAGAAAATTAGACCTCTGGTTGCATTGTTTGTTTGTTTGATAGTTAAATAACCGACTATCAAATGTTGGCCAATTTTAAATTATCGTTATCCGTTCGGGGATACTGGAATCGAATATTGTATCCGAAAACCACTTCAAATAAGCATAAGCGTTTTGAATTGGAATGTATTGAAGATAATAAAAATAGAGCTTTTGAAGTGCAAGAGCTACTTGCTATTAGTCCTGAGGATGATTCCAGAATGGATGTAGTAAAAATAGTGTCTTTGGTTTCGTTCAGTCCCACAACGAACTTGTATGGATGAATGCTAGCATTGCATTGTTGCTTGGAGGGAAGTTTAGCATTCAAAGTGGAAGTGTTGTGTAAAGGTCAAACTTAACCTCAAGCCTCATCAACTGAGAAATGACAAAAATCGGACAAGCAGCAGGGCCAAGTGGCTTGCTTCCATCAGGGTATGGTCATTCCAATCTAGATTGATTACTATCTACTTATAAATGCTTCAGGGCCTATTAACAAAGGGGTGATCATATTTGCTACTGGTGGTCAAGTGGTAGGCCAGTCCTATGTGGCAGGGGTACAAAATGTTCATTTTAGACCCTCGGTGCATTTTATCTAAAGATGTACCATCGAAAGGTAGCTCCTTACCTTTTCATAGTATGGAACTCATTCTCCAATACGAGCTTTACAGACTTAGTTGTGCCCAACTATGCTGAAATGTTACATGCAAGCATTTCGGCTGTTTTATATGTTTACTTTGAATTCTAAACATTATTATAATATCAATGGATATTTTATAGAACATGTTTTGGTTGTCAAAAGGTAAAATCATGTCCGTGTTTATGTGCGGCGTAGTCTTATGAGATACCTTGCAAAAAGAGTTTGATAACTTCAAAATCCAACCCGGCGTGTTTTCTCATGCTGGTTTACCAGACTGACTATGGTGTTATTTTATTATTTTCCTTGGGTCAAACCGAGCATATTTACAGATTATTTTGAATGCATTGGAGCTTAGGAAACGAGTTTTAGGTCTTCAAATCGTATTTACGTATATGTTTATTTTTCCGCTGCATTGTCGTTGAAATTATCAGTAGTTGTGAGGATAGGTTTTATAACTGTCTAGGCTGATGATTGTTGTATTCTTTTGTACTTTGATGGGTGTGTGTATATTGCAGTTTCCCTTTTTTAAAAGTTGTTGATATTATATCATATATTGTTATGTTGTGATTGTGAGATTCTGTGTTGTTTCGGTCATTTTCTTTTCTTCTTCTTTTCACTTCTCCTTTCTTTTTTCTTTCTTTTCATTTTGGATTGGACATATGTGGTTTATTGTCAATTTGAATAATGCGGATTAGCAGGTCGTTGCAATTTAATTACACTATATTTATTCATATTATTTTAAAAAAAAATTCTAATTTTCAATGCCAAAATATTTTATTCAAGGGAAAACTATTTTATATAGTCCATTTATTTTAATAAATTTCTTTCCAACTATTATACACCTTACATATTTTTTTCCCGAAATTCTATTTTATTTCCATACAAACACCTTCAAATCAAATTCTTTTTCATATAATCATCAAAATATTTTATATATCAGTTTTCCAATTAACATCATCTTTTCGATTTAATAAATATCTTTTGTTGTATTACTTTATTTTAGACATTTTATAGCCTCAAAATTAAGTTTAACTACTATTTTGCAAACCCTTTTTACAAATTAAACAATCATTTCACACCTTTAAATCAAATATAGAAGGAAAATCCTAAACTTAATTTCAAAATTTAACATTTCAAAAATAGTTCTATGTTACTTATCAAAATAATTCTCAATTTAATTAACTCATACAAAAATAAATCTTTAAATTATGTATATATCCTATAATGTTTACACAGTTTATATATGAAAACATAATGGAATATATATACTTTTATTCACAAATTCTTATATACAATAAATAAAGTGATATTGCCTCGCCATGTATTATAGTGATTACTAGTATCAATTGGCTGCAATATTGACCTCATAATCAATACTACTTCGCCAGCGATAATAGCAGTGCAGTAACATCCAATGGTTGCAACTATCACCAAAAATATATACTAACATATAAAATATTCTTTGCAAATCATTTATCAAACTTATAATAATATTTTATTTTAAAAAAAAAATTTCAGACATCACTTTACTAAAATAATTTGCTTTCCTCAAATTCTCATTTAAAACATTCAATTCTACTTCAAAATATTTTATTTTTCCATAAATTACTTATATCTTTCAAAATATCGTGTCCAAAAAGCATTTAAGAATTTCTATCGGATATATATTCACCCGCATCGACCAAAATCCTTAGCACACTCAACAGAAAAGTTCACACAATTTCAATCCAAAAGTGTATTTAAGTTTCATTTCCATGAACGATTTAATATAATAACTACAATGAAACTTTGCTAATTTATTTTAAAATCCTCTTTTAATAGTATAATATATAATACGTGTATGTGCATATTCCAAAAGGTTATTATTTAGAGTACTTGCATAACTTTCCAAAATCATTTAATAATGGTAATAATTCGATATTAGTTTATGCTATAAATTTCTATCGAATACTGAATAATTTTAAACATTTATAATAGTTATACATCAATATTATAATTCACTTTACAACTTAAATAATTGTACCCAATTTCCAAAATCAAATTCAACATCAAAAAATTCAAATTATCAAACAAACATAAAAGATAAAGCTTGATATACTTAACGGAAATTAATAAATAAAATTTCACTGCACACTCAGGTCAAAATCATATCAAAACTCAACTTCATAATCTTAATAAAAACACAATAATACAATATCAAACCATCCAAATGCTACAAGTTGGACTAACTTCTTTCATCCTTGCTACTCCAACCATTTTATTACAAACTCAAAAGGAAATAAGTGAAAAGTAACTATATAATTTCAAAATATCAAATACGTGCCTTGATGATTACTCTTCAGTAATCATCCTGCATATGGCTACTACCTAACACACCTAAGGGACAGGGACCCTAAGTCTCACCTATGTACAATGACTTGTGTCTCTGAAATAGGATGTATTATTCTAAATTTACTCTGATACCATTTCATAATACCCCACTTCTATGTCCATACTATCCAAGAATATTACAGAGTAATACTAACGGATAATATGGAGAATGAGGCTATATTGGATACACAAGTAAAATTTCCTATAGACTTACCTGTACATATTAAAACATCAAATAAACATCTAATCCATACGTACACAATATCGGTACAAAGCAATAGATACGTGTGCCTCCAGGACAGAACAATGCATAACATACAATGAACAACAAAGAACACAGAGTTAATTGTAGCGATAACATATAATATATAATACAATAATGTTAAAAGAATACAATACAACTCAAACGTTGATTATATATTTATACATTCAATGAATTGATATTATATAAATATTAGACAATCATCCTAATATGACACTCCTCTAAGCCCAAAGTAAACAAATTCTAGTCGTGCCATCCATGTACCTAAAATGTCTTGGACTGACCTGAGTATTATAAAATAACATATGGGTCAGACAATGTCTATCAAGAATCATAACTAATGGTAATAGTGTACAAGAAATAACAATATGATATCACAATCAGAAACACTCAAATTATCAACTAGCATGTCAAGTTACATAAACAAGTATAGAAACATAAGTCTGAAATATTTATATAATACAATAGATATTTATCAAGGCATCACACCTCATAAATAACTCGATTTCATATAGAACAATCAACATTTATCGAATCGGAAAACAATATAACTAATACAAATGGGTGAATCATACTGTAACAACCCTAATTTTGATTAATATTATTTAGAAAATTTAATTACTTAAATTAAATGAAATAATGTAAATCGTTTAGGGAATTGAGATTTGAATAATAGAAGGGTAGTCGTGCCAAATTAACTAATGAACTAAGAGGAAGTTAAAATGGAATTGATAAGGAAACTGATAATGGAAAAATAGGAATGATTTATATTCTAATACCCTAAACCATCATGCCACTTTCATTTTACATGTCTACTAACAAAACTAAATCTAAGAAGACGCGGGCCACTATTAGAGCAAAGCAAGAGGAAGATAAGTTGAATTAAGGGAAAGAAGCTTAATCAATTCATTCAAGAAGCAAATCTCAAATTCCTTAATCACAAGCTAAAGGTGAATAGTAGGTTACATTTCATTTTGTTGTTTTCTGTTTTAGTTGAGATCTGAATTTATTTTGCAAATGATTTGTCATGTTTTGATAGTTAAATGGATATATATGATTGTTGATGATTTATGTTATTTCATATAGATTTTATGATAAGGTTTAACTTGAAAATCCTATTAAATGACATCCAAATTCCTTGCAATTTTAGTATAAGGTCCAAAATATTATTTTAGAGATAGGTTTCAAGTTTCATAATTTTTTGAATTAATGTGGATTTATTATGAATTTTGTAGTGAAGAAATTGGTTAACTAGGTTTAAAATTAATTACGGCCATTTTATATTAGTTTTAAGTCAAAAATATATATATGTTAGAAAACATATTAAAAGTGATTTATGGGAATTTTTGTAGAATTCTCCTAAGTGTTTTAATAAGTATATAAAATTATTTAAGGTATGAGATTTAAATATTTTGTATTGTTATAAAAGGAGAAGAGCAATTTGTAAATATTTTAAAATGTTAATCTTTGAAATTTAGTAATATTTTTAGAAAATATTTTGAAAAAGTATCAGCAACCAACCATATGTTGACAAACAAAGCAATTTAGTTAGAAAGAAATTACTTTATAAAGTAAAAAATTAGTTTTACAAGGCATTTGTTGTTTCGCCACTTTCGGCAGCACCTTTCGACTTCATACTTCCGCCTTGAACCAGTTCGAAACCAATACACATGGTATCAAAGATTTGATACGTAGTGGATTGGACATAGGCAAAAGGTATAGAGTCGAAAAAGGGCTTTCGAAGGGGTTGAGGCCTTATTTTGCTTTCAAAAGGAAATGTCGCTTGCTTTGCTTTCGAATGATGGTCAAGTGTTTTAAAAGAAAAGAGCTTTTGAAAGAGGTTGCCACCTTTTTTAAGAAAATGCTTTCAAAGGGATCGAAACCCCTACTGCCGCATTTTACCTTTCGAAGCAATGCCTTCGAGAGAGTTCTTTCACTTTAAACCCTGAGATGTTTCTCCAATGCTTTCAAAGGGATTTATTTCGACACTGTTCACTTCTTTTAGTTAGGAAATTGCTTTTGAAAGAGTTGCTTTCGACTTAGTTCTTTTAAGGCCCGTTGGAGATTTTGAAAGTTAAACCTAAAGGTTTCGAAAGGAATGGTTTTAAATAGTTACGAAAATATGTTCCACATATTTTTACTTGAACCTAATGCTTTCGAATGGTTTGATTTATGTAAAGGAATTAATGATTTCGAAAGGTATATAATAAAGGTTTCGAAGGGGTGGTTCCCCAATGTTTTCGAAAGATTTACCTTAGTGTTTAAATGAAGGATTTCAAATGTTTTCGAAAGGCATGTTTAAAGTGTTTTGAAAAGAGGATGTTTAAGGTTCTATAAATCTTTTGAAAGGATACTTTCAATGGTTTCGAATGGTATGTTTTATCCTTTTAGCCTAAGGTTATAAAGTAAAGTAATTTACTAGTATCAAAAGGGGTACTTTCAACAGTTTCGATAGGGGTTCTTTCAAAGGTTTCGAAAGAGATTGTTTAAAGATTTTAAACAAAGGTTTCGAATATTTTCATCAACAATGTTTTGTGTAAAGTATGGATAACATGACATAGTGATTTGAGTAAAGCATAGATATATTCTCCTTTTTAAGTGTGATTTATAGGGTTATATCAATTTAAAAGAAATGTTTTCAAGGAAGAATTGATGGGTTAGTTGACGCTAATTAAATGACTCAGATATTAGAATACCAAATGGGACTGGTATGGAATCGCACCCTAACTTTAACTAGTAGCCCTTAGCTGATAAGTCCAAAATTCCAGTGTATGGGGCTTTGTCTATGTAAGAATAAAATGATGTTACACATAGAAAGGAATATACAGAGAAAGATAGGTTATTGGTAAGCCAGCAAAACCAATAGGATCAGTTGAACCTGGGAGAAGTAAGTTAGGGGCAGACCGTCCAGGAGTGTTCTAACAAAAGTTGGATGTGATAACCCGGATTTTAGAATATTTGTAATTGATAAATTTACTGAATCTAATTAATTGATATACTAATTTATGGATTTAACAAATAAATCCGATGATAAATATTTATACTCGGATAAATATTTATTTGATAGTCTTTTAGTATAATTATTTAAAATTTGCAAAAATCATTATTTTCAAATAAATGTAATGTGTTTTTGTTTAAAAATACATATGAGTCGATCTAAATTTAATTTGAACCTGAGGTTGAAATCCAAAGATAAAAATCTTAAAAATAAATTAGTTATATATATAATAATAATAATAAATAATAATAATGTATGTTTGATTTTTATTAGAATATAGTTCGTTCTATATTATTTTCTTTAAAAGATTTTATAAATATTGTAAGGAGAAAATGTGTTAAAGAAAATATATAGATATAATATTAAAACATATGTTATATTACATAACTATAATTATATAAACATAAGCTAAAGAGGGTTAAAACAAGATTTATAAAATTATTTAAAAGATGATTTAAAAATAAAATTTTCTCAAATAACAAGTGTAGCATAAAGGAATTAGTAAATCAACAAGTGTAATGATTATAGCATAAATTTTAACAAGTGTCAATCTTTGTTATTTCCATTAAAAATTAAATTACAAATTAAACATTTAAGAAAAACTGATTTTTTTATTTTATTTTATTTTTTTCAGATCAAAACATTTTTTCTATTTTCTCTCAATCTTCTTTCATTTTTAAAATTTAACTAGAAATCCATTTTCAAAAGAAATCTAAACTAGGCTTCAACTGTTTCAAAGCAAATCAGTTTACAAGCAGATTCAACTTCAAAACTTCTAACTTGAGCAATTCAAAGATCAGTTTAACAAACAAGCTGCAAATTGAAGAAGTCAAGTTGTTGTTTCCAGATCAATGCACTTCTTAAACATCTTTGCTCAATACTTTCGGTGAGTAAAACTTTTTTTATATACTCTAACCTGTTGAAAACTGATGCATGTGAATAAGCATTTAAAACAACCTTGTGAGAATTGTTTGCATGTTAAAAACATGTTTGTCTATAGACAAGTATTCTGATGTTTGAACCAGTATGACTGTACATATATGTGTAAATTCCTTGTCCTTAGTTACAGGTTTATAATCCATTTTTAAATTTTTAATTTCTCTTTAAAAAGCTAATATGAGGTGAGTAAACATTTTCTTATAAAAATAGTTTGAATCTACTCATTTATATTATTTTTTTAGTGATGAATATGGTAATAACCAGATGAACAATGTTTACAGGTATGGTTATATATAGTAGTATGCCTGGATATGCCTGTAGGTAAATATAGATAGTCTTTGTTCTTTGTTCAGGCTTCAGGTCTGATAGGAAAATTTTTATCCTCCTTTACATTTGATTTTAGGCTTGAGCATGTAAATGAAAAGATTTCTAACAATGAAATTTGAAGTTTAAAAATAGATTCATTGGACTTGTATTAAGTATTTAACTGAAAATTTTAAATTACAGTAAAATCAAAGAATGGGTTAAAAATCGATCTAGGCAATTTCAATCTTTGATAATATAATCTGAATCGTGTTGTAAAATGATAATTTTTAATACAAGTTTTATGATTTTAGAGTAAGTGGATGATGGGTTTTTCTGAGTTGATCAGAATTCGTACATTCGTCGATTTACGACGAATGGAAGATTGATGAAGGCCGCGATCACGGCTGGAGGTAGGCAATGTTATGTTGGTCACGTGAAAAATAGAGGTTGGATTTACTTTTAACCATGGTTTCCAGAATGAGGTGGTCTAGGGTTAGAGTTTGGGATGGAGCAGTTTTTGTTTTTTCGAAATTGCGACAGCACGGTGAGGTAAAGAAGGTGCGCACCTGGGGGGAAAACGGCCAGGGTGCATGCGACGATCTTTGGGTCAGAGTCCAGTAGGAGATAGGGGAGGTAGGGAGCGAGGCAAAGTAGGAAGCGGTGTGCCTTGTTCCAGGCTTCGTGATGAAGTGCTCAAATTTGTTTTACAACCTTTTTCGTAAATCCAGGGGATGAAAGGAGGTAGGGAGGTTGGATGTGTTTTGCGAGTTTGGAAGGCGGTCGGTGGTTCGACCGGAAATGGTTGTGCACGTGCATGATTTTTGATGATGCACGGTTGGCTCAGAAATTTGGGAAAGACAGGAAGTTTTGGGTGGAGAAGAAGGGTGTTGGGCTTTGGCCCAGTTAAATTAAATATGGTATGTTTCTTTTAATTTCGGGCTTGAGTTTAACTTAAGCATTGTTTACTTCGGTGTCAAAATTTTGTGTTTGGGAAAGAGAAGTGCGCTGGTCTGTATTCTTTGTTTGGGGCTTCGGCCCGTTGCATTAGGGCTGTGAATTATTAGGGCCGATGAGATTAGTTTGGGTTGTGGAGTTATGGGACGAAGGGGCTTCTGTATAATTTAAGCGAATTTTTTTTAATTAATCTAGTTTGAAAGTTATTTTAAACTAAGTTTTCAAATGTATTTAAGTATTAAATAAAAATAAAGATTCATCTTTAAGTTAATTAAGGTTTGATAATTAAGGATTAATTAAATAAATTAAGGGTAATTCATTAGTTTAATTAATTAATGATTAAAGTCTAATTAATTAATATTTGAGGGTTATATTTAATTAATTAGAGATTAATTAATTGATAATTAAGGTTTATTAATTAATAATTAAAGAATAATTAGTCTATAATTAAAGATTAATTAATTGGTTTTTAGGGTAATTAAGGGATGAATTACCCAGTTATATTTAATGAGATGGAAATGATTAGTTAATTTGTTGATTAATTAAAAGTATCCACTTGGTAATTGATTAAGTATAATTACTCAATGAGATTCATAAGTGTAACTACTTAGTCGAGTAATTGATAAATTACTGGATGTAAATTAATATAAGGAAAATTACTTGATAAAGGTAATTTAAGATTAATTACTTAAGAGAAGTAATTATGAATTAATTACTTAGTGTAATTAATTAGAGGACTGATTAATTTAAGGAAATTTATTAAGGATTAGTTAATTTATGAGTGTGAATGAATTAAGGAATAATTAATTAATGTGATTGTCGGATAATCGATATGGGTAATTAATTAAGATGGTAATTAGAGGTTAATTAATATGTGGGTTTGAGAATAATTAATTTGCGTAATTAATTAAGGGTAAATTATTTAATGTAATTAAAGAATGATTAATCAAAAATGATTAATCAAGATGAATAATTAAGGGATGATAAATTAGTTGAATATAATTAATTAATGTAAGCAAGATTTACAGGTATTAAGTAATTAATTTAATTCATTGATAGATAATTAAATTAATTAGAATGGTATAACTAATTTAGCTTGCTTATAGATAATTGAATGATATGTGAATGCCTTGAATAAATTGTTATCCTTGGTATTTGATCGTGATGCTAGGTGACATGAATGTTTAATGATATGTTGGGTTGAATAGTAATAATGTGGTTACTTATGATGAATTGTTGTGTAAGAGTAACATCCAGTATTTGAAATTTAATCACTTGAAAAACTTGGAATAGGATGACATTTGATTCGAAGAGACCGGAGCCGGGTATTAGTTAATACCCGAAACCCCTTCGATTCTATATAGATTTGATATGTGAAAACAATAGGCTGGATCGATATGATTTAAGTGAATTGGACCATTTAATCTAAGTTTTGATACTTAGAAGTTGATGTGTGAAATAAGTGGTGTCTAACAACTTGTGAAGTTGTAAATCTATGTGAGTTACCTCGGGTTTTAAATAAGTTGTATGTTTGTTATTCCTTGTTGATGAGTTTACTCATGCTGGTTTCCAGCCTGACCCGGGTGTTACTTTGATGTAATGCTCGGGTCAAACCGAGTATTACAGATTTTCAGGTAAAGATGTTTTGGAGTTCAGGAGGCGAGCTGGATGGTTGGAACGTATGGAGCATTTACCACTGTGATATATTATTGTATAATTAGGACATGTTGTTTAAAACTGTCCAGTGAATAGTAATGGTTGTAACTCTGATGTAAAAATATAAGTGTATTGATACAGTTCTTCTTTTGTAAACTGTTATTATGTGATATTATATTTTGATCCGCTGCGAATGTGAGGTTTCTGTGTTTGTTCCTGTTTCTTCTTCTTTCTCTTTCCTTTTCTTTTCTAACTATCTGGAATTTTCGAGATCGAAATTTCCGGGTCGTTACATTTTGGTATCAGTGCCGAAGGTTAAGCGAGAACCTTGGCTCTGGTGGGATTACTCATTACGGATAGGGTAAGTGGTACCCTAGGATGAGTTGAGTATATATATGAGAGCGTACTTGTTACTTTCTTATATAAAGATTTTAAATGATTTTATATAAGAATATATTTTGATATATAAAGAAATACTTCTTTCTAATAAATATTAAGCTAATGGGTTGTTGAATTATTGAAATTAAATTAAGAAGTAATAGAATACAACCAAATTGAAATTGAAGTTAAATTAAAGATAAGTTTGAAATGGATTCAAACTGAAATTAAATCTTTAATTTTGGAAAGAATTTCATAATAAGATAATAATGAATTGGTTTCTAGATATGATAATCTTGGTTATTATCATAAATAATTGTTGTAATATAATGTGTATTAATGAGTAAGCAAAATGAAATGTTTTAAGGAAATAAAACAATTAGGGAAGTATGACTTATAAATTGGAATTAAAGATGATTTAAATAGTGAAGTTTTAAATCCGGGTCCTGTTTCAAACCAGAGTTGTTTGAAAATTTAAAGGAATTTGTTTTGAATTAAAAACGAAAGGTGGTTTAAAATTTTAAAGTATAACTTGGTATGTAAAAGAAATTAATATGTATATATGTGGATATACATAATATCAAAGGTGGATTGAAATAAACTCTAAATGTTGAGTTTTGAATTTGGAATAAGATGTGATACCCGAAGTGATAAGTTTTTGAACTTAATAAGTGGGAAGATTATTTATAAGAATTTTAAATTTTGAAACAGAAGTTCAAATTGGGTAAGGTTGACTGGATTAAGTGAATTGAGTTTAACTTGGGAAAAGGTTAAATAAGTTGGAATGGTCAACCTGATTTGGAAATTTCAAGATAAAATTGGGACTTAACTTGGAGAGTTAAATGGTTGATTGTAATTGAGAGTTTGAGTGATCTCAAATTGGGTTTGAAATCCGAAAATTGGAAATGGATGGATGTTTTGAAATAATTGGATGATATCATCCCATTGTTATTGAAAATCTTTAAATTGTGAATCAGATTTGTTTAAATGAATAAGAAATGAAGTATGGTAATATATCCATTATTGAGATAAAAGAAAAATCTAACATTAATTTGAAATTAAGGATATGGAATTACTTTGAACTGAAAACCTAAATGATTGAATCTGAAAATTAAACTTATTTAAGAATTGTTTTCAAATTATAAAATAAAATTGGGTGATAAGTTGAATTTTTAAGATAAAAATTGTTTTGAACTCTTATTTGAACTTTGAAAAAGGTTACGTAGAGATAATTTAAAATGGAACTTTGAGAATTTGACTTAGAATAAAATTGTTTAAAGATTTGGATTATTGATTTAAAAATAAAGGTTAATTTGATTTGTGGTATAATATGTTAGGTCTGAACTGTGAATTGAATTGTTTATAAACTTTAAAGGTAAATTGATTTAAAAGAATTAAATCAACATTTGAAGTATTAACTCAAATTTATGAAATTCGAAATGGTTCATAGTGAACTGGAATTTGAAGTTGGTTCAAATTGAAATTTGATTTGAATAATTTGGAATTGTAATTAAAGTTGAATAGGTTTAAAATCAAATGGAATTTGATTTGAATTTGGAAAGAAACTGAGGTTAATTCAACTTGAATTGGGATTTGAATCAATTTCAATGGAAATTGAAGTTATTTAAATTGGAATTGGGTCAATTTAAATGGAAGTGGAAATTTAAATGGATTTGATGAGAATGGAGATTGGGAAGTGAGAAGTTTTAACTCTGGACTATTTTTAATATAAATTGTTTTAATATAAATCTATTTTTCCAAGCAATTCATTATATATATACAACCTTTCTTTTAAAAGCCAAACTATCTTATACTTGTTTTATAATTATTTTTGAAACTGTTACCAATTTTCCAACTGTTTTATAAACTAACTACTATATTTCAACTATTTTACAAAACTAATTACTATCTCGCTACTATTTTGCAATTAATTAAAATTTCTATAATTATTTTAACTGTTTTCTAACTATTTTACACCTATTTTACAAACTAGTAATTATTTTCCAACTACTTATCTATTTTTTTATTTTTCAAGCTATTTTCTAAATAAACTGGTCGGAGTTCAAACTGTTATTGGTTGAACACCCAATCGAGATAAGAATAGAGGTGATAATCCAAATGGATTGAAGCAATTGTGAGTAAGTAAATGAAAATCAAAGTGAATGTGAATAGAAATGGAATTGATTTGGCTAATAACCAATAAAGATAAATACGTAGGGTGTACGTATGTTATTCTATTTGCATAGTGATTTGATCCAGATTCGAGCACAGAATTTCGAGATAGTTATATCAATCCGAGTGGGATTTTTAACTCGATTTTCGACGGCAAATCTGGATATGGATTGTTGAATGGTTTTGAATATTCTCTATCATAGTTATGACTATGCAAGGAGAATGACGGTTTATGATCAAGAAACCAGATCTGAGTCCGCACTAGGAAGTCGGGTAGACGATACTAGTTCGAAAGTGAAATTGTGTGGTCGAGTAAGCGATCAGATTGGTATAGCGTACGAATGATATGTGTACATCGTACAGATTTGAATGAAAATGATATTAAAAATAGTAATTACATTTAAATATTTGATTTTGAGTAAACAAAGTTAAATATCTTCTTTTATAAAATGAAACTCCCCTTGTTGAATCTTGTGCCAGAAGAAAAGGGTTTTTGAAAATGTTTGAAGTATAAAAGGAGTTTTATACAAGTTTGAAATGATCCAAAGTTTTAAAAATTGTATATATCTGTATTTATATATAAAGGATCTTATGAGGATTTTAGAAAAGGTTTTGGGAACCTTTGGATTTGGAAAGGCTTTTGATTTTTGGGTAAAATCAATATGAGAATTTGGAAAGCCTAGTTTGAGAATTATCAATTTTGGAATAATCGATTTTGTGTAAAGGAGATTTGTATGAGATTATACTAGGTGTATGATTTGAAGATTCTATATGTGTATAGTATAAAATGTTTTGATGATGGCTCTGGGGAAAAAGGCGCTCCCTTGAAATGAACTTCTCAGGAGTACCACCGGTGATGCTGCCTTCAGCCCCAATGGGGGGTTCTAAAGTTGATCCTGTGAGGAGTTCGGACAAAACTAGTTCCTGGGGATTATGAGTAAAGTATACCATAGCGAAAATCGTGTGTGCCGCTAAGAGCCAACAGTATGCGTTTGATTTTATATCGGTAGACTGCGACCTATGTAGGAGTGGAGAAGTTTCATTTTGACAGCGAAAATCAGAGGCCGCTGAGAGCCTGCAGTTACATGGATTTTTGCTGTGATGGCAACGTAACCCTAGAATGTAATTGCGATCTGTCGTGGGATCCATGGCGTAATCGAGAGGCCGTGGAGAGCCTGCAGTTACATGGACTTTTGCTGCGATGGCAACGAACCCTGGAATGTAACTATGACCATGGATGGGGGTGATGATTTCCAGAGCATTCTCACCAAAGATATTTCCTCTATTTTCAAAAATGTTTTCAATATTTTCAACAAAATTATTTTTCAAGTATTTTCACTGGGTGTTGAAAACGGACCCGCTAAGTACTTATAGATTTTCAGTCGTACGCCTGATCAACGTATGACCGAATTTCTGTGAGAACAATGATGGACTGGTTGAAACATCGAGTTATAAAAAGTATTTTTATAAAACCATCTTATAATATTATGTAGATTTTAAAAGTGTTTCAAAGAATAATTTTTTCTAATAATAAGCATTTTAATAAATTCTGGCTTCGTTCCTTTTCGAGGACGAAAAGATTCTAAGTGGGGAGGAATGTGATAACCCGGATTTTAGAATATCTGTAATTGATAAATTTAGTGAATTTAATCAATTGAAATACTAATTTATAGATTTAACAAATAAATCTAATGATAAATATGTATACTTGGATAAATATTTATTTGATAGTCTTTTAGTATAATTATTTAAAATTTGCAAAAATCATTATTTTCAAATAAATGTAATGTGTTTTTGTTTAAAAATACATATGAGTCGATTTATATTTAATTTGAACCTGAGATTGAAATCCAAAGATAAAAATCTTAATAATAAACAAGTTATATATATAACAATAATAATAATAAATAATAATAATGTATGTTTGATTTTTATTAGAATATAGATAGTTCTAATTATTTTGTTTAAAAGATTTTATAAATATAGTAAGGAGAAAATGTGTTAAAGAAAATATATAGATATAATATTAAAACATATGTTATATTACATAACTATAATTATATAAACATAAGCTAAAGAGGGTTAAAACAAGATTTATAAAATTATTTAAAAGATGATTTAAAAATAAAATTTTCTCAAATAACAAGTGTAGCATAAAGGAATTAGCAAATCAACAAGTGTAATGATTATAGCATAAATTTTAACAAGTGTCAATCTTTGTTATTTCCATTAAAAATTAAACTACAAATTAAACATTTAAGAAAAACTGATTTTTATTTTGTTTTTTTTTTCCAGATCAAAACATTTTTTCTATTTTCTCTCAATCTTCTTTCATTTTTAAAATTTAACTAGAAATCTAAATTAGGCTTCAACTGTTTCAAAGCAAATCAGTTTACAAGCAGATTCAACTTCAAAACTTCTAACTTGAGCAATTCAAAGATCAGTTTAACAAACAAGCTGCAAATTGAAGAAGTCAAGTTGTTGTTTCCAGATCAATGCACTTCTTAAGCATCTCTGTTCAATACTTTCAGTGAGTAAAACTTCTTTTTTTTATATATATTCTAACATGTTGAAAACTGATGCATGTGAATAAGCATTTAAAACAACCTTGTGAGAATTGTTTGCATGTTAAAAACATGTTTGTCTATAGACAAGTATTCTGATGTTTGAACCAGTATGACTGTACATATGTGTGTAAATTCCCTGTCCTTAGTTACAGGTTTATAATCCAGTTTTAAATTTTTGATTTCTCTTTAAAAAGCTAATATGAGGTGAGTAAACATTTTCTTATAAAAATAATTTGAATCTACTCATTTGTATATTTTTTTTAGTGATGAATATGGTAATAACCAGATGAACAATGTTTACAGGTATGGTTATATATAGTAGTATGCCTGGATATGCCTGTAGATAAATATAGATAGTCTTTGTTCTTTGTTCAGGCTTCAGGTCTGATAGGAAAATTCTTATCCTCCTTTACATTTGATTTTAGGCTTGAGCATGTAAATGAAAAAGATTACTAACAATGAAATTCGAATTTTAAAAATAGATTCAAGAACTTGTATTCAGTATTTAACTGAAAATTTTAAATTACAGTAAAATAAAAGAATGGGTTAAAAATTGATCTAGGCAATTTCGATCTTTGATAATATAATATGAATCGTGTTGTAAAATGATAATTTTTAATACAAGTTTATGATTTTAGAGTTAGTGGATGATGTGTTTTTCTAAGTTGATTAGAATTCGTATATTCGTCGATTTACGACGAATGGAAGATTGATGAAGGCCGCGATCACGGCTGGAGGTAGGCAATGTTATGTTGGTCACGTGAAAAATAGAGGTTGGATTTACTTTTAACCATGGTGGCCAGAATGAGGTGGTCTAGGGTTAGAGTTTGGGATGGAGCAGTTTTCGTCTTTTCGAAATCGCGACAGCACGGTGAGGTAAGGAAGGTGCTCACCTGGGGGGAAAACGGCCAGGGTGCATGCGACGATCTTTGGGTCGGAGTCCAGTAGGAGACAGGGGAGGTAGGGAGCGAGGCGAAGCGGGAAGCGGTGTGCCTTGTTCTAGGCTTCGTGATGAAGTGCTCGAATTTGTTTTACGACCTTTTTCATAAATCCAGGGGATGAAAGGAGGTAGGGAGGTTGGATGTGTTTTGCGAGTTCGGAAGGCGGTCGTTGGTTCGGCCGGAAATGGTTGTGCACGTGCACGATTTTGATGATGCACAGTTGCCTCAGAAATTTGAGAAAGATAGGAAGTTTTGGGTGGAGAAGAAGGGTGTTGGACTTCGGCCCAGTTAAATTAAATATGGTCTGTTTCTTTTATTTTCGGGCTTGAGTTTAACTTAAGCATTGTTTGCTTCGGTGTTAAAATTTTGTGTTTGGGAAAGAGAAGTGCGCTGGTCTGTATTCTTTGTTTTGGGGCTTCGGCCCGTTGCATTAGGGCTGTGAATTATTAGGGCCGATGAGATTAGTTTGGGTTGTGGAGTTATGGGACGAAAGGGCTTCTGTACAATTTAAGCGAGTTTTTTTTTTAATGAATCATCTTTGAAAGTTATTTTAAACTAAATTTGCAAATGTATTTAAGTATTAAATGAAAACAAAGATTCATCTTTAAGTTAATTAAGGTTTGATAATTAAAGATTAATTAAATAAATTAAGGGTAATTCATTAGTTTAATTAATTAATGATTAAAGTCTAATTAATTAATAATTGAGGGTTATATTTAATTGATTAGAGATTAATTAATTGATAATTAAGGTTTATTAATTAATAATTAAAGAATAATTAAGCTATAATTAAAGATTAATTAATTGGTTTTTAGGGCAATTAAGGGATGAATTACCCAGTTATATTTAATGAGATGGAAATGATTAGTTAATTTGTTGATTAATTAAAAATATCCACTTGGTAATTGATTAAGTATAATTACTCAATGAGATTCATAAGTGTAACTACTTAGTGGAGTAATTGATAAATTACTGGATGTAAATTAATATAAGGAAAATTACTTGATAAAGGTAATTTAAGATTAATTACTTAAGGGAAGTAATTATGAATTAACAACTTAGGGCAATTAATTAGAGGACTGATTAATTTAAGGAAATTTATTAAGGATTAGTTAATTTATGAGTGTGAATAAATTAAAGAATAATTAATTAATGTGATTGTCGGATAATTGATTTGGGTAATTAATTAAGATGGTAATTAGAGGTTAATTAATATGATGGGTTTGAGAATAATTAATTTGTGTAATTAATTAAGGGTAAATTATTTAATGTAATTAAAGAATGATTAATCAAAAATGATTAATCAAGATGAATAATTAAGGGATGATAAATTAGTTGAATATAATTAATTAATGTAAGCAAGATTTATAGGTATTAAGTAGTTAATTTAATTCATTGATAGATAATTAAATCAATTAAAATGGTATGACTAATTTAGCTTATTTATGGATAATTGAATGATATGTGAATGCCTTGAATAAATTGTTATCCCTGGTATTTGATCGTGATGCTAGGTGACATGAATGTTTAATGATATGTTGGGTTGAATAGTAATAATGTGGTTACTTATGATGAATTGTTGTGTAAGAGTAACATCCAGTATTTGAAATTTAATCACTTGAAAAACTTGGAATAGGATGACATTAGATTCAAAGAGACCGGAGTCGGGTATTAGTTAATACCCGAAACCCCTTCGATTCTATATAGATTTGATATGTGAAATCAATAGGCTGGATCGAAATGATTTAAGTGAATTGGACCATTTAATCTAAGTTTTGATACTTAGAAGTTGATGTGTGAAATAAGTGGTGTCTAACAACTTGTGAAGTTGTAAAATTATGTGAGTTACCCCGGGTTTTAAATAAGTTGTATGTTTGTTATTCCTTGTTGATGAGTTTACTCACGCTGATTTCCAGCCTAACCCGGGTGTTACTTTGATGTAATGCTCGGGTCAGACCGAGTATTACAGATTTTCAGGTAAGGACGTTTTGTAGTTCAGGAGGCGAGCTGGATGACTGGAACGTATGGAGTATTTACCACTGTGATATATTATTGTATAATTAGGACATGTTGTTTAAAACTGTCCAGTGAATAGTAATGGTTGTAACTCTGATTTATAAATATAAGTGTAATGATACAGTTCTTCTTTTGTAAACTGTTATTATGTGATATTATATTTTGATCCGCTGTGAATGTGAGGTTTATGCGTCTTGTTCATGTTTCTTCTTCTTTCTTTTCTTTTTCTTTTCTAACTATCGGGAATTTTCGAGATCGAAATTTTTGGGTCGTTACATTGGATTATTTGTATATTTTGTCTGGTAAGTCTGAGTCAGCCAAAGGTTAGTAGTTAGCTAAACAAACATATAGAGTTCGGACAAATAGTCTATTAATTACCTGATTTGTATGCATACATGATATTGCTATTATTTCTTTAACCAGTTTGGTTAAAAGATTTTATTTGCAAAAGATATATTTTAAAAAGGGTTATTAGTGAGGGAAACCCGTTGCGCTAAGCGGCGTGGTCTCACTTAATATCAGTAAACCAAGATGTATAGTATTATTCAGCAGGCTTTATGTCTGACTCGAAGTTTATGTTTTCCGCTTAAACTCTCGGGTGCTCAAAATTAATTTGAGTATCGAGAGTTAAGGTATTTAAGGTTTTGTAGGTTGGACGAATAAAGCTTTCGAAGACGTGCAGGAGGCAAGGCTAGCCATATAAGAGCTATTTAGTTTTATTTCTACTGTGATGTATTAAGACTTATGTGTCTATTTGGTACTCTGATCATCCAAGGAGGCATCTTCATATGTCGTATTTGGCGTATTTTGTAATAATTACATTTGATCAAAACCTGAGAAACGTTTGAGATTATGTAATGGAATATGAATCATGTTTTTGAAATGTGATCAATAAAGTTATTTTTTTATTCTGTGGTTTTGATTTATATTCATGTGCTTCTGATATTATGGAATCATTAATATTACTGTATTTTATCAACAGAAGTTAATACTATAGATGACTGCACCATCTGTAGGACTTAGCTTCGGACCTTAAGATAGGGGATGTTATACATACATATTTAAAAATCAACCTCAAATCCAAAATAATTAGTAATGATTCAACCTCAAGTAAAGTCGGGTAGTAATGAACAAATGCCCGCCATCTCTCTTAATCTCATATTATAAAATATCAATATCAAGTCAATAAAGTCAACACGAAAGATTAGAGCAAGCTCATAACAATTTTGCAATGTGCGAAATCATATATCTCAACCCACAGCCCTTGGAGATGCAAAACTCTCGACTGAAAAGTCCTAAGAGATAAACAAAAATCAATAATAAGTAGGTCGTCTACCTGAGAAGGATATAGGGTTGACTATACTCTGGACACAGTCTCTAGTATAATCTCATTTATACATAATATATGTCTATCTATCATTTCCACATACATACACATACACCACATACACCAGAACCAGACAGGAGATTGAAAGCACGTCTGCTTGCTCTAGGAGCCACACGTGGTTCATATGACACGACTCCTACAGTCATCAATTACAATTACTTCACGATTTCATGACAAGGATCCACCATAGGCCCGACAATGTGTAGCCTATTGGCCATGACTACGGACATGTGCCTCCTTGGTAACTAACTGCTGGCATATGTGACACAAGGAGCAGCCAACTACCAATCTCGTGATGTGCACCGAATATTAAAAATAATAATGGTGTCGCGGATCTGGGGTGCGACTCTATATTCATGCCGTTAGGATGGGTACTGGCCAAATTGGTTCACTTTCGAAACCCTAAAGAAAGCTGGACAATAGGTAGATAGATACATAATGTTCATAAAATATGTGGCTAACGAGCAGCCTCTATAAATGCTCACCATAATGAGTCACACACAACATACACAACATACCCCCCTATGAGTGTCATCCACGGGAAAAAAATAATTGAATAAATAACACAACGGCGTCCCCGTACCACCGTATGTTACTAGTCCATTTATTCAGTGCTCATATACAACACTCGCTTCTTCTATATTCTATACAACGAGTTCAAAGAATAACCGAAAAAGTGTTACCGAAAGTTCCATACCAGACGGTATCATTAAACCATTTATTTAGATTTCTCGTCATATAGATTACATATCCATAAGTCAAGCAGAAAGGATGTCATCACTGGACCATATTAAAATCCTAATCAAATCTGTATCGACAGTGAATCACTCGTATATTTATTATTGGTAAACAGGGAAGGAATATAATAGTATTAATTTTAAAGTAAATTATTCAAATAGACCTAAAATAAACAAAAATAATACTTAATTATAAAATTTCACAACATATAATTTTATATAACAAAGTAAATACTAAGACATAGATAATAAATTCATCGTCTCAAGATTTGTTATCCTCTTGGTGGATCGGTAATTTAGGTAGATCCCTTCGCTCCATCCTTTTCCGCTTAATTCCTTGTCTTGTGTGCTGGCACATCTGGTGTGCGCGGAACAAGGCAATTTTTGATGACTCTCCAATGAATCCGCTATCCGTTATCCGGAGGGTTCGTGAAGATGTATTCCTGGCTTTCCGAGGGCGTCCTTTCAGAGGTAGGGTCTCCTCTCGTTCCGTTCGTTTGGTGAACCTTTTATCTATCTCCTGTTCTCGCTCTTCGTCCAGAGCGGGTATCGGTTGATCGCGGTTCCGGAGACGAGTGGTTCTGCCCTACAGTCTCCTTCTTGTCCGTCTTCCCCCACCCTCTTTTTTTTTTTTTTTTTTTGGTTGTAGATTTCTTTGGGTGGTTTCAGCCCCTTCTCCTTATGGGTGTGTAGCTAGCTTGTGGCTGGATTTCGGGGCCCTCTTGGGTTTAGCAACCAGGGACATTCGTTTTCCACCGTCTATTTCTGGATTGTGGCCGACTATGGACTTTTAGCTTCTTCTTATCGACTGTCGGCCTTCTGCTGCTGGGTTGTTGGGTGGTTTCTTTTGCATTTTATTGCTTGGTCTCTTGCTGGTCTTGTTTTCTGTTTGTTGGGTAGAATCCGTTGTTCTGTGTCGGGCGGTGGCCTTGCCGGAGCTCGACTCGGATAATGGATGGACGGTGGCTTTCTGGGGCTCCTAGGTTGTGCTGAGTGCCTTTTGTTGTCGTCCTTTTGAGGTCTCCTAGGTTCTGGGGCTCCTCAGTCTGTCCTTTTATTTTGTTCTTTTCGGTTACCTGTCAGGCTTGTTGACAGCTTTTGGTTGAGCTGATATATATATTTCCTTTTTCTTAAAAAAAAAAAAAATAGATAATAAATTCATAGTTATCTAAATTCGATATAATTTAATATTTACATCAAGTACCTAATTTCATAGTCTTATATAAAATTAGGTAAGTAAACATTCAAAAACATATATTTAACAAACATATATTTAATAACATTATTTTAAAGAAAGTTTATATAACAATTACATGCACAAACGCATATTAGGACTCATGGAACTAGATTCAGCTATAAGGCCAACGACAAGGTGGAACAAAGTATAAAGTAACAGCAGGCATATAAAACATAATAGTGAGTTTTGAAAAGATGAAAATACTCAAAATTACTGTAAGGCGCTGAAGATATAAGCTATAACAAATTTAAAGGTATAATGATATGCGGACCCACTCACACAAGGACACATATTATTACACACTCATCAAACACAGCCTCATGCACACACACACATGCACGCAACCACTCCTCTCGGTCATAGGACCCACCACCTTCTCACTATTACCCACATAAACAAACTCATACAATACAGACGAGCTCCATGATACACACACATAAGTAATGAAAACAGTTTGGGTGAATCTCAGCAAGATAAAAATGCATCTAGTATATTTATAAAACAAAATGAAAGTATTAAGATATGTGTAGGTCATTATAATACTGCGGCCAGATTCATGCATCAGACGCAAAAATCAACTGAAACCACAATATACAACCATATCATATACGTGAGCGGCGAAGGCATGAAACCCTAAAATATGTAGTCACGCACACAAGTCCAACTATAGAGAACAATAATGCTTAAGAAAATGAAGTATAATTCATGAAATATGCAAATTAGATAAAAGTAAAAACAATTTAATAAAGTGATTAAATATATTTACACATGAGTAGAGCAAAGAAGGATGTTAAGATTTGAAAGCACTAAGACACCAGTATACATAGACGTAGCATATATATATATAGTAAAGCTCAAGTTTTATCTAACTTTATTTGTTCCGAGTGTTATTATGTATGTAAGTAAAAATTATTCTCATTCTAATTATGAAAATATATGTAAATACACAAACACACACACTATAACTAAGGTTTGTACTCACATCCAGAGATACACACACACACTAATATTCTTTATCCTAGATTTTCACAGGCTTACATAAAATTATCCATGTTTAAATTGAATAATTCGTCCTACGTGACCAATAACACATATCATCCATATAATGTTAGTTGCATGCGAAAACAAGATGAGACAAAGGATGGGCTACTGCTAATTGATTATTGATGAAGTAACGAGCATTTTGCATGAACAAAACAAGATGAAAGTAGGATGAACTTTTAAGGGCGGCTGCTGCTTTAACCAAAGTGCAGCTGACATAGCTAAGTCAGAGGAGGAAGATAACTTGATCAAACCCGGAGAGGAATAACATAACAAGATGCTACTCGTTCCTAAAACGCACACATCTATCACACACGTACACTCTGGCGCATGCTTATGAATACTTATATAAACGCAAAGCACACTCACTCTGAGCTACACACACCAGAAAGAAAACTCACGCAAACACAAATCTGGGCACACAAGGAGTTCTGCCGCAAGTTTAAAGCACACAACAATATATAAATAGTAAATCTTCATTTTGCCTCAGGTATACATATGCTAATTCAATGATTAAAGCATAATTTTACGAGTGGCAATACTCACCTATGAATTGTGTTCCACTCCGTGATGTATGAGCTTCGTGCCAGAGAAGCATAAGGGTAACACAATGAACATGCTTGAATTTTAGAATTTAAAATAATTTCTTGGATTTTCTTTTTTAGAAAATAATGATATTAGGTTCCTCTTGCTTCGGGAATAAGAATTCCCTTAAGTGGATATGCCTGAGATGTTCTTATCCGATAGAGAATGTTTTGGAACCAAAAGGTTGGGCTTAAATGATAAACTAATGGGCTTGTGACAATTGATATTGGGTTTAGGGAACACAAAAATAAACTGAGGCATGTGTGTGTATTTAACTTTTATTTTATTTCTAAAATAATATTATATTCAATTTAAAATATATACACGTTTCCATTTTGAATTACTTTCTTTTCAAACTTATATTTTATTTTGGTTAAATCTCTTCTATAAATACTGCTTTCACTATTTTATCTTATTTATGTTTTAAATCTGATATTTCCATAGTTTAAAATCGTTTTATTAAACAATTCCCAAACTTCTTTTTCAAATAACCTGTCAAATTCTAATTTTGTTAATTGAATTACTATTATTAAATTAAATTGATTATTATTTAAAAACCAGGTTGTTACATTAGGGATCAGCTAATAAATTTGTGCTTGTGTTCGTCGACGATATTCTAATCTGATCGCGGATAGAGGAAGAACACAAGAAACATTTGAGGATTATGATAGAGGTGTTGAGAAAACAACAGCTGAATGCAAAACTTTCTAAATGTCACTTCCGGAGAAGGAAAATGAGATTTTTGGGTTATGTTGTTTCTGAGTCAAGCATTGCCATTGAACCCACAAAAGTCCAGCAGTTCAAGACTTGACTAGACCCAGAAACGGTAAGGATGTGAGAAGTTTCTTGAAGTTTATTGGATATTACAAGTGATCTTAATACCATATGTATTGATTTTGATTACAGTAACTATATAAATATTACTGCTAACGTATCTTCGAGTTGTGTGGTTATTTCAGATATATTATTGAGACATTTATAGAGATAAACAAGAACTCAGCGGAAGAAAATGGATTATATATGAAGGTTAATCAGAGCAATGGAAGAACAAAATTGATTGAAGAAGAATGTTGAAAGGACAGAGGTGTTTGAATTGATGAGTAGTTGGTTAAGTCTTAGAATTACTTGTTAAGGACACCATGGGCAATTATACTTAAAAATCATCAACTATTGACCTCAATCGAATAACAAAAATTCCACAAATATAAGGTCCTTTGAATTCTGAAAATTTCAACGATTATTAATGTTGTCTTTCCCATTGAAAAATGCCTGGTCGATATATGGCTCTCTAGTATGTCGACATATGTCCCGTTAGTCAGTTTTTTAAATTTTAAATCAAGGGATTTCCCATCACCTATTCACAAAAGACATGTCTCTTCAGCCACTATTTAAAGCCTCTGTAAAATGAATTTTCCAATCAATTCTCTTCTCTTTCTCATGCCCTTTCTCTTTCATGCTTTTGTAAGAAAATTCCATTGCATACTCTTTCATTCTCTTTGCAAATTGATAATATTTCACTCTGATTCTTCACCAATTTGCAAACCACACAATATCAAAGATTTCTTCTTGTGTTTATATCATTCTCTCTCTGATTTCATCCTATTTCTCAAAGAATTCAAAGATATATTGCTGCTGGTGATCTATAAGACATTGTACCGAATCTTCAATGTATTGAAGATGTGGCTACTTATCATACTCTACTGTTGTTTATAAAAAGAAGAAGGTGTTCTTGTAGTCCGTAAATCAAGAGGGTGTTGTTATAGCCCGTAAATCAAGAGGGTGCATCTTGTAACTCATGAAATCAAGATTGTAAAGGTGTTCTTGCCACTCGTGGAAAGAAAGTTGTGATAGTGAAGTTATGTACAGAGCAGTATAGGATTGGATGTAAGGTTGGTTAATCCGAATTGGTATAAAAATCCTAGTGTTATTTACCTTACAGTATTTTACTTTATTACTTACTTATTTCTGTTTGCAATTTGAACAGATATAGTTTTAAATTCATAAATTAGTTTTATAGATATGAAATACACACTTCACCCCTTCTAGCTTTTAAATGGCCTTAAGATCCATTCTGCATTGTGTTATAGACAACCCCTATTTTTTCAACATTTGGTACGGTTTGCAAAAATTCATGACTTGATTTATGAAAGGTATAAATGGTTAATGACACTTTATTTAACACTTTTCTGGAAGGGCAATCTACCACTAGACCCCCTTTATTTGATGGCAGTAATTGTGCATATTGGGCTTGTAGGATTAAATTTATTTACAGTCTAATGGTTTATTTGAAACATTACACAAATAGAGTATATTGAGCCTCAAGCGAACTATTCAGAATGGATACTAAACCAAAAGACACAAGCGCTCAGTGACTCAAAGGTAATGAACATTTTATTTTGCTCCTTAGATCAAAATGAATTTAATCGAGTTTCTATTTGTAAGTCTGCATATGAAATTTGATGAACACTGCAAGTCATACATGAGTGCTCCAGTAAAGTAAAACAAACTAAGATATCTATGCTAACTAGAAAATTTCAAATTTTTCAAATGAAACCAAATGATTCTATTTCTGATATGTACTTTAGATTTCAGGATATAGTACACGCATTAATATCATCAGGAAAGAAAATTACTGAAGATGATCAAGTCAAAAAGGTCTTATATTCACTTTCTAGTGAATGGGATCAGAAGAATATGACATTCAAAGAAGCCAGCGATATTAGTACTATGAAAATAGAAGATTTAATTGGTAATCTAATGTCCTATGAAGTAAAGTTGCAGGTTAAAAAGGAGAATCAATTACATGGGAAGGAGTCACATGCACTCAATGCTACAAACGACAATCATGAAATAGACGACGACGACGATGATGATGAGAGGAAGTCAACTTCATGACCTTTAAAAAATTCTTAAAATATAGGAAGAAACAAAATTCGAAAAACTAACAACTATAATTCCAGAAATGAAAATGTTGTTAAGTGTTTCGAATGTGATCAACTTGGTCAATTGAAAAGTGACTGTCCAAATCCAAAGAAATCAAGATACTCTTCAAAAACTTTCAATAAGAAGAGGAAATAGGCTTTTAATGCAATATGGGATGATTTAGATACATCATCAAGTGATAGTGATTCAGAAACTGAAAATGCCAACATGTGCTTCATAGCAAAGGATGACTAGGTATGGAATTTTAATAAAGAAATTATGAATGTCTTAAATGATATGTACAAGGGATATAAAACTCTTAGGAAAGAGTACAAGAACAGTTTAGCAGAGATAGATAGATTAAAATGTTCAATGAAATGTAAACAGAAGAAAAACTTCTCTAAAGATGAAATTGAAAGACTTGATAGACGTAATAATATAAAAGATTTAACACTCAAAAGTTTTGAAAAACAGAAAAGTAAATGAATCCGTAAAATCAGAAAATCTTTCAATGAAGTCAGAGATCATTGATCTGAATTACAAAATAACATCTCTAGACAATGTTATCCTTAAGTATAATAACGATATTGATAAAATGAAAACTGATTTTCGTAAATTTAACAAAAGGAACGATAATCTAAAAATTTATTATCTGCAACTAAAAACACTAATACTAAACATAGACTTAGATACGCCCCTTTATATTAAATTGTTTTCAAAATATTTATTTCAAAATATTCCAAATTCTTTTTAAGTAAACAACATTTATTAAAACTTAATTTCCTTCAAATCAATCCTTATATTCTAAAATGTTCATTCAGAATATTCAAAGTTTTCTTATAAGTAAACAACCTTTAGAAATCAAATTTTAGCCCAACATTATTAACGAACACCTTATATTCAAATTGTGAAACTTAATTCACAAGGTATTCGTTTCAGTGTTCCCAAGATTACCACCTATCCAATCCAGGTTTCAAAAAGATTCAAGATAAATCAATCGACAATTGTCAATGCTTAGAGATGGTGAGCATGACCGATCAAATCCTAGATGATGATAATGGAATATTATCCTTTCTAACAAGCAAGCACAATTAGAATAACTATAAAAATTATTCTTTTATATATAAAATATATTTCCAGGTAAAATTATTCCATTTACCCGTTTTAAAATAATATTGTGTCGGTTGGTCTTATATTTATACACTCGATCTCATTCTAGGGTGCTACTGACCCTATCTTGAATGAGTTACCCCACCAAAGCCAAGGTTCTCGCTTAACCTTCAGCTCTGATACCACATGTAATGACCCACATTTCCATACACTTTAAGCTGACAATAAACCATACATGTCAACCCAAATTGAACAGGAAGCAGATAGTTAGGAAAAAGAAAGAAGACAGAAGAACTAAAAAACACAGAATCTCACACCGGAACGAATAATCTATATTATATAACAAATCTTTACACACAAAAAAAACTGTAATTTATACATATTGGCATCAATTATAATATACTAACTTATTCAGCACGGACAGTTATAACAACCAGTCCTCAAAACTATTGAATAATATACAACCAGGTAAACCGTGGAAGTATAATCATCTACATGAATACGTCTCTAGCCTCCAGCTCCTCTCTTGAAGCTCCAAAATATTCATCTAAATCTGGAAATATGCTCGGTCCGACCCGAGCATTTTAGGAAAATAACGCCCGGGTAAGTCTAGTAAAACCAACATGAGAACTTAAATCATAAGGAATTTTATTTATTGTAACTTTAAAATTTTTAAAATCAAAGGTATCTCATAAGACCACGCTGCATATAAACACGGATGGGTTTTTACCTTGCGATAACCAAAACCTTCATATCCGAAAATCCAGTGATATTATAATAATGTCTAGAGGTCAAGTAAAATATGAATAGATGAAATGCTTGCATATCACATTTCAACATAGTTAGGCACAATCAAAATCGTATGGTGCTTATTAGAGAATGGATTCCATACAATGACTAGGTATTGGGGTACCACCTATCATGGTACACGTTCAGAAAATGTACTGAGATCGAACATATCGAACCCTGCCAACACAAGATGGGCCTACTACTTTACAAGATAGTACCGAATATGTCATCACCTTGGTTGCTTTGCAACCCTTTTTATCGAGATCTCATGCACAACTAATCCATAAATGTAGATGTATCTAGAAGAGTGACAACATACCCTAAAGTGTGCGACTCACTTAGCCTTGCTGTATCTCCCCTGATTTTCAGTCATTTCCGGTTGATGAGGCTTGAGGCTATGATTACCTTTCAAGAAATTCACACTTAGAATACTCATTGCCCTCCAATGACAATGTGCTGATAGCATTCATCCATAGATTCCATGTTGGAAACTGGAGTGTCTACAACACAATGTTGGATCTTAAGGCTATTCAGACACTAGAAGTAGTGAAATGTTTATTAACTAATTACTTATGAATATAAAACTGTATTTACTCAAATTGTAAACAAAAAGAAGTAATCATAGAATAAGTAAGTAATAAAGTAAAGTGCGGTAATATAAATAACACCCTATTATTATTTGGATTAACCAATCCTACATCCAGTCCTACACTCTATCGTGAAGAATTCCACTATAATCACTTGCTTTCCATGGGTGGCAAGAACACTTTTATAATCTTGGTTTCATGGGCTACATGACAGACCCTCTTGATTTTATAGGTTACAAGAACACCTTCTTCGTATCACCAACAACAAATTATGGCAAGTAGTCGTATCTTCAATACAGATTCTTGCAGATTCGGTATAATGATCCTATAGACTTCCAATGGCAATATATCTTTGAATTCTTTGAGGAATAGTATGAAATCAAAGAGAGAATGATGTGAATTCAAGTACAACTCTCTAATATTGTGTGGTTTGCAAATCGGTGAAGAATTGGAGAGATATATAATCGATTTGTAAGGAGATTTGAAGAGTATGCAATAGATTTCTTTTGCAAATGTTTGGAGAAGAAGGAGTAAGAGAAAATGTTAATTCTTGATGTTAAAATTCATTTTCGTAGGCCTTTATATAGTGGTTGAAGAGACGTGTCTTTTGGTGAAGAGGTGGAGGAAATGTTCCTTCATTTAAAATTTGAAATATAAAAGTATTATATTTTATCTCTCAAATATTTATATGGTTGTCATCATCAAAAAGGGGAAGATTGGTAAACCCTAGGTATTCATTTTAATGAAAAGAACCACATAAATATTACTACTAATGTACCTTCGAGTTATGTATTCGTATCAGATATATTATGGAGACATTTACAGAGATAAACAAAAATATAGTGGAAGCAAATGAATTATAGAAGAAGGTTAATCAGAGCAATTGAAGAACAAAACCCAGTTAGGGAAGAATGCTAAAGGATAAAGGTGTTTGAAGTGATGAGGAGTTGGTTGAACCTTAGAATATCTTGTTAAAGATCTCATGGCAATTATACTTGAAGATCATCAACCATTAACCTTAATCGAATCACAAAAATCCACAAAAATATAAGGTAATTTGAATTTCTAAAAAACGACTAGCGCGTCGACATCCTAGGTAGCCCCATGTCGACATGGCTGTGTTGCAAAATGAATAGCAACACTAATAAGTGTTGCAAATTTTTAGCATTTCAAATTACCTTATATTTGTGGATTTTTGTGATTCGATTGAGGTCAATGGTTGATGATCTTCAAGTATAATTGCCATGAGATCTTTAACAAGATATTCTAAGGTTCAACAAACTTCTCATCACTTCAAACACCTTTATTCTTCAGCATTCTTCTCTAATTGGGTTTTGTTCTTCAATTGTTCTGATTAACCTTCTTCTATAATTCATTTGCTTCCACTATATTCTTGTTTATCTCTGTAAAAATCTCCATAATATATCTGATATGACTGCATAACTCGGAGATACATTAGTAGTAATATTTATGTGGTTGTTGTCATCAAAATCAATACCTAGGGTATTAACAATCTCCTCCTTTTTGATGATGACAACCATATAAATATTTGAGAGATAAAATATAATACTTTTATATTTGACTACCCTAACTCTATGCACTCCCCTATCATTTTGCCTAGTATATTTATACCTTTTCTCCCCCTTTATCATCAACAAAAAGGGCAAAAAAGAGTCGGTTAAATCACTGCTAGACATATGTAAAGTTTGTATATAGAGATAAATGCATGTAAATAAAACACATGAGTGGAAACCAAATCAATTCAAAACATGAAATAAATTTATCAAATAATAAGATGAGTTTTAGAGTTACCAACTTTGACAATGCCAATGAAAAATCCTTTTTGTATTTATCCAAAGTTTAATATATTTTTTGGCATATGCTTTGAGCATCCTCTATCTAGTCTACATTGTTTGGTACCTTAAAAACTAGAAAATATGCACACTGGTACCCTTTTTATTTTGGAGTCCATGGGGTTAAGTTTTGGGATGCAAAACCCATGAAGAGTTTGAATGTCCTTTCAAAATATAATCATTATATGAATGAACCTTATTAATAAAATTATCAACATATTTTTCTTTTTCAATATCATCCAACCTTTTTGGAACCCATAGATTAATAAACCTATTTGAGGTTTTAACTTTAATTTCCTAGGTTTTGGTTTGAACTTGGTAGCCATAACAAAATTAGTACTTTGAGTACTATTTTTCTTTGATTTAGCCTTAGGGGTGCATTCAAGTCCATGTTTATTCCTAGTGTGTTTAGATGCAGATAATATTTTTTCTAGATTATCCTTCCCTTTGTTAAATTTATCAATATCAGTTTTCATTTTAAAAATCATTATTACTGTTAAGAATAATATTGTCCAGAGATGTTATTTTGTCATTCAGATCAGTGATCTGTGACTTCATTGAATGATTTTCTAATTATAAGGATTCATTTTCACTTTTTAGTTTTTCAAAACTTCCAAATGTCATATCCTTTTCATCATTATACCCATTAAGTCTTTCAGTTTCATCTTCTAGACATTGTTTTTCTTCATTTAACCTTTCATTAAAAAAATTTAATCTATCTATCTCTTCCAAACTATTATTGTACTCTTTCATAAGTATTTTATATCCCTGATACATATCATTCAAAACCTTAGTAATTTCTTTATTTAAATTCCCTACCTAGTCATCCTTTGCCATGAAGCACATGTTGGCATTTTCTGTTTCTGAATCAGTATCACTTGATGATGTATCTAAATCATCCCATTTTGCATTGAATGCTTGTTTCCTCTCCTTATTGAAAGTGTTTGAAAAGTGCTTTGATTTCTTCAGGTTGGGGCAGTCTCCTTTCAAATGACCGGTTTATCACATTTGAAACACTTAACAACATTTCCATTTCTAGAATTATTGTTGTTAGTTTTTTGAAGTTTGTTTGTTATCATATACTTCAAGAATTTCTTGAACTTCTTGACATAAACTCAATATCATCATCAAAACATCATCATCTGGTTCATCTTGTTGAATATGCGCTTTGCGCTTATATGATTTTTGTTTGATGATAATAAACATATATACATTCGTTTAAATGTATTTGTTAATATACTATTCTATTTTTCACAGTTTAAATAAATATTTGTTGAATAAAATAAATTACACAGAATTTGAATTCAAACAGATATTTTATTCAAGTAAATATTTATTACACTTTTGAATAGTACAATTTCAAGCTCTCACTATAACTATACAACTTTGATTACAATTACATCACATTTCATATTTACAGTTCACCTCACTACATATCACTCACACTCGTACTTATCTTCAACTGCATTCCAGTTTGAATCCAGCATCTGAGAAATCTGTAAAAATATAAACTAACGTAGTAAAATTGAAAAAGAAATATTTTTGCAATTCAAAATAAAAGATAATTTTTTGAAAATATGATTTGCCTCAGTTATTTGGGTTGTTCGTCATAATTTAAATTTGAATTCATCATACACGAACAACTTGTGACATACACAGTATATTACTGTATATGCCACAAGGCCGTGCACGCCAATATATACACTTGATTGATTTACAGGGACAGGTGAGCAGAGGTCAAACCCAAATGAAAAACCGGGTTCAACTCACGGGCAATAACATAAAAGTCACAACTCTCAGCACAAGGTCAAACCCGAGTTTTGAAACTGGATTCAACACAAGGCGACATGACATGAATGCAACGAAGACCAACAGCAAAATGGACTACAACAATCATGTATACAGATGGTCAGACCAAACAAAAAGACAGTGGCAACATCAAAATAAAATAATCAGCTGCAACATGAAGAGAATCATATGTGCAAAGGTCAGACCAAACATTAAGACTAACTGAAGAATGCAAATACAGCTCGACCAAATGGCCAACATGATCAAGAAATATAACATGCAGTTTGCTGTGTCACAATGCTCAATCCACAGTGCAAACACACCAAGTAAATGCACAGCAAAAATGAAACCAAATCAAACTCAGTTCAACCAGACCAGATAGACAAAGCAATTGACCACAATCATGTTCAAACATGGCCAGAGACTATTTTTTTATGTCAACAGAAAGTCGATCAGTAAGGCAATGTCAAGTTCAGGTCATAATGGAGCAACTTGAGCTCAAGAATGATCAAGTGCAGACAAATGAAACAACATGCAAATGCATCAATAAACCAACTGCAAGAACTCAAAGTATACATGGAACAATGCTACAGTATCGAATACAATATGCACAAGCGAAGAACCAAAGTCAGTGGCAAGCTACAAACTACAACAAAGCACCAATTCATTCAAAGCAACATAACAGAGGAGAACAAAGACAAGTGCAGCATCAGTCACACTTTATCAAAAACATGCAAGACGGTGGTCATGAATGCAGTAACAACACCAACCATAGGCAACATCACACAATTCAACTACAACAAGTCCAAATATACAGAAGTCAGAGCCGAGAACTGATACAAATGAATGAAGTGAATGCAAACAACTCGG
The DNA here is from genome assembly GCA_030765085.1 of Allium cepa. Taxonomy (NCBI): domain Eukaryota; kingdom Viridiplantae; phylum Streptophyta; class Magnoliopsida; order Asparagales; family Amaryllidaceae; genus Allium; species Allium cepa. The sequence continues at coordinate 555,314,607 of CM060940.1, forward strand.
CAATCAAATAACAGTAAGAAGTATACATGAAGCATGGACATGTGAAGACGGCGAAAAACAAGTGACTCGAGCAAATACACATCTAATCAGGTGATGCAGTCAACATCTATTCAAGGCCAGAATGATTATAAGAGGATGCAGAATCAAGATGAACAATGCAATTTAACATGAGCAAGTGCATCAGTGAATAATGCAACATGGTAAAGGAATAGTGATACAATGTAAATGTCAATGCCAGAGACGTAGCTCACAAGGATGAAAACAGTGATGGTCGACGTAATGCAGAATCGTGGAGTGGATATGATTCACGAAATCAAAACAATGCTGTGATGTTCAAGACGCAAATCACAAAGTCAGAAATCAAGCGTTCGTATCTTTGAAAAAGTCACAAATAAAAGAAGAAAGATCTCTACCGTATAAACCAGAGTTGAACAAGTCAATCAAGAGTTCACCGTGGCAGCAATCATAATTGACCAAGTTAATAATCAAAACCGTGTTATTCAAGTAATATGAACAAGTCAGTGAAATCTCGTGCATCAATACCAGATCGAACGGCATATGACAAATTCAAATCAACATATACGAACGCAAAAATAGGAAATCAAATCCTATAAAAACCCTAATCATCATCGGCAATTATTCCATCGAGTTCAAGCATCAATCAGTAAAGCAAAAGGGATAAATTACGTACCCAAATCACAACGGTGAACTCGATCAAACAGAAGCGGCCAAGGGCGAACGAACGAGAACGAAGCACACGAAAAGGCACAAGCTTCAAAACCCTAGTTTGAATCGCAAGAAGCAAAAGCAAATTTGCAGAAGCCCTAACTCGCAAAGAGGAACGAAAGAGGATCGGCCATATTTTCACAACAAAGAAATAAAGGGGATTGGGCTGGAGAATAACAAAGAAAAGAAGAGAATAGGGTCGGCCTTGTTATTATTATTAAGGGCTTTAAATTTTAATTAGGGTTATTTATTTTTCTATTTGTTTTTTAACTGTTGTTTTTATTTTTCAAATCGAAGAATTTGTAAATCACCACCTAGGTTTAGGTAGTGTCAGATTGTCTAGTTAGAATTAGTTCAGTGAGCAGGGTGTGCGAGTTTGCAAGGCTCTATAGGCGGGAGCAGTGTTTGCGAGTAATCAAAGCTCTATAGTAGGCGGGAGCAGAGTTTGCGAGTAAACGAAACTCTATAGGCGGGAGCAGGGTGTGCGAGTCTAGTAGAGGGTTTGTGAGCGGGAGCAAATGTTTGCGAGTCTAGTAGAGTGTTTGTGAGCGGGAGCAAATGTCTGCGAATCTAGTAGAGTGTTTGTAAGCGTGATACTGTTTAATTCTAATATAAATCTGTGAATGCAGCAGTAGGCAGGGGTTGCCGAAGCTGGGTAAATTTTGTGTGTGATTTACTTTTTCAGCATATTTATTTCTGCGTTTTATTTCTGTGTTTATATCGAGAAAATTTGCTATAACCCTATTCACCCCCCCCCTCTAGGGTTAATCTAGATCCTACACATCTTGTCGATCATAGCATTGAGTGCTAGTGATTTCTTCTCATTTGCTTGACTTTTTTTCTAATCTGCAACTTTACTTCATAGAACATTAGGTTACCAATTAAATCTTCTATTTTCATAGCACTAATTTCATTGGCTTCTTCGAGTGCCAGAGTCTTCCGATCCCATTCACTAGAAAGTGAATTTAAGATCTTTCTGACTTGGTTTTCTTTGGTAATTTTCTTTCCTAATGATATTAAGGAATGTACTATATCTTGAAATCTAGAATACATATCAGAAATAGAAGCATTTGGTTTCATTTGAAAGAGTAGAAACTGGTCAGTTAGCCTAAGTATCTTTGTTTTTTTACTTTACCGGTGCCTTCATGTGTGAATTGCAGTGTTCTTCAAATTTCATATGCATAATTACAAATAGACACTTGATTAAATTCATTTCTATCCAAGGAGGAAAATAAAATATTCATGGCCTTAGAGTTATTAAGTGCTTGTGTCTTTTGGTCTAGTGTCCATATTGAATATTCAGGTTGAGGCTCTATGTACCTTGTTTGGGTAATGTTCCAAATATCCAAACCATTAGACTGCAAATAACATTTCATCCTACAAGCCTAAATGCATGACTACTGTCATCAAATAGAGAGGCCTAGTGACAGGCTATCCTTCTACAAAAGTGTTAAAAATGTGTTAATAGTTTCATTATCCATTTATAATTTTCAAAAACCAAGTTAAGAATTTTTGATAACCAATGCTCTGATACCAAATGTTGGAAACTAGAGTGTCTACAACATAATTGGATCTCAAGGCTATTCAGACACTAGAAGTAGTGAAATGTGTATTAACTACTTACTTATGAATATAAAACCGTTTTTACTCAAATTGCGTACAGAAAGAAGTAATCAGAGAATAAGTAAGTAATAAAGTAAAATGCAGAAATGTAAATAACACCCAGATTTTTATAGTGGTTCAGATTAACCAATCCTACATCCAGTCCTGCATTCTATTGTGTAGGATTCCACTATAATTGCTTGCTTTCCACAGGTGGCAAGAACACCTTTACAATCTTGGTTTCACGGGCTATAACACATACCCTCTTGATTTTACAGGCTATAAGAACACCTTCTCCTTATCACCAACAACAAACTATGGCAAGTAGTCGTATCTTCAATACAGATTCTTACAGATTCAGTGCAATGATCCTATAGACCTCCAATGACAATATATCTTTGAATTCTTTGAGGAATAGGATGAAACCAGAGAGAGAATGATGTCAATTCAAGTACAACTCTATGATATTATGTGGTGCAAATCGGTGAAGAATTGGAGTGAAATGGTATCGATTTGCAAGGAGATTGGAAGAATATGCAATGGATTTCTTTTGAAAATGTTTGGAGAAAGAGTAAGAGAAAATGGGAATTCTTTATGTTAAAATTCATTTTCAGTGGCCTTTATATAGTAGTTGAAGAAATGTGCCTTTTAGTGAAGAGGTGGAGGAAAATGTCTCTTATTTAAAATTTGAAATTCTGAAAAACGACTGGCATGTCGACATCCTAGGTACCCCATGTCGACATGAGTGTGTTGCAAGATGAACAGCAACACTAATAAGTGCTGCTAATTTTCAGCGTTTTAAACTATCTTATATTTGTGGATTTTTTTGATTCGGTTAAGGTCAATGGTTGATGATCTTCAAGTATAGTTGCAATGAGATCTTTAACAAGATATTCTAAGGTTCAACCAACTCCTTATCACTTCAAAACCCTTTATCCTTCAGAATTCTTCTCTAATTGGGTTTTGCTCTTCAATTGCTCCAATTAACCTTCTTCTATAATTCATTTTCTTCCACTGCATTCTTGTGTATCTCTATAAATGTCTCCATAATATATTTGATATGACTGCATAACTCGGAGATACATTAGTAGTAATATTTTTGTGGTTGTTGTCATCAAAATCAATACCTATGGCATTAACAGTCCGTTCTGGTTATGAACAAAACCGAAGGCATTATTCCTACTACATCCATTTTTGAATCACCTTTAGGATTAGTAGGGCTTAGCCCTTGCATTTCACATCTCGATCTTTGATTTCATGATCTTCACTTCGAAATGCATTCTTTGAATCAAAATGGTTTTCATATAGCATATCCGATCCCGATTTCTTCGAAACAACGTTCGATAATTTCGGGTAAACTCAACCCTGGTTCTCTAGAAAATAAATAGACAAAGATAAGATCGGAGATCACCTCCTAATAGATAGTGGATGGATTTCCTTATCATCGTCCTAGAAGAATGAAACGAGTTTATAAATATTATATAGCACCACTAATGGTAATTGTGTCATTTAATTTCCGTGTTTCTCCAAGATATTTTCAGAGTTACGTTTCGATCCACGTTTGATTGTCGGTTACTTAACTATCAAATAAACAACCATTCAAAAAAGATTACATTTCCCATAGAAATCACTAAGCCTCTTTAAATTTAATCTTTCATTAATTTAAAATCACATTTCATATATTTGGAAATCACTTCCATATACTTATCTCAATGGATTAAGTATATCCACAACTACTATATTTCGACACTTAGAAAATATAAGCATATAATTATCGTACCGGTAAAAGTATATTTAACCATCCCACTTTCACACTTGGGAGGTATATTCACCAAAATTTAGAAAGATTTTCTATTTTGAAATCATATTTTAAATGATCAAACCCAATTATCAATTAAACGGAGAAACCCAAAATACCAATCCCTTTGACAAGCATCTTTAATAAATTGCAAAACCTCGTTTATAAAACTCCTTCTTTCCAGATCTTTTAAAAACTCATTTATAAATCCATTTATAAATATCAAACCCTTTGTAAAACTCTTCCCATATTTTAAACAACTTATTTAATAGACTTTGCAAGTCCGTAAAGTCCTCTTGATAAACCATACCTTATTTAAAATAACTTAAAATAATAATTTATTATTACTTTAATTCTCATTTGAAATAACAACTTAAAATCTCATTGATAATATATTAAATTAATTTTAAAACATTAATATTGTATAAATAAGTTAACTTCAAAATAATATTAAGATAATAATTAATTAACTTTAAAATGTTAATAAACGGCAATTAATTAACCTTAACTAATGTTAATATAAAAATTAATTATCCTTTAAATATAATTAAATAACTTAAATCAATACAATTAATTAACTTTAATTAAAAATTTAAGTACTGTTAAATCATATAAATAATTATTTAAAATAAAATTAAACATTTCTGTACCATAACTAGATAACCTTTAAATAGTAATTAAACATTCTTAAATAATCATTAAGAAACAAGTTTCAAAAATCATATTAATAAAATAAATAACTTTAAATCATTATAAAATAATTATAAATTATTTTTAAAACATTACTTTTAATAAGTTATTACCTTTTTAAAACTTATTGCTAATTAATAATTTTCTTTAAACCTTATAATAATATAGTTATTCTTAAAACAACCTTCAAATCAATATTTGCTTTTCAAATTAAAAGGAGGCTTAACGATCACCATGGTACTTAACAAGCTACCATATTATTCAGTTTAACCTTTTGAGTTAATAACAAATATTTGCATAATCTATGACTATGTAAATAAATTCAACACTTAACCATCATTAATTAATATAACACTTATCCAAAGCGGAATATCAATTAACGATATATAATCAAACGTCTAAAACTATAAAATGGAAGAACGAGGATTTATTCTGCTAATTAATTACTAAATTAATTTAATTAGCCGAACAGCGTTTTATTCCACTAAACAGATAACCAACTACCATATTCAATCTAGTTTAACTCGACAATAATTTACTTGGCTAAATAAACATCACTAATTAAGGTATGTAAGTTTAACTGACGTAATTCAAATTATGTCTGTCTCTATGCGTCATAAATTTTAAAGATCCCAAATCTATCAACAAACTATACAACAACATTATACTTGTCAATACGAACCCAACACAAAAATTTGCATTTTAAACGATTTTCATATGAGTTATGGTCTTTTAAATATTACTAGTTTATTTAAAAATTAAGTAATTAACAAAACAAATTAGTTTCTCACCATAATCTCATGGCTAGAGGCACGCGTAGCGATCAAACCCGCTCAAACGCTAGCCCATCAGCAAGACAACCCTCCTCCAAGCTGCTATTGAATGCAATTAAAAGGACTAAAGTAAAAATCCACTTTATATTAACAGCACTCCATCATTTTCCTCTTACTCTTTCGCCTAGAATTCATTTTCCACTCTTTGGCCTTAACACTTCCCTTCACCTCTCCCTATTCATGTACAAAATACTTCCTGCACATGCCTTCCTCTCCCTCATGCACACATACCTTCCACACATGTACTCCCTGAATCACAAACAAGCACCTCATGCCTCCCATCGTCAACATCACCCATGTCCTGCTACATCAGCATATTTCTTACGCCTGCACTTCGTAGTCCCAACGCCATGCACTGCCACATGCAGCCTCTCCTCTTCCTGGCTCCACCGGCTCAGCCACCACGCAAGGCCACTGCCTAACCTCATCATTATTTCCTCCAATCGCCTGCATATCTCTATCTCTACTATTAATAAAGAAAATTCACTGAACCAATTTACTTGGTGTCTTTTTTAAATTACAGAAATGTCCTTGCTTCCGTTTACAATAATATAACAACCCGTGTGCAAAGCACGGACCCATATTAGTAGATATATATGAAAACTCTCGCAACCAAACCCCTTCACAGCAAGCACTACCTCACCTGTACCCACACAGGAACCCAAAACGCATGACATTAGAAGCTTTTCTGGAGCTAGTAGCAAAGCAATGTGAGGAGCGCGGCCCTTCAATATGGTTGAAAATATTATTTTTGCTATCTTTAGACTATACGTTAGTTATGAAATAGGTGGCGATCAACCATACCATTGCGTATGGCCTGAGACTATATTTTTGCTATCTCTTTGGATTCCAAGAAGATAATTGAAGTACATTTCTACTTTTAATTTAAGTTCGCATGGATAAAAGAAGGGGAAAAACCGAATGTTAATGAAGAGGTTCATCTGCACGTTTGGATTTTATTGAGAACTGGAGAAAAGAAAAGCAGTTGTCTTAGAGAATATATGAAATGTGTTCAAACACCCCCCCCCCCCCCCACACACACACAAAATCCATAAGCCTTCATGTGAATATATGCAGTGTAACAACCCGATATTTTCAACCATTCGTATCCGCACATGTCGGACTTGAATTGCTAAAAATACCGCGTTGTAAATAAAAATTGGAAAATCTCAGAATATACAGTAAATAATCAATCACAGATCACAGACACAGAGTAAATAATAATGTAGCGGAAGTAAAAGAGATAGTAGTTCATGAAGTTACTATATATATAAGATACATCAGAGTTAAACGAGATACAACAAAAAGTAACAAGATACATCAGGTACAAATCAGAATACATCACTGAAATCACTGGATACAGAAAGCAAATAGATGGCTGGATCTTCAAGGAAAGCTCCAACTCCGAAGGTGAATCTTGAATGCTAACTCACTCAATCTGACTCGAGCGTAAAGCAAAATACAAAACACTCGAGTCAGGACATAAATACTTATGAACTGTAAATAAACTCAAGTGAACAGTAACAAAAATGCATCAGTAACTTAAAGGATGCTTGGGATCTCCCATCCTTTAAGGATCTGTTAAACTATTTACTATGTAGTAATATTGCGCTATTATAATAATGTCTACAGTAAAATAAACATACTTTTAAATAGCGTTCCGGGCTACCCATATCACCCTTCACACATAATAGTCCCAGTAGTCCATCCAATATCATGTCATCTCCACTCCGGGTGACTGTCAGAGGATACCACACGGGCTACGGGAGAAAAACAAACTCGTAGTAAAGGCTCGGTATGGTAGGTGACACGGCACACAAGGCAATGCCAGGGTAGATATACCAATTACGCACACAGGCTGGTGGTAACGCAGCAGCCACATACGCCCACCTCGGAACACACTCCCAATCAAAATCGGAGGATGGCCATCTAATCAATCACCAGTAAGAGTATAGTATCGAAGGAATGTGTCCGACCAGAGGTGCTACCTCCTTTGGCCCGAGATCGCTCCTGTTTTAGCCACCTTATGCCAACTCACGGGAGTTGGGTCCACGTAATATACCTCAAGAACGTCGCCACCATCCTACTTCATTCTGGAATCTCCACCGCGTACACGGTTGTTAAAGTGGTTTTCGGAGTTGGCAGAGAGTATGACAACTTCCGATCCCGGTCTCTTTAACAACCAAACGTTATTATAACGCCGTGGTCATTTCAAAATAGTTTATATTTCAAAAGGATCAAATCATTTCATTTCAAACTATATTTCTTTCAAAATAGTTTATACTTCGAAACCATAAACCATTTTTATTTCAAAACTATTTATTCAATCAAAATAGTTTATACTTCGAAACCAAAAGCATTTCAAACATATGTTCATTTCAAAATCATAACATTTTCAAAGTATAACTCTTTCGATACCAAAATACTTGAAATAATTACACTTTGAAAATCATAACATTTCAAAATCATACATTTGAAATCATGGGATATTCATTTAATTCTTTACATTTTACAATTCATTCAATTGATACCAAATTTTCAATTTTCAACTTAATTCAATTCAAACCATCAGTTTCAATTCAATTCAGTTTTCTAACAAAACATTTCAAATCTTATAAATTTCAAATATAGATTTGATCTACAAAATAAGCTATCCAATTTTAATATGTTTCCAAACTTTAATATCCCACATTTCAAAACTAAACTTTATAATTCCATATATTCATATCTCAAATCTAATTTCATTATTATGTAGTTTTGAAATATTCATTTCATAAATTCAATATTATTAAAATAAACTTAAATTACAATTAAACCAAATATCTTTTCATACAAATATAAACTTCAAATATTCCTTTATCAAATAAAGCAAAATCAAATATCATTCAACATTCACATTCTTTATTAAAATAAAGATCAAATCATTTCCACACCATTTCAAAATCATTAAAATATTACATCCTTTTAGAACTTCATAATCAAATCATTATTTGAATTCAAATCCAAATATTCAAAGTTAAATATCATTTAAGAATCAAATATGTCATTCATTTATTATTTCAAACATCATTACCAAAAATACATTCCAAAATTCCATTCAAAAATTCATTTATTATATTACATTTCATTCCGTTTAACACATAACCAAGTAAACTTTATTTAAATTCAAATTCAATTTAAATTCCTTAAAAATTCAAATTTAAATATTCAAAACTTCTAAAATTTCACAGATAATCCATTTCAAAAGTTAAATTATTTAACACTTTAAAATATAGCCCAAACAGTGTTAAAATCTATAACATTTCAAAACATTGTCAAATTATAGCAACGACAGCATTTATAAAGTGCTATAGTAGCTTATATTTTCCAAAATGGTTTATTTCAAGAATAGCGACATTTATAAAATGTCGTAATAGATATTTAGTTATTTTAAACATTGTTAGATTCAAAACAATAGCATTAAAATGCTGTCAAAAGACTAAAGCATTTTGAAAGTGCTATAAAATTCCAGATTTCATTTTAGCTTTTCAAAAATAATAATAAAACTCCAAATTTTATTATTACAACTTAAAAATCATATTTCTAGACTTCAAAATTTCACATTTAAAATCATTTTAACATATGATTTAACACAATAAAATTTTAAGATCAAATATTCAATTTTGCAAACTCCATTCATTTATTAAGTCAAATTTCACTGTTTATTAATTTATAAATTTAATAAACTTAAAATTTTACTTCAAATATCATTTCAAACCTTTAAATTTAATTTCCATTATTTATTTACATCTTAAAATAAAATTTAAAGTCAAACGTCACATTTACTCCAAATTTGCATACTTGAATTCACTTAAATTCACAATTTCAAGATTTAATATTTAACTTTCTTAAAACCATAATATATATATTTTAAATCAAAATTTCATACTTTTGAAAATACATATTTAAAAAAAATCATTTAAAAATATACCACGGGGTCTGTATATAATTTTCTAACCTAGGTCAAGTGATACGGATATATATCATTTCAATCCGTAATTTACAAAGAAAACCGGGTTTTATCATTTCAAACCCGCAATCCCAAGTCAGATAAAATACAATAAAAATCGCTCAGCCCTATCATTTCAGCCCATAACAATTTTTCCCTATTCTAAAGTCCGTTCAGGTATGTATCATTTCAACCCATAGTGATTCTATTCTAACAGGGAACTTACAGTGTGAATATATGCATAAACAATATAAACAATGTCAATGTCACAATGTAATGTCATATATCAGATGTCAGGTGATAATTAATAGTTTTAACATGGTAATAACATGGTATAGCATATCATATGATCAATGTTAACTTGCATAACATTTTATATTACTAAACACTTGACATCAATTCACTATTTCATAAGTATAAATGTCAGAGTGAGAAAGACTCACCTTTTACGAAGCTAGAGACAAACAACACACACAAGAGCGATTCCAAAGGCACGACAAGCACGATTTGATTTGAATTGATGGAGACCCTTGTAAACAACACAAAATATAACATACATAAGCACAAATATAGATATCGACATACAAATATAATCAACAACTTTAGTTTGCAGAACAGTTGCAAAACAAGAGAGATGACCAAACCTTAGAAGCAAACGACTTGCACACGACAACATAAGCTTGTCACATGATCAAATGGGCTTGACCTCACCACACTAGGCTCAGAGATGATGATGATGGCTATAGGTCATGGCAGTAAGTGGTGGTGGTGTTAAAGGTGGTGGCCAAGGTTAAACATGAAGGAAATGGGAATACAAGGCTCGGTTAGGCAATATTTGGAGTTTTAAGCAAAGTTTTGTGGAGATGGCTTCAATTGGATGGCATGGTTTGTCATGGTCAGAGGAGGAGGAGATGTTTACTGCTATAGATGGTGGAAGAGATGGTCAGTGGTGATGGAGGAGAAGTGGGGCCGAGCAAGCAAGAGGAAGAGGAAGGCTAAATCAATGAAGAAGAGGGAAAAAATGGAAGAAAGAAGCCATTAGCCTGCAATTTTTTCTCAATATGATGTAGCCATGAGTTTGAAATGAGGAGAAAGGTATTTTTCACGTGAATTGAAGATGAGAAACATGGCTATAGGGTAGAGCGATGTACGGCTAAAGCAAGGAGAGGAAAAGGCAAAAGCAAATGAAGAGGCGGAAAAACGAAGAGCCTTGAGCAACTAAAGAGACACAAACTCTTCAAATTTTCATTATTTTCTTTTTAAACCTTATATAACTGAAATATATATATAAAATCAGATAAAATACTAAAATTGTAACAACCCCGGTTTGGAGATTACCATAAATATTAAATTATAATGATGATTATAATTTAATATTGGGATTAATTAAATTAATAGGAAGAAAATGTTGTTTATTTTAATTTACAATGAATTTGGATTAATTTGAGCTATTGAAAATAAATAAATATGGAGAATAATAAGAAATAATTATTCCTTGTTGAATAATTGATGAACATGAGCAGAATAAAGATTTTGCTTTATTTCGGGAATTTTTTTAGTATAGTTGTTTGACTATATTGGATTTAATATATTGATCATGACAATATTGAGTTTATTGTCAATATTGCCGTTGTATTATTAAAACATAAGAAATAATAATAATTCTTAAGATTTAAATGATAAGCATGTGTGAAATAGAGTTTTTACTTTATTTCATGAATTTTTGAATGTATTGATTAGGATACATTCAATTAAATTTAATAATTTGTCCAATATTGTGTTATTTGCCAATATTGCCATTTTATTAATTAAAACTCAAGAGAATTGATTAATAAAATAATTAATCATAGTAATTATGATTAAAAATGATAAGAAAATATTCATTTGGTGTTAAATCATGTAATTACAATTATTGGAGTGTAAAATATAATTATGTTTAACCAATTGTGACAAATTGCAATTTATTTGCAAAAATATGAAAATTGGTTAAATTGGAATAATATTAATAAAAATAATAATAAAATTGTTAAAATTGTGTTTTTATCTTTTTATTTGGAATCTAGAAGTTGTAATGGTTCTAACGCACCTAAGTTTGTAAAAATCGGATTTAATATGTATAAGATATGGAGATTTAAAGAAATTACATAAATAAAATTTCATAAACTAAAAAGCAAACATTTGCCTAAGTCCTAATGGGTTTTGTTGTGAAAATTGGATCCTTACCCTAAGCCCAACTGACACTTTTGGAATTTTGTACGTACCTTTCTTCTCTTCGTTCATTTCCTTCTCCAGAAAAAAAAAACCTCCAGTAATCATAACCATGGCCTCCTCTTTGTAAATCTTGCCCAAATTAAACCAAATCCCAGCTGAAATCAAGAGAATTTAAGTCTAAAATCAATAAAAAGGTAATCTCTTAACCAATTCTCATCTCAAATCCTTGGAAATTGTAGATTTCAGATATTGTATGTGTTGTTTTGATGATTTTCTTCCATGCATGTCTTTTTTCAGCTCCTACAGGTAGTTTAGAGGCCACTACCAGCTGAAATACTCCATCTTGAAGCTCCAATCGACCTCCTCCTTCGCTGTAAAAGTAAGTAAAACACTTACAGCAACTATAAGCAAAAGGAATTGCGATGCTTGAAAACATTTTGATGCTTAGTTTGATGTTTTAGACATAAAAACTTTGATTTGAAAAGCTATATTTTGCTGAAACTGTCCATTGTTCTTTTGATCATATCTGGCTCATCCGGTGTCGGATTGATGCCATTCTTTTTTCAGATTGTACTGCACTTGATCTAGTTTGTTCATGTCAAATTTCATCCATTTTTGAGTCCGTTTGGACCTCTGTATTTGCTGTGAAAGTTGCAAGTCCGAGAGGGTTTTGCACAGAAAATATATTTCGCTGAATAGTAATTTTGGCATAACTTTTGTGTTTCAAATCGGAATCAGATAATTTTGGATGTTTCGGAAAGCTTATTTCATTGGGTACAACTTTTGTTTGTTGATCTTTCTGCAATTTTGAGGTTATCTGTGTCAAAATTGAACCTTTCTACTGCTAACCCGAGAGCAAAAATCAAACCTGCTCTGTTGTTGATGCAGAAATGAAATCTTCCATAACTTTTTCGTTTTTAATCGGAATTTGATAATTTTGGATGTTTTGAAAAGCTTATTTCAGTGGCTACAACTTTCATTTGTTGTGTTTTCTGTGATTTTGACGTTTGCTATGCTAAAATTGCAAATGTTTCTCGCTGTCCTGTGTTTTGGTTGCATGGACTAGTGTTGATTTTAAACTATTAAAAATGGTTTGCATCTATGAACATGTATATGCAATTTGTATCTCACTAATATGATGTTAAACATTTCATTTTAAACATTTTAAAAGTATTATACTACAATTATTTTATATTTAACCTATATTTTATATATTTTAATCCCGTTTTCTCTTCAAAAATCTTTTATGTATAATTTTAGTTACTTTAATCATTTTTCGTGAATGTTCGGACGTATGAGAAAGTATATTAAATGATTTAGTAAAAACCACGAGGTATGGGACTCGTGCGTAATTGCTTTATCGTTTAAATACAAACTTGTACGATCGAAATGAATTCGAGGAATCTTTTGAGATCCTCCAAGATTGTTAACCACTATGTGGTACCTTGAGATTTATTTAGAGCATTTGTCCCGTATTAACAAGATTAGCTAATATGTGGAAGTAGTCCGAGAACTCCCGATTGGAGTATATTGATTATGGACTATCAAGATTTTAGTGCTCCCGCCGATGAAATGAGGCAAAACCAATTATGGTTGATTATGATTTTATAATTTTGATTAGGTTTTCACTTGTCGATGAAATGAGACAAGTTTGAATTTATTTTTGGTTTATCGTAGCGGAATTGCTACGACTTGATTATTTACATTCGCCGATGAAATGAGGCATTGTGATTGTATTGATTTATGATTTTTCCTAATGTGGACCCAACAAGTGATTAGTAAACCATTAGGTGATAACTCATGGTATGGGACGTGGGTTATACCTTATGGGTTCCTAGTCTCGATGTTGATACACATTCAAGATTGGACTAGTACTATGAGACCACGAGTTTATTGGGGAATCAAGATTTGAAATTATGCCCCAAATCATGAATTTACTATTACTCGGGTCTTTGACGTCACCGATTGGGATTGATTAAATTATAGGCTACGTAGTCGTCAAGATTGTCAAGATTTATCTAGATGACATGATCCCGATCATCACGATTGTTGGTACCAAAGTATAGTACTAGTGGAGATTCAAAAGCACGTGCAAAATTATCTTTTGATGCTTTATGATTTATCGGAATTTGATTATTTCTATAGCCTTATATATGAATAAGGCGATATTATTTTGTGGTCCATGATTATTTATATCGTTTCATGACTTGTTGGAGATTTATGAGATTTTATGATTTCATGGATGTTATTAATAATTTACTTAACTTAATCACATTTCCCCTTACGCATGACATTAGAATATTAGCTTGACACCTCCCTTGATTATCATTGAACCTTTCATTTATTCTGTTGGGTACAACAGAATGAATGCTTCCCTTTACTTATTATCCTAGAGTTCCTTATCTACTGATGAGTTTAGTTGCCTGACCCGTGTGTTTTATTCACTCGGGTCAGACCGAGTTGCAGGTTAGCTTGGATTTCTTTTGCCTCCAGTTCAGCTTGATACTTTTTGTGGGACGCATATATGTATATTTTGGCTAGCTAGTCTTCGTCTTTTGGGACTACTCCTTTATGATCATTTGTATATTTTTGGGATGTATATTTTGACACTTAGCTACCTAGTAGTTACTCTTGTATGATGTATAATATGGATATGTATGGTGACGGTTATGTATGTATATAACTGATCTGGGTTTGCTTTTCTGTGACTTTGATTATTCCGCACATTATATTACATTGTTTCTGAAATGCTATATAGCCACCGTAGTGTGCAATAGTTATGCACTAGACGTGTCAACCACACATAAGGTTATGAAAAAAAAATTGACACATACTTGACATGTTTAGTTCATAGCTATTGTATACTATGTTGGTCGCTCCTATTCAGCCTTATTCTCTGCGTTAGTAGACAGAATTACTCGTTAATTCCCTTTACTAACGTGGGTCTCGAGGTGGGGCGTTACAGCTTGGTATCAGAGCGTTATTTCAGAAAATAATGTAATATACACAGAACAGCACACGAGATACCATACATTTAGTATTATACATCTACATGTGTCATCCCATAAATCACAACCCGTTTCACCTTTACTTATCTTTGTCTTTACCCATGATTCAAGTGTGTCCCTTTTCGATTCCTTTGGGGTAAATAGAAAGGAATACGTCTAGGAATGTATATTTTATTCCATAGTATTCCTTATTTTTCGCATTCAAATTTCTTATGAATATATATATTTACCCTGTGAATAATCCCACCTTATCTTTTCTTTCAGCTATGTCTGGACGTGGTAGAGGACGTTCTTCAGCGGCGGGACCGTCCAGTGGTTCTCGTCCTGAAGGCGTATACATGTCTACCGACCAGATTCTAGAGCTTGTGCGAAGCATTCAGCCTCCCACTTCTGGTTCTTATTCTGCTCCGCAGAAGTCTGCCTTCGCACGTATGTGCAGTGACTTTACTCATCTCGGTGGCAAGCCCTTCAAAGGCACCGAGTCTGTTATTGAGGTCGAGGCTTGGCTCAGTTCTTGTGAGCGTATCTTTACCCGTATGGAGATTTCTAGCCGCCATCGGGTTCTTGTAGCATCTAGTATGTTGCAAGAACGAGCCCTTCATTGGTATGATCTTCTGATTTCTGAGGTTGATGAGTCCTCACTTGAGTGGGATCAATTCCGTGAGCGGTTCGAGCTCAAGTTTATCCCTGATTCTGAGAGAGCTACTCTAGCTCGACGTTTCCTTGAGATTAAGCAAGGAAAGCTATCTGTTTCCGAGTATGTTGCCTCTTTCGAAAGTCTTTCAAAGTATGGTCTTGAGCACATTTCCACTCCTTACAAGAAGAATCTTATGTTCGTTTCCGGGCTCAAGAAGTATTTGAAGAAGGCCCTTATGCTTCGTCTTGAGCTTTCTTTCGAGAAGCTTGTTGATACGGCCCTTCGTCTTGAAGTGGTCGAGAAGGAAAAAGATAGTGATGATGATACTAGTGTTCGGGCCAACCCGAACAAGAAGAAGTTCTTTGGCAAGCCTAAGTCTTTTCCTTCTAAGAAGAAGAAGAAGTTTAGTGGTTCCTCTTCTCAATCTCAGCCAGCTCTTTCAGCTAAACCATTTGCTTGTTTCAATTGTGGCTCCCCTGATCATCATGTCAGAGACTGTCCCAAACCCAAAAGGTGCCTCTATTGCAAGAAAGAGGGACATTTAGTTGCTTCTTGCCCCAAGATGGGGAAAGGACCTCGTCAGGGTCAGCTTAATGTTGCATCTGCTTCTGGTGGTTCTTCTCAGCCTAAAGGTACATCCTCGTCTATTTTGGAAGGTTCTATTTTATTTCATGATCATTATATTAGAGTGCTCTTCGATACGGGTGCGTCCCACTCATTCGTATCGAAGGAACTCATTGATGCTTTACAGTTGGATGTGTCTTGCTTGCTTACTTCATTGCGGATTGCTAATCCTATTGGAGGATCCGCTACTTTTAGCTTATATTGTGATGATGTTGAGATTTTGATATGTGGTTATTCCTTCCATGCGAATCTGCACGTGATTCCTTTCCTTGGTTTCGATATGATTCTCTGTAACGACCCGCTATTTTGGACCATTCAAATCGACACTAAAACCGTACATGTACGACTTGAATAATTCAAAATACCGAATTGTTAATTTAATTTGGCAAAACTTAAAATATACAGTAAATAAATCAAACACAGATCACAGACACAGAGTAATATAATGCAGCGGAATAGAAAAATAGTAGTTCATGAAGCTACTATATACATCAGAGTTTAAAATAAAATACATCAGAATCTCTTGAATACAGAAAAGTCTTCAGTACGAGCCGATGACTTCTCTGAACCAGTCAATCTAGAAAACTGAAAGCTGAAACGATAGTTGGATCTCCAAATGAAGCTCCAATCTCCAAAGGTGAGTCTCTAATGCTGTATTACTCGGTCTGACCCGAGCGTAAAGCAAAACACAAAACACTCGAGTCAGGATTAACATTCTTATATCAATAAATCGAACTCAAGTGAAATATCAACTGAAATACAAATAACTTAAAGGATGTTTGGGATGACCATCCTCTAAGGGTCCATAGAACTATCTACAGGGTAGAAATATACACTATTACATCGTGGTCATTCACTTAATTTATACTTCAAACCCAAATGTCAAATTCACTTCGAATAATTATATTTCCCAAATAGTATTTATATATATTAAATGCTGTATATGGTAAAGCACTTGCAATTTCCTTAACTTAACAAATCGTTCACATCAACCTGACCTTTCCATTTAAATTAAATTCAATCTCAATTATAAATCTCAAATCTGGATTTGATATCCTAATTATCCTTTCCATTTCAATATGTTTCCATACTTTAAGTATTTAATATTTCCCCTAAATTTCCCAATCTAGTTTTCTAAATACAAATTTCCAGATTTCGTTCAACCTCAATTTCCCTTAAATTCAATTAGTTATCTACATAACAAATTCAACTATCTTGGTCCCAAATACATATCAAATTTCTAAACCATTTAATTACAATACAGTTCATGGCTTAAATACTTAGATGTTAAATTTAACAGTTTCATATAGATTCTTGGTTTTTACATCATTATTATTTAGTTTGAACCTTCCCTTATTCAATACCATTTTAGTGACTTTAAATTACATCTTTCTCAAGATTTCTCAAATTTTATTAAACGTGAAATATCTCATTCGATAAATTTCAAATTGATTTAAATAAATAAATCCTTATCTAAACATCATTTTACAATAACCCAAATTTATCTCCCAACCTTAATTTTTCAATATTATTGCAAAATTTATCCGAATAAAATTTACATAAATTATTTATCATAATTTATGTATTTAATCAAATCTTGATTAACTAGATATAATTAACTCTATATTTATCGTTACCCTTTATAGATGTATTTAAGAATTTACATTTAATAAGACCATAGATTTTTTTATCATATGGTCAAAGTGTTATGGCTATTATCATTTCAATACGTACACTAAATGTATACGGGTGGATAGCATTTCAACCCGTAATCCCAAATTTAATTAAACGAAACCCGCTTGGGCCTATCTTTTCAACCCATTTTAATTCAAAAATCAAACATAACAAAGGGAACTTGCAGTGTGATGACAGGGATAGTGTCAAAGTAAGTAAACAAGCAATAACAACAATCAATAACAATTCAATAGATTAAATCAAATAACCCCGAAATAATCGTATTAATTCGCATTGTTATTTTTATAATTATTTCTAAAATCTACACTATCATTTCATGTAGATTTAAAGGTTATTACATTTCAGTTTTCCCTTGTCGTTCCATTTCATTTTCAGTTTAATAATACAACAATTAATCCAAACTACGTTCAAAGATTTCAAGAATAATTTATCAATTTCTACGACAATCAATGGGTCAAATTCAACTAATCAAATTTACATATGGCGGGGTCAGGTTTTAATAAAGTAAGGTCCATCATATATAATCCGTTTAATTTGTAAACTATACTACTCAAATTAAACTAGCAAACTAGTTATCACTTAACAAAAATAATTAACATCCAATTTAAACAACAATCAATCAAACAATCAATTATCAACCAATCTGTATTATTATCACATACATAATTAACCGATAATGGTGTTGGGTGTCATAGGTGAACAGATACAAATAATAGCATATATAACAATTAAAAATAAATACAACAGCATATTTCAATTGTCGTTTCAATTGAAATCAAATTCAATAAATATAAAAGTGTTAATCGTGAGTGATTGCTCACCTTTCGAGGCTAAACAGATTTGACAAGGAAACGAGCTACGAATTCCAAGCGACGCTAGATGGATACGATTCGATGGAGAAAACGGGCATGACGGACAAAGCTGATAACAGGAATCGACGGAATCAAATTAGAACCGGGTTTGATGAAGAGAATTGGTATAAGAGAATTTGAAAACAATATCCATTTAAAGCACATATACATATATAAATCAAAATAAATATATTATTTTCTTATTAAATTAATATTTCTTTTTAAGACCAATATCAAAACAAAATACGTATGTACGAAAAATCACTGTTTTGTATTAAAAATCAAATGTAATAAAATTTGAAATAAATATTGTAACTTTCATATTGAAATGTACATAAACACATGCAAGTTTAAAGAAAAAAACAATGTTGAGACCCATTTTCAACATAGCTTATATTAACTGCGACAAAGAAAGCTACAAACACTTGTTATTCAATATATATATACAGTCCAAGTAAAAATCAATGTACAAATGCAGACAGCACTTAACAGCTATATTACCCAATGCAGTAACATATAACTATGGATATAAAACCTCTCTCCTTTTTTTTTCTAACATATAAACCATACTATATAAAATAAAACTTAAAAATATGTATATAAAAAAAATTCATAAAACTGACCTATACTATATATACATATGAATTTATATTCTAAGTTTGAACACCGCAAATTAAATTTACAAGCGTTTCAAACATATAAGTAAATAAACAAATCAAGCTTACATTTATTAAAAATTAAACATAAACTTAAAATAAATATATTTGTTTAAATTAAATAATTAATCCCAAAACATACTAAAAAAAAAATATTTGAAAACCAAGTTCTCATCTATAAAAAAAAGTATATACATATTAAACGTGATCTTACAAAACAGCAATATGTGAACTTGCTAAACATATAACTATTTATGTTTTAAAACCAAAAGTGAAGCACTACTGTAAACAAAAATCCATAAAATCGACATATTATTTTATATAACTATAGACCTTGCAAAACCAATTATATATATATATAGCTTAGTTAGCATTACTAAATGCATAAACCAAAACTGATGAAAATAGAAAGTAGGAATTTATGATGTCCTCGCCTATATATGTTAAACTATCCCAGTTTATACATCATAATTTTGCCTTCCTTTACATAAATTTAAACATTATCTTTTAAATGTAAATACATAGACCCAAACTGTATAGCCAACAATCAAATGCTCTTAGGACCGGGATTGTAAAATATAAATAAAAGTGACAAAATAGTTTAAAAAAAATACTTCTCCAAATACCATGTGACCTTAATATAAAGCGATCCTTTTTAAATATATATATATACGCTTAAATTATAAACTTTTATGTTACATTGAAAATCAAAACATGTAAAAAAATAAATAGACAAAAACATGTTGTGCTTAAAATAAAGGAAAAGCAATATAAACAATAAGAAAACAAAAGAAAAGGATGAAAAAGAAGAAGAAAAAGAAAAGAAATAAGAAGAAGAAAAAAAAATGGTGCAGCCATTTACCTACAGAAGAAGCTTCACATGCAAAAGAGGAGAATGGACAAAGAAATTCAAGCAAAGATAAATGTACAGAAAAAATATAGAGTAGTGGAAATTTAAAAGTTAGAAAGCTTAAATCAAGGAAATATCAAATGCAACCGGCTAAAATAGGGGAATGGTAATATAAACAAAAAGGTAAAAGCAACGGTGATCCTTAAATTTAGCTGAATCATTAAGGCAAATAAATATGGAGCATTGGTTAGTAACGCACGAAATTCGGGAAATAACAAAGGAAAGGACCGGTCAAATAAATGAATGTAACGTGTAACGAATATAAAGTTTATATAAATTTGAACCGATGGAAATAGAGGGGTCAATCGCTAGAATTTAGGAGGTATGAATGGTAACGGTTGTTTGAATTGTATACCAAATATATAACTTTATATTCCATTATTAATTGAATAGGAGAAATGAATGGGTGGAGAATGAGCTGTCCATTTATGATATACTGTTACATATAATTTGTTAAAGAAGAATGGTAGAATAATGATAGATTTGAATTATATACTAGTGTGATGCAATAACAACGGTCAAGTTGATAAGGTGGATATTTAAATAATTTATTGCTTGATTGGAAAGCACGTGAGTATGGAAAGGCAAGGGTATTAAAATGGAAAAAAGAATGGAGAGAGAAATTTAAGCGAAGATAAAACGTACAGGAATAAATATAGAGTAGTGAGATTCAAAGCAATTAATAATAACGTGCGCAGCACGCTTCTATAATTGAGACCGAAGAAAAGAAATGAAGTCACAATTTTAAAGGTACCGTGATGTGTACAATAATAAAAATGAAAACGTACACAAATAAATGAAATTGTAACAGTCTCTCATTGATTCAGCTGACACAAAAAAAAGAAATTATGAACGGATAGAATGCAAATTGAAACGTTAGAGAATTAAATATAAGGTGGAAAGGTGTGTCAACGCTCACCCATAGATTTAGCTAAAACCTTTAAAAGAAATTTAATATGGTATGAGTTGAACTTATGGCTATATATGTGCATAACTATGTATATAACTATTTATATGAATCAAAATCATTTTCTAAATTCAAACGCAAATCCAATTATATATATGTATGTATGTATATTTTTATTATTATTTTAAAATCATTGTTTAGATCGATACACATAAATAAACTAACATATAGTATTATACTAGTAGACAGCAAAATATACACTGGTTATTATAGAATAAGATGCAAGCCATATACAACTACAACTTATTGGTTTAAACTATAAAATTATACGTAATCCAAATATCAAATTTTTATTTCAAAATTATTATTATTAATAATTTCTCAAAATCCAAATTAAATACGTTATAAAACCAAAAAAAAAAAATTAATAAAATTTTATTGGTCGCTACATTCTCCCCCACTCAAAACTTTTCGTCCCCGAAAAGGAAGGAGGTAGGAGAATAGAACAACCAGAAATAAAGGTAGATTGAAAGTTAAGGGTAAATAATTAATTTAAAACTATATAATTTTACTTGAATTATTCATTTGAAAACTTTATTTGCGATTCAGCTATCTTTAATACTTTAAAATTTCCAAAACTCATTGAAATTTAATATGTTTAA
Source organism: Allium cepa (assembly GCA_030765085.1). Taxonomy (NCBI): domain Eukaryota; kingdom Viridiplantae; phylum Streptophyta; class Magnoliopsida; order Asparagales; family Amaryllidaceae; genus Allium; species Allium cepa. Next base: position 555,336,405 of record CM060940.1, read on the forward strand.
CTAACACCTATATACATATATGAAAGCTATTTGAAAACAATTATTTGCATCATTAGTTATATTTACAAAGAAGCTGTTGAAAACATTAAATCCATAATTCATAAATTTATAAATTTGTCTTTAGATACCTTTCAAACATTATTAATAAATCATTCACTTCAAAAATATTTATACCACTAAAATTTTCTATTAACCAATGTAGCATATAGATAAGCAATCTTTAAAAGATTTTATTCAAAAAGGAAAGGAAGGTAGATTCTGGAATAGTATCGGGCAAGAATTTTCAATTTACCAAAGGAATTTAATTCCAAAGATTAATGCAAATTTCTTTGTTGGGAAAAATATTTTATAATAAATACCTTTATAATAACACTTTTATAATAAGATACTACTATATCAAAGTAAATTTTCTTTCGAAAATACTTTTATAACTCGATGTTTCAACAAGTTTATCCTTGTTCTTGCAGACTCTGGCCATGCGTTGATCAGGCGCAAAGCTAGAATTCTTCAAGTACTTAGTAGACTTGTTTCAACAACCAGTGAAAATACTTGAAAAACCCTTTAAAACAGATATGGAAAGTACGATCCAAACAAAACAATCAAACCAAAACCTTTGTCCGATCATGGTTCGCAGATACACAATGGTTACGCCTGGTTCCCCCAGGAAACAATCCATATCCGTAAGCTTTCACAGCCCTGCGAGTTACGCCATGATGACTAGTAGGGTGCAGGATACACAATGGTTACGCCTGGTTCCCCCAGGAAACAATCCGTACCCCCAGGCAAGACTCAGCCAGGCACTTGCGCTACTATTCGCGACCTACACAGATTGCAGGATACACAATGGTTCCGCCTGGTTCCCCCAGGAAACAATCCGTACCCCTAGGCAAGACTCAGCCACGCAATTTCGCTGTGCATTCACGAGAGAAAAAGAAACCGTGGGACACGTCACGGTGGGAACACTCGAGTATTACATCCGGAAAACCAAAATCAGAGAGAATAATAACGATAGAATGAATCCACGCTGTGGCCACAAAGCGGATATCAAGCAGAAGGCACTTTCCATATCTTTATTTGGAAAATATATATCATATAGTACCTTTTTCAAATCACTTTCAAATATTGTACTTATATAAAGTCCATATATATAGGATTCCATTTTCAAACGAATACTTTCCAAATCAATAGTATATCAAAATATCCTTATATAGACTTCGATTATATAAAATTCTCTTTCCAAAATTGAGTACCTTTCAAATCAATAGATTTCAAATCACTAGTTGGAAATCAATTTTTTATAAATAGGGTTATTCTAGGTCAACTCAAAACTCGAGGATCGAACACCGGTATACTTTAAATCATTTCAAATATATACATATTTCTTTCGAAACTATCAAATTACTACGGAATTTGAAATCAAAAACGGTTTTACAAGATCACTCGCATAGCGAAGCTATTAAAGGAGCCTCTCCCCCACTCTGAAACTCGAAAATCAATGTCGATGATGCGTGCACTCATCACCGAAATTATTCCCTAGCGACATAAGTGAGTTCTGGACTTCTATTTTCTTGAAAACTCGTTTGAAATTTCTTCAAAATTAATGGAATTCATTTGAACTCATTTAAAACATTTCTTATTCGGAAAAATACTTTTAAATCGTACTATTTTTCCTATAATTTCCAAAATCTTAAAACCAATTTCAAAATACCGGAATTCAATTCTCGAATTTCAAATTTAACACTTCAGTTATAAATCATTTTTATATAAATCAATTTCTTATAATTTTCCAAAATTTCAAATCCTTTCAAAACTTTTTATATAGAATAACATTTCTTATTTGATTTATATATAGGTATATAATCCTTATCGAAACATTTCTTTTTATATATAGGAAAAATCATAGTTATTAAAATATAAATTTGATATATAAAGCAATTTCAAAATACAAACGTACCCGATTTTCAAAGGATAATCTAAGAATGGATTTCAAAATAAAGATAGAGATTTGAATTTCATATCAACGAAACAGGAACATGAATACTTTATTAGAGAACTTCAGTTAAGCAAAAGATACAATAGAGTTTATCGAAAGCAACAAACAACTGCTGAAACAAACAGATCTACCGAGAACCACCTTACATAAACAAAGCATCGGTATTAATTCTATCGGGTGGGACTTCAATCGGTCCAGAACACTCCCCCTCAATATGGCCCCAACTTCTGCATTTCTTACATAAATGCACTACACACCCATCCTCCTTAACGAATTGCGGGAACGCAGCCTTCCTTCCGTACTTCCTCACAGGACAATTCCTAGCTATATGTCCAGTCAGCCTACAGTGATAGCAAATGGTTGATTGGTCGACTGATGCCGTGGGTGCAGCATTTACTTTCTTCACCTTTTGGCAGCGATTGGGAAAGTGTCCCGTACTACGGCACTTAAAACAGAAGATCTTGGATCGATAACGCTGGCCCTCACTCTTCTTTCCTTCATCTCTCTTCCCGCACATGGCTGCATAATGTCCCTTCTCTTGACACCGATAACAGATGACATTGTCATAAGGTCCAGGTCCTGCCCTTTCCCTCCAAATCTTTTCCCACTTCTCCATTGCTTCCTCCTGTTCCTTACGGGCTAGTGCTCTCCGGGCTCGACGAGCTGCTTTCTGCTCTTCCGATTTTGCCATCTACAAAATAGTTTCCTATCATTCAGGGAGTCCAATATCAAACCAGATAGAGGTTCAATTTCTAAGAGAAAACTTGATCAAAGGAAGTTTCGAAACAAAGTGTGAAGGCTTGAGCAAAATGAGGAAATCTTTATTACAAAGTAGAAGGTGGATATCCTTCTATAAGTCGCGGGCGACATCTACCGGTCAACCGTGACTTCAGAAATCTAGGTGAATTAATGCCAATTGTAAAGGAGTTTTCACCCTTTTACAAATTATTCAATGGAGTTATGGGATACTCCGCAATTAAACTAATATAAATAGGAAGAGACACGGATGAATTTCGGAACCGAGGGATATTCCAAAATTCAAAGGAAATCAAGTCGAAAGGAAGAGATTCAACTCGAGCGAAAGTGATTCTGTAAATAAATTTACTATATATGCTAAGTTTTGCCTAGAGCCAAAGCTCTGATACCAACTGTAACGACCCGCTATTTTGGACCATTCAAATCGACACTAAAACCGTACATGTACGACTTGAATAATTCAAAATACCGAATTGTTAATTTAATTTGGCAAAACTTAAAATATACAGTAAATAAATCAAACACAGATCACAGACACAGAGTAATATAATGCAGCGGAATAGAAAAATAGTAGTTCATGAAGCTACTATATACATCAGAGTTTAAAATAAAATACATCAGAATCTCTTGAATACAGAAAAGTCTTCAGTACGAGCCGATGACTTCTCTGAACCAGTCAATCTAGAAAACTGAAAGCTGAAACGATAGTTGGATCTCCAAATGAAGCTCCAATCTCCAAAGGTGAGTCTCTAATGCTGTATTACTCGGTCTGACCCGAGCGTAAAGCAAAACACAAAACACTCGAGTCAGGATTAACATTCTTATATCAATAAATCGAACTCAAGTGAAATATCAACTGAAATACAAATAACTTAAAGGATGTTTGGGATGACCATCCTCTAAGGGTCCATAGAACTATCTACAGGGTAGAAATATACACTATTACATCGTGGTCATTCACTTAATTTATACTTCAAACCCAAATGTCAAATTCACTTCGAATAATTATATTTCCCAAATAGTATTTATATATATTAAATGCTGTATATGGTAAAGCACTTGCAATTTCCTTAACTTAACAAATCGTTCACATCAACCTGACCTTTCCATTTAAATTAAATTCAATCTCAATTATAAATCTCAAATCTGGATTTGATATCCTAATTACCCTTTCCATTTCAATATGTTTCCATACTTTAAGTATTTAATATTTCCCCTAAATTTCCCAATCTAGTTTTCTAAATACAAATTTCCAGATTTCGTTCAACCTCAATTTCCCTTAAATTCAATTAGTTATCTACATAACAAATTCAACTATCTTGGTCCCAAATACATATCAAATTTCTAAACCATTTAATTACAATACAGTTCATGGCTTAAATACTTAGATGTTAAATTTAACAGTTTCATATAGATTCTTGGTTTTTACATCATTATTATTTAGTTTGAACCTTCCCTTATTCAATACCATTTTAGTGACTTTAAATTACATCTTTCTCAAGATTTCTCAAATTTTATTAAACGTGAAATATCTCATTCGATAAATTTCAAATTGATTTAAATAAATAAATCCTTATCTAAACATCATTTTACAATAACCCAAATTTATCTCCCAACCTTAATTTTTCAATATTATTGCAAAATTTATCCGAATAAAATTTACATAAATTATTTATCATAATTTATGTATTTAATCAAATCTTGATTAACTAGATATAATTAACTCTATATTTATCATTACCCTTTATAGATGTATTTAAGAATTTACATTTAATAAGACCATAGATTTTTTTATCATATGGTCAAAGTGTTATGGCTATTATCATTTCAATACGTACACTAAATGTATACGGGTGGATAGCATTTCAACCCGTAATCCCAAATTTAATTAAACGAAACCCGCTTGGGCCTATCTTTTCAACCCATTTTAATTCAAAAATCAAACATAACAAAGGGAACTTGCAGTGTGATGACAGGGATAGTGTCAAAGTAAGTAAACAAGCAATAACAACAATCAATAACAATTCAATAGATTAAATCAAATAACCCCGAAATAATCGTATTAATTCGCATTGTTATTTTTATAATTATTTCTAAAATCTACACTATCATTTCATGTAGATTTAAAGGTTATTACATTTCAGTTTTCCCTTGTCGTTCCATTTCATTTTCAGTTTAATAATACAACAATTAATCCAAACTACGTTCAAAGATTTCAGGAATAATTTATCAATTTCTACGACAATCAATGGGTCAAATTCAACTAATCAAATTTACATATGGCGGGGTCAGGTTTTAATAAAGTAAGGTCCATCATATATAATCCGTTTAATTTGTAAACTATACTACTCAAATTAAACTAGCAAACTAGTTATCACTTAACAAAAATAATTAACATCCAATTTAAACAACAATCAATCAAACAATCAATTATCAACCAATCTGTATTATTATCACATACATAATTAACCGATAATGGTGTTGGGTGTCATAGGTGAACAGATACAAATAATAGCATATATAACAATTAAAAATAAATACAACAGCATATTTCAATTGTCGTTTCAATTGAAATCAAATTCAATAAATATAAAAGTGTTAATCGTGAGTGATTGCTCACCTTTCGAGGCTAAACAGATTTGACAAGGAAACGAGCTACGAATTCCAAGCGACGCTAGATGGATACGATTCGATGGAGAAAACGGGCATGACGGACAAAGCTGATAACAGGAATCGACGGAATCAAATTAGAACCGGGTTTGATGAAGAGAATTGGTATAAGAGAATTTGAAAACAATATCCATTTAAAGCACATATACATATATAAATCAAAATAAATATATTATTTTCTTATTAAATTAATATTTCTTTTTAAGACCAATATCAAAACAAAATACGTATGTACGAAAAATCACTGTTTTGTATTAAAAATCAAATGTAATAAAATTTGAAATAAATATTGTAACTTTCATATTGAAATGTACATAAACACATGCAAGTTTAAAGAAAAAAACAATGTTGAGACCCATTTTCAACATAGCTTATATTAACTGCGACAAAGAAAGCTACAAACACTTGTTATTCAATATATATATACAGTCCAAGTAAAAATCAATGTACAAATGCAGACAGCACTTAACAGCTATATTACCCAATGCAGTAACATATAACTATGGATATAAAACCTCTCTCCTTTTTTTTTCTAACATATAAACCATACTATATAAAATAAAACTTAAAAATATGTATATAAAAAAAATTCATAAAACTGACCTATACTATATATACATATGAATTTATATTCTAAGTTTGAACACCGCAAATTAAATTTACAAGCGTTTCAAACATATAAGTAAATAAACAAATCAAGCTTACATTTATTAAAAATTAAACATAAACTTAAAATAAATATATTTGTTTAAATTAAATAATTAATCCCAAAACATACTAAAAAAAATATATTTGAAAACCAAGTTCTCATCTATAAAAAAAGTATATACATATTAAACGTGATCTTACAAAACAGCAATATGTGAACTTGCTAAACATATAACTATTTATGTTTTAAAACCAAAAGTGAAGCACTACTGTAAACAAAAATCCATAAAATCGACATATTATTTTATATAACTATAGACCTTGCAAAACCAATTATATATATATATAGCTTAGTTAGCATTACTAAATGCATAAACCAAAACTGATGAAAATAGAAAGTAGGAATTTATGATGTCCTCGCCTATATATGTTAAACTATCCCAGTTTATACATCATAATTTTGCCTTCCTTTACATAAATTTAAACATTATCTTTTAAATGTAAATACATAGACCCAAACTGTATAGCCAACAATCAAATGCTCTTAGGACCGGGATTGTAAAATATAAATAAAAGTGACAAAATAGTTTAAAAAAAATACTTCTCCAAATACCATGTGACCTTAATATAAAGCGATCCTTTTTAAATATATATATATACGCTTAAATTATAAACTTTTATGTTACATTGAAAATCAAAACATGTAAAAAAATAAATAGACAAAAACATGTTGTGCTTAAAATAAAGGAAAAGCAATATAAACAATAAGAAAACAAAAGAAAAGGATGAAAAAGAAGAAGAAAAAGAAAAGAAATAAGAAGAAGAAAAAAAAAATGGTGCAGCCATTTACCTACAGAAGAAGCTTCACATGCAAAAGAGGAGAATGGACAAAGAAATTCAAGCAAAGATAAATGTACAGAAAAAATATAGAGTAGTGGAAATTTAAAAGTTAGAAAGCTTAAATCAAGGAAATATCAAATGCAACCGGCTAAAATAGGGGAATGGTAATATAAACAAAAAGGTAAAAGCAACGGTGATCCTTAAATTTAGCTGAATCATTAAGGCAAATAAATATGGAGCATTGGTTAGTAACGCACGAAATTCGGGAAATAACAAAGGAAAGGACCGGTCAAATAAATGAATGTAACGTGTAACGAATATAAAGTTTATATAAATTTGAACCGATGGAAATAGAGGGGTCAATCGCTAGAATTTAGGAGGTATGAATGGTAACGGTTGTTTGAATTGTATACCAAATATATAACTTTATATTCCATTATTAATTGAATAGGAGAAATGAATGGGTGGAGAATGAGCTGTCCATTTATGATATACTGTTACATATAATTTGTTAAAGAAGAATGGTAGAATAATGATAGATTTGAATTATATACTAGTGTGATGCAATAACAACGGTCAAGTTGATAAGGTGGATATTTAAATAATTTATTGCTTGATTGGAAAGCACGTGAGTATGGAAAGGCAAGGGTATTAAAATGGAAAAAAGAATGGAGAGAGAAATTTAAGCGAAGATAAAACGTACAGGAATAAATATAGAGTAGTGAGATTCAAAGCAATTAATAATAACGTGCGCAGCACGCTTCTATAATTGAGACCGAAGAAAAGAAATGAAGTCACAATTTTAAAGGTACCGTGATGTGTACAATAATAAAAATGAAAACGTACACAAATAAATGAAATTGTAACAGTCTCTCATTGATTCAGCTGACACAAAAAAAAGAAATTATGAACGGATAGAATGCAAATTGAAACGTTAGAGAATTAAATATAAGGTGGAAAGGTGTGTCAACGCTCACCCATAGATTTAGCTAAAACCTTTAAAAGAAATTTAATATGGTATGAGTTGAACTTATGGCTATATATGTGCATAACTATGTATATAACTATTTATATGAATCAAAATCATTTTCTAAATTCAAACGCAAATCCAATTATATATATGTATGTATGTATATTTTTATTATTATTTTAAAATCATTGTTTAGATCGATACACATAAATAAACTAACATATAATATTATACTAGTAGACAGCAAAATATACACTGGTTATTATAGAATAAGATGCAAGCCATATACAACTACAACTTATTGGTTTAAACTATAAAATTATACGTAATCCAAATATCAAATTTTTATTTCAAAATTATTATTATTAATAATTTCTCAAAATCCAAATTAAATACGTTATAAAACCAAAAAAAAAAAAATTAATAAAATTTTATTGGTCGCTACATTCTCGGTATGGACTGGCTAGTTCGATACGATGCCAGGATTCTTTGCATGGAACGAGTTCTTTATCTTCGACATCCTGATTGTCCCGATCAGCTATCTTTCTCGCTTCGTGATTCTGATTGTGACTCTGTGGCTTCCTTATTTGCTCTCGGTTCTCATGACATTGATGGCGATATATCTCTTATTCCAGTTGTTTGCGACTTTGCTGATTTATTTGAGCCTGCTTCTGGTTTGCCTCCTAAGCGATCTATCGAGTTTCGTATTGATCTTATTCCAGGTGCTCAGCCTGTTAGTCGTCCTCCTACGAGGATGTCTACACGGGAAAATGAGGAACTCAAAAAGCAACTCCTTGAGCTTGAAGCTAAGCATTTCATTCGTTCTAGTTCTTCACCGTGGGGTGCTGCAGTTGTATTCGTGAGGAAGTCCGATGGGACTCTTAGGCTTTGCGTTGACTATCGCAAGCTTAACGAATTAACCATCAAGAATCGTTATCCCTTGCCTCGAATTGATGACATGTTCGATCAATTAAGTGGTGCTAAGGTCTTTTCACAATTAGACCTTGCCACTGGTTTTCATCAGCTCCGAGTCGCGGAAGATAGTGTTCCTCTCACCGCATTCCGCACTCGCTATGGTTCTTATGAGTGGCTCGTCATGCCGTTCGGATTGACGAACGCACCTGCCTACTTTGTCGATCTTATGAATCGAGTATTCCGGGAATATCTCGATAAGTTCGTGCTTGTTTTCATTGATGATATTCTTGTATATTCAAAATCCGAAGCGGACCATGCTCGACATCTTAGAATTGTTTTGAGTACTCTTCGACAACATCAACTCAAAGCAAAACTTTCTAAATGTCACTTTTGGGAGAAGCAAGTGAAGTTCTTAGGTCATGTTGTATCTTCGGAAGGTATATCAGTTGATCCCTCTAAGATAGAGGCTATTCAGAATTGGAAAAGGCCTGAGAATGTTCACGAGATTCATTCTTTTTTGGGTTTAGCGGGTTATTACCGCCGCTTTATCAAAGACTTTTCCCATATTGTGCTTCCATTGACTAGCCTTACGAGAAAAGGAGTTCGATTTATTTGGTCCGATAAGTGTGAGGCTTCTTTTCAACGATTGAAAGAGCTTCTCACTAATGCTCCTGTTCTTGTGGTTCCTCATGGGAACCAAGATCTTATCGTTTATACCGATGCCTGCCTTAGTGGTCTTGGCACAGTTCTGATGCAGAAAGATCGGGTGGTTGCTTATGCTTCGAGACAGTTACGTCCGAACGAGGTTCGGTATGCTACCCACGACCTTGAGCTTGCTGCCATTGTCTTCGCTTTGAAGATTTGGCGTCATTATCTTTTGGGAGAGCACTTCGTCCTTTACACCGATCACAAATCTCTTAAGTATCTCTTTTCATAGAAGGATTTGAATATGAGGCAACAGCGATGGTTAGAGTTTCTCGCCTCATATGATTTTGATATTGAGTATACCCCTGGTAAGGGTAATCGAGTTGCAGATGCGCTTAGTCGCAAGCATTCGGCTGTGGTTTCTATGATGTTAGCCGAATGGGATGTTCTATTGACCCTATCTTCTTGTGATATTCGTGATCGAGCTCCATCGTCTGATTCTCCTACTTTATTGTTTAGTCTGGACGCTCGTCCATCTCTTTTAGATTGTATTTCAGAGGCTCAGAGGCGTGATGATAGTTGTATGCGTCTCATTCGGTCTTGCTCATCTGAGTCCCGTGATGAGGAATTGCGGGATTATTCGATTGATTCTTACGGTTGCCTTCGGTTGAGGAACCGTATTGTTGTGCCTTCTGATTCAGCACTTAGGCGTGACATACTTGATGATTGTCATCGCTCTAAGTATACCATTCATCCGGGTAGTATTAAGATGTATTCGGATATGCGTCGTCTTTACTATTGGGAGGGCATGAAGCGTGATGTTGCGAGTTATGTAAGCAAGTGCCCAACCTGTCAGCTTGTTAAGGCCGAGCATCAGCGGCCATCTGGTCTTCTTCAGCCTCTTGAAGTTCCACTGTGGAAGTGGGACCAAGTTTCGATGGATTTTGTCGATGGCCTACCTCGTTCGAGGTCGGGTCATTCTAGTATCTGGGTCGTTGTTGATCGTCTTACGAAGTCTGCTCATTTTATTCCTATTAAATCTAATAGGAATGCCCCTCTCTTGGCAAAGCTTTACATAAAGGAAATTGTACGGTTACATGGTATTCCTTCTTCGATTGTTTGTGACCGAGATCCATTATTCACTAGTCATTTCTGGACGAGTTTTCAGCAAGCTTTGGGTACAAAACTTAATCTTTCGACTGCTTATCATCCTCAGTCTGACGGTCAGACGGAGAGGGTGAATCGTATTCTTGAGGATCTCCTTCGAGCTTGTATTCTTGATTTTGGTGGTTCATGGGAGGACCACATTCCATTGGTAGAATTCTCTTATAATAACAGCTTTCAATCTAGTATTGGCATGGCGCCGTTTGAGGCTCTTTATGGCAGACCGTGCCGTTCTCCATCTTGTTGGCTAGAATCTGGCGAGAAGCTTATTCTTGGACCGGATTCGATTCGTGATTCCTCGGAGAAGATTTTCCTTATTAGACAGAGAATGAAAGAGGCTCAGAGCCGTCAGAAATCCTACGCGGACAACCGTAGGAGGCCTCTTGAGTTCACTATTGGTGATCATGTCTTTATCCGTGTTTCTCCGATGAAGGGAGTGATGCGCTTTAGCTCTACGGGGAAATTGGCTCCTCGCTTTATAGGACCATTTCCGATTATTGAGCGTATCGGTCCGGTTGCTTATCGTTTGTCACTTCCGTCTCATTTATCCGGTATTCATGACGTCTTCCATGTTTCTCAGTTGAGGAAGTGTCTTCGAGATTCTGACTCTATCATTGATCCATCCGAGCAGCTTGAGCTTGAGATCTCACCGAGCTTATCTACCTTTCAACAGCCTATTCGAGTACTTGGGAAGGAGGTGAAGCGCCTTCGAAACAAGAATGTGCCCCTTGTCAAGATTCAATGGTCGGAAAATCCCAATGATTGCACTTGGGAAACCGAAGACTCTATCAAGCGTTCTTTTCCGGGCTTTCTTTCTTCTTTTGGTGATGGTGAGGATTTATTATCTCGAGCTATTTCTTGTTTCTTTCGTTTGAATCACTAAATTGTTATAGATTTTTCCCTTAGAAATTGCGTGGACGCAATTTTATTAAGGGGGGAGGTCTGTAACAACCCCGGTTTGGAGATTACCATAAATATTAAATTATAATGATGATTATAATTTAATATTGGGATTAATTAAATTAATAGGAAGAAAATGTTGTTTATTTTAATTAACAATGAATTTGGATTAATTTGAGCTATTGAAAATAAATAAATATGGAGAATAATAAGAAATAATTATTCCTTGTTGAATAATTGATGAACATGAGCAGAATAAAGATTTTGCTTTATTTCGGGAATTTTTTTTAGTATAGTTGTTTGACTATATTGGATTTAATATATTGATCATGACAATATTGAGTTTATTGTCAATATTGCCGTTGTATTATTAAAACATAAGAAATAATAATAATTCTTAAGATTTAAATGATAAGCATGTGTGAAATAGAGTTTTTACTTTATTTCATGAATTTTTGAATGTATTGATTAGGATACATTCAATTAAATTTAATAATTTGTCCAATATTGTGTTATTTGCCAATATTGCCATTTTATTAATTAAAACTCAAGAGAATTGATTAATAAAATAATTAATCATAGTAATTATGATTAAAAATGATAAGAAAATATTCATTTGGTGTTAAATCATGTAATTACAATTATTGGAGTGTAAAATATAATTATGTTTAACCAATTGTGACAAATTGCAATTTATTTGCAAAAATATGAAAATTGGTTAAATTGGAATAATATTAATAAAAATAATAATAAAATTGTTAAAATTGTGTTTTTATCTTTTTATTTGGAATCTAGAAGTTGTAATGGTTCTAACGCACCTAAGTTTGTAAAAATCGGATTTAATATGTATAAGATATGGAGATTTAAAGAAATTACATAAATAAAATTTCATAAACTAAAAAGCAAATATTTGCCTAAGTCCTAATGGGTTTTGTTGTGAAAATTGGATCCTTACCCTAAGCCCAACTGACACTTTTGGAATTTTGTACGTACCTTTCTTCTCTTCGTTCATTTCCTTCTCCAGAAAAAAAAAAACCTCCAGTAATCATAACCATGGCCTCCTCTTTGTAAATCTTGCCCAAATTAAACCAAATCCCAGCTGAAATCAAGAGAATTTAAGTCTAAAATCAATAAAAAAGTAATCTCTTAACCAATTCTCATCTCAAATCCTTGGAAATTGTAGATTTCAGATATTGTATGTGTTGTTTTGATGATTTTCTTCCATGCATGTCTTTTTTCAGCTCCTACAGGTAGTTTAGAGGCCACTACCAGCTGAAATACTCCATCTTGAAGCTCCAATCGACCTCCTCCTTCGCTGTAAAGGTAAGTAAAACACTTACAGCAACTATAAGCAAAAGGAATTGCGATGCTTGAAAACATTTTGATGCTTAGTTTGATGTTTTAGATATAAAAACTTTGATTTGAAAAGCTATATTTTGCTGAAACTGTCCATTGTTCTTTTGATCATATCTGGCTCATCCGGTGTCGGATTGATGCCATTCTTTTTTCAGATTGTACTGCACTTGATCTAGTTTGTTCATGTCAAATTTCATCCATTTTTGAGTCCGTTTGGACCTCTGTATTTGCTGTGAAAGTTGCAAACCCGAGAGGGTTTTGCACAGAAAATATATTTCGCTGAATAGTAATTTTGGCATAACTTTTGTGTTTCAAATCGGAATCAGATAATTTTGGATGTTTCGGAAAGCTTATTTCATTGGCTACAACTTTTGTTTGTTGATCTTTCTGCAATTTTGAGGTTATCTATGTCAAAATTGAACCTTTCTACTGCTAACCCGAGAGCAAAAATCAAACCTGCTCTGTTGTTGATGCAGAAATGAAATCTTCCATAACTTTTTCGTTTTTAATCGGAATTTGATAATTTTGGATGTTTTGAAAATCTTATTTCAGTGGCTACAACTTTCATTTGTTGTGTTTTCTGTGATTTTGACGTTTGCTATGCTAAAATTGCAAATGTTTCTCGCTGTCCTGTGTTTTGGTTGCATGGACTAGTGTTGATTTTAAACTATTAAAAATGGTTTGCATCTATGAACATGTATATGCAATTTGTATCTCACTAATATGATGTTAAACATTTCATTTTAAACATTTTAAAAGTATTATACTACAATTATTTTATATTTAACCTATATTTTATATATTTTAATCCCGTTTTCTCTTCAAAAATCTTTTATGTATAATTTTAGTTATTTTAATCATTTTTCGTGAATGTTCGGACGTATGAGAAAGTATATTAAACGATTTAGTAAAAACCGCGAGGTATGGGACTCGTGCGTAATTGCTTTATCGTTTAAATACAAACTTGTACGATCGAAATGAATTCGAGGAATCTTTTGAGATCCTCCAAGATTGTTAACCACTATGTGGTACCTTGAGATTTATTTAGAGCATTTGTCCCGTATTAACAAGATTAGCTAATATGTGGAAGTAGTCCGATAACTCCCGATTGGAGTATATTGATTATGGACTATCAAGATTTTAGTGCTCCCGCCGATGAAATGAGGCAAAACCAATTATGGTTGATTATGATTTTATAATTTTGATTAGGTTTTCACTTGTCGATGAAATGAGACAAGTTTGAATTTATTTTTGGTTTATCGTAGCGGAATTGCTACGACTTGATTATTTACATTCGCCGATGAAATGAGGCATTGTGATTGTATTGATTTATGATTTTTCCTAATGTGGAACTAACAAGTGATTAGTAAACCATTAGGTGATAACTCATGGTATGGGACGTGGGTTATACCTTATGGGTTCCTAGTCTCGATGTTGATACACATTCAAGATTGGACTAGTACTATGAGACCACGAGTTTATTGGGGAATCAAGATTTGAAATTATGCCCCAAATCATGAATTTACTATTACTTGGGTCTTTGACGTCACCGATTGGGATTGATTAAATTATAGGCTACGTAGTCGTCAAGATTGTCAAGATTTATCTAGATGACATGATCCCGATCATCACGATTGTTGGTACCAAAGTATAGTACTAGTGGAGATTCAAAAGCACGTGCAAAATTATCTTTTGATGCTTTATGATTTATCGGAATTTGATGATTTCTATAGCCTTATATATGAATAAGGCGATATTATTTTGTGGTCCATGATTATTTATATCGTTTCATGACTTGTTGGAGATTTATGAGATTTTATGATTTCATGGATGTTATTAATAATTTACTTAACTTAATCACATTTCCCCTTACGCATGACATTAGAATATTAGCTTGACACCTCCCTTGATTATCATTGAACCTTTCATTTATTCTGTTGGGTACAACAGAATGAATGCTTCCCTTTACTTATTATCCTAGAGTTCCTTATCTACTGATGAGTTTAGTTGCCTGACCCGTGTGTTTTATTCACTCGGGTCAGACCGAGTTGCAGGTTAGCTTGGATTTCTTTTGTCTCCAGTTCAGCTTGATACTTTTTGTGGGACGCATATATGTATATTTTGGCTAGCTAGTCTTCGTCTTTTGGGACTACTCCTTTATGATCATTTGTATATTTTTGGGATGTATATTTTGACACTTAGCTACCTAGTAGTTACTCTTGTATGATGTATTATATGGATATGTATGGTGACGGTTATGTATGTATATAACTGATCTGGGTTTGCTTTTCTGTGACTTTGATTGTTCCGCACATTATATTACATTGTTTCTGAAATGCTATATAGCCACCGTAGTGTGCAATAGTTATGCACTAGACGTGTCAACCACACATAAGGTTATGAAAAAAAATTTGACACATACTTGACATGTTTAGTTCATAGCTATTGTATACTATGTTGGTCGCTCCTATTCAGCCTTATTCTCTGCGTTAGTAGACAGAATTACTCGTTAATTCCCTTTACTAATGTGGGTCTCGGGGTGGGGCGTTACAAAAATTTAGTAAATAAACAAAAATAAATTAATTAATTACTAATTATATATAGTTTAATTAAATAAAACAGCAAAATTTGCAACTAGTCTTGAAAATATGAAAAATAAGTGCAATGAACTTGGGAAAATTTTTATGTACTTAAAACTATTTATAAATAAAGATAAGAAAACAAAATTAAAAGGAAATCACAAAAGTAAATAAATAAATTTTAATTTAAATATAGTTTAGATGAAGAAAATAGCAGAAAAATGGAAACTAACCTTTAAAAATAGAAAATAAATTCAATGAGCTTTGGACAAATTCAAACATCACTTTAAAATATTCAAAAGGTAAAAATATATGTAACATAACATATAATACAATTTAGAATAATATATGACAATTAAAAAGATTATTTATATAATTTAAAATAAAAAGTAGTGTTAAATAAAACAATTTACACCCAATTTTGTAAAAAGCATAACTTTCACAATATTATTCGGATTTCAACGAAACGAAAAGCAGTGTTCTTGAAATTTTATTTACTTTCATAATAAAAGAAAAAATTAAAATTTTCAAACTTTTAAAATTTAAATTTAAAAGTAAAAGTTTAACCAGATTGACCAAAATTCACATTTTCTGGAAATATTCAATTTATCCATGTTGAAATTCTAATCCACATCAAAATCAACATTTATATTTCAATTAACAAAATATATTCATTTTAATAAATAAAATAAAGTTTTTAAACTAGTAATTTAAATTAAAATAATTAAAATATACAATTACAATAATCAGAAAATACAGGGTTGTGACACTCTCCCCCACTCAAAACTTTTCGTCCCCGAAAAGGAATGAGGTACGGGAAAGCACAGTAAAAGATAGAATGAAATAGGATTCAAGATGACAAGAATATTGAAATTATACCCGATCAATGTTGTTATAGGTAAGTATAACAAGGTGGAGATGATCTTCTCAAGATCCTCCGGAATCAAGAGCACAAGCACGAATTTTTTTTCAAGAATCTAATTCACTCTTTCCATTTGACCGACGGTCTGTGGATGAAAAACAGTGCTTAGATTCAAAGATGAGTACCAAAGATTATTAAAGATTATAGAAAGATTTCTAAACAGACTGGTATATGCAAAAGCCTTCCATTCTGTAGCAAGATAAGAGAAATAAGGACAACCAAAAGATAGTTTGAAAAACAAAATAAGATAATAAATTTGAAACCATAAAAATTTCAACTTAAACTGAAAATTAATTTTACATAAGTCAAATAAATCTTTAACAACTCTAATTTCATTATCTTATCATCCAATTATCTTAAATTAACAAATCCCTAAAATCATGTATTTGAAAAAATCTTTTATTATACTCAAAATGTGCCAAATAAAATTTAATTCTTCTTCACTACTAATTAAAATTAAATTTGTTCCTCCCAATATATTTTATCACCTATGTTAAATATACTCACACTCATTGCAACTGCCTTAATTTTATTCTTAGTTCCTTTATCATCATTTTATATTGTAAATTATTCCATTACTCTTTTTCTTTATTTACCTCTGTTAATCCTTTTATAACTAAAATTTAAGTATATAACATTTATTATAACCACTCAAATTTTATTTATAAAATCTTTTTTTTTATATTGTATATTATCCAATTACATGTTCAACTTCTGAAAATTAAGGTAAGTTATATTAGAATGAAATTGTGTATTATACAAATAAAACTGTCTAATTCAATTATTTCAAGCTTGAATATTTATCCAAATCTTGAAATTATACTTAGAAATTATCCTTGAAGATAAAATTTAGGAATTAAATTTCCGATAAATTCCAAACTATTTAGAGATAAATAAATGCACATATACTATATATATATCCATTCAAATTTAAATCATATATCAACATAAGTTATAAATCCAGTATTATTGAAGAAATTCAAACCAATTAAATTTCTAAAACAAACATGTAGCAAGACTACAGAACGGTCTCTTCACTTCGAAACTCGAAAATGAACGTCGATGATGCTGCAGTCATCACCGAAATTATTTTCCAGCGACAAAGAGAAGAGCACTAAATTTAAATTTAAAATTCTTTGGAAACAAATTTCTATTCGAAAATACTTTAAATAATAATCCTTTAAAACTTTAAACACAAAGTTTGAAATCCATCGGAAATTAAATTCTCAAATTCTTGTTTTACATTCATTTTAAATTTTCAAATAAATTTATAACCATGTTTTACAGTTCAATTAGATATATGAAACAATAGAAAATGATATATAAAATCAAATATTATTTCTTAACAACAAATTCAAATAAAATCCAGATAAAGATATATAATAAAGGTACAAAATTTATTTCACAAAAATTTATTTCATTACTAAATTTTAAAAACATATTGTGTCAGTTTGCTCTGTTCAAGTGTTTTGGAAATCTTATCGACGGCGTTGATCAGACGAATCGATTAGAAACCCAAATCAACATCAACAATTCAAACAACACAATATATAAAACATTTTAAATATTAGTTTACAAATACACTTCAAGAATAATTTGAAGATAAGTTGGAAACAAAGATGAGATGATTAAATAACAGAATAGGGAGATGGATGAATTTATATAAACCGCGGGCAACCTTAACCGGGTCAACCGTGACTTAAAGAATAAGATCGATGTGAATTTCTTTGGTAAATCGACATTCGATCTCAAGATGTAGAGTTCGAAGTTATAAGAGATACTAGCATCTAAACTGTGGATATAGAATCTCTGGTGAATCGATGTTGTTGTAAAGGAGTTTTCCCCCATTACAAATAAATTTGAGGTTGGCGAGACCGCCGACTCATTATGAAGATCTTTTGAAGTGGAGTTAGGGGATACTCCAGAAACAAAAGAAGATAAATAGTTAGGGACACAAATGGATTTTGGAACCACAGGGAATGTTCCAAAATTCAAAGGAATCGAGTCAAAAAGGAAGAGATTTAAACTCGAATGAAAGTGATTCTGTAAATACATTTACCCTATATACTGAGTTTTGCCTAGAGCTACCAAAGCTCTGATACCAACTGTAACAACCCGATATTTTCAACCATTCGTATCCGCACATGTCGGACTTGAATTGCTAAAAATACCGCGTTGTAAATAAAAATTGGCAAATCTCAGAATATACAGTAAATAATTAATCACAGATCACAGACACAGAGTAAATAATAATGCAGCGGAAGTAAAAGAGATAGTAGTTCATGAAGTTACTATATATATAAGATACATCAGAGTTAAACGAGATACAATAAAAAGTAACAAGATACATCAGGTACAAATCAGAATACATCACTGAAATCACTGGATACAGAAAGCAAATAGATGGCTGGATCTTCAAGGAAAGCTCCAACTCCGAAGGTGAATCTTGAATGCTAACTCACTCAATCTGACTCGAGCGTAAAGCAAAATACAAAACACTCGAGTCAGGACATAAATACTTATGAACTGTAAATAAACTCAAGTGAACAGTAACAAAAATGAATCAGTAACTTAAAGGATGCTTGGGATCTCCCATCCTTTAAGGATCCGTTAAACTATTTACTATGTAGTAATATTGCGCTATTATAATAATGTCTACAGTAAAATAAACATACTTTTAAATAGCGTTCCGGGCTACCCATATCACCCTTCACACATAATAGTCCCAGTAGTCCATCCAATATCATGCCATCTCCACTCCGGGTGACTGTCAGAGGATACCACACGGGCTACGGGAGAAAAACAAACTCGTAGTAAAGGCTCGGTATGGTAGGTGACACGGCACACAAAGCAATGCCATGGTAGATATACCAATTACGCACACAGGCTGGTGGTAACGCAGCAGCCACATACGCCCACCTCGGAACACACTCCCAATCAAAATCGGAGGATGGCCATCTAATCAATCACCAGTAAGAGTATAGTATCGAAGGAATGTGTCCGACCAGAGGTGCTACCTCCTTTGGCCCGAGATCGCTCCTGTTTTAGCCACCTTATGCCAACTCACGGGAGTTGGGTCCACGTAATATACCTCAAGAACGTCGCCACCATCCTACTTCATTCTGGAATCTCCACCGCGTACACGGTTGTTAAAGTGGTTTTCGGAGTTGGCAGAGAGTATGACAACTTCCGATCCCGGTCTCTTTAACAACCAAACGTTATTATAACGCCGTGGTCATTTCAAAATAGTTTATATTTCAAAAGGATCAAATCATTTCATTTCAAACTATATTTCTTTCAAAATAGTTTATACTTCGAAACCATAAACCATTTTTATTTCAAAACTATTTATTCAATCAAAATAGTTTATACTTCGAAACCAAAAGCATTTCAAACATATATTCATTTCAAAATCATAACATTTTCAAAGTATAACTCTTTCGATACCAAAATACTTGAAATAATTACACTTTGAAAATCATAACATTTCAAAATCATACATTTGAAATCATGGGATATTCATTTAATTCTTTACATTTTACAATTCATTCAATTGATACCAAATTTTCAATTTTCAACTTAATTCAATTCAAACCATCAGTTTCAATTCAATTCAGTTTTCTAACTAAACATTTCAAATCTTATAAATTTCAAATATAGATTTGATCTACAAAATAAGCTATCCAATTTTAATATGTTTCCAAACTTTAATATCCCACATTTCAAAACTAAACTTTATAATTCCATATATTCATATCTCAAATCTAATTTCATTATTATGTAGTTTTGAAATATTCATTTCATAAATCCAATATTATTAAAATAAACTTAAATTACAATTAAACCAAATATCTTTTCGTACAAATATAAACTTCAAATATTCCTTTATCAAATAAAGCAAAATCAAATATCATTCAACATTCACATTCTTTATTAAAATAAAGATCAAATCATTTCCACACCATTTCAAAATCATTAAAATATTACATCCTTTTAGAACTTCATAATCAAGTCATTATTTGAATTCAAATCCGAATATTCAAAGTTAAATATCATTTAAAAATCAAATATGTCATTCATTTATTATTTCAAACATCATTACCAAAAATACATTCCAAAATTCCATTCAAAAATTCATTTATTATATTACATTTCATTCCGTTTAACACATAACCAAGTAAACTTTATTTAAATTAAAATTCAATTTAAATTCCTTAAAAATTCAAATTTAAATATTCAAAACTTCTAAAATTTCACAGATAATCCATTTCAAAAGTTAAATTATTTAACACTTTAAAATATAGCCCAAACAGTGTTAAAATCTATAACATTTCAAAACATTGTCAAATTATAGCAATGACAGCATTTATAAATTGCTATAGTAGCTTATATTTTCCAAAATGGTTTATTTCAAGAATAGCGACATTTATAAAATGTCGTAATAGATATTTAGTTATTTCAAACATTGTTAGATTCAAAACAATAGCATTAAAATGCTGTCAAAAGACTAAAGCATTTTGAAAGTGCTATAAAATTCCAGATTTCATTTTAGCTTTTCAAAAATAATAATAAAACTCCAAATTTTATTATTACAACTTAAAAATCATATTTCTAGACTTCAAAATTTCACATTAAAAATCATTTTAACATATGATTTAACACAATAAAATTTTAAGATCAAATATTCAATTTTGCAAACTCCATTCATTTATTAAGTCAAACTTCACTGTTTATTAATTTATAAATTTAATAAACTTAAAATTTTACTTCAAATATCATTTCAAACCTTTAAATTTAATTTCCATTATTTATTTACATCTTAAAATAAAATTTATAGTCAAACGTCACATTTACTCCAAATTTGCATACTTGAATTCACTTAAATTCACAATTTCAAGATTTAATATTTAACTTTCTTAAAACCATAATATATATATTTTAAATCAAAATTTCATACTTTTGAAAATACATATTTAAAAAAAATCATTTAAAAATATACCACGGGGTCTGTATATAATTTTCTAACCTAGGTCAAGTGATACGGATATATATCATTTCAATCCGTAATTTACAAAGAAAACCGGGTTTTATCATTTCAAACCCGCAATCCCAAGTCAGATAAAATACAATAAAAATCGCTCAGGCCTATCATTTCAGCCCATAACAATTTTTTCCTATTCTAAAGTCCATTCAGGTATGTATCATTTCAACCCATAGTGATTCTATTCTAACAGGGAACTTGCAGCGTGAATATATGCATAAACAATATAAACAATGTCAATGTCACAATATAATGTCATATATCAGATGTCAGGTGATAATTAACAGTTTTAACATGGTAATAACATGGTATAGCATATCATATGATCAACATTAACTTGCATAACATTTTATATTACTAAACACTTGACATCAATTCACTATTTCATAAGTATAAATGTCAGAGTGAGAAAGACTCACCTTTTACGAAGCTAGAGACAAACAACACACACAAGAGCGATTCCAAAGGCACGACAAGCACGATTTGATTTGAATTGATGGAGACCATTGTAAACAACACAAAATATAACATACATAAGCACAAATATAGATATCGACATACAAATATAATCAACAACTTTAGTTTGCAGAACAGTTGCAAAACAAGAGAGATGACCAAACCTTAGAAGCAAACAACTTGCACACGACAACATAAGCTTGTCACATGATCAAATGGGCTTGACCTCACCACACTAGGCTCAGAGATGATGATGATGGCTATAGGTCATGGCAGCAAGTGGTGGTGGTGTTAAAGGTGGTGGCCAAGGCTAAACATGAAGGAAATGGGAATACAAGGCTCGGTTAGGCAATATTTGGAGTTTTAAGCAAAGTTTTGTGGAGATGGCTTCAATTGGATGGCATGGTTTGTCATGGTCAGAGGAGGAGGAGATGTTTACTGCTGTAGATGGTGGAAGAGATGGTCAGTGGTGATGGAGGAGAAGTGGGGCCGAGCAAGCAAGAGGAAGAGGAAGGCTAAATCAATGAAGAAGAGGGAAAAAATGGAAGAAAGAAGCCATTAGCCTGCAATTTTTTCTCAATATGATGTAGCCATGAGTTTGAAATGAGGAGAAAGGTATTTTTCACGTGAATTGAAGATGAGAAACATGGCTATAGGGTAGAGGGATGTACGGCTAAAGCAAGGAGAGGAAAAGGCAAAAGCAAATGAAGAGGCGGAAAAACGAAGAGCCTTGAGCAACTAAAGAGACACAAACTCTTCAAATTTTCATTATTTTCTTTTTAAACCTTATATAACTGAAATATATATATAAAATCAGATAAAATACTAAAATTTAGTAAATAAACAAAAATAAATAAATTAATTATTAATTATATATAGTTTAATTAAATAAAACAGCAAAATTTGCAACTAGTCTTGAAAATATGAAAAATAAGTGCAATGAACTTGGGAAAATATTTATGTACTTAAAACTATTTATAAATAAAGATAAGAAAACAAAATAAAAAGGAAATCACAAAAGTAAATAAATAAATTTTAATTTAAATATAGTTTAGATGAAGAAAATAGCAGAAAAATGGAAACTAACCTTTAAAAATAGAAAATAAATTCAATGAACTTTGGACAAATTCAAACATCACTTTAAAATATTCAAAAGGTAAAAATATATGTAACATAACATATAATACAATTTATAATAATATATGACAATTAAAAAGATTATTTATATAATTTAAAATAAAAAGTAGTGTTAAATAAAACAATTTACACCCAATTTTGTAAAAAGCATAACTTTCACAATATTATTCGGATTTCAACGAAACGAAAAGAAGTGTTCTTGAAATTTTATTTACTTTCATAATAAAAGAAAAAATTAAAATTTTCAAACTTTTAAAATTTAAATTTAAAAGTAAAAGTTTAACCAGATTGACCAAAATTCACATTTTCTGGAAATATTCAATTTATGCATGTTGAAATTCTAATCCACATCAAAATCAACATTTATATTTCAATTAACAAAATATATTCATTTTAATAAATAAAATAAAGTTTTTAAACTAGGAATTTAAATTAAAATAATTAAAATATACAATTACAATAATCAGAAAATACAGGGTTGTGACACTCTCCCCCACTCAAAACTTTTCGTCCCCGAAAAGGAATGAGGTACGGGAAAGCACAGTAAAAGATAGAATGAAATAGGATTAGGACAAGATGACAAGAATATTGAAATTATACCCGATCACTGTTGTTATAGGTTAGTATAACAAGGTGGAGATGATCTTCTCAAGATCCTCCGGAATCAAGAACACAAGCACGAATTTTTTTTCAAGAATCTAATTCACTCTTTCCATTTGACCGACGGTCTGTGGATGAAAAACAGTGCTTAGATTCAAAGATGAGTACCAAAGATTATTAAAGATTATAGAAAGATTTCTAAACAGACTGGTATATGCAAAAGCCTTCCATTCTGTAGCAAGATAAGGGAAGTAAGGACAACCAAAAGATAGTTTGAAAAACAAAATAAGATAATAAATTTGAAACCATAAAAATTTCAACTTAAACTGAAAATTAATTTTACATAAGTCAAATAAATCTTTAACAACTCTAATTTCATTATCTTATCATCCAATTATCTTAAATTAACAAATCCCTAAAATCTTGTATTTGAAAAAATCTTTTATTATACTCAAAATGTGCCAAATAAAATTTAATTCTTCTTCACTACTAATTAAAATTAAATTTATTCCTCCCAATATATTTTATCACCTATGTTAAATATACTCACACTCATTGCAACTGCCTTAATTTTATTCTTAGTTCCTTTATCATCATTTTATATTGTAAATTATTCCATTACCCTTTTTCTTTATTTACCTCTGTTAATCCTTTTATAACTAAAATTTAAGTATATAACATTTATTATAACCACTCAAATTTTATTTATAAAATCTTTTTTTTATATTGTATATTATCCAATTACATGTTCAACTTCTGAAAATTAAGGTAAGTTATATTGGAATGAAATTGTGTATTATACAAATAAAACTGTCTAATTCAATTATTTCAAGCTTGAATACTTATCCAAATCTTGAAATTATACTTAGAAATTATCCTTGAAGATAAAATTTAGGAATTAAATTTCCGATAAATTCCAAACTATTTAGAGATAAATAAATGCACATATACTATATATATATCCATTCAAATTTAAATCATATATCAACATAAGTTATAAATCCAGTATTATTGAAGAAATTCAAATCAATTAAATTTCTAAAACAAACATGTAGCAAGACTACAGAACGGTCTCTTCACTTCGAAACTCGAAAATGAACGTCGATGATGCTGCAGTCATCACCGAAATTATTTTCCAGCGACAAAGAGAAGAGCACTAAATTTAAATTTAAAATTCTTTGGAAACAAATTTCTATTCGAAAATACTTTAAATAATAATCCTTTAAAACTTTAAACACAAAGTTTGAAATCCATCGGAAATTAAATTCTCAAATTCTTGTTTTACATTCATTTTAAATTTTCAAATAAATTTATAACCATGTTTTACAGTTCAATTAGATATATGAAACAATAGAAAATGATATATAAAATCAAATATTATTTCTTAACAACAAATTCAAATAAAATCCAGATAAAGATATATAATAAAGGTACAAAATTTATTTCACAAAAATTTATTTCATTACTAAATTTTAAAAACATATTGTGTCAGTTTGCTCTGTTCAAGTGTTTTGGAAATCTTATCGACAGCGTTGATCAGACGAATCGATTAGAAACCCAAATCAACATCAACAATTCAAACAACACAATATATAAAACATTTTAAATATTAGTTTACAAATACACTTCAAGAATAATTTGAAGATAAGTTGGAAACAAAGATGAGATGATTAAATAACAGAATAGGGAGATGGATGAATTTATATAAACCGCGGGCAACCTTAACCGGGTCAACCGTGACTTAAAGAATAAGATCGATGTGGATTTCTTTGGTAAATCGACATTCGATCTCAAGATGTAGAGTTCGAAATTATAAGAGATACTAGCATCTAAACCGTGGATATAGAATCTCTGGTGAATCGATGTTGTTGTAAAGGAAATTTCCCCCTTTACAAATAAATTTGAGGTTGGCGAGACCGCCGACTCATTATGAAGATCTTTTGAAGTGGAGTTAGGGGATACTCCAGAAACAAAAGAAGATAAATAGTTAGTGACACGAATGGATTTTGGAACCACAGGGAATGTTCCAAAATTCAAAGGAATCGAGTCAAAAAGGAAGAGATTTAAACTCGAATGAAAGTGATTCTGTAAATACATTTACCCTATATACTGAGTTTTGCCTAGAGCTACCAAAGCTCTGATACCAACTGTAACAACCCGATATTTTCAACCATTCGTATCCGCACATGTCGGACTTGAATTGCTAAAAATACCGCGTTGTAAATAAAAATTGGCAAATCTCAGAATATACAGTAAATAATTAATCACAGATCACAGACACAGAGTAAATAATAATGCAGCGGAAGTAAAAGAGATAGTAGTTCATGAAGTTACTATATATATAAGATACATCAGAGTTAAACGAGATACAACAAAAAGTAACAAGATACATCAGGTACAAATCAGAATACATCACTGAAATCACTGGATACAGAAAGCAAATAGATGGCTGGATCTTCAAGGAAAGCTCCAACTCCGAAGGTGAATCTTGAATGCTAACTCACTCAATCTGACTCGAGCGTAAAGCAAAATACAAAACACTCGAGTCAGGACATAAATACTTATGAACTGTAAATAAACTCAAGTGAACAGTAACAAAAATGCATCAGTAACTTAAAGGATGCTTGGGATCTCCCATCCTTTAAGGATCCGTTAAACTATTTACTATGTAGTAATATTGCGCTATTATAATAATGTCTACAGTAAAATAAACATACTTTTAAACAGCGTTCCGGGCTACCCATATCACCCTTCACACATAATAGTCCCAGTAGTCCATCCAATATCATGCCATCTCCACTCCGGGTGACTGTCAGAGGATACCACACAGGCTACGGGAGAAAAACAAACTCGTAGTAAAGGCTCGATATGGTAGGTGACACGGCACACAAGGCAATGCCAGGATAGATATACCAATTACGCACACGGGCTGGTGGTAACGCAGTAGCCACATACGCCCACCTCGGAACACACTCCCAATCAAAATCGGAGGATGGCCATCTAATCAATCACCAGTAAGAGTATAGTATCGAAGGAATGTGTCCGACCAGAGGTGCTACCTCCTTTGGCCCGAGATCGCTCCTGTTTTAGCCACCTTATGCCAACTCACGGGAGTTGGGTCCACGTAATATACCTCAAGAACGTCGCCACCATCCTACTTCATTCTGGAATCTCCACCGCGTACATGGTTGTTAAAGTGGTTTTCGGAGTTGGCAGAGAGTATGACAACTTCCGATCCCGGTCTCTTTAACAACCAAACGTTATTATAACACCGTGGTCATTTCAAAATAGTTTATATTTCAAAAGGATCAAATCATTTCATTTCAAACTATATTTCTTTCAAAATAGTTTATACTTCGAAACCATAAACCATTTTTATTTCAAAACTATTTATTCAATCAAAATAGTTTATACTTCGAAACCAAAAGCATTTCAAACATATGTTCATTTCAAAATCATAACATTTTCAAAGTATAACTCTTTCGATACCAAAATACTTGAAATAATTACACTTTGAAAATCATAACATTTCAAAATCATACATTTGAAATCATGGGATATTCATTTAATTCTTTACATTTTACAATTCATTCAATTGATACCAAATTTTCAATTTTCAACTTAATTCAATTCAAACCATCAGTTTCAATTCAATTCAGTTTTCTAACAAAACATTTCAAATCTTATAAATTTCAAATATAGATTTGATCTACAAAATAAGCTATCCAATTTTAATATGTTTCCAAACTTTAATATCCCACATTTCAAAACTAAACTTTATAATTCCATATATTCATACCTCAAATCTAATTTCATTATTATGTAGTTTTGAAATATTCATTTCATAAATTCAATATTATTAAAATAAACTTAAATTACAATTAAACCAAATATCTTTTCATACAAATATAAACTTCAAATATTCCTTTATCAAATAAAGAAAAATCAAATATCATTCAACATTCACATTCTTTATTAAAATAAAGATCAAATCATTTCC
This sequence comes from Allium cepa, assembly GCA_030765085.1. Lineage (NCBI taxonomy): Eukaryota > Viridiplantae > Streptophyta > Magnoliopsida > Asparagales > Amaryllidaceae > Allium > Allium cepa. The sequence goes on from CM060940.1 coordinate 555,363,997, forward strand.
ACACCATTTCAAAATCATTAAAATATTACATCCTTTTAGAACTTCATAATCAAATCATTATTTGAATTCAAATCCAAATATTCAAAGTTAAATATCATTTAAGAATCAAATATGTCATTCATTTATTATTTCAAACATCATTACCAAAAATACATTCCAAAATTCCATTCAAAAATTCATTTATTATATTACATTTCATTCTGTTTAACACATAACCAAGTAAACTTTATTTAAATTCAAATTCAATTTAAATTCCTTAAAAATTCAAATTTAAATATTCAAAACTTCTAAAATTTCACAGATAATCCATTTCAAAAGTTAAATTATTTAACACTTTAAAATATAGCCCAAACAGTGTTAAAATCTATAACATTTCATTGTCAAATTATAGCAACGACAGCATTTATAAAGTGCTATAGTAGCTTATATTTTCCAAAATGGTTTATTTCAAGAATAGCGACATTTATAAAATGTCGTAATAGATATTTAGTTATTTCAAACATTGTTAGATTCAAAACAATAGCATTAAAATGCTGTCAAAAGACTAAAGCATTTTGAAAGTGCTATAAAATTCCAGATTTCATTTTAGCTTTTCAAAAATAATAATAAAACTCCAAATTTTATTATTACAACTTAAAAATCATATTTCTAGACTTCAAAATTTCACATTTAAAATCATTTTAACATATGATTTAACACAATAAAATTTTAAGATCAAATATTCAATTTGCAAACTCCATTCATTTATTAAGTCAAATTTCACTGTTTATTAATTTATAAATTTAATAAACTTAAAATTTTACTTCAAATATCATTTCAAACCTTTAAATTTAATTTGCATTATTTATTTACATCTTAAAATAAAATTTAAAGTCAAACGTCACATTTACTCCAAATTTGCATGCTTGAATTCACGTAAATTCACAATTTCAAGATTTAATATTTAACTTTCTTAAAACCATAATATATATATTTTAAATCAAAATTTCATACTTTTGAAAATACATATTTAAAAAAAATCATTTAAAAATATACCACGGGGTCTGTATATAATTTTCTAACCTAGGTCAAGTGATACGGATATATATCATTTCAATCCGTAATTTACAAAGAAAACCGAGTTTTATCATTTCAAACCTGCAATCCCAAGTCAGATAAAATACAATAAAAATCGCTCAGGCCTATCATTTCAGCCCATAACAATTTTTCCCTATTCTAAAGTCCGTTCAGGTATGTATCATTTCAACCCATAGTGATTCTATTCTAACAGGGAACTTGCAGTGTGAATATATGCATAAACAATATAAACAATGTCAATGTCACAATATAATGTCATATATCAGATGTCAGGTGATAATTAACAGTTTTAACATGGTAATAACATGGTATAGCATATCATATGATCAACGTCAACTTGCATAACATTTTATATTACTAAACACTTGACATCAATTCACTATTTCATAAGTATAAATGTCAGAGTGAGAAAGACTCACCTTTTACAAAGCTAGAGACAAACAACACACACAAGAGCGATTCCAAAGGCACGACAAGCACGATTTGATTTGAATTGATGGAGACCCTTGTAAACAACACAAAATATAACATACATAAGCACAAATATAGATATCGACATACAAATATAATCAACAACTTTAGTTTGCAGAACAGTTGCAAAACAAGAGAGATGACCAAACCTTAGAAGCAAACGACTTGCACACGACAACATAAGCTTGTCAAATGATCAAATGGGCTTGACCTCACCACACTAGGCTCAGAGATGATGATGATGGCTATAGGTCATGGCAGCAAGTGGTGGTGGTGTTAAAGGTGGTGGCCAAGGCTAAACATGAAGGAAATGGGAATACAAGTCTCGGTTAGGCAATATTTGGAGTTTTAAGAAAAGTTTTATGGAGATGGCTTCAATTGGATGGCATGGTTTGTCATGGTCAGAGGAGGAGGAGATGTTTGCTGCTGTAGATGGTGGAAGAGATGGTCGGTGGTGATGGAGGAGAAGTGGGGCCGAGCAAGCAAGAGGAAGAGGAAGGCTAAATCAATGAAGATGAGGGAAAAAATGGAAGAAAGAAGCCATTAGCCTGCAATTTTTTCTCAATATGATGTAGCCATGAGTTTGAAATGAGGAGAAAGGTATTTTTCACGTGAATTGAAGATGAGAAACATGGCTATAGGGTAGAGGGATGTACGGCTAAAGCAAGGAGAGGAAAAGGCAAAAGCAAATGAAGAGGCGGAAAAACGAAGAGCCTTGAGCAACTAAAGAGACACAAACTCTTCAAATTTTCATTATTTTCTTTTTAAACCTTATATAACTGAAATATATATATAAAATCAGATAAAATACGAAAATTTAGTAAATAAACAAAAATAAATAAATTAATTATTAATTATATATAGTTTAATTAAATAAAACAGCAAAATTTGCAACTAGTCTTGAAAATATGAAAAATAAGTGCAATGAACTTGGGAAAATTTTTATGTACTTAAAACTATTTATAAATAAAGATAAGAAAACAAAATAAAAAGGAATCACAAAAGTAAATAAATAAATTTTAATTTAAATATAGTTTAGATGAAGAAAATAGCAGAAAAATGGAAACTAACCTTTAAAAATAGAAAATAAATTCAATGAGCTTTGGACAAATTCAAACATCACTTTAAAATATTCAAAAAGTAAAAATATATGTAACATAACATATAATACAATTTAGAATAATATATGACAATTAAAAAGATTATTTATATAATTTAAAATAAAAAGTAGTGTTAAATAAAACAATTTACACCCAATTTTGTAAAAAGCATAACTTTCACAATATTATTCGGATTTCAACGAAACGAAAAGCAGTGTTCTTGAAATTTTATTTACTTTCATAATAAAATAAAAAATTAAAATTTTCAAACTTTTAAAATTTAAATTTAAAAGTAAAAGTTTAACCAGATTGACCAAAATTCACATTTTCTGGAAATATTCAATTTATGCATGTTGAAATTCTAATCCACATCAAAATCAACATTTATATTTCAATTAACAAAATATATTAATTTTAATAAATAAAATAAAGTTTTTAAACTAGGAATTTAAATTAAAATAATTAAAATATACAATTACAATAATCAGAAAATACAGGGTTGTTAATACTAATAGATGAAAGATGAAGATAGTACATACATTAAACACAAGCCTTCGAAATGTCAAGTGAGGTATAGAATGAGCCACCAATTTTTTTAGCAAAGGACTATTGAAATGTTTTGTGTAACGATATTGAACATATGTTTAAAAGTTTTAAATAAAAAAAAGATTTAGGTTACGACGCTACACCATATTCCGTTTATGCATGGTCCGCGAATGATCGAAATAAAAGTACGATCACGCTCAACAGTGTAAGATGATCGCAAAAAAATAATAAAATAGACAAGTTAACTTATTCTGTTAAATTTCAAAAGTGCCGACGTTTGGCGCAAAATGCGTCAAACGAAAATATGTTTATTTTCAAAATTAAAAATTATGGAAAAATTCTATAAATTAAATTAAAATGACGTCGTCAAAAATCAAGGCTTAATTTGAAATATATACTATTATAATTTAATTTAAATTCGAATATTTAAACAAATTAAACATTCAAATTCGAAGACCCAAAAATATGGATCGTTACATATGAAGATGAATAAATGATGATTTAAAAATAATTGAAATTTTGGTTTAAACATGTTAAAATACCCTATATGCTTATTTATTTAATTAAATTAGAATAAATATGGAAGTAAAAATATGCACATTTACATGCACATCAAATACCCACACAGTTATCTTTTTATTCGTCCTCGAATAAACTAAAACTAAGATAAATCTGTTTTCGTTGGAAACACGATTGCATTAAGCGTATGCAACAAGCCGTCAAATTTCTAGATGTCCCTAATAGGATGAATGTTGTCTCGTGAGGATTTTCAACGGATACTAACCACAAAATCCAAAGCAACATGAAATATTCCTAAATGTAAGATTTTTTACAAGAATGCAAGTTTTTGAAAATATTTACAAATGAAGAATTTACTTTTAAATTAACACGAATAGTTAAATATAAGTTCTGGTCATTATCAAGAAATTGAAGTCCTTTTACTTGTCAAAATTTCCAATAAAAATTAAGCTATCATAAAAAATAGACTCTAGTTTGGTTAGTTGTTTCGGTTGATAACAGAGTGCAATTATGAAATGGATCCTTAGTTATTTTCAAAGTTTATCTGTAACGTCCCGCCTTTTTGCACGCTTTAAACCGACACACGTGCCAATTCAAACCATACAAAAGGGCGGATTGTTATGGGGTAAATAAGAAAAACAAGAAAGAAATAAAACAAAATAGAATCTCACAATGGAAGGATAATATATAATAATCAATATACAGTTTATAAAGCTGTTTTACAAAACATTCGATTATACTTACAACATTTATCAGAGTTACACATACCAATAACAATGCAGCGGAACAGTAAGAGTATGGTGGACTAATATAATAATAATAATATAAAACTCCATCTTCGTCCTCCAGAGCTAAGGTCTTCGAAATCCTGAAACGCTCGGACTGACCCGAGCGAATTGAAAAGACAAAACACTCGAGTCAGAACTAAAAGATCTTATGTAAGTTAAATCAACAGAAGTAAATATGAGTGCAGTAACTCAAGAGATGATTGGGATTTACATCTCCTAAGGATCCGTTAAACTATTTACTATGTAGTATATTTCGCTATTATAATAGTGTATATTTGTAAAATAAACTTACTTTTAAATAGCGTTAAGGGGTTACCCATATAGCCCTTAACACAAAATATATTCTCATAGTCTATACAGTACCGTAATCTCCCCCGTACTGGGCGTCGTCAGAGGGCACTCCATAGGTATGGTACAAAACAAAAACGTATAAGGCGCACTAGGGTAGGTGACACGGCACAACTAGGCAATGCCGGGTAGATATACCAATTGCTATCCGGGCTGGTGGTAACACGTAGCGGCTACTACCGCCCACCTCGAACAACACCCCCAAAAATCAAAGAAATCAAAAGTGGCCACCGAATCAATCCAAAAGTCAGAGTATAATATCGAAGGAGTGCGTTTGGGACGCCCCACCTCTATACCCACGCTAGCCAACAACATTACGGTGAATGCTGTCAACTAGCACGGAGAATAAGGCTGTTGAGGAGCGACCATCCGTGTAATTGCTTTGCGTGAGCATCGATATGTCAGATAGTATAACATGCATTTCTTTATCAAGAGGGAAATCCGACATACCGACACAAACTCAAAGCTACTACACAGTGGCTATAATATCTTCAGAAACAAATATAGAAATAAACATAACATAAATCAGTCACAGACAATTCATATCACAAAGGCGGAAATAGATATGAATATTACACTAGGAAGTGCATATCAGAGTAGCGGTCTAAAAAGATCCACAATATCTCAAAAGAATAGTTACACGGACTACACAAAAGAATAAGTATACATCATGGAGTCTATATCTCAAATGTATACAACAAAAAAACTACTAATCTAAGTAGTTAACCAAAAGTTAGAGAAATCAATCCCAAGTGAGAAGTCAAGCTGAAGCACATGTAATATCTCGGTCTGAATCGAGTATTATTTAATAAGAAAATAATAAACGGATCAGTCTAACTATAAATATCAGATGAAACGATATAGAATAAGAGATATGACTAAACACATAATAATCACAATGCCAAGCTGTGATATATATAAGTAATTGAAAATCAACAAGAGATTAATCAATATCACAAAATCTACACAAGAATCAAAGAAATGTCATACTCCTTATTTCGTTCACCAAACCATAAATATTGACGATTATATCAATGTCAATCACAAAAGTCAATGACACACAAATTCACCAATGCACAAATATTGATAAAACTTATCAATGGAAATCACGAAAATTAGTGAAACACAAATTCTAGAAATCATCTCAAGAAATCCAGAAATCACAAAAAGGGGGAGGCCTATCACAAACGGGAGCATAAAGCTCACCAACACGTGTATCACAAACGGAACGCTAATTCCATGGTTGCTAACCATCACAAATTGAGCCGAAGCTCCACAAACGGCCCGAAGACCATGGATTGCTACCCCACCAATTTGAGTCGAACTCCACAAAATGGGGTTTAGTCTCCCTCGCAGACAAAGAGACATCGCACATTGCTAGTCTAAATCACAAAGATGATCGTCATGATCAACGAGAAGTGTCAATTACACTAAGCTAGTAAATATATGAGTTTAGCTTCATGTCCCATAACCACTTGCTTAACTTAAATATTTACGAACAAACTGTAGATCTCTACTAGAAAATTGTCACAAGAGATTCAATCGAACAAGTCCAAGAATTAACCGACGAAGTAAACACAAGCGTTTCATACCACTTGTTTTACTAAGCCGTTTAATTAGATTTCTCATACGAGTGAGGTAAAGGCTTATATATACTAGTAGATTGGAAAACGGTTTGAGAAAAACGAGCTTTGTAAACAAAATAGTGTTGAAATCGTTTTGATGAAAGAGTTTTAATATTTACTACTAGTATTGAAACCTTTATATTTTTAAAGTGACAAATCACAAAAATGATTGTAGAACAATCAATCCCCAAAATTCACATCCGAAGACGTGAATAAAATCCAAAGAAATCGATACCAAATCCATAGAAATGGATATTTCCAAAAATCCATAAAAAGAAGTCATCAGAGTCGATAATAAGTGATAACGACTAATAGGATCGCTAAAATCGATAAATAATGGAAATTCACACAAAACAGCCTGAATAGGCAAAAACAAACATCTCCAGACGTCTGATTTGGAATCCAGACGTCTGGATTTGTTTTCTGAAAAATAGTTCAGAAAGCTACCCAGATGTCTGGAATAACCAAAACAGACGTATGAGCCATGTCCAGACGTCTGGTTTTGAATCCAGACGTCTGGTTTTGTTCTCTGGAAATAACCCAGAGAACACCCAGACGTCTGAAACATCAAGTCAGACGTCTGAGACCTATCCAGACGTCTGGTTTGAACTTCAGATGTCTGAAAATTGTCTCTGGCATTTTTTTATAATATACGTGCATACATTTTTCTTTCCAGGTCCGAACCAGACGTCTGGACTTGGTCACCAGACGTCTGGTCACCTGGTCTAGGCAACAATTTGCCTAGGCCAAAGTGGCCAAAACGTATCGGAAGCGATCGGACGAGCAATGTCGACTAAGGATTTACGCCAAGCGACAACCCGGCCTTAAAAGCTCTTCGATACACCCCGAATATCAATGTCCAAATGTCCATAAAAGGATTTTCATAAATTGGACCAAAACACAAAAATTTGGAAAATTCACCAAATCAATTCAAATTGAAAGCAAATGAATATGCACGTATGTTAGGAATTCATACCTAACCACAAAGATAGATATAGAAAAAGATGTGAGTTAAAAATCTCACCTTTGAACCCAAACGATTGAAGAAGAAGCTCGAAAGCAAAGGAGAATCAACCACTCTTCAAATCCAACTCAAGAACCTTGATTCTAAGCTTTAAAAGAAGAACATTCCCAAAGTTAGGTTTAGGAATTTCTGAAATTGATAAGACAATGAGTTGGAGAAGAAGAAGAGAAGCTTACCAATGGGTTCTTCTATTAGTTTGGAGTTAGAGTTTGATTTGCAAAAGAAAACTAGGGTTTGGAGTTTTAATTTCCCATCTCTCCCACCATTGATGCTTTAGAATTGAATAGAGGAGGAAGTGAGAGTGAATGGGGAGGAGTGGTTCAGATTTGAGTATAAGTTAAACATAGGACTGAACCCAAATTCAAACCCAAAGTGAAAAAGTAGCAAAACTTGACTAACTCCAAACATATCTAAGCTTACACTCAAAAAGGTCGCAAACGGCATTTTAAACTCAATGGGAGTGGTCCCGAGTCCTAATTCGACCGTATGCAAAAAGTAGCTTTTCGGACTAAATTCCGAGTATCGATAAAATATTTAAATAAAATATTTAAATATAAAATCGACAAATATGCGGGTTGTTACAGACTCCCCTCCTTAAAGAAATTGCATCCTCGCAATATTTAAGAAGAAGATATATATATTAACAACCATAAAAGCATATTCAACACAAAAGAAGTTTGAAATAAGAAGTTCACCTCAAAGAGCACGGGAAAGCAAGTCCGGATCTGATCGCTCGATGAACTCTCTAGACTCTGAAGAACAATCCTTATGATTTGAAGACCATTGAACTTTCACAAGCGGAACATCCTTATTTCGAAGTCGTTTGACTTCCGAAGCAATGATACGAATAGGATGTTGCTCATAAGTTAAATTAGGCGAAACTGCAATCTCTTCCACAACACCGGGCTCAAGAATAGAATCTAAATCTCGAAGGCATTTCCGTAACTGAGAAACGTGAAACACGTCATGCATAGTAGAAAACTGAGCCAGTAATGCAAGGCGATAAACCATGGAACCATTACGTTCAGTGATAGGAAATGGCCCAATATATCGAGGCGCTAACTTTCCCGATCGACTGAAACGCACAACACCCTTCATAGGTGAAACACGAATAAAAACAAGATCTCCAACAGAAAATTCTAATTTCCTTCTTCGGTTATCGGCATAGGATTTTTGTCTACTCTGGGCTTCTTTCATTCTATGTCGAATAAGGTCAATTTTCTCTGTGGAATCCTGAATAAAATCTGGACCTAAAACCAGCTTCTCACCGGCCTCAAGCCAACAAGAAGGAGATCGGCATGGCCTTCCATAGAGTGCCTCGAAAGGTGCCATATCAATACTAGATTGGAAGCTATTATTATAGGAAAATTCAACAAGAGGAATATGATCTTCCCAGCTTCCACCGAAATCAAGCACACAAGAACGAAGAAGATCTTCAAGAGTTTGATTCACACGCTCGGCTTGTCCATCGGACTGGGGGTGATAAGCGGTGCTAAAATTAAGCTTCGTTCCTAAAGCTTTTCGAAGACTCTTCCAAAATCCACTAGTAAACAATGGATCACGATCACTAACAATAGAAGTAGGAACTCCATGCAATTTAACAATTTCTTTAACAAAGAGTTTGGCCAAAAGAGGAACGGTTCGGTTAGACCGAACGGGAATAAAATGGGCGGATTTAGTAAGTCTATCCACTATCACCCATAAGCTATCATGACCCGAACGAGAACGGGGAAGGCCATCTATAAAATCCATGGAAATTTGGTCCCACTTCCAAATTGGAATTTCTAAAGGTTGCAATAGACCACCGGGCCTTTGATGCTCGGCCTTAACGAGTTGGAAAGTCATGCAACGCTTAACGGAGATAGCGATGCTAAGTTTCATTCCCTTCCAATAATAAAGTCGCTTCATATCCGCGTACATTTTACTACTACCGGGATGAATGGTAAATTTAGAACGACGGGAATCTTCTAAAATATCTTTACGAAGATCACCAATATTTGGTACGATAAGTCTACCAAATCTCTGAATGCCGCCACGAGAATCGATATCAAAGTCTTTCAAACCTTCAATATCAATTTTATCCTTAATATTTTGGCCAAGAAGAGCCAATTCGGGATCAAGCCTTTGAGCTTCAAGAATGCGGTCTAAAGAGAAGGATGAGCCTCAAGGCTACATAAAATAAATGATGAGCATAAATCGGATACGCGGTCTCGAATCTCACAAGTGGATAAGATGTCGAGATCGTTCCATTCGGATATCATCATAGAAACAACAACTTGTTGTTTATGGCTAAGAGCATCGGCGACACGATTACCCTTACTGGGAGTATAAAGGATATCAAGATCATAAGGTGCAAGGAATTCGAGCCAACGCTGTTGATGCAAATTAAGTTCCTTCTGAGAGAATAAATACTTCAAGGACTTATGATCAGTATAAAGAACAAATTTCTCTCCCAAAAGATAATGACGCCAAATCCGAAGAGCAAAAACAATAGCCGCGAGCTCTAAATCATGAGTGGCATATCTAGTCTCGGCAGTCTTTAATTGCCTAGAAGCATAGGCAATAACACGTTCTTTTTGCATAAGAATGGCACCCAAACCAATGCGACTAGCATCGGTAAAAACAACGAAATCTTGATTCCCCTCGGGAATAACAAGAATAGGAGCATCAGAAAGGAGTTCTTTTAATTTCTGAAAAGAAGTTTCACATTTGTCCGACCAAATGTATTTAACACCTTTCTTCGTTAAACTAGTGAGAGGCACGACAATCTTAGAAAAGTCTTTGATAAAACGGCGGTAATAACCAGCCAATCCAAGGAAACTACGAATCTCCGTCACACTCTCCGGTCTCTTCCATATTGAATCGCTTCAATCTTTGAAGGATCCACGAAAATTCCGGATTCGGAAATAATATGACCGATAAACTTCACACGAGATTGCCAAAAGTGGCATATAGAAAACTTTGCTTTTAAATGATTACTCCTAAGAGTTTCCAACACAATCCGAAGATGCTTCTCATGTTCCTCCTCGGTTTTAGAATACACAAGAATATCAACAATAAAGATGAGAACAAACCGGTCGAGGAAGTCTTTGAAAACTCGATTCATAAGGTCAACGAAATAAGCCGGAGCATTCGTTAAACCAAATGGCATAACAAGCCATTCATAAGATCCATAACGGGTACAGAACGATGTCAAAGGAATGCTATCCTCTGCAATACGAAGCTGATGGAATCCAGTAGCCAAGTCGAATTGTGAAAAGACTCTAGCACCACTAAGTTGATCGAATAGATCATCAATCCGAGGTAAAGGATATTTATTTTTGATAGTAAGATCATTAAGCTTGCGGTAGTCAACGCAAAGCCTAAGTGTACCATCAAATTTCTTCACAAAAATAGTGGAAGCTCCCCAAGGCGAGGAACTAGAGCGAATAAATTGCTTCGTCTACAATTCGGATAATTGTTTACGCATCTCCTTGTTTTCTTTATTGGACATACAATAAGGAGGACGAGTGATAGGTTGAGCTCCAGGAATGAGATTAATTCTGAACTCAATTGCTCGCTTAGGTGGTAATCCTAAAACGGGCTCAAATATGTCGGAAAATTCACGAACAACGTGAATAAGAGAAATAATATCTTCCTCAACATCATTATCGTCATCGCGAGGATTTAAAGAATATAAAGATGCAACCAAGCTGGAATCCGAATCTTTAAGATTAATAGAAATCTGCTTAACAGATTGAGGATGTCGAAGATGAATAGTCCGCTCAGGACATAGGATATGAGCTTCATAACGGTTAAGCCAATCCATTCCCAAAATCATTCCAAAGCCTAAATAACGCATGACATGCAAATCGGCTAGGAAAGAAAAATCACACAAAATAATCTCGACATCTTTACACAATAAACTAAGAGTTGCGGATCTACCAACCGGATTCGCAATTTTCAAAGAAGTCATTAAAGCAAAAACACTTAAAGAAAAATTATCAACAAGTTCTTTTGATATAAAAGAATGGGATGCTCCCGTATCAAAAAGAACCCGAATAGGCTGATCATGAAATATAATAATACCATCAAGGATAGAATGAGAAAGACCTTGGCCATAAGATGTGTTGCCAGGGGCTTGAGCAACATTTAACTTTCCCTCCTTCCTGCCCTGAAGCTTGGGGCATGAAGATATAACATGACCGGGAACTTTGCAGTAACGATAAGAGAGAGACTTTGGGCACCTGTTCGCGTAATGGTCCTTTGAACCACAATTATAGCATTCCCCATGACCAAAGGAAGAAGTCTTTGCCACTGGGGTTGCTTGCTTCCCTTTCTTATTGGGATAAGGACCTTTGAATTTGTTTGGCCTCTTCTTGTTGTTGAAGTTTGGTTTGGAACCCACCACTTCAACATCATTTTCCCTATCCGCCTCTTCAAGACGAAGAGCGATATCAATGAGTTGGTCGAAAGAAACTTCTAACTTTAGAAGTAATGGCTTCTTGAGATTTTTGTTTAAGCCATAGACGAATCTCTGATTTTTCTTCAATGGGGTATTAATATATTCAACCCCGTATTTAGAAAGAGTTTCAAAAGACGCGACATAATCTGTCACGAAAGATTAACCTTGAACAAGTTCTATAAAACGGCGAGCCAAAGTCACCTTCTCAGCTTCTGGTACGAATTTTAACTCAAAGCGCTCTCGGAATTTCTCCCAAGTGAGATCCGCTTCATTTATTTCTGAAATCAGAAGCTCGTACCAGTCCAATGCTCTTTCTTGGAGTATACTAGAAGCCACCTGAACTCGGTGAAGATCAATGAGGTTCATGCGAGAAAAGATTCGATCGCATGTCCTTAACCAAGCCTGGACTTCAATAATAGTTTCGGAACCTTTAAATGGATTTCTGCCTAGGTTGGTGTAATCACTGCACAAACGTGCAAACCCAGATTTAGGGTGAGTAGGTTCCGGATTAGAACCAGCTGCTTGAGCATTCGTGACAAGGTCAAGAAGTTGCTGGGTAGTCATAAAAACTCCATCTTGGGGAGTAGCACTGGATTGACCGGCGCTGGGACGGCCAGGTCTAATCATTTCTCTTCCTTTAGAAAGAAATAAAGAAGTAGAAAAAGGTTATTCACCAAAGGAATATCAAACAATCTTGATAGATAAAGCAAGGAATCATAAAGAAAATAGGATGAATCGGTACGAAGACTCGAATAAATCCTAAGGCACAACTCCTAAGAAAGACTTGGGACATGATCCTTGCTACATTATTCCACACTGTTCCGAAGTTTGGCTCTGATACCAAGCTGTGACGCCCCACCTCTATACCCACGCTAGCCAACAATATTACGGTGAATGCTGTCAACTAGCATGAAGAATAAGTGTGACGACCCAGAATTTTGAGTTTGTAAAATCGGAATATTTAATTGATTTTGAATATTCAATAGAATAATTTTAACTTGAATTTCGAATATCACAATTTATTTGATAATTAAATTATTGAATTAAATAACTTGAATCTGAACAAAATGTTGAATCTGGAATTTTAAGCCGATTAAAAATAATTTGAAGGCTTATAAAATTTATATTGATAATAGTGAAGACAATAAAAGTGTTAAAATTGAATTTGGAAGTTGTTTGTTCAGTTTTGAAATTTAAATCATTTAAACTGAATTTAAAAATAGCCTTCCGAGGCACAGTCTCGGAATTCGATGAAACCAGTTCTATTGGGTCCGTAATATTGAATTATTATAGGATTTCAAATTTCGTGTTGATTGGAGTTAGTATGTGAGCGTATGATTTATAAACGCGTTGAAGTTTACAACGATAATTTAATTTAAATTTTTATATGTATAATATCACGCAAGCAACATCACAGCCGAGAAAATAAAAAAATAAAAATCAAGTCTTGGCTTCAAGAGCACGCCTCTTCCTTTCTTTTAAAATCACGAAGTTTCCTTCTTATCCCAGGCTTTCAAACGAAACCAAATCATTCAAAATGGCAGAGCAAAGATTCATGTGTTCCAGAAATAAATTTAAAAAAAACCTAAATCAAAGCCGATTAGGCTCTTCACTAATAACCCAGGCCCCATGTTTTTACTCCTCAATCAAAATCGAACCAGTAATGGCCGAATCAAAGCCTTTAATCCACTTCTATTCGAAACCCCTTCCTTCCATTTCGAACGCGAGTCTTCTCCTCCTTTTCAAATCACGGCGAGCAAGAAGTGGGGAAGGCGACTCGGTTGATCTGTAGCGGCGACAGTGGGGTAGCGACGATAGTGGGTCGCTGGATGGTTCGAGCAAGTGAGGCGACTTGGTGGTGGCAGTCGCGCGATTGTGGTAGTCGCGATTGGTGGTGGCGACTTCGACGGCGATTTAGGGTTGAAATCTCGAGTGGATTTCGCTTTCGCGAGCGTTTGGAGATGGGGCGGACTGGGCTTCAAGACAAAAGGGTTTCAACATAGTAGGATTTGCTCGAGTCGCGAGTGGGTTTTGACAGTGAGGTATTGTAGTTTTATTTTCTGTTTTCAATCTAATACATAGCTATTTCAATTTAACATGTATATATATATATATATGCAAAAATAAAAATAAAAAGAAGAGAATCGATATATGTACATATTTTGAAGTACTGTTAATAATATATATGTATATATATATATATACAGAAATGCCAAATGTTTGTAGAGTTCATGTAAAAATTAGATCTTTAGATTTATATAGATTATTTTATAAAAATATATATATGTAGTTTCAAAATAAAAAGCAGTAGACATACTCACATTTTAAATTACTGGCCTGTTTTAAAAATAAATAAATAAATAAATTATTAAAGTGATCTGTCTGTTCTATGAGCATATTTAACTTTTGTTAGTTTTAAAAATAATTTATTAAACGAAAATTAGTTTAAATAAAATTATGTTTTAATTAAATCAAATTTAGCAAATGGAAATTATTGGCTCGATTAGTTCGAATATTAATAAAATAATCTAATGTTTGTTCAAGGTCATGAAACACAAGTCGAGATGGATATGATGGCAAATTAAAAGGCAAAGGTGAGTTAATCTCACTCAGTATAATTTAAATTTAAATGATTAAATTTAAATGATTGCTTGAATGGTTGAATTGATTGATGTGCTTTAGTCTGGTATATTTTGGAATTGGCATGTTATATTGTGCTAACATTTGTGGATGTAGGGAAAACAGGTTGGAGGGATCCAACTGGACCCCTCACATTTATTTAAATTATTCAATATTCTTTGTTTTGATTATTTGATATCCTATGATGAGTTATATTGGAATATTGAATGTATGGTTTGATTGGATATTCGGGTATCATGAATTACCAAAATATATGAATTGGATTGTTGAAGGAAATTAAAAGGAAGTAAATTTGTAAGCGAAATAATTATAGAAAGTTTGAATAAATTAAGAATGAATTGAAAAGAAATAGAAGTAATATGAAAATAATAATAAATAACTTCGAGTATGAAGAGAAATGTAATTTTTAATAAAATGAAATTGATGAATTGTAAACTTAAGTTATATCAGTTAAAGAAATAAAGAATTATTTTAAAATTCAAAGTATAAATTTATTTAAAAGAATAAAGAAGTAATTGAGAAATCTAAAATTTGGAATTTTTAGTTAAAGTATTTTTAAATTATAATCAAGAAATGAAATCTGAAATTAATAGATTCCGAATTAAAAGGAAATAAATTGGAAATCAATTTGGGAAATTGATTTAAGTGATTGAAGTTGGAATTCTCCCTGGATAACCAAGTACGTTTTCAAAGTAAATTTTTAAATATAAGTTAAAAGATTAAAAGTTGTTTAAAAGCAAGTGTTGGAAAATTTCTTATTTCTAATATTTAAGTTCTTAAGTAAGTATTTTTTTTTTATTATAGTAGTAATTATTTTAAAAAAAAATGTCTTAATATTATGTTTTAAAAAGTATAAATCTAGTTTTATATTTATTAAGTAACCTTATTTTCAATTATTCATTTAATATGTGTTTTTAACAAATTATTGAAATAGTTTTAATTTAAATGTTTTGAAGGTATATATTTTAAAGTAAAGTGTTTTAAATTATTTTTAAAATCTAGTTTTGTGCTTGGCAATTTCAGTGGGGATAGAAAATATTGGGAAAGTTTATTCTGAAAAGAAGGATGGTTTTGAAACTGTTTTCAAAGGATTGAAAATAGGAATATATCTTGTGAAGATATTTTTGGGATTAATAAATAATTTGGAAAATTATTGTTTGATGGATGGTTGTGAATAGAAATTGATAGTTAAATAACCGACTATCAATATTGGACAATGCGTTGATCGTTTCGAAGAGACCGGGATCGTGATTTATTTCTCGAAAACCACTTCGATCCGGTTTGTACGTTTTCGTGTAAACGAATTTGGATTCGAAGATGGAGCAGTGAAGTGCAAGGGCTAGTCGCTACTAATCCTGAGGATATTTCCAAAATGGATGTAGTAGGAATAATGCCTTCGGTTCCGTTCGAACCCGGGACGGACTTGTATGGATGAATGCTTGCGAAAACATCGTCAGGCGGACGATGGGCATTCTAAGGGATATTTTCTAAAAAGGTAACGCTTAGCCTCAAGCCTCATCAAATGGGAATGGCTGAAAATCAGGGGATATGCAGCAAGGCTTCGTGGGTAGCCCCCACTGGAGGGTGAGGTCATCCCTGTCTAGATGTCCCTTTTTTCGGCTGTGTGGGCGGTTGCTGATCCCAACCGCTGGGTGATCTTGCTCGGGACTGTCCAGTAAGGGATGGTTCCGGTCTTGTGTTGCAGGGGAGTTAGGGTGGCTCCTCGGTACGCTGATCTAGACCAGGTACTGTGATAGGTGGTACCCCAGTGCCTAGCCATTAGTTGGAATCCATTTTCCCTACGCGCCCGTACGGTTTTGATTGTGCCCAACTATTGCTGAAACATGATATGCAAGCATTTCAGCTAGATTCTATTTACTTTCTATAGACACTACTATAATATCAGAGGATTTCTATAAATTTGTTTTAGCTATCGTAAGGTAAAAACCCGACATGTTTTTTGTGGCGTGGTCTTACGAGATGCTTTTGTTTTCAAAGGATTTTGAAACTTTAATAATCAATTGGGTGTGATTTTCTCACGTTGGTATTCCAGACTGACTCGGGTGTTGTTTTATATGATGCTCGGGTCAGACCGAGTATTATAGACTATAGGTTTTGATGCTGTGGAGCTCAGGAGACGAGCTGGATGACAATACGTACTCACGTACTTGTATATATATATATATATTTCCGCTGTGTTGAGTTGTTGTGTATCCATTTGTATGTTATTGATGTTGAGTGGTGATTGATGTACTCTGATGATGTAATATATATAAACTGATATATTTGATTTTGAGTAAAGATCATTATTATCTATTATATTTTATCCGCGGCGATGGTTAGATTCTGATGTTGATTTTGTTTTCTCTTCTTCTACCTCCTCTTCTTAAACCCAAATGGTTCGTATTTCTGTGCAACTTGAGTTGGTTGTTGTAGAATAGGGTTGACTCAAGGGGTACGGATTTGCGGGTTGTTACACTTGGTATCAGAGCTTAGGTTGGCGATAATCTTGGCTCTGGTGGGAATTACTCATTTAAAATAGAGTCCGTAGTACTCTATAATGAGTTTGAGCGTATAAATAAATATGAGCGCGTATTTGTTAGTGAATATAAATTGTTTTAATATTGTGTTGATTGGTTTATTGAGTGGCATATGAACCTTCGTCGGCACAGTCTGGACAACTGTATCGAAGGGGTTTCTAAACACTTGAATAGAACAATCGACACGGTATTGTTTTAAATATGGGTAAATGAAATAATTTTACCCAAAAATATATTTTTGATATAAAGAAAGCTTTTGGAAAACTATATAGCTATTATATGGTTGCTTGGATGTTAGAAATGATAATATTAAAGTATTATCATTGTTAAGTGAATTTAACTAGAAATTGAAAGTATAACCAAAGTTGAAGGGAATAAATTCATTATAAAATGAAATTCGTAAGTATGAGTCATAAATGTAATTTATAAATTGAAATATAATCAAATAAGAATTTGTATGAGCATAAGATATGCAAATGAATTATAGTAAAATTGATTTAAGCAGGATTTGGAAATTTAAAACCCGGAGATTTTGGAAGTGTTTTGAAGATAAATAATAGCACAATTGTTTTGGTGATGTTTCTGAAAAGAAATCTGTTTTAAATGGATTTTGAAAGTGATATAGCATTGAAATCACTTGGATTATTGGAAAATAATTCCGATGATGACGGCCGCATCATCAGTATTCATTTTCGAATTCCTAAGTGACGGATTGCTACCAAATTGACTTGTTCAGAAAGCTAGTTGTTTTTGAAAATTTCTAAGGAAATTTGCTGGGAATAAAACCAGGATTGATTTAAATTTTGAGAAGTGTGATTTGAGATGTTGGAAATTTCAAAATGTTTTGAAACCAAAAGCCGTTATTTTAAAAAAATCCTGATAAGATGGGTTATAAGCTTATAAGTTAGGATGTTCTTTTAAATCAGGAAGGATAAATAAGCTTTGAATGTTGAAATTTAAATTTAAAGAGAAAAGTTAAAAATGAAATTAACTTGGATTGGAGAATAAAATTTAACTGGATTAAAATAAATTGAATAAGCTAAAATAATATCCAGTTGTATTCGAATTAAGTTGAAATCGAATTGAGTTAAATAAATCTGAGTTAAAATAAAATTGAATTGGAATAAGAATTCAATTAAGTTATTAAATGGAATTAAATTTTTACCTAGATAACTGGGAAATAAGTTGGATAAGAATTAGATTAAGTTAAATAAATCAGAATGACTTGTAAAAGAATTAGAAATCCATGAAATAAAAATATGCTTGGGTTATAAATAAATAGAAGGTTTGAGTTAAAAATAAAAGATGAATATATTCAAGCTTATGATGAATGGAATTGTATAAAACAATAGGTTGTGACTTATTAAATTGAAAATGGAATACAATGCCCAAAATCAATATTTTGATGAATTGAAAAATGAAAAGAGAACCCAAACTTGAATTGTAAAGTATATTGAACTTAAGAAAATAAAATGAAGTGATATTTGGAATAAAAATTCAAGTGTTGGATTATAAATAAGGGAAGAACTAATTAGATAATAAATTAGTTAATGAAATTGAATGGTGAGTTTATGATGAAGTTTGGAAATGAACTCAAGTTATAAATTAAATTTGACTTAAATTGTGGATGAAGTGAAAGTAATTGAGGATGAAGTTGAATTGTGAGTTAATTAAATTGGATGGTAAATGGATAATAGATTTAGAACTTGAGTTATAAATTGAAAATTTAGCTTGAAGTGTTAATAAATTAAAGATAATTGAAGTATATAGGATAAAAATGTAAATGGATTAAAATAGCAATGATTTGAGTGTGGAAATAAAATCCATGAGTGAAGATAATTTGGAAATAGCCAGGTAATAAATTGAATGAGCTGAATCTAGAAGCTAAAATGTATAATAATTGATCAAATAATTTGTAGTTGGAAATGAGATTGAATTAAAATAGAATCAAGATAAATTGAAAGAGAACTTTGTTTGCAAAATCAGAATGAGCTTAAGTGTAAAATTTGAATAAATTAAAGTAAGTTGACTTAAGCTGAATAGATGGAAGAGAGTTGAATTTATTTCAACTTAAACAAAGTTTAATAATATTGGATTGATTTTAAATTAAGTGAAAATAAATTTTTTAAACCGAAATAAAATTCGGTGAGTTATAAATAATATTAATGGAATGAAATTCTAGAATAAATAATTGTAAAATATTTGAATTATTAAGGAATTGAAATAATTTGAGACAATAAGGAAATAAAATGTTTCGAGTTTATTAGAAATGGTTTAAGTAAATGTGGATAAACTAATTATGTTGAATAAATAAATGATGGAATAAATTGTCGTTTGGATGTAAATGGAAGTAATTAAAATTCTATGTGTTGATAAGGGTAAAATAAATTGATTTTGAAAGCAATTGAATTAAATGTGAGTTCAGTTTGCTTAAGAATAAATTGAAGATAAGCTATTGTGTTTTAAACCATTCAAATTTGATGAAGATGTATACGAATGGATTGAAAATCATTCGAATTGAATGAAAATGGTTATAAATAAATTGAAACAGTTGAATTAGCATGGAAACTATATAAATTGCTTACAGAAAAATGTTTGGTATGAGTTTCTTTTAAGAATTCATATGTTTTAACTATTATAAATAAGTGAAATATAGTTAAACTGCATATATTTGATACTTACATGTTTAAACTTAGTAAGTACAGGTACTTGGAAGCCGTGTGGCTGGATTTGGTTGTGCTATTCGCTAAAAATAATAAGTCGCTTGCTTAATATGCTAAATAAGGTACGCCTACGCAATAAAAAAAATAGGAAATATGAACTGTTTTTGGTTTTCCGACCGTGTGGGTCGATGTATATATATTTATCTCTTTTGTCAAATTGCAAAAGCTCCTCCGTACAAAGGGGACTCTGCCAAAAAATTTCAGAAATTTTGGGAGTTAGAAAATTTTTGGAAAATTTTGGAAAATTTTGTTAACGACAAACAAATTCAAATTGGAAACTAAAATAAGTTAGTATATGAAACTAACTTAAATAATGACATAAATTGGTTATAAATGAAAAATAAAATTTAAATATTCAGAGTTAAGGATAAATTGAATTCGTATGGAAATGAAAGAATCAATGTGAATAGAAATAGATATAAACTAAAATGGTAAGATGAAAATAAATAAAGAAGTATATAAAATGCTTATACTAAATTTAAGAAGGAATGGTGAAGTCTTAAATGGAAATTGATACGAACAATGTAATTTAAGTCAATATTGGAATGAATAGATGTTGACATTTTGTGAGAAAGTCGATAAAATGTTGTGGAATATTGTGTTTGGATATTGGTGCTAAGCAGGTATGCAGGTATTATAAAGGGAAAAAGAAATTTGGGTTTGATATGAAAAGATAAAATTTGAAATGCTCGACAAAAGGTATGTATTTAAATTTGGTATGGAATTTGATTGGGATTTGGATTTGGATTTGGATTGAGCCACTTGGCTTTTTTTTTTCTTTTTGGATTTGGGAGGCCGTAGAGCCATTTTGTAGTTGTACCGAGCTAGCCGCGCAAAGGATACGCTGGCGAAATTTTTTCGTAAATTTAAGGTGTTAGAAAATTTTTGAGAAATTTCGACAATTCAAATTCGATTTTAAAATTGAATTTGAATTGTTAAGTAAGTAATATGGTTGGGACTTATGGATAAGTTGAAAAGTTAAGAAAGGAATTAGTGTATCATTAATAAAAAGATTTGTTAGTAAATTGATAAAAACTATTTGGAGTTGAGAAGATAGTTAATGGGTCATGGATCATTCTTCCTAACTAGTAATTTCGGGGACGAAATTCTTTTAAGGGGGGAGGAATGTGACGACCCAGAATTTTGAGTTTGTAAATTCGGAATATTTAATTGATTTTGAATATTCAATAGAATAATTTTAACTTGAATTTCGAATATCACAATTTATTTGATAATTAAATTATTGAATTAAATAACTTGAATCTGAATAAAATGTTGAATCTGGAATTTTAAGCCGATTAAAAATAATTTGAAGGCTTATAAAATTTATATTGATAATAGTGAAGACAATAAAAGTGTTAAAATTGAATTTGGAAGTTGTTTGTTCAGTTTTGAAATTTAAATCGTTTAAACTGAATTTAAAAATAGCCTTCCGAGGCACAGTCTCGGAATTCGATGAAACCAGTTCCATTGGGTCTGTAATATTGAATTATTATAGGATTTCAAATTTCGTGTTGATTGGAGTTAGTATGTGAGCGTATGATTTATAAACGCGTTGAAGTTTACAACGATAATTTAATTTAAATTTTTATATGTATAATATCACGTAAGCAGCATCACAGCCGAGAAAATAAAAAAATAAAAATCAAGTCTTGGCTTCAAGAGCACGCCTCTTCCTTTCTTTTAAAATCACGAAGTTTCCTTCTTATCCCAGGCTTTCAAACGAAACCAAATCATTCGAAATGGCAGAGCAAAGATTCATGTGTTCCAGAAATAAATTAAAAAAAACCTAAATCAAAGCCGATTAGGCTCTTCACTAATAACCCAGGCCCCATGTTTTTACTCCTCAATCAAAATCGAACCAGTAATGGCCGAATCAAAGCCTTTAATCCACTTCTATTCGAAACCCCTTCCTTCCATTTCGAACGCGAGTCCTCTCCTCCTTTTCAAATCACGGCGAGTAAGAAGTGGGGAAGGCGACTCGGTTGATCTGTAGCGGCGACAGTCGGGTAGCGACGATAGTGGGTCGCTGGATGGTTCGAGCAAGTGAGGCGACTCGGTGGTGGCAGTCGCGCGGTTGTGGTAGTCGCGATTGGTGGTGGCGACTTCGACGGCGATTTAGGGTTGAAATCTCGAGTGGATTTCGCTTTCGCGAGCGTTTGGAGATGGGGCGGCCTGGGCTTCAAGACAAAAGGGTTTCAACATAGTAGGATTTGCTCGAGTCGCGAGTGGGTTTTGACAGTGAGGTACTGTAGTTTTATTTTCTGTTCTCAATCTAATACATAGCTATTTCAATTTAACATGTGTGTGTGTATATATATGTATATATGCAAAAATAAAAATAAAAAGAAGAGAATCGATATATGTACATATTTTGAAGTACTGTTAATAATATATATGTATATATATATATATATATATACAGAAATTCCAAATGTTTGTAGAGTTCATGTAAAAATTAGATCTTTAGATTTATATAGATTATTTTATAAAAATATATATATGTAGTTTCAAAATAAAAAGCAGTAGACATACTCACATTTTAAATTACTGGCCTGTTTTAAAAATAAATAAATAAATAAATAAATTATTAAAGTGATCTGTCTGTTCTATGAGCATATTTAACTTTTGTTAGTTTTAAAAATAATTTATTAAACGAAAATTAGTTTAAATAAAATTATGTTTTAATTAAATCAAATTTAGCAAATGGAAATTATTGGTTCGATTAGTTCGAATATTAATAAAATAATCTAATGTTTGTTTTCAAGGTCATGAAACACAAGTCGAGATGGATATGATGGCAAATTAAAAGGCAAAGGTGAGTTAATCTCACTCAGTATAATTTAAATTTAAATGATTAAATTTAAATGATTGCTTGAATGGTTGAATTGATTGATGTGCTTTAGTCTGGTATATTTTGGAATTGGCATATTATATTGTGCTAACATTTGTGGATGTAGGGAAAACAGGTTGGAGGGATCCAACTGGACCCCTCACATTTATTTAAATTATTCAATATTCTTTGTTTTGATTATTTGATATCCTATGATGAGTTATATTGGAATATTGAATGTATGGTTTGATTGGATATTCCGGTATCATGAATTACCAAAATATATGAATTGGATTGTTGAAGGAAATTAAAAGAAAGTAAATTTGTAAGCGAAATAATTATAGAAAGTTTGAATAAATTAAGAATGAATTGAAAAGAAATAGAAGTAATATGAAAATAATAATAAATAACTTCGAGTATGAAGAGAAATGTAATTTTTAATAAAATGAAATTGATGAATTGTAAACTTAAGTTATATCAGTTAAAGAAATAAAGAATTATTTTAAAATTCAAAGTATAAATTTATTTAAAAGAATAAAGAAGTAATTGAGAAATCTAAAATTTGGAATTTTTAGTTAAAGTATTTTTAAATTATAATCAAGAAATGAAATCTGAAATTAATAGATTCCGAATTAAAAGGAAATAAATTGGAAATCAATTTGGGAAATTGATTTAAGTGATTGAAGTTGGAATTCTCCCTGGATAACCAAGTACGTTTTCAAAGTAAATTTTTAAATATAAGTTAAAAGATTAAAAGTTGTTTAAAAGCAAGTTTGGAAAATTTCTTATTTCTAATATTTAAGTTCTTAAGTAAGTATTTTCTTTTTATTTATTATAGTAGTAATTATTTTTTAAAAAAAATGTCTTAATATTATGTTTTAAAAAGTATAAATCTAGTTTTATATTTATTAAGTAACCTTATTTTCAATTATTCATTTAATATGTGTTTTTAACAAATTATTGAAATAGTTTTAATTTAAATGTTTTGAAGGTATATATTTTAAAGTAAAGTGTTTTAAATTATTTTTAAAATCTAGTTTTGTGCTTGGCAATTTCAATGGGGATAGAAAATATTGGGAAAGTATATTCTGAAAAGAAGGATGATTTGGAAACTGTTTTCAAAGGATTGAAAATAGGAATATATCTTGTGAAGATATTTTTGGGATTAATAAATAATTTGGAAAATTATTGTTTGATGGATGGTTGTGAATAGAAATTGATAGTTAAATAACCGACTATCAATATTGGACAATGCGTTGATCGTTTCGAAGAGACCGGGATCGAGATTTATTTCTCGAAAACCACTTCGATCCGGTTTGTACGTTTTCGTGTAAACGAATTTGGATTCGAAGATGGAGCAGTGAAGTGCAAGGGCTAGTCGCTACTAATCCTGAGGATATTTCCAAAATGGATGTAGTAGGAATAGTGCCTTCGGTTCCGTTCGAACCCGGGACGGACTTGTATGGATGAATGCTTGCGAAAACATCGTCAGGCGGACGATGGGCATTCTAAGGGATATATTCTAAAAAGGTAACGCTTAGCCTCAAGCCTCATCAAATGGGAATGGCTGAAATCAGGGGATATGCAGCAAGGCTTCGTGGGTAGCCCCCACTTGAGGGTGAGGTCATCCCTGTCTAGATGTCCCTTTTTTCGGCTGTGTGGGCGGTTGCTGATCCCAACCGCGGGGTGATCTTGCTCGGGACTGTCCAGTAAGGGATGGTTCCGGTCTTGTGTTGCAGGGGAGTTAGGGTGGCTCCTCGGTACGCTGATCTAGACCAGGTACTGTGACAGGCGGTACCCCAGTGCCTAGCCATTAGTTGGAATCCATTTTCCCTACGCGCCCGTACGGTTTTGATTGTGCCCAACTATTGCTGAAACGTGAGATGCAAGCATTTCAGCTAGATTCTATTTACTTTCTATAGACACTACTATAATATCAGAGGATTTCTATAAAATTGTTTTAGCTATCGCAAGGTAAAAACCCGACATGTTTTTTTGTGGCGTGGTCTTACGAGATGCTTTTGTTTTCAAAGGATTTTGAAACTTTAATAATCAATTGGGTGTGATTTTCTCACGCTGGTATTCCAGACTGACTCGGGTGTTGTTTTATATGATGCTCGGGTCAGACCGAGTATTATAGACTACAGGTTTTGATGCTGTGGAGCTCAGGAGACGAGCTGGATGACAATACGTACTCACGTACTTGTATATATATATATTTCCGCTGTGTTGAGTTGTTGTGTATCCATTTGTATGTTATTGATGTTGAGTGGTGATTGATGTACTCTGATGATGTAATATATATAAACTGATATATTTGATTTTGAGTAAAGATCATTATTATCTATTATATTTTATCTGCGGCGATGGTTAGATTCTAATGTTGATTTTGTTTTCTCTTCTTCTACCTCTTCTTCTTAAACCCAAATGGTTCGTATTTCTGTGCAACTTGAGTTGATTGTTGTAGAATAGGGTTGACTCAAGGGGTACGGATTTGCGGGTTGTTACAATAAGGCTTTTGAGGAGCGACAATCCGTGTAATTGCTTTGCGCGAGCATCGATATGTCAGATAGTATAACATGCATTTCTTTATCAAGAGGGAAATCTGACATACCGACACAAACTCAAAGCTACTACACGGTGGCTATAATATCTTCAGAAATAAATATAGAAATAAACATAACATAAATCAGTCACAGACAATTCATATCACAAAGGCGGAAATAGATATGAATATTACACTAGGAAGTGTATATCAGAGTAGCGGTCTAAAAAGATCCACAATATCTCAAAAGAATAGTTACACGAACTACACAAAAGAATAAGTATACATCATGGAGTCTATATCTCAAATGTATACAACAAAAAAACTACTAATCTAAGTAGTTAACCAAAAGTCAGAGAAATCAATCCCAAGTGAGAAGTCAAGCTGAAGCACCTGTAATATCTCGGTCTGACTCGAGTAGCATTTAATAAGAAAATAATAAATGGATCAGTCTAACTATAAATATCAGATGAAACGATATAGAATAAGAGATATTACTAAACACATAATAATCACAATGCCAAGCTGTGATATATATATAAGTAATTGAAAATCAACAAGAGATTAATCAATATCACAAAATCTACATAAGAATCAAAGAAATGTCATACTCCTTATTTCGTTCACCAAACCATAAATATTGACGATTATATCAATGTCAATCACAAAAGTCAATGACACACAAATTCACCAATGCACAAATATTGACAAAACTTATCAATGGAAATCACGAAAATTGGTGAAACACAAATTCTAGAAATCATCTCAAGAAATCCAGAAATCACAAAAAGGGGGAGGCCTATCACAAACGGGGGCATAAAGCTCACCAACACGTGTATCACAAACGAAACGCTAATTACATGGTTGCTAACCATCACAAATTGAGCCGAAGCTCCACAAACGGCCCGAAGACCATGGGTTGCTACCCCACTAATTTGAGTCGAAACTCCACAAAACGGGGTTTAGTCTCCCTCGCAGACAAAGAGACATCGCACATTGCTAGTCAAAATCACAAAGATGATCGTCATGATCAACGAGAAGTGTCAATTACACTAAGCTAGTAAATATATGAGTTTAGCTTCATGTCCCATAACCACTTGCTTAACTTAAATATTTACGAACAAACTGTAGATCTCCACTAGAAAATTGTCACAAGAGATTTAATCGAACAAGTCCGAGAATTAACCGACGAAGTAAACGCAAGCGTTTCATACCACTTGTTTTACTAAGCCGTTTAATTAGATTTCTCATACGAGTGAGGTAAAGGCTTATATATACTAGTAAATTGGAAAACGGTTTGAGAAAAACGAGCTTTGTAAACAAAATAGTGTTGAAATCGTTTTGATGAAAGTGTTTTGATATTTACTACTAGTATTGAAACCTTTATATTTTTAAAGTGACAAATCACAAAAATGATTGTAGAACAATCAATCACCCAAATTCACATCTGAAGACGTGAATAAAATCCAAAGAAATCGACACCAAATCCATAGAAATGGATATTTCCAAAAATCCATAAAAAGAAGTCATCAGAGTTGATAATAAGTGATAACGACTAATAGGATCACTAAAATCGATAAATAATGGAAATTCACACAAAACAGCCTGAATAGGCAAAAATAAATATCTCCAGACGTCTAATTTGGAATCCAGACGTCTGGATTTGTTTTCTGAAAAATAGTTCAGAAAGCTACCCAGACGTCTGGAATAACCAAAACAGACGTCTGAGCCATGTCCAGACGTCTGGTTTTGAATCCAGACGTCTGGTTTTGTTCTCTGGAAATAACCCAGAGAACACCCAGACGTCTGAAACATCAAGTCAGATGTCTGAGACCTATCCAGACGTCTGGTTTGAACTTCAGATGTCTGAAAATTGTCTCTGGCATTTTTTTATAATATACGTGCATACATTTTTCTTTCCAGGTCCAAACCAGACGTCTGGACTTGGGCACCAGACATCTGGTCACCTGGTCTGGGCAACAATTTGCCTATCGACTAAGGATTTACGCCAAGCGACAACCCGGCCTTAAAAGCTCTTCGATACACCCCGAATATCAATGTCCAAATGTCCATAAAAGGATTTTCATAAAATTGGACCAAAACACAAAAATTTGGAAAATTAACCAAATCAATTCAAATTGAAAGCAAATGAATATGCACATATGTTAGGAATTCATACCTAACCACAAAGATAGATATAGAAAAAGATGTGAGATAAAAATCTCACCTTTGAACCCAAACGATTGAAGAAGAAGCTCGAAAGCAAAGGAGAATCAACCACTCTTCAAATCCAACTCAAGAAGCTTGATTCTAAGCTTTAAAAGAAGAACATTCCCAAAGTTAGGTATAGGAATTTCTGAAATTGATAAGAGAATGAGTTGGAGAAGAAGAAGAGAAGCTTACCAATGGGTTCTTCTATTACTTTGGAGCTAGAGTTTGATTTGCAAAAGAAAACTAGGGTTTGGAGTTTTAATTTCCCATCTCTCCCACCATTGATGCTTTAGAACTAAATAGAGGAGAAAGTGAGACTGAATGGGGAGGAGTGGTTCAGATTTGAGTATAAGTTAAACATAGGACTGAACCCAAACTCAAACCCAAAGTGAAAAAGTAGAAAAACTTGACTAACTCCAAACATATCGAAGCTTACACTCAAAAAGGTCGCAAACGGCATTTTAAACTCAATGGGAGTTGTCCCGAGTCCTAATTCAACCGTATGCAAAAAGTAGATTTTCGGACTAAATTCCGAGTATCGATAAAATATTTAAATAAAATATTTATATATAAAATCGACAAATATGCGGGTTCTTACAGCATTCGATCAGAGGAATGACCTCACTAGCCCGAGAATCGCTCCTGTTTTAGCCACCTTATGCCATCTCACGGGAGTCGGGTCCACGTATTCACCTCAAAGGAAACGCCGCCACCATCCTACTTCATTCTGGAATCTCCACCGCGTACACGGTTGTTAAAGTGGTTTTTGGGGTTGGCAGAGAGTATGACAACTTCCGATCCCGGTCTCTTCAACAACCAAACGTTATTATAATACCGCGGTTATTTCAAAATAATTTATACTATAAAACCAGAATATAATATCTCTTTCAAACCATATAAATACGATATCATTTATATTTTTTTAAAACCCCAAATCAATATGATATCATTTTTATTTTATAAATATCCCTTTCCCAAATCATAATATTTTCAAATATATATACCTTGAAACCATAGCTTTGAAACATAACTTTTAATACTTAATGGTTCAAATACTATATTACTTTATAAAATAAACAGGTTCTTTAAATTTCACAATAAATTCCCAATATCAATTTGAACCTCCAAATAAACAATTTTAAATTCCCATATATTTCAAACCTTAAATATTCTATATTTCAAACTTTATAGTTCATATATTTCAATCTTTAAATATTCACTATTTCAAAAATGGATTCTTTGATATATATCAAACCCAATTCTTATTATTTAAATTTTAAATATAATAAAACAAATATTATTTAAGTAAAACCCTTAAACTTCAATAACAGGATATTCTTTCAATTATATTAACATGATAATATTCTTTAAATAAACTTGATATTCGTTTAAATCCTCAAATCAAAAATCAAGTTATAAGATCATACCCTTTAAACTTAATTTATTAGATTTCAAACAAATTTTTTCGAGGAAAATTCTTAGATACATTAATTTAAATCATATTCGCGTTTATCTTCAACCTTGCTTTTATTTGAGTTATTACAAACTCTATATACAATAGAATTTCAAATATATTCTTAACCACATTATATAAACAAAATCAACTTCATTATTTAGCTTATTTTAAAATTCGAAACAAATTTATACATAGCTAAATTCAAAAAAATTTACTATATATATAATATATATCAAAATTTAATATTTATTAAGCCGTATTCTTTCCAAAACCATAGAAAATCAATTCAAAAATAATTTTACATATATACCACGGTGCCTGTATATAATATCCTATAGTCAAGTGATACGGATATTTATCATTTCAATCCGCAATTTGAAAAATAAAAATGTGGTTGTATATCATTTCAAACCACAATCCCGAATGAAATGAAAATATATAATAATAACTTGTAGTTTATACAATATAAATACAGCATCTATTCATCCATCATATCAATCATCAATCATTCATCAATTTATCATCCAATTCAAACAATCACAACAATAAATAATAATTAATTACTAATAGTTAAATTTCCAATAATGAATTAAATAACTCTTTAACTGTAGTTTATATGCAATAATAAATAAATTTAACTAGCAGGTTATATGCAATAATAAATTTTACTAAAATTTTAACTGAAAGTTTTAAAGCAATGAATAAATTAATGAACAATTAACTGGCAGTTTTAAATGCAATAACGAATTAAATGACGCGTAAATTAAATGAATGCAATTTAACTACAAAAATGATGAAATATATGCCAAACAGCTACAAATAAAATTTTAAACACATCATAAATGAATTTAACCAACATAAAAATCTTAGAAGTTATGAGTGGGTTAAAACACTCACCTTTTGAATTTAAATTGGATCTAAATCCAATTTAAACCCAAAAATTTGACAGTCTCCAAATCCGTCCAAACCAGCGTCAAAATGTCCAGAATTTTATTACGATCCTAACAAAAGAAATCGTGCGTAAAACAGAGTTCGTGTGCGAGAGTTATAGCAATAATTGCGATTGAAATCATAAAAATAAAAATAAAAGAATGGAACACAATTACCTCACCCAACACACTTGACACGTCACCATATATTTCATGCGCTCCAGACATGAACGAAAACGCGTACGTGAGGAACCCATCTCAGCCACGTTGAATGACCTTTGACCATCCTTCCACCCCTATTTCGGCCGCCGTTCACCACGCTACCACCACCATCGAACTCCCCTGCTCCGGCCACACCTACCCTAGCCCCCACGCCGTCCACTGATGCATGCCGCCGTCGCACCATTTAGGGGTTTCGAAACCCTAAACCAAGATTTCCCGGCTCCTCCGTCCATTTTGCGACCTCCTACGACCACCAAACTACTCCACGAGCCCATCTCACCAATACCCAGAAACAGATTTCTTGATTGTAGCTTAAATCAAAAACTCCCAAATTTGAATTTAGGGTTTCGAGACAATAAGCTTTGACCACGATTTCAGATTGACTCGAGCACCAATTTCAAAAACAGAAGCTACGCGTAGATTCGTGATGATGAAATCTTCGATATATATTTTTTCCAAAATTTTCTGAGGATTTTGAATTTTTGACTTTTGAATTGTAATTGGATGTAGGGTTTGCATCCATTGAGGAAGAAGAGGAGCTGATGAAATTTACGGGTAGACAAATGAGAATAGGCGGAGGCTAGATTTTAGTAGGGTATTTATAAATAAAGTTGAAAAATAGATGGATCGGGTTGATAGATATACGTGCTACCGCTAACGTGGTCCAAAAAGCCCGTTCTGACCCCGGAACGAAATTGGGTAAACCCATATATCAAAATAGGTGTTTTAAAATATTTTAAACGTGATGAAAAAAGTTTCACTTCCAAATTCCATCGTATGAAGAAGTTATGCTAAAATCAATATTTTCAAATTGATTTCAATTGATTTCAATTTATCGATTTCAGGGCGTTTCACGTTCGTACGATCAAACGACAAATCCGATCGATACTAAACTTGAAATCATACAATAATTCACTGTTACGGATCCGATGAAACTTGTTTCGTTGAAATCCGAGACCGTGGCCAAAATGGCTATTTTTATATTAATTAAATAAATTAAGAATTAGTGAATAAATCCAAATTTTAAATTTCAGTTTTAGAACTGGAAATTTTTATCACTTAATAATTCTCAAACATTTAAAATGATTTAACAATTTTTAAACGTCAATTTATTAAAGATTAATCAATATAAATCTTCAATTTCATAAAATTCAAAATGATAGATAAATTTCCAAAATTTCCATTAAATTGAATCAACCCATAATTATTCCATTCATAATTTCAATTAGAAGGGTTTACCATTGGATTTAAAATTATTACATAAATATTTCCAATTTCAACTAAATTTTAAATTAACGTAATAGTTAACTATTTGATTTCATTCATTTGCAATAAATCCAATTATTATAATTTAAATAAATTAACTCACTATTAAAATTCAAATTCTATAATTCGTAAATTTTATCATCTTGATTTACTTATAAATTTATAATTCTTTAAACCGATTCCCATCTCAACTTAAAGTAACTTAATTCTCCAATTTTAGTATTTATTTCAATTTCTTAAAATAACCCCTTTATTATAAATTGAATCCAATGTATTTTAATAAGTTTCCAATTAAACGGATTAGATTCAATTTCAACCTTTAACTTACACTTAAGTTTAGGTTATATTTAATTTATAATGTATTACTTTCTTAGTTATTTACATACTTCTCGTATTAATTTCTCAATTAATCATAATCATTAAAGTAACGCCTATAATCAATAACGACATTGTAATTACTCAACATTTAAATGAACGTTATTACAAATAAATTCATTGACCAATTAATTAGGAAATTTATAATAGTTGTTATCCTATCTTTAAATTTATTTCCTAATAACGTACTACCTAATCTTCTTTAATTGCAATTTGAATTCCAACATTTATTTAACATACTAAATAAAATAAATAACATATATAGATTGTTACCAATTTTCCTTTTCTTGCATTTATATGTTTATTACTTGACGACACCGGTTAATATTCCATATATACATCAATTTAATAAAATTGTCATTAACCCGGTATTATCTCATAAATAAATCAAATACTTGCATTAACACAATTCCTTAAGTTTTTTTCCAATTACTGTTACAATGTTTTATTACATAAATCAATTTACTACTTTCCTTTAGTTTCTCAATCCATTTATTTACTTGTGTCCTTTGATAGTCAAACATACATTTTAGGTTATTTTCTATAATTGGAAAGTTTTGCAAGTTTATAAATCATTAAATTTAATTTCGCATTGTTTCTATTGAATTTTCATTCACATTTCTCACATTAATGTGACTTTTATTTATTTTATTAACATTTATTTCAAATTCAAGTTCCATCTACTGATTTTACAGGTAACTTATAATATATGCTTACCAGCCAAATATTTCACCAATTGTCATACTCTGAATGGAGTTAGCATAAATTTTAGAATTTATCTAATTTTTACATTGAGATAACATTTAATTGCCTTAAATGAAATTAAATTCTAAATTTATTTAATGCACTAAATTTTAACCTTTACAAATTTAATACATTCATTAATTTTTACCTATTTTATATTTTATAACTAAGTGCAACATTTGTACACTATTTCATTTAATTGCAACTTCATTTTACATAAATTTTTATTAACAATTCCTACCTAAAATTTCTAAGATTACATTTCATTGTAAATCAAAATTTTTATTTCATACCAAATTAAATTACAAAGTTCCAAATTAAATTAACCAATTATTTATTGAAAATTTTCGGGTCGTTACACTCTCCCCCAATCAAAACTTTTCGTCCCCGAAAAGGAAAAGAAGGAAAAAGAAGAATTAGGAATCAATATATCTTACTTAAAATATTAACTTTATAAACAACTAAATTTACAAAATTAATTATTTTAAATAAAATATACCAATATATAACCCTTAAACCTTTTATACTGAAATTAATAAAATTTGGAAAACATTTTCAAAATAATTTCTAAGTCCAAAAATTTTCGGAAAATTTTGGCAGAGTCTCCTTTGTACGGAGAGGCTCGGGAGAAAATATAATATCAAATATAACAATATATAACATATATTTACCAAAATAATATATATCCCAACCAGGGAAAAATATAAAATAGCGCTATAAACCGAAATCCGAAAAACGTACCTATTTGTCGGGAAATTTAACGCTTATTTTTATGGAACCAAAAGCAGTAGCAATTGCTTCCACAATCCGTATTTCTCTTATATAATCTAAAAAGGTCAACAGCCATAAAAATGAAATATTAAAGGTCGATTCAACCACAAACAAACAAATCAATACAATCCAACAACTACTAATAACAAGGCATTACAACCATCACATAAAATTTTACACAAAATAAACATTCATTCATATCAAATGAAGCAAGTAATTGTACGGGTTTAAAACTTTAAATTGTATGGAATGAAAAATAAACTACTAAGCACATCAATTACTCAATAGTCTTAGATGAAACCAAATAGATTATTTATACATCCAAAAATCTTAAAGTATCCTCACCCAAACAACCATAAACCAAACAACAACCATTCTAAACAACCAATCAAATTTATTTATTATTTATTTCATTTCATACATTTGTTGTTTGATTTTTTTCCTTTTTATTCATTTATTTATTTTATTCATATTCAATCGAATTTCTTAGTAGGTAAATTTATTAACCTAAGTTTATAGTCAAAATTTCTCCTTTCCAGCATTCATCTTTTATTCTTATTTTATTCAGAATTCTTCACTTATTCACTTGTTTATAATTGCTTACGTACAATACCTACTTTCCATTATAGTTAATTAGTAGCATTCAATTATACTTAAGTTTACACAACTACATATTAATTCTTATTTATTAAAGAATTCCATTAATTATTTATCACCTCAAGTTAATTACTAGTATAAAATCTATTACATTTTCTTATTAACATTTTCAACTTTTATATCTTTTGGTAAGTTATATATATGCCTTTAAGAATGTAATTGAAAGTTATACAAGTTCTTTTTTTTCTCAATTCTTTTAATTAATTAACGGTTCAATAATTACATCTTTGTTTTATAAGTTACAAATTTCAAATTACCTCTAATTCCATTCATTTATTTAAAGCTTACATTTTTATTATATTAAAAAAAATTCTTTAATTAAAGTTCCAATTGTTAATTAGTCATATTCCAATTTACTACACTTAATTGAACTATTAATTAACTGGAACTTAAGAACCAAATACCGGGTTAAATTTTTAAATCATTTTAAATAATAGATAAATATATACTTACAACTTATATATATCCCTTTATATTTAAAACAACTCAAAAATTTATATTTGTTTATCAAAAATTTCTGTAGTCGAACTGCTACAGTGGCCTTCCTACTTCGAGACTCGAAAATGAACATCAATGATGCGTGCACTCATCACCGAAATTATTTTCCAGCGACAGAGTGCGGAGTACAACTTAATCTTTCCAAAATTTCTTTTAAAAACATTTCTTTCATATTATATTGAAATACTTGTATCTGAAAATACTTCTTTTAAAAATATTATTATTATATTTCAAAATCATTCAAAAGAAATTTCAAAATCCTGGAACTTTAGTTCTAAATTTCCAATTATTTATTTTAAATATTATTTCACTGTTATTTATCAATTTTATTTCCTAACAACCAATATATTACACCCAAGTATATATATTTATAAAATTTGTTTTATATACAGAAAATATAATAGGCAAAATTATTTCATCCACCTACATAAAAACAAATATTATGTCGGTCTGTCCTATTAAGTGTTTAGAAATCCCTATTGATGTCATAGTGTCCCATGCATCAACCAGAATTTATAAATACAAAACGGAACAAATCAACACAATGTTAAAACCTTTTTATAACACTAACAAATACTCTCTCATATATATACTCTCAGCGACTCCCATAGGGTATTACTACCCTATTAATAAAGAGTCAGACCCGACAAAGCTAAGGTTTATCGCAAAACCAAAGCTTTGATACCAACTGTAACGTCCCGCCTTTTCGCACGCTTTAAATCGACACACGTGCCAATTCAAACCATACAAAAGGGCGGATTATTATGGGGTAAATAAGAAAAACAAGAAAGAAATAAAACAAAATAGAATCTCACAGCGGAAGGATAATATATAATAATCAATATACAGTTTATAAAGCTGTTTTACAAAACATACGATTATACTTACAACATTTATCAGAGTTACACATACCAATAACAATGCAGCGGAACAGTAAGAGTATGGTGGACTAATAATAATAATATATAACGTCTTCGTCCTCCAGAGCTAAGGTCTTCGAAATCCTGAAACGCTCGGACTGACCCGAGCGAATTGAAAAGACAAAACACTCGAGTCAGAACTAAAAGATCTTATGTAAGTTAAATCAGCAGAAGTAAATATGAGTGCAGTAACTCAAGGGATGCTCGGGATTTACATCTCCTAAGGATCTGTTAAACTATTTACTATGTAGTATATTTCACTATTATAATAGTGTCTATTTGTAAAATAAACTTACTTTTAAATAGCGTTAAGGGGTTACCCGTATAGCCCTTAACACAAAATATATTCCCATAGTTTATACAGTACCGTAATCTCCTCCGTACTGGACGTCGTCAGAGGGCACTCCATAGGTATGGTACAAAACAAAATCGTATAAGGCGCGCTAGGGTAGGCGACACGGCACAACTAGGCAATGCCGGGTAGATATACCAATTGCTATCCGGGCTGGTGGTAACGCGTAGCAGCTACTACCGCCCACCTCGAACAACACCCCCAAAAATCAAAGAAATCAAAAGTGTCCACTGAATCAATCCAAAAGTCAGAGTATAATATCGAAGGAGTGCGTTCGATCAGAGGAATGACCTTATTGGCCCGAGAATCGCTCCTGTTTTAGCCACCTTATGCCAACTCACGGGAGTCGGGTCCACGTATTCACCTCAAAGGAAACGCCGCCGCCATCCGACTTCATTCTGGAATCTCCACCGCGTACACAGTTGTTAAAGTGGTTTTCGGGGTTGGCAGAGAGTATGACAACTTCCGATCTCAGTCTCTTCAACAACCAAACGTTATTATAACACCGCGGTTATTTCAAAATAATTTATACTATAAAACCAGAATATAATATCTCTTTCAAACCATATAAATACGATATCATTTATATTTTTTTAAAACCCCAAATCAATATGATATCATTTTTATTTTATAAATATCCCTTTCCCAAATCATAATATTTTCAAATATATATAGCTTGAAACCATAGCTTTGAAACATAACTTTTAATACTTAATGGTTCAAATACTATATTACTTTATAAAATAAACAGCTTCTTTAAATTTCACAATAAATTCCCAATATCAATTTGAACCTCCAAATAAACCATTTTAAATTCCCATATATTTCAAAGCTTAAATATTCTATATTTCAAACTTTATAGTTCATATATTTCAATCTTTAAATATTCACTATTTCAAAAATGGATTCTTTGATATATATCAAACCCAATTCTTATTATTTAAATTTTAAATATAATAAAACAAATATTATTTAAGTAAAACCCTTAAACTTCAATAACAGGATATTCTTTCAATTATATTAACATGATAATATTCTTTAAATAAACTTGATATTCGTTTACATCCTCAAATCAAAAATCAAGTTATAAGATCATACCCTTTATATCTTAATTTATTACATTTCAAACAAATTTTTTCGAGGAAAATTCTTAGATACATTAATTTAAATCATATTCGCATTTATCTTCAACCTTGCTTTTATTTGAGTTATTATAAACTCTATATACAATAGAATTTCAAATATATTCTTAACCGTATTATATAAACAAAATCAACTTCATTATTTAGCTTATTTTAAAATTCAAAACAAATTTATACATAGCTAAATTCAAAAAAAATTACTATATATATAATATATATCACAATTTAATATTTTTTAAGCCGTATTCTTTCCAAAACCATAGAAAATCAATTCAAAATTAATTTTATATATATACCACGGTGCCTGTATATAATTTTATATCCTATGGTCAAGTGATACAGATATTTATCATTTCAATCCGCAATTTTAAAAATAAAAATGCAGTTGTATATCATTTCAAACCACAATCCCGAATGAAATGAAAATGTATAATAATAACTTGCAGTTTATACAATATAAATACAGCATCCATTCATCCATCATATCAATCATCAATTTATCATCCAATTCAAACAATCACAACAATAAATAATAATTAATTACTTATAGTTAAATTTCCAATAATGAATTAAATAACTGTTTAACTGTAGTTTATATGAAATAATAAATAAATTTAACTAGCATGTTATATGCAATAATAAATTTTACTAAAATTTTAACTGACAGCTTTAAAGCAATGAATAAATTAATGAACAATTAACTGGCAGTTTTAAATGCAATAACGAATTAAATAACGCGTAAATTAAATGAATGCAATTTAACTACAAAAATGATGAAATATATGCCAAACAGCTACAATAAAATTTTAAACACATCATAAATCAATTTAACCAACATAAAAATCTTAGAAGTTGTGAGTGGGTTAAAACACTCACCTTTTGAATTTAAATTGGATGTAAATCCAATTTAAACCCAAAAATTTAACAGTCTCCAAATCCGCCCAAACCAGTGTCAAAATGTCGGGAATTTTATTACGATCCTAACAAAAAAATCACGCGCAAAACGGAGTTCGTGTGCGAGAGTTATAACAATAATTGCGATTGAAATCATAAAAATAAAAATAAAAGAATGGAACACAATTACCTCACCCAACACACTTGACACGTCACCACATATTTCATGTGCTCCAGACATGAACGAAAACGCGTACGTGAGGAACCCATCTCAGCCACGTTGAACGACCTTTGACCATCCTTCCACCCCTGTTTCGGCCGCTGTTCACCACGCTACCACCACCATTGAACTCCCCTGCTCCGGCCGCACCTACCCTAGCCCCTACGCCGTCCACCGATGCATGCCGCCGTCGCACCATTTAGGGGTTTCGAAACCCTAAACCGAGACTTCTCGGCTCCTCCGTCCATTTCGCGACCTCCTACCACCACCAAACTACTCCACGAGCCCATCTCACCAATACCCAGAAACAGATTTCTTGATTGTAGCTTAAATCAAAAACCCCCAAATTTGAATTTAGGGTTTCGAGACAATAAGCTTTGACCACGATTTCAGATTGACTCGAGCACCAATTTCAAAAACAGAAGCTACGCGTAGATTCGTGATGATGAAATCTTCGATATATGTTTTTTCCAGAATTTTCTAAGGATTTTGAATTTTTGACTTTTGATTTTGAATTGTAATTGGATGTTGGGTTTGCATCCATTGAGGAAGAGGAGGAGCTGATGAAATTTACGGGTAGACAAATGAGAATAGGCGGAGGCTAGGGTTTAGTAGGGTAATTATAAATAAAGTTGAAAAATAGATGGATCGGGTTGATAGATATACGTGCTACCGCTAACGTGGCCCAAAAAGCCCGTTCTGACCCCGGAACGAAATTGGGTAAACCCATATATCAAAATAGGTGTTTTAAAATATTTTAAACGCGATGAAAAAAGTTTCACTTTCAAATTCCATCGTATGAAGAAGTTATGCTGAAATCAATATTTTCAAATTGATTTCAATTTATCGATTTCAAGGCGTTTCGCGTTCGTACGATCAAAAGACATGTCCGATCGATACGAAACTTGAAATCCTATAATTATTCACTGTTACGGATCCGATGAAGCTTGTTTCGTCGAAATCCGAGACCGTGGCTAAAATGGCTATTTTTATATTAATTAAATAAATTAAGAATTAGTAAATAAATCCAATTTTTATATTTCAGTTTTAGAATTGGAAATTTTTATCACTTGATAATTCTCAAACATTTAAAATGATTTAAAAAATTTTAAACGTCAATTTATTAAAGATTAATCCATATAAATCTTCAATTTCATAAAATCAAAATTATAGATAAATTTCCATTAAATTGAATCAACCCATATTATTCCATTCATAATTTCAATTAGATGGGTTTACCATTGGATTTAAAATTATTACATAAATATTTCCAATTTCAACTTAATTTTTAAATTAACGTAATAGTTAAATATTTGATTTCATTCATTTGCAATAAATCCAATTATTATAAATTAAATAAATTAACTCACTATTAAAATTCAAATTCTATAATTCGTAAATTTTATCATCTTTATTTACTTATAAATTTATAATTCTTTAAACCGATTCCCATCTCAACTTAAAGTAACTTAATTCTCCAATTTTAGTATTTATTTCAATTTCTAAAATAACCCATTTATTATAAATTGAATCCAATGTATTTTAATAAGTTTCCAAGTAAACGGATTAGATTCAACTTTACCCTTTAACTTACACTTAAGTTTAGGTTATGTTCAATTTATAACGTATTACTTTTTTAGTTATTTACATACTTCTCGCATTAATTTCTCAATTAGTCATAATTATTAAAGTAACACTTATAATCAATAACGATATTGTAATTACTCAACATTTAAATGAACGTTATTACAAATAAATTCATTGACCAATTAATTAGGAAATTTATAATAGTTGTTATCCTATCTTTAAATTTATTTCCTAATAACGTACTACCTAATCTCCTTTAATTGCAATTTGAATCCCAACCTTTATTTAACATACTAAATAAAATAAATAACATATATAGATTGTTACCAATTTTCCTTTTCTTGCATTTATATGTTTATTACTTGACGACGCCGGTTAATATTCCATATATACATCAATTTAATAAAATTGTCATTAACCCGGTAGTATCTTATAAATAAATCAAATACTTGCATTAACACAATTCCTTATGTTTTTTTTCCAGTTACTGTTACAATGTTTTATTACATAAATCAATTTACTACTTTCCTTTAGTTTCTCAATCCAGTTATTTACTTGTGTCCATTTAATAATCAAACATACATTTTAGATTATTTTCTATAATTGGAAATTTTTGCAAGTTTATAAATCATTAAATTTAATTTCGCATTGTTTCTATTGAATTTTCATTCACACTTCTCACATTAATGTAACTTTTATTTATTTTATCAACATTTATTTCAAATTCAAGTTCCATCTACTGATTTAACAGGTAACTTATAATATATGCTAACCAGCCAAATATTTCACCAATTGTCATACTTTGAATGGAGTTAGCATAAATTTCAGAATTTATCTAATTTTTACATTGAGATAACATTTAATTGCCTTAAATGAAATTAAATTGTGAATTTATTTAATGCAATCAATTTTGACCTTTACAAATTTAATACATTCATTAATTTTTACCTATTTTATATTTTATAACTAAGTGCAACATTTGTACACTATTTCATTTAATTGCAACTTCATTTTATATTGTAAATTTTTATTTACATTTGCTACCTAAAATTTCTAAAATTACATTTCATTGTAAATCAAAAATTTTATTTCATACCAAATTAAATTACAAAGTTCCAAATTAAATTAACCAATTATTTATAGAAAATTTTCGGGTCGTTACATTATCAAAGTGGTATTTTCATTTCTTTTGAATTACAAGTCAAATCAAATAAGTAAAAATAGTGCTTAGATTTCAATTGCTTACTCTCTCTATTTTTGATAATTTTATTGATATTTACAAATACCTAACTCAGATAAACTGAGGCCATATATACCATCCATGCACCGCCTTTCGAGCTTACATGAGGGGAATACAGAGCATAGCTAGTGAACACACAAGTGTATACACACCTATCGGCTGTAGGCATTATTAATAAATGAATTTTTATATACATACACTTAACTCTTATAAACTGAGGCCAGATATAACGATTGTGCACTACATTTTGGGCTTACGCGAAAAGGGTACAGAGCATAGAGAGTGTTCACACTTGCATGTGAACACATGACTCTAGGTGTTCCTAATTTAAAAACCATTTTTAATGTTATATATATATATTATATTTCTTTTAGTTGTTTTTTTTAAAAGAGAGTTTTGCAAAGTCATCTTAGTGCCATTTAACTTAAAAGATTAAATGTAACATCCCGCCTTTTCGCACGATTTAAACCGACACACGTGCCGATTCAAACCATACGGAAGTGCGTATTGTTATGGGGTAAATAAGAAAACAGAGAAGAAATAAATAAAAAAATAGAATCTCACAGCGGAAGGATAAAATATAATAATAAAATATACAGTTTATAAAACTGTTTACAAAACATTTGATTCTTCTTTATACAATTAAATATCAGAGTTCACATACCAATAATATCAATGCAGCTGAATATAGTGTGAGTGTAGAGCAATACTATAAATAATAATAATACAAATCTTCGTCTTCGTCCTCCAGAGCTAAATCTTCAAATCCTGAAACGCTCAGACTGACCCGAGCGAATTTGAAAAGACAAAAACACTCGAGTCAGAACTAAAAGATCTTATGTGAGTTAAATTAACATAAATAAATATGAGTGCAGTAACTCAAGAGATGCTCGGGATTTACATCTCCTAAGGATCCGTTAAACTATTTACTATATAGTATATTACGCTACTATAATAGTGTCTAATTGTAAAATAAACTTACTTTTAAATAGCGTTAAGGGGTTACCCATATAGCCCTTAACACAGAATATATTCCCATAGTCTATACAGTACCGTAATCTCCTCCGTACTGGGCGTCGTCAGAGGGCACTCCATAGGTATGGTACAAAGCCAAAATCGTATAAGGCGCGCTAGGGTAGGTGACACGGCACAACTAGGCAATGCCAGGGTAGATATACCAATTGCTATCCGGGCTAGTGGTAACGCATAGCCGCAGCTACCGCCCACCTCGAACTAACACCCCAAATCAAAGAAATCAATAGTGGCCACCGAACAATCCAAAGTCAGAGTATAGTATCGAAGGAGTGCGTTCGATCAGAGGAATGACCTCATTGGCCCGAGAATCGCTCCTGTTTTAGCCACCTTATGCCAACTCACGGGAGTTGGGTCCACGTATTTTACCTTACAGGAAACGTCGCTACCATCCTACTTCATTCTGGAATCTCCACCGCGTACACGGTTAGTCAAAGTGGTTTTCGGTATCGACAGAGAGTATATCCATATCTGATCCCGGTCTCTTTGCTAACCCATCGTTATTATAACACCGCGGTCATTTAAAAATAGTTTATACTTTAAAACCAGAATAAAATTTTCCGTTTCAAACTATGAATACGATATCATTTTAAAAACCCAAACAATATGATATCATTTTATCCCAAATATAAATCTTTTCCAAAAATCATACTGCTTTAAAATTTATAATATCTGGAAACCAAACATTTGAATTATACTTTCAAAACATAATATTTCGGACTTCATACTTTTAAAAATCATACTTCTAAAACTTGAATGGTTTGGATATTCAACAGTATATAAAATAAATGGTTTAACTTTAAGGTTACTCTGTAAAGAAAAATAATTTCCATGGCTTCACAAATATATTTCTTTATTTAAAGTCTAAACCAAAATTTAAATATCCCTTCAGGTTACAAAACCACTTCAGTTTCTATATATATATATATATATATATATATATCCATTTGGAGTATTAATATTTCAAAACTAAAGTTGGAATTTATTCTTTCAGCAAATTAAACGTACTATTATTTAGTCTTGAATATATAAAATAAAACTCCAATTTCTAGCAGTTAAATATTTTCTTCAATTTAATTTATACTAACATATTCATTTTTAATTATCTTGAAAAATCCAGTTATAAATATCATATCTTAAAATTTCCAAACTTAAACATTAAACATATGATATAAATTATCAAATCCCATTTCTCAAAAATTTTCCATTTTCATTTGCAGATTTATACCCAGCTTGAATTCAAAATTTTAACTTCATATGTATATATATAGGAAAAATA
Organism: Allium cepa; assembly: GCA_030765085.1. Taxonomy (NCBI): domain Eukaryota; kingdom Viridiplantae; phylum Streptophyta; class Magnoliopsida; order Asparagales; family Amaryllidaceae; genus Allium; species Allium cepa. The sequence goes on from CM060940.1 coordinate 555,407,015, forward strand.
TACTATTTATAAAATATCAAAATTAAAATTTTTATAAACCGTATCCCATCCAAACCATAGAAATCACTTTAAAAATATTTATATATAGACCCCGGTGCCTGTATAAAATTTTCTATCCTATAGTCAAGTGATACGGATATTTATCATTTCAATCCGCAATTTAAAAATAAAATGCGGTTGTATATCATTTCAAACCGCAATTCCGAATGAAATGAAAATGCATGATGACTTGCAGTTTATACAATATAATTATAGCATTCATTCATCCAAATATCAATCATCAATCATCAATTGCAATCATCATCCAATTCTAAACAATCATCGATACATAGCATATGAATTTATACAGAAATCAATAACAGATATTAACTAACAGTTTATATTCCATAATAAATTAAATGACTGTTAACTAGCAGTTTATGTGCAAAAATAAATTCTAACTGTCAAATTTTATGCAATAAATAAAATAAATTAACAGTTAAATTAACTAAATGCAAATTAACAGATATGCTGAATAAAACATACCAAACAGTTATAATTAAATTTCTACTCATATCTAAAATAAATTTAACAAACATAAAAACTTTTAGAAGTTGTGAGTGGGTTAAAACATTCACCTTTTGAATTTAAATCAAATTTGAATTCGATTTAAACCCAAAAATCCGACGGTCTCCAAATCTGTCCAAACCAACGTCATCAGATCCGGAATTTAAATACGATCCTAACAAAAGAAATTTCACGTGAAACGGAGTTCGTATGACGAAGTTACAGCAATTTGATCGAGTTAGACATAAAAATAGAATAAATCAGAAAAAAAAAGCTCACAATCCTTTCACGTGGCCGCATCGTCTTCGTTTATAGAAGAAAGCTCCTCGCGTTCGAAGGTCACGAGCCGCCACACTCGAAACCCTAAACCCAATTTTCGCCGCTACCCTAGCCATCTCCAGCTTGATCTGACACCACCGCCGAACAACCCTCCACGAGCGCCCCTACCACGGCCAAACGGCCACCTCCGGTGCCCCCTCCAAAACGCGATGCCGCATGAGACAAACGGCCAAATTCAGGCGATCCCAACCCCTCTGGCGAACACGAAACCACTAGATCAACATCTCGCGAAGCCCACTACGATGCAGTAACCCCCGATCGACTTCTCGTTGCAGATCCACCGTTGATTCTCGCTGATTACCCATGAACGGCCGAAACAAAACCACACATTCTGGTCAAACTACAGAACAAATCGAGGAACCACTCACACCAGGAGATTACGTATCTCGAGAGCTATGGCATATATTTTTTTGGAATTTTTCTGGAGAGTTTGAATTTCCATTGATATTTTGAATTGTAGATAGATCTAGGTTTTGCAACCATTAAGGAAGAGAAAGAGATGAAGAAAATGAACGTACAAACAAATGATAGAAGATGGAGGCTAGGGTTTATCACAGCATATATATAGAGAAATAGTAGTGGGCTAGGTGGGCACGAATTACGAACGTGCTAAACGGTAGTTGGCCCAAAAAGCCCGTTCTGACCCCGGAACGAAATTTATTAAACCCATATATCCAAATAGGTATTTTAAAATATTCTGAACGCGATGGAAAAGTTTCACGTCCAAATTTGATCGTATGAAGAAGTTATGATGAAAACAAAATTTCTAAATTGATTTCAAATTGATTTTAATTAAATCGATTTCAAGGCGTTTCGCATCCGTACGATCAAACGAAAGGTCCGATCGATACGAAACTTGAAACCCTATAATAATTCACCGATACGGATCCGATGAAACTAGTTTCATCGAAATCCGAGTCCGTGGTCAAAATGGCTATTTTTATATTCATTAAAATTATAAAAATCCAATTTTATATCTAAATTCCAGAATTTGACCAAATTTTATCGCTTAAATATTTCTTAATCAATTTAAATGATTTAACAAGTTTAGATGTGAATTAAAAGTTGATAAGTCTATAAATTTCAGTGTTAATTTCATTTATTGCCATTTATTCAATTATTGAAATTAACTTAATTTTTTTTTTCTTTCCATTCCTCTAAATTCAGTCAAACCATTATCCTATGGGTAAATTTTACATTACTGTAAAATTCAATTCCCTAATTGTTTTCCAGAAATCAACTAAATTTATATCCACGTAGTGATTAATTACGTTTTATTGAAATGGATTTAGATCTAATTCATTAAATTATATACATAGATAAACGATTTATAGTTATCACAATAAGCCAACTCTACTTCCATACATACCTATTAACAATATACTAAAATAAAATTTCTTACCTATCATCGATTAAGTCAAATTACAATTTTACTGCGTATTATTTCACCAATTATTATAACTTGAATTTAACTTCCAATTTGCTGATTACAATAAATTAAAACTTTACCATCTGTTTTAATAAATTGGGTATGCACGGATTTAGTCATTCAATCAATTTCAATTTACGGTACAATTAGCATGGTTTATATCGTATTGCCTTAATATCTCTATTAATCTTAATTCAAATGATTGAATATTAAATTCCATTCACTACAATAGATCCAACCTGTTATATTATTAATGAAATTAACATTGGTTACATCCTCTGGAATTTACAATCTTTTACGAAAAAACCAATTTATCCTAACTAAAAATTAGGTCACTTAACTGCAATAAATTTTACATTAAATTTTATAAATTACCAATTTAAAACTTTAACAAATCCGTTACTTGATTTAAAACCCTGCTATTAAATAAATTGACATTTATAGGTGAAATTTGCATTGACTTATATTTCATATCATAAATGCATACTTATTTCATATTATTTAGTTATATTTACCAACCATGTCCACAAATTTACTATTTATATCCTTAATTAATTTATTACTATTTTAAGTACGTTTATTATTGACAACATTCATTAAATTTTACTTATCTGCACTTATTGCATTGGTTTATTCAACGGTCACTTTTATTTAGTCATTATCTAATTTACAACCAAATGTAACAATCTCTACTAAATTTTATTTTTTTTATAAATGAATCCCATTCAAGTTAATATTTTTATTAATATTCACTAATTCAACATTTATATAGGTTTCTTATGTTTAACTTAAAACTAAGTATGAAAATTTACATTGTTCAAATCTATTGCCATATAAATATTAAATGGTTAACATTAAATTACAATTACTATATCTAATTCCTACATTTACTCAAATAAAATCTTAAGACTTTTATTTCATTCTAAATTAGATTAGAAATCATATTAAATTAACTCATTTAATATCATCGAATTTAACGGGTCGTTACATTAAAAATGTTATAGCCTTTACTTTAAGTCAACCAATATTTTAAATAAAGATTACAATTAGGATATACTTCATATTTAACACCTATGGACCATCCTATATACTAGTTAAACCACTGTTATTTGCAATCAAACTTTATTTTTATTTTTTTAAGACAAAAAAGTTTCAAAAATTTCAATTTGATAACCAAAACCATATATTTATCCTATAGTGTTTTTTTCAAAAGTAAATCAAAATGCTAAAAAGAAATTTTATTTTGGAACTTTTGCTTATGTTTTTTTATTTTTTCTAAATTTTTTGAGTTTTGGAAAGAAAATGCAAAAATTAAACCATGAAAAAATCGAAAATGAAGATGAGAATCCACCTCACGCTTGATTTTCACTGGTTCCCCATAGTCAACCCAAGTGAAAGGGGAAAAAAAAATAAGACCTATAGTTACATGAAAATGAAAAGATTATTATTTAAACAGCTTAAGCATAGAAAACCAGATCATAAAATATTTCAAAGTTGAATGTTGATTTGAAAATATGAATGTTGTTTTACTAAAAATCGTATGAGTTGTTTTATTTTCGATGATTTTTGGGCTAGATGGAACAATTGGTTGAAGTTCAAGTTAATTTTCACCAAATTGAAATTCAAACTTATCATTGAAAACTTCTTCATAATCATTGATTTCAAAATAAATATGGTGATTTAAATCTTCCTCTTTAGAATTCAACAACTCATCTTTGAAAAGTCCAAAAAATTTGTGTTTACTGAATTCGTCTTCCTTTGTTGAATTATTCACAACTTCATTGAATATATCATGTTCAAAATCCAAAGTTGTATTCAAATTTTCAAAATCGAAAAAAAGAAGATGGAATTTAAATTTGGTTCCATACTCTCAAACGAATTGAAATCCAACTTAATTACCATATTTTCAACAACTTCATTAAGATTGTCGTTTTCAATTTCAAAGATTGTTATTTGAAAATCATCAATTTTGGTAAAAGGTGGATTATTATTTGACTCTTCAAAAGTTGGGGTTTGATTTTATTTCACACGTTGTTTCATATAAGTTTCAAACAACAAATCTGTATGATCTTTGTGAATTTCTTTCATTTGCTCAACAAAATTAATTCCAGAATTTTCAGTTTGAAATTGTTGAGAATGAAAATTATCAATTGCATTGTAGTTGAGATTATTTCTATCGGCAAAATATTTAAATAGTTGTTTCCATTTTGATTTTGAATTTCATTTTGGAGTTCGAAATTGAATTAGCATGGGTCATAATCGAAATCATTTGAATTTTGAAGTGGACTCATGCTTTGATCATTTTGAAAACTTTGACTTGAGTTATTGCACAAATATGAATTACATAATCATTTATCCTTTGATTTTCTTATGTAGAGAGTTCAATTAAAGAGAAAATCGTTTCAAAGCTTTTTTCAAGATTTGATGGTTGGTCATCATTTTGAAAATTTTGTGGTTCAAAATTCGAATTGTTTATACAATAGTTGTCATTAAAATATCCTTAAGAATTTGGTATGAAACTATATGGACAACTATTGTAAAAGTTCATGTGAGTAAGAAAATGCAGACATTTTCAAAATTTTTTTTTTTGCAATTTTTTTATAAAGGAAAACTATTGACAAAAAGGAATCAAATTTTTTTAAACAAAAGGAAATTTGATTTTTGTTTTTTTGGATTTCAATTTTTTTTTAAAAATTGTTATTTTTTTGGATTTTTGTTTTTCTAAAAAAATAATTTTTACTTTATTTTTGATTTTGATGCAAAATTTCAAAGTAAAAGATTTTGAAAAAACTAAGTTAAGAAAAATTTAATTTTTTTTTACTTTTTGGACCTTGATTGTTTTTTAAATATGCATAAACTAATGCAACTAAATGAATGCAAGGACTTAATTTCTAATTTTTTATCCTAAGTAGCTTCAAACCCAAAATTATATAATCACGCTTTGTCTTAATTCAAAAGGATAGTTCTCAACTAGGTAACAGACAAGATTTATCGGTGCACCACGAATCACCATAGCAATGCAACTGAAGGTTTAAGTACCTTCAAAGAAACAAACACTATAATATTTACGAATCACCTTAATATTTATAAATGGTTATTGCTCTGCCATAGCCTAGACACCAAGAAATTAAATTGTCGAAAGAGAACAACTTGTCAATATACCATTAAGCCCTGGGTGAGCTCGCAAGTCTGATGTCTAACTGTTATTATTAGAAAATTTCTAATATGAAATGTAAAACTGAAATTAAACGTGTATTAACAATGCAACTATGAATGAAATTTATTTTGAACTACTGAATTTTTTTTAAAATGCAGTCAACGAACAATGCAAAAGAGATAAAAACAAGGGATGAGAGTAAGATACCAAAGCATGCAGAATTATTAGCAAATTATTTTAAAAGCAGAATTTTTTTACATATAAGCAAGCAAGCAATTTATTTTTGGCAAGCACTTCTCTTCTGTTACCTACAAGCAGAAAATTTTGGACATGATATATACAATTGTTTTTTATATAAGATAGAATCAAAGCAAAGACAAATGAAAGAAAAAGGATTTTTTTTTAAATCAAGAGTTAAAAAAAATTAAAAAAATTAAACTATAAGAGAACTTAACAAATACTTTAGAAACTTTCACAAACACACAAGCAAGTAAAGCAGTTATTTTTTTAGCAAGCTAATCTCCTTCTTTTAATTTTCTGCTTTTGCAACCTGAAGTAAAAGCACAATATATACAATTTTTTCTCTTTATATGTGTATATATATATATCAAAGAAAAAATAAAACAAACGAAAAATAAAACAAATTAAACTAAAAAAATTGAAAACAACTTTTTTAAAGTATAAAATAAAATTACAATGCAACACAACAAAAAATAACTAAAAGGCACAGAAAATTACATTCACAAGCTTATAATGAAAACTGAATTTTCTTCTACTTTTTTTCTAGAAAAAAAATAAAAAAAAAGAACTTAACTCAAACTAAAAGAAGAGAAGAAGAAAAAAATTATTAACACATAACATATATTACCTAACCGACCCAAGACCCAAATCGTAAATCTCCAACTCAAGCAAATCTCCGACCCTGTGACGACCCACCTTTTTAATCCTTGGGAATGACACATAATACATCCTCGGTATTCATGTGTCGTTGCCCAAGCACTTAAAAGATAAGTTGTCTTGGGGTAAAATAAAGAACGGAACAAGACATAATAGATAAACATCACAGCGGAAAGGTTACATATAATATAAAATGATATAGTACAAAAGGTTACTCAATATAAGGAGTTATAAGAAAAAAAGTACTACATCTAACAAATTTGCAGCTATACATTGGGACTTTACATTTTTAAGATACAAAATACACCTACATAATCATACAATGGAAATAAATAACTAGATAACTAATTAGTCGCCTGATCGATCACTGTCTTCAAAGAGCTCCAAAGAAAAAACTGCTATTCTTGGACCACCCAAATATAATTGACTATCCGAGAGTTTAGAAAAAATAAAAAAATAAGGTCACGCAAAATGCCTAGTGTGAGTAAAACTATGAAACAAATGGAGCGTATGCGGGACCATGCCGCTAACGCGGAACGGGTTCTCTCCCTCATAAACAACAACCAAATATAACAAAATGGAAACGAACAATAGGGAAAAAATCCAAATATAAATGATGGGTACAATTAGTATAACATTCAGACTTGAAAAAATGGACATAGTCTGAATAAAAATCCAAACCGGATAGAATGGATAAAACAAGACAACAATCCAAACTCGATAGAATGGACTAAACAAGACAAATATCCAAACTCGATAGAATGGAAAACAAACCAATTATTGAACACCGCGAAGAGTGGTTGACTCTTCCTATTGTAACTAAAGAAAACACATTCAAAGGTTTGAATCAAATAAGAAAAGAAAATTTTCCAACAATAACTAGGAGGGTGCGCTCTCCTTACCGAAAGTATACCTCTAGAAATATACTTGAGAACTCCGATGGCTCTCGAAAACCTCCAAGTCGGACCCCACCAACTGTTACCAAGAATTCGAGCACTTCACATCTCAATGCGCAGCATCGAATACAATCGAAAGTGAATGTGAAAATAACTAATGGGAGCAACTCCACATAGCTTGGCCCCCACTCGCTCTTTGGTTTTAGTCATTTTCGACAAAGGATAAGAAAGCTCAATAGAGCAACACATCGTCTTAGAATGACAATGGTAAAGAAGCTGAAATAACCGATAGTTGTGAAACAGACTATCAAGGATATAAAATGATCGTATATGGAAATTAAGTCTGTATACTTATCACCACTCATCCAATTACAACTTGTATTATTTCTTAGTTAAAAATAATATCAAACAAGTCAAGGTAATGTTACCTCAAAGTCATGTCTCGCTATTATTCTTAACTTTCAAAATAGCGACAAGTCTACTTATTCGACGTTTAGTGCTAAGTATACAAATAAATCGTCTCCATATAAGTGAATCGTTTTATGGGAATTAATTCATTTTCATAAACGAATCAAACCTTTTCTTTTAAAAAACCGAATTCGTGTTTGGCCTCACATTACAAGTATTAGCTTTAAAATACTTTGTTAAAAGAATTCACTAACTTTAAAACATCAATTAAAATGGATTTAATAACTTAAAACACCTTTATTACATTGATTAATTAACCTTAAACTTCATCATAAATTTGATTTTTGAACTTAAAATGACTTTAAATAATAAAACGGGTAAATCATTTTAAATCTTATTAATCCAATTAATTAGTAAAATATAATTAATTAAAGCAATGAATAATTAATTATCATTATTTAAATGAATAACAAAGTCAAAATATCTTTGTGACTTTGATAAATTCACTTTGAAACTTCATAAACTAAGTTGATTAATTATTCTAATAACCTTTAATTAAAAAGAGTAAATCACCTTTAAATCATCATTAGTTTAATTAATTAATAATATTTAAATATAGTTAATTAAATTAGTTAATTAATAATCAAATATCATTATTTTAAAATGATTAATCACTTTAAACAATCATTAAGGAAAGATTAATTAAAGTTAAAACAAGTTGATTTCCTTTTAAAAGTCATTAATTAAAAAGATTAATTAATTTTAAAACATCATTAATTAATTGGTTGATTGGCTTTAATCCATTATTTTCAAAAGATTAATTAGCCTTAAACATCATTAACTAAAATGATTAATCAAATTTAAAACATCATTAACTAAGTAATTAGTTAAATTTAGAACACATCGTTAATAAGTTAATTAGTTAACCTTAATCCTTATTATTTAAATAAGTAAATAAATTAAATAATCGTTATTAAAAAAAATTAATTTTGAAAACGTCATTAATCAAAATCTTGCTTAACTTGTAAAACAATTTCAAGCACGAAGATGAAACCAAATGGTTTGATACAAAGTGATTTTTCGAAGGTGCCGATATAGCGACTATCGTTATACGGACAGTTTGGCAAACAAGTTCATAATATTATCAACACAACCAAACATCACATAGCAATGGTTTAGGAATATATACAACAAACATTCATATGCAATAATTATGAACATGAATATAGTTTTAAAGCTATTTTTTAGTTTGCTAACTAACATTTACTTAACATGAATGCATCCATCGAACATATACATTTACAAATCAAACATGAACAGATTAACGTCATATCCAAACCACGTAAGCAATATATATCACAACATAACTAAAATATTTCCCAAAAAAAGTTAAGAGTTTTACACACCGAAAGCTATCTAAACTTTTGCTAACTTAGGGTATGATCTAGCTCTTCCATTCTTAAGTAAAAGATGGAGCCTTGGACCCTTAATACACTAGGTAGGCTTGGCCTTGAAAGAAGAAGGAAGTGAAAATTGTTTTGGTAAGGTGGAATGACTTTGGATAATCATCGAACTCTCAAAAATAAAGCCGAAAATATGTCATTTTACAACTGATTTTTAGACTATTTACTCCCGAATTTTGTAAGAAATGGTCAAGAGAAAAGTTTTAGAAAATTATTTTCTCTAAAATTTCAGAAAAAGAGTCACTCATTTACAGTTAGATTTGAAGAAGATATGGTCAAACGAGGAAGGACCATTTTTGGACTTAAAATTATGAGTCTGAAAATGCTTTGTAAGGAAATGAGCTTTGGACATGGTTAAGCTCAAAATTAGAAGAAATGGTAGAAATAAAAATGGTAGCCGCTAGAATTTCCTATGGTTTGAAAAAAATAAATGCTCCATTTTATTAAGTTTTGAGAATGATATGGCAGAATTAAAAAAAGGTGAAATTAAAGAAGTGAAAGGGGCATTTATAAGCAAGTGAAAGTGTAAATTACCTAAACACCCAATGTCCTTTACCCTCCACTACTCTTTTGCCACTCATCTAAGCTCCTAAACATCATGTCCTTCAGCCACGTTCTTGTCTCACTTCCCTCTTTTCATGATAAAACATGTTTAAATATGTTTTGTATTTAGTTGCCAAAATGTCAAATCATGTCTTTTAAGATATCTTTTAGCATATAAATGTATAAACTTGATTAAACATACTATGTATATACCAATATGTTACATTTTTAACCATTTAAATGTTGTTTCATATATTAACAAGGCTCATAGCATTTAAAACAATTTTTATACGATGAAACGTCGAAAATTCGGAAAACAGCTTCCGGTCATATTTTTTGTTTTTCATCGAACTAAATATTTTTGTAAACTAAATTTGAAAACTATTTTATCTTCAATATTTATTATTTAAAAGTTCTTTTATTTTACTTATAAAACCTACTATTTGAATATTTAAAATTAATTAAATATTCAAAAATTAATGTGGTGAAATTCCGAGTCGTTACACTCTTCCCTCTTAAAAGAATTCCGTCCCCGATAATCCTATCCTAGAAAATAAAACTACCTTAGAAATACTAACACATTAATCAGATGTAACTTATCCAGTAAAAACTAGTACGATATAAATCTATGCAACTAAATTCAGAGAATACCCTGAAATAAGATATTACGTATCTAACCATATCAAAAGATAAATTTAGAACTAAATACCTGACTCTTATATTCAATATTTTATTTTCAAATTTCTTCCAAAAAGAGATGTATTAAAATCAAAACAAAACAAAAAAAACAACTAAGAGGGGGTCCTCCAAGTAAAACATGTAAAATTCTAGAATCAAAACAACTTGGAGCATCTAGTGGTATTCCGGTTCCTCCAAATGCTATAGCTAGAGCGAACAATTATTATCCCAACAATAATTCAAAATCCATAGTTTACAAAAAAAATTAACTTTATAAACTATGGTGCATTAGAACACAATCAATCAATTAAGTACAATTAAATCAAATCAACCAAATTCCGTAAAGGCATACACTAACACTATCAATCATTCAACTTCCACAAGGAAAAATATAACACTCAACGTTTTTTAAAATGTTTATAGCCTGACCTAATAACACAAATTAGTTTACACTGCTTAGATACTTAAATAATATAAATGGTTTTGATAAAACAACGTTATCAAAATCTTCATATGCAATCTAATCCATTTAAATCAGTGCTAAATTGCCTCGTATATTGTTTAAGGGTAAAATTCATTTATTAAAAGAATCTTTTATCAACAATACCTTTTATTTTGGAAATCAGTTCCCTTTTAGGGAACTTAAAAATTGAATACCCAGTTTTTAGTTTCAAAACTCGTGTCTGAAAGTATACTCCTTACCTTTTTTTATAAAATAACTTCAAACAACTTATTTATTAAAACTCATTTTGGGTTCGTTCGAATTTGAACTCATTTATGATAAAGATAATAATTTACTAAGTACTCCACAATATTCGCTTAAGCAACATCTGATCGTCACTTAAAAGATTATTCAGATTACCAAAAAATAACCGAAATATTTTCCTCCGAATTATTCAAAGAAAAACATTCTACTTAAAAAAAATTCCCAAAATATTTATACTTTAGAAATATTTTGAAATAATACCGCTATTACTTTTCTTAAAATATTTTGAAATTATTTTAAACAATCCCAGGATTTAAATTTTCCTAAGACTCTTTAAATATTATTTGGAAAGACAAATTTATAATACTAAATGCATTAAAACCAGGGTCAAAACAAATGACATTTTAAACAATGTTTACTAAAATCCCAAAACAATTTACACTTAGCTTTATTTATAAACAATTCTATTTAAAAGTTCTCATTTAAAAAACCATCATTTATTAATTTAAAATAATATTTATTATCTCAAAGGATAATTTAAATACATTTTATAAGTTCCAAACAATGTTAATTGTCCTAGGGGATGATTTATAGTATTCTTTTTAAAACCTTAGAACCATATAAATTTTTCAAAGAAAATAAATAAAATTTGAATTCTTTTATTAAATTTAAAAATTACATTCATTATCCTGAAAGATACTAAATCACATTTATAATCTCGTTTGTAAATCTAAAATAATATTAATTATCCTAAAAGATAATTAAACAAATTTAAAATTTTCTTTAATAAAAAATCACATATCTTTAAAAAAAGTTAATTACGTCCAAAACATTTTCATCGGATCAATTAATTTATTTTAAACTCTCTTATTAAATTAATTAACCAACTTAGAAATTACTTATCAAACGATTTATTAAATTCAAACAATTATTAATTAAAAAGAATAATCACTTTTAAATATCATTAATTAAAATGATTATTAATTTTCAAATATAATTAATTAAATCATTAATTAACTTAAAAATCATTACTTAAAATGATTAATTAATCCAAATCTCATTAATCAAAAAGATTAATTAATTTTAAACATCATTAGTAAAATGGTTAATTAATTTAAAATATCATTAATCAAAATAATTAATGAATTTTAAACATCTACTTTTGTGAAAATACCAGCTAAAGTTCAAACACAAATTAAAGGTTTTGGGGATGAAACTCAATAAACGACGGTATAGCGGAAATTTCTATAACAACACTTAAATGGTTTAAATGGAATATCAAGATTAATTTCTGTTAAACATCCATTTTCCAAATGAACATTCAACCAAACTATCAATCAAACAAATCAAACTATCATCAAATAAATCAACAATGGTTTATAGCATCACATATATGATATAGCAAATTTGGCTGTGGGTTAACTTGTGATATTCCGGAATTCTAAAACATGGTAATTAATAAATAATTGGGTTAATTAATAGGATATGGTTTGTAGAATGATCAAATAAATATAATGATAAATATTTATTTGATATTCTCCTAGTATAATAATTTTAAAATTTGCAAAATCATTTTAAAACAAGTGTAATGTGTGTTTGTTTAAATATGTATATGAGTCAATTTAAATTGAATTTGAATTTGAGATTTGGATTTAATTTTAAAATTCAAAAGGTAGACATTTTAAAATATTGGGTTTAAATTTTATGTATAAGCTTTCATAGATATAATTGGTTTTATTTTCTTTAAAAAGAAATTCATATGAATGTATTTAGATAAGCATTTGTAAAATTGTAAATTAATATAAAGCTTTCATTTAAACATTTAATAAAAAATAACACAAAATATATATATAAATAAATATAAAACATTTTTACTTATGTTAATATAAAAGAGAAATGCATTAATTAATATAGGAAAGTATAACTTATATATCCATACCTAATTAATTGAAATTATAATATAAGAATTTTATAAACATATTAGAAACATTTAAGTATATGTGGCTTCATTTTAAAAATGGAATTTAACAAGTGTAAAATCTTTAGATCACACATAACATTTGTAAGCAAACTAACTTCCAAACGAAACAAGTGTCACTTATTTAAAAGAAAAGAAATGATGAGATTTTATAATGCCCTTGTCCTCATCTCTATCATCTTCTTTCACATTTTAAAACATAAATCTAAAAAGATCAAAAACTGTAAACCCAAACCAGGAATTTAATCAAACAACTCTCTGCTTAAATTTTCAAGCTGCTGCAAAACCATATCAAAACCTGTAAATTACTTCAAACCAAAAACTGAAATTCATTTCCAATTTGCAAACTTAAGAATCTACAGCCTGTAATCATTTCAAGATTTCAAGTAAGAAAATCAGAAGAAAAATCAAAGCTTACAAGTTTCAATTTCAAGATATAACCTGTAATCAATTTACTCTTATCAAATGCAAGCCTGTAACCAAGACACTGTTCCAATCTGATAGTGCAACCGGGAATCAAACAAAAATCAAGTTCAAGCTCTCTGCAAATTCAAAATCGGTCACACATTTAAAATCTGGGTCTCTGTTTCAATGGTGAGTAAACTGAAAACCCTGATGCATGTTGATTAATTTTTGAAGAAACTTGTGACTTATATGATTGCATGTTTGTGTTAAGGTAAATGCTTGTAGAAACTGTGTGAATGTCTGGAAATGAGTATGTATATGATCTTTGTTTGAACTATAAGCATTAATCCACTAGAAAAATCCAAATTTGTTCTCCATAAAATCAGGATTGATCCAGTTTGCAGAAGAAAAAAAATCAAGTCCCAGGTTTTTTTAGACCCTTTTTCTTCTGTTTAACAAAATAGTAAGTAAATATTTATAAATTTGGAATTACATTTGATGCATGTTTGAAAATCTGAAGTTAACATGAATGCTTGGATTGCAATGCATATGTATATAGATGAAATGCATGTGTATATCTTGGTGATACCTCTCTGTTGTTTCACAATATCAGAGAAGCAATATTTTAAATTCATATCATTCTATCTAAATTGATTCGAGCTTTGTTTTCTAAAAGGAAATTGTCTGTATTAATGAAACATCATTTTTAAAATTTGTGCAAGGATTTATATTTGAGGTAATGTTCTGGAAATAGAAATGGCAGATAAAATGAATCAAGGTCAATAAAAATCAGTGTCCAAAATTTATTGTTTTGATTATATAATCCGTTTCGATCTTGCAAGACATGAATTTTAATATAAAAATCTGGATTTTTAAGTTCATATATTTTGGGAATTTCTGGATTGATCAAATTTTGTATTTTCGTCAATTGTTGTTGAACAGCGATGAGTGGCACGCTGAGATTTGGACTGGAGAGGGTCGGGATGTAGTCGAACTCAGAAAAATTAGTGTGGGGATTTATCAGAGATCGTGGTGGTTTGAGGTCGGCTATGTAGGGTTTTGAGTGTTGATTTTGTGGTGTTGGATTGTTAAGGAAATCTCGACGTCTAGAAAGCATCGAAATTGGTCGCGAGGGTGGTGATGGGTTCATCGGAGCTTAGGGTAGCTTCGGAAAGGTCAGTGGGTGGTTCCAATGTCGGAGTCGTCGACGACAGAGGTTTTTTTGGCGAATTGGTTGGTTCTAGCTTGAGTCGAGAGACTCGTTTTGATTTCCGATGCGGTAGGTCGGAATTGGGTGGCTGCTTGGGTCGAGAGAGTCAACATTGACTCGTGGGAGGTGTAGGCGATGATCGGAGGAGCTCCGATCATCTGTGCACGTGTATGTGCATATGCGGTGTGTCTGTAGGTGGGAAGAAGGAGATTGGGGTGGGAAGCGAAAAAATGAATTCGAGGAATTTGGTTGGTTGCTCGAGTCAGTATTCGTGTCGTTGCGAGCTTTGATAATACTGTAATTTTGAATTTAAGGTACTAACAGAGTTATAAAGGGAGAAGAAAGGAAAAAAAAACTCAGGAAGGAAGGTAATTTGCTTGAGTTTTGTTCAAGCAAATTTGTGGTGGGCTCGGGTCTAACAGTTGGTAATAGGGTTTCAAATCTGAAGTAAGTTGTACAGATAAAAAAATTTTAATTAAGTAAATTTGTACTTGGTTTTAAAAGGGCAAAGAAAATGTTCTAGCCAAGTTTTAAAAGTTAAACAATTTTGATTAATTATATTATCTTATTTTAGGAATGAGATTTAAATAAAAGGTTAATACATAAGAAGAGTAATTTAAGAATTTTTAATGGCTAATAAAGGTCATTAACTAGGATTGATTAAATAATTAATTAATGAGTTTAATTAAAATGGAATGTTTTGAAATATATTTAAATTTTGTTAATAAGTAAGTCATTAATGACAATAATAATAATAAAGATTTATCTTTAGAGATAATTAAGACTTGGATAATTAATGGCTAATTAATTAAATAAGGCAATTAAGGGTAATTAATTAGTTTAATTTAATAATGTTTAAATTTTATTAATAAATGGTTAGAGGTTAATCAATTAAATTAGCGACTAATTAATTACTTAATGGAAGTAATTAAGGATTAATTGCTTAGTATAATTAATTAAGGATTGTTTGACTAAGGAAACTAATCAATGGTTAGTTAAATAATGATCATGATTAACTAAGGGATGATTGATCGATGAAGTGATTATGAGATAATTAATTTGAGTAATTAATTAAGGATCAATGTAATTAATATGGATGAGCAAAGGATAATAAATTGTGTAATTAAATAAGAGTTAATTACTTATTGTAATTAAAGATAACTAATCAAAAATGATTAATTAAGAAGATAATTAAAGGATGATTAATTAATTGATTTGTAATGAATTAATGTTGAGTAAGTAGTCTTTAAGGATGACGGAAGAAATTAATTTAATGGGAATGGTATGGCTAATCAACCTTGTGTATGGATGATCGAATGATACTGAAAGCCTCTGATTAATTATTATTCCTAATATGTGGTTTATGATGCTATGTAATAAGATATGTTTGATTTAAATTGTGATGATGTGGCTATCGATTGATGATGAATTACTGTGACATCCTATATTTAAAATTGAATTGTACTTAACTTGAATAATTTAAGTTAAGATGATATTGGTTTCGAAGAGACTGGAGTCGGGTATTAGTAAATACCCGAAACCACTTCGATTCTATAAAAACTTGATAAGTGGAATCAATAGGGTGTAGTGGAATGAATTAAGTGAAATGGACCATATAATCTAAGTATGATACTTAGAAATGGATGTGTGAAATAAGTGATGTCTATAACGACTTGTGAAGTTGTAAATTGATATAAGTTACCCGGGTTTTAAATGAGTTCTATGCATTGGTATTTCATGTTAGATGAGCTTACTCACGCTGGTTTCCTGCCTGACCCGGGTGTTACTTTGATGTAATGCTCGGGTCAGACCGAGTATTACAGATTTTCAGGTAAGGACGTTCTAGAGCTCAGGAGGCGAACTGGATGGCAGGGACGTATGGAGAGTTTCCACTATGATATTGTATATATCTGAGACATGTATAAATTGTATCTGTCCAATGTTGTATAAAAATGTTGTAACTCTGATATATCGATGTAAATTGATAGATACAATTTTCTTTGGTATAACTATTATTATTGATATTATATTTTATCCGCTGCGAATGTGAGTTTGTGTGTTTCTTTTCTGTTCTTCTTCTATCTCTTTCTTCTTTTCTCTAACTATTTGGAATTTTCGGAATCGAAAATTTCGGGTCGTTACATAACTCATATTCAAATAATTTTCCTTTATTATAACTAAATTTTCTCGTATATTTTTGCCCTAATGCATTTGTTATCCCATTTTTGGTCAAAACTGGAATATCAATGTTGTGTGCATTTCCACCACGACCGAACCAAGAAGAAGCAGCCAGCAAGCGTATATAAGTCTGGGATTTCACTCATGACTCAAGTGTAAAAGTCCATTCGGTATCAAAGATTTAAAGTTTCATTCGGCAATGTAGAGCGAAATCTCATTCGGCATTCAAGATGCCTTGTTTCATCCGGCATTCCCAATACAAGAGCTCATTCGGCACTCGTTCATTCGGTACCGGTCCAACCATCCCAGCTACGACCGAACCAAAGTACCACCGGTCCAAAACCACCTCTCCTATGCCTGCCGAACCACTTCACCACCGGACCACCTGCCACCGGTCCAAAGCCTCGCCGAACCAGGGTCTCACCGAACCAACTCGCTGCCGAACCAACTCATCTCCAACTAAGGCGTTGTCGAACCAACGTTGCCGGTCCAGATCGCTCCAGCCCAGGCCCACCAGCAGCTATATACTTCCAGGACCTCTGTCCCCAGCCTCACTCTATAAATAGAGGGGCAGGGGTACAACAATGGCAGACAAGTTTGAGAGCTAAAGCACGGATAGAACTTTCAAACAACTTTCAGTTACTTGTAATCAAGCTTTGCACTTGTAATCTGAAGAGAAAGAGGAGAATAACATATAAAGTGGATGTAGGCACGTTCTGGCCGAACCACTATAAATCTGTGCGTCTTTTACAGTTTAGTCCCTGCTTTTTACATATTTGCATAAATCACCCAAATCGCTAAGAACAACATATAATCAACTAAATCGTACGACTTTGAGGTGTCTGCCCATTTTTTGCGCAAACATTGTGGTGCTTTCGCTGAGAACTGAACTCAGGACCTACCGCTTGGAAGTTGAATTTGAGGGTTTAGAGATTCAGATTGGAAGAGTCATGGCGAGACAATCAAGCAAAAGGCCAAGGCCAGAGCAGAGTCAACAGGAAGGGAGTCAAGTGGCTTCCTCAGGAGCAAACCAAGCTTCAGCCTTCATCACCAAGGATGAGATGGAGGCTATGATGAGAAGACAAGAAGAGATGATCCAGAACTTGCTTCAGCAAATTGGGCAACTTGGAGCACAAAACCAAGGAGCAACTGGAGTTCAGAACGGAGCAGGACCATCTGGCGTAGCACCAGAGCTAGGGGGCACTCACGCAGAGCATGTTGATCCGACCCCGGGAAGAGAGATGGGGGCATCCGAGCCACCTGGTAGCAATAGAGGAATGAACGTTCAGCCAGGGAGGCATACACATGAAAACTCCCACGGACTCGGGGGGCAGGTCGAAGGCAGTGAACGAGGACTACAGCTTGGAGACAATGACAGATTAGCAGAGATGGTTAGAAGAGCTATGAGAGGCGGTTTAGTAAACAGAGACTTGGAAGATGTAAACAGGAGTCCTTTTTCTTCTGCGATTAGGATGGCTAGGAACCCACCAGAGTTCAAGCTACCATCAGTAGAGATGTACGATGGGAGGACAGACCCTGCGGTCCATCTTACTAAGTATATGAGGCACATGGAAGTGCTGGGGCATCACAGGAGATCATTGCCCGGTGCTTTCCACTGTATTTGACGGACATTGCAGCGTTATGGTTTAGGCAACTGGAGAACGGGTCCATAGGAACGTGGGCAGATTTAACTGAGAGATTCATGAGGCAATTCAGGGTTCATATTGCGGACCCAAGAATGTGATGACTTTGGCAACCTTGAAGCAGAAAACTGGAGAGACTTTGAGGAGCTTTCTAACGCGATTTAATGCGGCGGCAACATCTGTGGATCAACCAGATCCATCTATGGTCATGATGGCGGCTGTATTTGGAATAGCTGATAGTACAGAGTTCAAGAATTCATTAACCAAGGACCCGCCTATGAATCTGGGAGAGTTCTATCATGAGGCTGAAAAGTTTCTGCGTTTGGAAGATTCTAGTGCAGAAAGAGAGGAAGAAGATGACGTTTACGCAATCAAGAGCGGAAACCCACCTGGAAAGGGTGCGGAGACTAACAAAGGAAAGAGAAAGGCTGAGGATAATGATGACAGGACAAAGCGGCAACGGAGGGAGCCGCGATTCACCACTCACACTGAGCTGAATGAGAGTCTGGAACGAATTTATCAGGATACCAAGGAGCATGTTCCGTATCGTAGACCAATACGAAGGGATCCAACCTCTGACGAAAGAAAATCAGATAAGTTTTGTGTATTCCATGAATTAAACGGTCATAACACTAATGATTGTAGGCATTTGAAGGACGAGGTGGAAGGGCATATCAGGAACGGTATGCTCCTTCAGTATGTGAGGAGGCGAACTCCAGCTGTGGAGCCAGAGCGACCACCGTCTACATCGGCTAGAGGTGACCCTGGATCGGGGCACCATTTGATTATCCATTGATTGCTTGATTAAAATAACGATGAACAAGTTGTAAACCTCTCGCTAACACGGTTAAATCATTTACACATGTGAGCGATCGCGCACGATCCATAGGCATGCTCTGAATGACTACCAGCCGCGTTATAGTAAGAGTTTACGCTTTGACATCTTCATTCTGCTCTTTGCTTTGATTTTGATTTGAACATTTAAACTCTTCCTGTTTGGACAAGTCTGCTGTAAGGTTCATATGATTATTGCTTTAACATTTACAATTCTATGGAAAAATTACTTGTATGCCCGTGGATCGCGAACGGTCCACGAGCACCTCTTGCATGGCAGTGAACTGCCGAAGTCTTTGATTCGGAAACTCCCCCAAACAATAACTCCGACACTGATAATATTAAGTCCCCCCCCCCGGGCACACACAATTTGCCTCGAACGGCACCCGACCTCGAACGGTCACAACTCGCCTCGAACGGCACCCGACTACGAACAGTCGAACTCGCATCGAACGGCACCCGACTACGAACAGTCGCAAACTCGCCTCGAATGGCACCCGACCTCGAACGGTCACAACTCGCCTCGAACGGCACCCGACCTCGAACGGTCACAACTCGCCTCGAACGACACCCGACCTCGAACGGTCACACACTCGCCTCGAACGGCACAACTCATCTCGCCACAAATGGCTCGATCGCGAAAGGTCGCCATTTGAGGTCCACCCCCTGACCGCCAACAGTCGCACCTTACCACGAATGGCTCGATCTCGAACGATCGTCATCCGAAGTAAGGCGCTTGACCGCGAACGGTCCCATTTCATCTTTTGCCGCGAACGGCACCAGCCGTGAACGGTCACATTTCACCCCAAGTGGCTTGATCGCGAATGGTCGCCGTTTGAGGTCCGCCCTCTGACTGGGCTCGGTCGCACTTTACCTCAATGGCTCGATCCCGAACGATCGTCATTTGAAGTAAAGCGCTTGACCGTGAACGATCACATTCCTTCGCAAATGACTCGATCTCGAACGATCGTCGCATGGATTTAGACGCTTGACCGCGAACGGTCGCACTTCACCTCAAATGACTCGATCGCGAACGGTCGTCATTTGAAGTTAGGCGCTTGACCATGAACGACCGCGCTTCATCGCAAATAGCTCGATCCCGAACGGTCGTCATTTGGGGCCATATAAAATATCAAGCTCTTTACAGGTTGTCAACAGGATATGAACATCCAGCTCATGGCATTACAAAACACGCCTTCCTACTGCAAGGACATCAACAGGATATGAACATCCAGCTCATGGCATTACAAAACACGCCTTCCTATCGCAAGGCATGTTTTGGGGGGCAAAGTGTTATCCCATTTTTGGTCAAAACAGGAATATCAATGTTGTGTGCATTTCCGCCACGACCGAACCAAGAAGAAGCAGCCAGCAAGCGTATATAAGTCTGGGATTTCACTCATGACTCAAGTGTAAAAGTCCATTCGGTATCAAAGATTTAAAGTTTCATTCGGCAATGTAGAGCGAAATCTCATTCGGCATTCAAGATGCCTTGGTTCATCCGGCATTCCCAATACAAGAGCTCATTCGGCACTCGTTCATTCGGTACCGGTCCAACCATCCCAGCTACGAATGAACCAAAGTACCACCGGTCCAAAACCACCTCTCATATGCCTGCCGAACCACTTCACCACCGGACCACCTGCCACCGGTCCAAAGCCTTGCCGAACCAGGGTCTCACCGAACCAACTCGCTGCCGAACCAACTCATCTCCAACTAAGGCGTTGCCGAACCAACGTTGCCGGTGCAGATCGCTCCAGCCCAGGCCCACCAGCAGCTATGTACTTCCAGGACCTCTGCCCCCAGCCTCACTCTATAAATAGAGGGGCAGGGGTACAACAATGGCAGACAAGTTTAAGAGCTAAAGCACGGATAGAACTTTCAAACAACTTTCAGTTACTTGTAATCAAGCTTTGTACTTGTAATCTGAAGAGAAAGAGGAGAATAACATATAAAGTGGATGTAGGCACGTTCTGGCCGAACCACTATAAATCTGTGTGTCTTTTACAGTTTAGTCCCTGCTTTTTACATATTTGCATAAATCGCCCAAACCGCTAAGAACAACATATAATCAACTAAATCGTACGACTTTGAGGTGTTTGCCCATTTTTTGCGCAAACAGCATTATCCTACTATTCAGATTATATTAAACAATTTTCTATTAATAGTTTATTTTTAGCTTAACATTATTAAAAGATAAATTTTAACTTAACCCTTTCGCCGAACACCTTATAGTCCAACTATGAAATTTAATTCATAAGGGGTTCGTTCCAAGATTCCATAATTCCCATTTACTTGACCAATATCTTACTAAGGAAAATTCCTTATGAACTTATTCAACAATAGTTAATGCTCAAACTAGACGAGCATAACTAATTAAATCATAAATGATAACAATAAAATATTGCCATTTCTTAACAATCAACTCAACTATATAATTATATTAATTTTGAAAATCATTCTTCTATATAAAAAATATATTCGTAGGTAAAATTATTTCATTTACCATTTTAAAACAAAACTAGTAGATCTGTTCAGATGTTTAGGAATCTATATCAATAACGCTGATAAGACACATCGACCAGAATTCATATACCAATCAATGGATCAAAGAACACAATATAAAAAAGTATAACACTAAAAAATACGGGCTCAATATATACATATACTCTTAGACTTTATCCTAAGATATTACTAATCCTATCCGTAGAGAGTTAACCCTACCAGGGCTTAGGTTTCATTGAACCTAAGCTCTGATACCATCTATGACGACCCACCTTTTTGATCCTTGGGAGCGACACTTAATACATCCTCGGTATTCGTGTGTAGTTGCCCAAGCACTCAAAAGATAAGTTGTCTTAGGGTAAAATAAAGAACAGGACAAGACAGAATAGATAAACATCATAGCAGAATGGTTACATATAATATAAAATGATATAGTACAAAAGGTTACTCCTTATAAGGAGTCATCAGAGTTATAAGAAAAAAAGTACTACATCTAACAAATTTGCAACTATACATTCTGACTTTACATTTTTAACATACAAAATACATCTACTACTCATACAGCAGAAATAAATAACTAGATAACTAAGGAGCCGTCGATCACCATCTTCAAAGAGTAGTAAAGAAAACCCTTCTATTCTAGGACTACCCAAATATAATTGAGTTCCCGAGAGTTTAGAGAAAATAAATAACTCGGGTCACATAAAATGTCTGTTATGAGTAAAACTATGAAACAAATGGAGTGTATTTAAACAATAATTTGTGGGACCACGCCGCTAATGTAGAACGGGTTTTCTTCCACATGAACAACAACCAAATATAACAAAAATGGAAATGAACAATAGGGAATAAATTCAAACATGGATGATGGGTGTATTTAGTACAATATTCAGACTTGAAAGAATGGAAATAGTCTGAATAAAAATCCAAACCGGATAGAATGGATAAAATAAGACAATAGTCCGAACTAGATTGAACGAACTAAGTACGGCAACTATCCAGATTCGATAGAATGGGAAAAAACCAATAATTGAACACCGCGAAGAGTGGTTGACTCTTCCCATTGTAATTAAAGAAAACACATTCAAAAGTTCAAATCAAATAAAAAAAGGAAATTTTCCAATAATGACCAGGAGGGTGCGCCCTCCTTACCAAAAGTATACTTCAAGAAATATACTTGAGAACTCCGATGGCTCTCGGAAACCTTCAAGCTGGACCTCACCAACTGTTACCGAGAATCTGAGTACTTCACATCTCAATGCACAACACCAAATCCAATGTACAGTGGATGTGAAAATACCCTAATGGGAGCAACCCCATATAGCTTGGCCCCCACTCACTCTTTGGTTTTAGTCATTTTTGACAAAGGATATGAAAGCTCAACAGAGCAACACGTCGTCTTAGAATGACAATAATAAAGAAGCTAAAATAACCGATAAGCTAAGAAACCAACTATCAAGGATATAAAACGATCATATATGGAAATTAAGTATTGCATACTTATCACCACTCACTGAATTCCAACTCGTAATATTTCTTGGTTAACAATAATATCAGACAAATCTAGGTAGTGTTGCCTCAAAGTCATGTCCCACTATTTTTCTTAACTTTCAAAATAGCGATAAGTCTACTTCTTCGATGTTTATACTAAGTATACAAATAAATCATTTCCATCTAAGTGAATCTCTTTATGGAAATTAATTCATTTCCATAAACGAATCAAACCTTTTCTTTCAAAAATCTGAATTCGTGTTTGGCCTCACATTACAAGTATTAGCTTCAAAACACTTTGTTAAATGATTTCACTAACTTCAAAACATCAATTTAAAAAGGATTTAATAACTTAAAACATCGTTATTACATTGATTAATTAACTTTAAACTTCATCACACAATTTGATTTTTGAACTTCAAATGACTTTAAATAATAAAAAAGGTAAACCACTTTAAACCTTATTAATCCAATTAATTAGTAAAATATAATTAATTAAACTAATGAATAATTAATTATCATTGTTCTAAATGAATAACAAAGTCAAAACATCCTTGCTACTTTGATAAATTCACTCTAAAACTTAATAAATTAAGTTGATTAATTAATGCAATAACCTTTAATTAAAAAGGGTAAATCACCTTTAAAACATCATTAATTTAATTAATTAATAATATTTAAATATAATTAATTAAATTGGTTAATTAATATTAATAATTAATTATCATTACTTTAAAATGATTAATCAATTTAAACCATCATTAAGGACAGATTAACTAAAGTTAAAATAAGTTAATTTCCATTAAGAGTTGTTAATTAAAAAAGATTAGTTAATTTTAAAACATCAATAATTAATTGACTAACTTTAATCCATCATTTTCAAAAGACTAATTGGCCTTAAACATCATTAAATAAAATAATTAATTAAATTTAAAACATCATTAACTAAGAGATTAGTGAAATTTAAAACACATCATTAATAAGTTAATTAGTTAACCTTAACCTTATTAATTATATAATTAATTAAATTAAATAATCAGTATAAATGGTTAATTATATTTGTAAACTTCATTAATCAAATCTTGCTTAACTTTTAAAACAATTCCAAGCATGAAAATGAAAACAAATAGTTTTATACAAAGTGATTTTCCGAAAGTGCCGATATAGCGCCGACTATCGTTATACGGGCAATTCGGCAAACAAGTTTATAATATTATCAACATAACCAAACATCACATAGCAATGACTTAGGCATACATACAACAATAATTCATAGGCAACAATTATGAACATGAATATAGTTTTAAAGCTTTAGTTTTTTTTAGAGTAAAATTTTACTTACTAATTAATTTGCTAACTAACATTTACTTAACATGTTTACATCCATCATACATATACATTTCCAAACCAAATGAACAATTTCACATCATATCCAAACTAAGCAAGCAATATATATCATAACATAAATAAAGAAAAATATTTCCCAAAATAAAAGGTTAAGAGTTTTACTCACCGAAAGCTATACAAACCTTTGCTAACTTAAGGTATGATCTAGCACTTCCATTCCTAAGTAAAAGATGGAGTCTTGGACCCTTAGTACACTAGGTATGCTTGGCCTTGAAAAAAGAAGGAAGTGAAAATTGTTTTGGTATGGTGGAGTGACTTTGGATAATCATCGAAACCTCAAAAATAAAGTCGAAAATATGTCATTTTAAACCTGAATTTTAGACTACTTACTCTCAGATTTTGTAAAAATGGTCAAGAGAAAAGTTTTAGAAAATTCTTTTCTCTACAATTTTGAAAAAATAATCACTCGGTTACAATTAGTTTTGAAGAAGGTACGGTCAAAAGAGAAAGGACCATTTTCGAACATGAAAATCTAGATTAGAAAATGCTCTGTAAAGAAATGAGCTTTGGACATGGTTAAGCTCAAAATTAAAGAAGTGTTAAGCATAAAATTTGTAGCCATTAGGATTTTCTACTGTTTTAAAAAAATGCTCCATTTGATTAAGTTTTGAGAAAGATGTGGCAGAATTAAAAGAGGTGAAATTGAAGAAGTGAAAGGGGTATTCATAAGCAAGTGAAAGTGTAAATTACCCAAACACCCAATGTCCTTTAACCTGCACTAATCTCTTGCCACCTCACCTAGCCTCCTAAACATTATGTCATCAACCACCTTCTTGTCCCGCTCCGCTCTTTTCATGATAAAACATGTTTAAACATGTTTTGTACTTAGTTGCCAAAATGTTAAATCATGTCTCTTAAGACATCTTTTAGTACATACATGTATGTACTTAAGTATACATACTATGTGTATACCAATATGTCATAACTAATTTACATGCTTAACCATTTAAATGTTGTTTCATATAGAAACAAGGCTCATAACATTTCAAACAACTTTTATATAATGAAATGTCGAAAATTCAGAAAACAGTTCCGGTTACGTTTTCTATTTTTCATTGAACTAAATATTTTTGTAAACTAAATTTGAAAACTATTTTATCTTCAATATTTATTATTTAAAAGTTTTTTATTTCAATTATAAAATCTATTATTTGAATATTTAAAATTAATTAAATATTCTGAAATTAATGTGGTGAAATTCCGAGTTGTTACCAGCCCAAATCAATACTCACACAATTTTCAAAGCAAAATTATACACCAGAAACTTTCAAAACACCAGCAATCAAAGCAACGAATTCACGCACCAGAAATTAAGATCGCGACCATCATAATCTCTTTTGGAACAAATTGCGACTTCATTAACCAAGGACCTGAATCAAATTGTTTGAAACTACAGCGGCAGTAGAGTGGATGGTTTTAGGTAGGGTGATGCAGTAGTAGTGTGTCCCAACAGTGGGAAAACTTGTTTAGTTATGAAGCAGTAAGATTTTTTTAGGGTTGTGTATGAAATTGAAGCAGAGGAAGTTGTTGTTGGTTGGAGGATTTGTGGAAATGATTGGTGAAGTTTGTGATACAGCAGCGATTGGTGAAGTGATTGGTGAAGGTGAACCATTGGATTGAAGGAAGTGGTTTGCAGTGGTTTGTGATGCTATGTTTTTGGAGATAGCAAGGAAGATTAGTGAAGTGTCGATTGCATAAATATGGACAGGGTGATGAGTTGAAGGAGAAGTGGTGAAAGTTGTGAGTGCCAAGTAGTTGTGGTAATGGCAGGGGACTGGTCAGTGAAGTTTGTATGTACAAGAGGGTGGTTTGTAGAGGGGAGTATGTCAAGTTGTTGGTGATGTATGGGATGTGGCATGGATTGATGGTGATGTGAATCTAGGGTTGCGGCAGTTTAAGTTTGAGGCAGCATGATGGGTTTTCAGGTGGCAAGTTGATGAAGTATGGTTTAGATGATGTGATGGTATAAGTGGTATTTGTATGGTGGTGGCAGCACTGTTAACTGATCGTTGATGTTTACTGAGGTGAATGTGCACTTGCATAGTTGAAAGCTGAATGCAGTAATATTGAGTAAAGCAGGTTAGTAGTAGTAAGTGGTGGAGGCAAGTAAGACAGTGTTGTTGGGTAACTACGGTGGAATGAATGGTTAGAAGTGTTGATGTGATTTTGTATGAGTATGTGTTTGTTGAAGGCAAGTTTGTAGGGGGTTGTGAATGATGTTGTGGGGGTTGTGAATGATGTTGTGCAGGGTGTGAAAAGTTGTAAGAAGTGGGTGGTGGCTGAAGTGGATCGGCAGCAAGTTGGTGGTTTAGAGATGAAGTGGTATCACAGCAGTTTTGGTAATGAAGTGGTTTGGGGCAGTGCAATGTTTGATATGCCCAGAGTATGGCATAGAGTACGGCAAGTGAGTTGTGATGGTCAAGGGTTAGAAGCCGTGGTTGTTGTGGTTGTAGTGCAGATGTTTGATAACAGTGTATAGAAATATGTTGATGCCTTTTGGTGAAAGGAGGATTGATGGCACTTTAGAAAAATGGTGGTACTTGTTGATGATGTAGTGATATGCAGTGGAAATGGACTAGATGTGTAGAAATGTGTAGAAATGAGGAATTGAGTGGCATTTGAAACAGAAGTTTGTAGGTATTTGTTGATATGTAGTGTAGATATGTGGGTAGTAGCATTTGTTGATGGTCTGTTAATGGTTTTAGTGGTGAATGGTATGATGGATGTAGCTGTTGTGATGATTTAGTGTTGGTATAAGTGAGTTCATGAATAAAGATGGTCAGAGCAGGGGTAGAGGCAATGTGATGTATTGCAGTTCGATGATTTGTATGTTGGCTGCAAGAGGAAATGTATGGTTGTGGTAGATGCATGGTTGCACTAGAGGTGGGTATGGTGGCAGAGTAGTTCGACTCAGTGTGATGTTGTATGTGTGATGTGAAGGCATAAGTGGAGGAGTTTAAGTTGTTGGAAGTTTTTAGTAGCCGAAGTTTAGTATGTTATCAGTTGATGAACTGGATATGTAGGCAGAGAAGAATTGATGTGAATTGCTAGTGATGGTATGGTGATGGTGTGGTGATGGGGCTAGTGATGTATTGAAGTTTGGTTTGTGAAGGCAAAGGGAAGGTGGCAAATGAAGCGTAACAGTGGTTATGAAGTAGATTATGGGAAGGACAATTCAGTGGTGTTGAATGGTTAAGGCAATAGGTATGGTGATGGAAGGAGCAGGAGGCTTGTGCATACTTGCACAGTGACAAGGTTGGTCAAATGCAGCAATGATGAAGAAAAGTGTAATGCAACCATAGCAGTAGTAGTGCACAGTAGCAGTAGTAGTGATGAAGCAGTAGTGGTGATGAAGTCTGTAAATGTAAACTAAAATACACTTTGTTATCTCAATGCAATGGTAATGTAAAAAAAGAAAAATGAATAAAAACATAATTGTTTTAAAATTTTGTATGTTTTTTTATATGGAAACGCAAATGCAAAACAAACAAGAAAAACAAGCACACAAATCAAATCACACAACAAACGCACAAATATTTTTTAAATACAAGTTAACGTACAAAATGAAAACACACAATAAATTCAAACGATAAATACTTCGAAGAGTAAAAATTAATATCAAATTAGTTATGCAGCAACGGCGTCAAAAACTTGTTTAACGGCTAATTTTTCATCAAATTAGGAAATAACCGATAAAATTTTAAATAAAATATAACCGCAAGCGCACAGCGTAAAATGTTTGTACGTGGAGAGTACGAGTCGATCCGTAGGGAATTGTATTAATTTTAAAATTTCTACTAAATCAAATTAAACCAAGAATTTGAGTAATGTTAACTACAAAAAATTACAAGAATTAACTACTACAAAAGTGAATGAAAATTATGAGATTAAAAGACAGTTTAGAGATAAATCCATTCTCATGATCACATAAATCGACACAACGTGAAATTATGATCTCTCTTATGGTCATTGGTGATTTAGTTGATATGTTTATCATAAGTATGGCATATTTGTGCTATTAATTAGCCCAACATAAACCATCAAACTTTAACATACCCTCTGAACCCACTTATCAAACTCTCATGAAAATGACATTGAAATTAAAAATAAATTTTATTTTAAGCATGACCTATTTACTGTTGAATTAATAACATAAAGCATCAAATTTTGATTCTAAATCTACTTTCATTACCAAAATCAATTAGTTAGATGATGATGTATATTGTATTTATTTAGCCTATATGTGACATCATAGACTGTCAAATTCATTAATAAACTTACATCAACATGTAAATTTCCATTAAACACAAAACGAGAATAGAAATGAGCAAATTATGTTGAATCTACATGATTAAGAGAGCTTCCTTACACCTAAATTGAAGGTGTTTAGCTTCTCATATTTGTTATCATTTCAACAAATGTAGATTGCAATATGAAACAAAAATAAGAGGAAAATGCAAGTTAAGTAAGAAGAGAGCTAATTAAAATAAAAACTAATCTACTTACATAAATAAAAATATTTACACTACTAACATGAAAAGAAAGAGAGCATGTAAATAGAAAAGAGCGTGAATAAACATTGCACGAGAATAAATTACATAAAAGAAGAAGGTTAAGAAGCCAAAAAAAAGAGTTTTTGTTTATTTTTAAGCCTAAAATTAAGCTAACTAAAGAGAAGGCTAAGAGCTTAATTACATGAACGTATGAGGTATTTATATAAGCCTTGAAATCCTAATCATATTTTTGGGGACTACCCAAAGTACTCCTCTAGGAAGTGTGGCCGCCAAGTTATCATTAGCATGAATTAATTCTTCATTTAAATGTGCATGTAACTTTAATGGCCACTAACATGTGCATTAGCTCTTAATTGTACATCATGGTAAGTGGTGGAGTCCTCCATGTTTTCATGAATTTATTTTTTTTCCATCTTCATTTGCCTTATACTCTTATGCATGCATTTTTCCATGAAGCCCTCTTCCATTCAAATCCAAATTCCTACAAAATAAAATTAAAATATCCAAGTAAATTTTCTAAAATTAATATATGCAATAAAATGACTGTTTC
The DNA here is from genome assembly GCA_030765085.1 of Allium cepa. Lineage (NCBI taxonomy): Eukaryota > Viridiplantae > Streptophyta > Magnoliopsida > Asparagales > Amaryllidaceae > Allium > Allium cepa. The sequence continues at coordinate 555,436,792 of CM060940.1, forward strand.
CCCCTATATGAAGATGAATAAATGATGATTTGCAAATAATTGAAATTTTTGTTTAAACGTGTTAATATACCCTATATGCTCATTTATTTAATTAAATTAGAATACATATGGAAGTAAAAATATGCACATTTACGTGCACATCATTTACGTGCCCAACATTTACTTCATGCTTCGTATTGATTTCGATTCCCCTCATAAGCTCTAATTATACACACACACACACACACACACACACACACACACACATATATATATATATATATATATATATATATACAAACTCTATCCATATTGCCTAGCTGTGCCTAAGTAATTCTTTTTCTCCATTTTTGTTGATAACAAAAAGGGGGGAAATGTATAAATATACTAGGCAAAATGACAAGGGGAGTTCATAGAGTTAAGGGGAGTCAAATATAAAAGTATTATATTTTATCTCTCAAATATTTATATGGTTGTCATCATCAAAAGGGGGGTGGTTTTTAATACCGTAGGTATTGATTTTGATGATCACAACCATATAAATATTACTACTAATGTATCTCCGAGTTGTGCAGTTATTTCAAATATATTATTAAGACATCTATAAAGATAAACAAGAACTCGGTGGAAGAAAATGGATTATATATAAAAGTTAATCAAAGCAATGGAAGAAAAAAACTAACTAAAAAAGAATGCTGAAAGGACAAAGGTGTTTGAAGTGATGAGTAGTTGGTTGAGTCTTAGAATTCCTAGACCCTATGGCAATTATACTTGAAGATCATCAACCATTAACCACAACCAAATCACAAAAATCCACAAATATAAGTGCTTTGAAATCTAAAATTTGCCACGCTTATTGGTGTTCTCGTTCTCTTTGAAAAATGCCTATATGTCGACATATAGCTATCTAGTATGTTGACATATGTCCTCTTGGTCAATTTTTTAAAATTCAAATCAAGGGATTTCCCACCACCTCTTCACCCAAAGACATGTCTCTTTAACCACTATGTAAAGCTTTTGGAAAATGAATTTTCCAATCAGTTCTCTCCTCTTTCTCATACTCCTTCTCTTCCATACTTTTGTAAGAAAATTCCATTGCATACCCTTCCATTCTCCTGCAAATTGATACTATTTCACACCAATTCTTCATCGATTTTAAAACCAGACAATATCAGAGAGTTTCTACTTGAATTCATATCATTCTCTCTTTCTGATTTCATCTTGTTCCTCAAATAATTCAAAGATATATTGCTATTGGAGTTCTATAGGATCATTATATCGAATATGCAAGAATCTATATTGAAGATACAACTACTTGCCGAACTCTATTGTTGTTTATAAAGAGAAGAAGGTGTTCTTGTAGCCTATGAAATCAGGAAGGCGTTCTTGTAGCCCATAAATCAAGAGGGTGCACCTTGTAGCCGTGAAACAAAGATTGTAAAGGTGTTCTTGCCACCCATGGAAAGCAAGTTTTGATAGTGAAATTATGTACGGTGTAGTACAGGATCGGATGTAAGATTGGTTAATCTGAACCATTATAAAAATTTAGATGTTACTTACTTTATTGTATTTTACTTTATTACTTATTATTTTTGTTTGCAATTTGAATATATATAGTGTTAAATTCATAAGTTAGTTTTATAGATTTCAAATAAACACTTCATCCCCTCTAATGTTTAAATAGCCATAAGATACGTTCCGCATTGTGTTATAGACAATCTCCATTTTCAACAGACGGTCATCCAGGGCTTCTCTAAGGTAGCAACACCATTGACTCACTTAATAAAAAGAATCGGGCTTTTACATGGGATGCGAGATGTGAACAGGAATTTGTGAGTCTAAAGGAAAAGTTGATGAGTGAATCAGTATTGAATATTCCAAATGAAAATGAGGAGATGACGGTATAGACCGATGCTTGTGGTACCAGATTAGGCGTAGTATTGATGTAAAGCGGCAAAGTTTTTGCATATACTAGTCGACAGCTGAAACCACATGAGAGGAAATACCCGACTCATGATTTAGAGTTAGCAGCGATTATGTCTGAGCTAAAGATTTGGAGGCACTATCTTTTAGGGGAGAGGTTCAATTTGTTTACCAACCATAAGTCATTAAAGTACCTTTTTTCGTAAAAGGATCTTAACCTTCGCCAGCAACGATAATTTGAGTTCCTAGTCTCCTATGACTTTGATATTGCACTTACACCCGGGAAGGGTAACGCAGTTCCCGATGCCTTGAGTCAGAGACATGCCAGTTTGGGAGCTATGTTCCTAGAGTGGATGCATTTAGAGTATATTGTTGGTTATGATTTTCAAGCGAAATGCGAGACGGACATAGAGATGTTGGCGAGCTTAACAATTAGACCTACCATCATTGAGAAACTAGTACTAGTCAGAGACGTGATGCCAGATTAATCGAGATCATTTATAAGACTGAAGTAGGAAGAGAGTCCGAGGATACGAGACAATACGGACTCGATCGAGACAATTAACTCCCAAAAAACGGGAGATTGTTTGTTCCTGATATCGATGGGTTAAGGGATGATTTCCTCAGAGAGTGCCATCATTCGAGATTGACTATTAAGCCTGGCGGTAATAAGATGTACCGTGATATAAGGCAGACCTACCAATGGGAAGTGATAAAGAAAGACATTTGCACATTCATCTCTAAATGCATGAACTGCCAGTTGGTTAAGGGAGAGCGAAAGAAACCTAGGGTCTAATGCAACTGCTAGAAATTTCTTAGTGAAAATGGAAATCAACGGACTTCATCGATGGACTACTCAGGACTCGAGTAGGGTACGATAGTATCTGGGTCATAGTTGATCGATTGACAAAGAGCATCAGATTTATACCCATCAAGTCAAGTAAAATGGCAGTTAAACTGACCGGCTTATATGTGAAGTGGACAATACAATTCTATGGTGTGTCGAAGAACATTGTGAGTGACCAAGACCTATTGTTCACTGGTTGGTTTTGGAAGAGCTTACAGGAGGCGTTAGGGACATAGCTACACCTCAGTATAGCTTATCACCCTTAAATCAACAGCCAAACTAAGAAAGTGAACCGTATCTTAGAGGATATTGCATGCTTGCATACTAGACTTTGGAGGCTCGTGGAATAATCACTTACATCCTTTTGAATTCACATACAACAACAGTTATCAATCTAATATCGATATAGCACCATTCGAGGCATTATATAGCCAATTGTGGAATGCTCCCTCTTGTTGGTGGGAAGCAGGTGAGAAACTATACTTGGGCCAGTTATGATTAGATAAACATCAAAGAAGATTGAGATTATTCGGCAATGGATGAAAGATTACTAAAATAGACAAAAAAGCTACACCGGTAAGAGACGTCGAGACTTACAGTTCTCTATCGGCGACATGGTATTTGTCAAAATCTCTCCATTGAAGAATGTTATTTGGTTCAATAATTGAGGGAAGTTGGCACCAAGAATTGTTGGCCCTTTTCCGATATTAAAAGGATTGGGAACCTAGCTTACATAGTCGACTTATCTCAAAGAATGGCTGGAGTGCACAATATCTTCCATGTCACTCATTTGCGGAAATTTGTGCATGACTCTAGCGTAACCATCGCACTAGATCGGTTGGATGATATCGAGATTGAACTAGAGGCTTCAAGACCTTGTAGGCTAATACATATCATCAGGAATAATATGAAGCAGCCTAGGAGGAAGACGATGAAGTTGGTAAAGGTTCGGTGGAGTGATAGTGAAGACGATTGCACTTTGGAGACCGAGGAGAGCATGAGGACAACATATGCAGACTTGTTGAGACTTTTTATCTATCGCTTTTACTTTCACTTATGATATCATGAATGTACAATGGCATAGTATCCTACATGCTAGGGTAGGCTTAGATGTTTTCTTTTTTCCTTTATTGCGATGTATGCATGTTTGATGTGTGATGGTTGCCTATGCTTGTATATGATTTTTAGGCATGCAGGATGACCTAAATGACTTGATTATGGAATTTTGGGGGAGAAATTCCTAAAGGGGGGAGAATGTAATGACCCATATTCTACGTCTAGGAGAACTGTGGAATATTTATATTATTTTCATATGAGGTCATATTCATATTTTTAGGGCAATGACTCTTGGGGACATTTCCCGCATCTGTGACTTTTAGCGAATTTCTATGTAACCATTTTGATCTTTTAAATCTTGTACGGACTATAACTTTTCATAGAAGCCAAGTAACAGTCTGAAACCACTTCATTAGATCCAGATAATGGTTTCCCTTCCCATATAGTGGTCATACAAAGAAAGCGGACTCGCCATTTAAGTGTTATGGCTATTATAATATTTTTTATTTTAAGCAGCTTGAGTAGGTAATTAGGGTCATTAGTTTTGAGGCCCATGACCCATTTCGGTTTTAGGGTTAGTGAAGGCTAATGAGACATCATCTCCATCATTTCACTACTCCTAAGAATAGTTAAAACCTCCATTAACTCCCATTAGCCAAAAAGCAACCCTAAAACATACTTTAATTTTCCAAATTATACCATCAAGAGAAGATTAGTTGATTAGCACTTGGGATCATAAATTTACTGTTGGAAGAGCCTTGGATTTCGTGCCTTCTATCATTCATTAGGAGATTTGGGTTTCACTTTAGATTAAAGTGAGTGATTAGATCCCTCACTTGCTAATTAGGCTGTTTTACATGCTAAATGATGTTTTTAAAATTATTAAAAACATTTTTAGACCATAATACACCACATATGTGAATTTTAGGTGATTAAGGCTTGATTAGTAAAAATGCGTTCTTATGGATCCTTAACCATTTTCTTATGGATCCCTAATCTTCCCCTTTGATTTAGGCCTTTATTTCAGATAGTTTGGCTATGTGTTTATTACTGAATTTTATATGTATTGATTGCTTACTTGTGTCATGATTGAATGGTTGAAAACGTCGATCGAATGACGACTGTAGTTTTTTGGGAGTTCTAGATTTTGCATCATGGATCTGTACCGATCCTTAGTACTTCACCCATTAGAGGTGAAATCGAGGTGGGGTGGCAAGGAAGTCTCCAAGATACTATGTTCCAAGTTTCATATCATTTGGACTTCATATGCTCGAGTTGTGGATGGATCGGTGGTTATTGGAAGGAACAGATTGGTGAGGCTACGTGTGTATGGATCAGTGGAACCCTAATGTATGGATCGGTGGAGTTGCTTAGTGTAAAGACCCATATTTTTCTGTCGTTTAATTTTGAATATTTAAATGATTTTAAATATTGAAGTTGGAATATAAATTGATTTTTAATGTGGAAATTTTGGTTAAATTGGTAAATCTGATTTAAATTTCAATTATAGCAATTTATCATAATACGGAATTGGTAAATAATTGAAATTGGAGTTGAATTTGAATCGAAACAATTTTCAAAGTTCTATTTGGATTAGGATTGAGTTAGTAAATTTTTAAAACTGGAATTTCAAGTGATTTCGTTAATTTTTGAAATCGTCAATTTAATCGATGCGTTAAAAATAATGATCTAGGGCACAATCTCGGAATTCGACGAAACTAGTCCCATTGGATCCATAATAGTGTATTATTATTGAATTTCAAATTTCATAGCAATTGGAGTTACCGTTTGGTCGTACGATCTGGAAACACCTAGAAATAATTTAATTGAATTTAATTTAAACAGTTGATTTGAATGATCCACATACGATCAAATTGGGGCTCGACACTTGTCCCATTTCGTTTGAAATAGGGGTATAACATTAGGAATGCCAGGCGGCATGCCTCTATAGGATTTCGAAGTTTTAAATTATATTAAGCGAGATATTTAAAAAAAATATTATAAACTTCAAAGTCAAACCCTACGATGTCTCCTCAGCCACCCTAATTCTTGAACGAGCCGCTTTCTCCCCCATTTAAAATCACGTTTGCATATCTTCTTTTGGAAACCAAATTCGTTCAAACACATATAAAAAAATCGTGTATACCTCTTCTTGCTTAAAAAAAAATCAAACGAGTTCGAATTGGAAAAAAAAGAAACGAAGTAAAATCGTGATTGATTGGGCGAGCCATGACCCGAGCGACGCAAGGTGAGAGGGAGAAGGCACACGTGTGGAGGCTTTTTTGGCATGGATCTCGCGTACAGGCAGGCAGACGTGGAAGTTGGAGGGTGTGGATGTGGGTCGATTTTGGGGTTGGATTCGTGCTCGTTAGAGGAGCGGTGCTCATCGAGAGCATGTAGAGCGTGTAAGGGAGGATGGCGAGGCTAAAGCTTTCTTTGGGGGGGTCAAGTCTCGTGCGATGCTGAACGAAGTTGCATTCTGGGATGGGTTCGTGAATTTCCTGGGTGGGAAATCGCATGTGAACCAGTGGATGTTGCGAGCAGATTAAGTAATGTAATAAAATAAATAAATAAATTAGTTTAAAAACTCTTAATTCAGTTAAGTCAGTTTCAAATTTATTGTTCAAATGCTTAAATTCAAATATTTTGTTATCCGAGGTCGAAGTCGCATGATCCGGAAGTATTATCTTGTAAGGATGTTGGCTACGACCAGGAACTTATTTGGAACAATTGGCCATTTCAAAAAACAAATCAGAGTGAGTAAATCTCACTCTTTTTGGATTGCAGGATTTAATTAAAAATAAATAAAATTAATTATTGGATGTTGATTGAATTTATAAATTTTTATCGGTTTGGATGTTATATATATAGTATATATATTAGTAGTTGGAAATATTTCCCGCCTATTGGAGCGAATAAGACCCTATGCACCCCGCATAATAGCGGATGACCCTACATTACTGTGATATCCCCCTCAAAGTGGGATCTGTATTTTATGTTATCTAACTATGTGAATGCAAGAAAACAGGTTGGAGGGATCCAACTGCATTCCTTAAATATATTTATTGTTTTTCATATGTAGTGATATATGATGAGATTGAATAATCTATTACGAACTGTGGTGTGATTTGATTGTTTAGATGATATAGTAGTACTGGCCTAAATTTTGGTATTTTAACTACCGTAAGTAATATTTTTGACTAAAAAAATGGAATATAAAAGATATTTTAGAAATGAAAATATTTATACTGAATTTTGGGATTTGTACTTATCTATTTCGGAAAATATTTTAAATAGAGATTTTAAAAATAATTTAAAGGATTTTTAACAATGGATTTTTAAGTAATATTGCTGGATTTATAGAAAGAAGTTGAAATTGATATTAAAAATAGATTTTAAAAATAATGGGATTTATTAAGGAATGGATTCGTAAAAATGAGATTTTATAAGTGAGATTATTTTTATAAACAAATAATACTCAGAAAGGGGTTTATAAATTTATAAGCAATGTTTATAAATAAGGGAAATTATATCAGTTGATAAATTAGAAATATAAATTCATGGTGTGAATTTAAATCGAGATATGGAAATAGGTTTTTGGAAAAATAGTGGATTCTATTTTTGAAATGTGAGAAGGGTTAGGAAATCGAAAAGAAATCGATGTGTTATGAATCAAGAGGGATTTATAAATCCAAATTGGTTATTGGGATTTTTAAGATATATTTTTATCGAGAAGTTAAGTTGTGTAAAAGGAATTTTATTTATTTATTCAAGCTATGTAATTCGAAGCTTCTTAGTAATAAAATACTTGGGAAAGTGGATTTTTCAAATATCAAATATTGATTGAAATAAGTTCTAATTTTTATAATAAGCTTTGTAGATCGATTGGTTTATTTAAAATGATTTGGAAATAGGTTATTGTTGTTTATTTAAAGTGTTTTGATATCTTAAATAATTACTTAAACATTGTTTTAAAAATAATTCATTATTTAAAAATAATTATTACATATATAGTTTTGAAATGATTGTAATTTATTTATAAAATCCATAGTTTTATTTTGAAAACATATAAAATAATAATATGTATGTATGCATAGTTTACTTATGGGGCATTTCACCAGAAGGACAAACTTTGCAGTCCAATTAGTTTCTAGGACACACATTCAAAGAAATTATTTTCAAGGCCAAAGTCAGTAGAATAATTACTTTCAAGGATAAAGTCACCAATCCAATTACTTTCAAGGACATAGTTTCATAGGTTTTTAGGCCCTAGAAACTAATTATTTTGTGTTTTGTCCTTGAAAGTAATTATTTCAGTTGTGTGTCCTAGAAACTAATTCAACTTGCTAAAGAGGCCCTTGTGGCTAATTTCCACTATATAATAATATGTCATAAAACATTTTTCAACTAATTGATGATAGCTTACTTATATTTCAGATATGATAATCAATAAGTCTAATTAGAAATTTAAGAAGAGAAAAGGTTGGAGGACTTTTCTCCCTCCTTTCCTCATTCATTCAATGTCATTAAAAATTGATATTTGAACAATTAAACCTTTATACACACGAAAGGTTAATTATGACAAGTTTTATGTGTTTTGAAATTTACAATTATCAGTTTGAAATCTAGTTTTGACTTAGGAAGGATTCAATAATTAGATTTATGTTTTTAAACAAAAGTCCTTTAAAATTTTGAATTGAAATTTTTATATACACATATACATAATTGCAAACTATATTTTAAATCCAAAATAACATATATGTAAAACTTACAACCTTGTATGTTTTGAAATTTAAAGTTGACAATTTGAAAGCTAGCTTTATTTTAGGAAGAGTCCAGACTTAGATTTATAATTTTATATGAAAGTCCTCTAATACATTCTGAGTTGAAATAATGTGTATAAAAATATGTTAATACAACCACATGTATTTTATATATTAAAAATTACATATATACATGTGACTTATATTCGATTTCATAAAATGCTTTCAAGTAGCTAATATATGTAGTTCACTTAGATTTGTATATGTAATATGTTACAACTTATTTAACTAATTAAAATTAGCTTTAAATATGAGATATTTTATTATTATTAAAATTTAATTTAAAAACGAAAGTAAATAATAGATTGGAAAATATAGAAATATATTAGTTCGTTGTATAGGATATGAAAACTAATCTATACAAACATAACGAAACATATAATCAAATGAGATATATGAGACATGGCATCCAAACTATACTAACATAATATGAAATATGATCAAAACGAAATTGGATGATAATCTGATGATGTAGCCTAAAATTCACACCATGAATGAAGAATTCTCCTCGGATCTCCAAGATCCACACCCACCTTTCAAGAGATGGATGAATTGCATGTATTTTATGTTATTTAATGTTTGCACTTGATTTGGAGTTGATAAAACTTTGGAAATCATTATTTTTATCATCCATGAAAGGTTAGGAGGAGAGAGGAAAAATTCAACAAAAATGAATGTCTACAAGAAATGAATTAGTGGATTCATTTTTATTGAAATAATGTAACATTTCTCATTCTTTTGAGTGAAACGTCCCTATTCAATTCCTTTAAAAAAATTCCACTCTCTCCACTCCTCTCTATTCACATGTTTGGTCGAAAGTATTTTCCATCAAATGACGCAAAATTTTCATAAATCCCTTTATGCATTTATCTTTCATTTAAACCCATTTAAGTTACACCGATAGCATATCGATGTGCGTAAATATAATTTTTATTATTGCATTTAAATAATTGCGAGCATCTCCAAAACATATAATAAAATAAATAATAATTAATATTTCTCAAAAAGTCTAATTAATTACAATGTTCAATAAATTAATCAAATCATGCAGTTTTTTTTAAGAATTCATCATTACGGTTATGCGACTGAAAGGTGTTGATTCCATCAGGTTAATATCGAACAATTCAAATATTAATGTTCACATGTTACCTTAGTTTGGTCTAATTATCACTTACACATCTTTTTAGATACAATCTAATTTTACTATTTAAAGCAGTATATGATAGTAGCGATTATTTACACCAATTCTCCTAAAAATATATAACTTTTGGACTTATGGAATTTGGTTTTGATCAAAACTCAAATATTGTCCACATTCAACACAGTTAGTCCAAAGGAAAAATTCATGGTTCAATGATCATTTATTATTAACTGTGCTACTCTGGCCAGAAACTGACTTTGAGTTGACTATAGTTGATCGTGATGCTAATCTCCTGTAACCAAGGAGACGAATTCTCTATTGAATAGTCTTACACTTCCAATACTTAAACACTAACCCAACTGTAGTCGCTCAATGGATCGACATGCCAATATTTAAATATAACTAAAGTGGAGTATCCACATTGAAGTTCCACAGTATTCTCAGGCGAGTATCCAGATTGAAGTTCCACAGTATTCTCTAGTCAAGGGAACTGTGTAACATCGTCACTTCGAGATCTCCTAGTTAACCAATAGGCTAGCATGTAACTTCTTTATGCCCCCAGCCACAATGAGTAATACACTCCCCAACATTTAGAGAGCATTACATACTCTATCTCAACGACGAATCGATATCCTTTCTCGAAATACCTTGACTAGGAATATTTAAAAAATATATATTATTTAATGTGATAAATTTCTCATGATTACAAAACATTGTAATTATAATCACATAACATATTATTTAAGGATTTTCTATTTAGTATACTTTAAATTAATTACTTAATTGACTATATCACAATATAATAAAATATATTATAGAAATCAAATACCTTTATTATGAACAAGATGAGTTATCGTGTTAGATATATGTAACAAATTACAAAATTACCACTAGAGCATACCCCTAACTCTATTAATCTCTCACTTACACTTGAGGTCAATTATGGAATCCTATTTCAAAATCCTATGGTTGGTTTTTCAAAAACTAATCAAGCCAATCCCTTAATAAACATGTATGCTATATTGCTTTAATTATCAATTATGTCAATTAACTCTCCCTGATGCCGATAAACTACTTTTATCATGTGGAACCCTTCGGAGTATGTTTTTTGACTTATAGTGAGCTTTGGTTTATTTTACGAACTGTATCACAACTATCATATAGTAACGTCATTGGATTCTTAGTGTTTAGAATCACCCCGAGCTCAGTTATAAGTTTGTGCATTTATTTATACTTCTTTTATCATAGCACAATTTAAGGAAACATACTTACCTTTCTTTAAATCAGCCCTACTTATTCTGTGGAACATTTCCAACTTAAAGTTCTTAACTTAGGATTGAACATGAATTTAGGATTGATATACTATACTTGATACATATGAAGTTCGAGTTCCTATGCTCCTTTATAAGGAATTCATTGTTTATACAAATAATTCTATAGTGTTTAAATACTCGAGGATATTCTAAACTATCATTTACTGAACTTAATTTGGATTGTTACTTATCATATGTGTCAAATACATAAGAAAAATGTGATACTGTAAATAATACAACATGAACGATAATTCTTATTGTCAATGCTTAAGAAACTAATCTTACATGCTCCATATTATACATTTTAATATGATGTCTGTATATACCATTTTAGGATAATCCCAACATCACTCTATACCAATTATGAAAGACATCAATTTCAAATCCAATATTGAGAATTAAAAAACAAAAATAAAACGATTTTAATATTAGTTCATTGTTAACAAACATAAGTTTATTGTTTACTTATAGTTTTGAAATATTTTAGTACATTTATTGTGCATTCTTATAGACACATGCTTCCTCCATATTTTGACTGAAATCCAACTGTTTGATTTTTGTATCAAAATATGTGCTCAACTCTGATACTTTTTGAACAATACTTTCGTATCTATTATTGGATCATACCCAATAACCCACAAACTCATAATTGCTTTCATTGGCTTCGAGACATTTTGGGTATTAAGCACAAATAGCATATTCTAAATCATTATGTAGAATTCCTATTTTGATGTACATACACTAAAACTCAAAATCATATAGAGCGATTAATGTGCGAGTATAATCCTGAATTAACTTAAGTACGTTGAGGAAAAATCTATTAGATAAATTGCAACAAGTGAAATTTATAATGTTAGACCATCAACATGGCTTACTATATTCCAACCATATCAGTCTTTTTCTCATAGATACTTTACGATCGATGGATCATATCCCTTCTAGTATAACTATTGTAAACATATTTTGATAAAGTACTTGGAATCCATTCCACATTTGTGAATCATATCTCTTTAATGTGTGAGAGTTCTTATTAGACATTCTAACTAGTTGTGTTTGTTTAGTTTTTTAACAATTTCATTTCATCTTTTGTAATCAGTCTTATGGATCTTATAAGAATCCATTCTGACACTGTTACCTAGTGGCTTGACCAGGTAGACAGAGACTTAATGGGGAAGCTTCCTTGTTGGCACAACTAGGTCATTCGGCATCTATCATTGTTCGGCACTGAGGGCCGTTCGACACAACATGGTCGTTCGGCATCCCACAATGTTCGTCATCCAGACCCTGTTCGGCATTGAGGGTCATTCAGCCCAACTTGGTCGTTTGGCATCCGACACTTTTCGGCATCCAGACCTTGTTCGGCATTGAGGGTCGTTCGGCATAGCATGGTCGTTCGGCATCCCACACCGTTCGGCATCCAGACCTTGTTCGGCATTGAGGGTCGTCCGGCACGAAGCACGTTCGGCATTCAATCTCGTCCGACATGAAGCTTGTTCAGCATTCGTATGTCATTCGGCATTAGCATGTCATTCGGCATACGATGCCACATTCGGCATTCCAGCCTCATTCGGCATCTCCCCTTGACCGGCATCGGTTCTCGTTCGGCTTGCACTCTTCACTCAACACATCACCTCGTTCGGCATAAAGGAAGCGTTCGGCATTTGCAAATCGGCATTGGTTGTTCTGCACGTAGAATTCACACACTTTGGGCCGAGATATCTAGCTACTAGGCCCATCAAGGAAGTCCAACCCACTTTCATCTATAAATAGAGAGGCAGGGGCACAGTGAAAGGGACCTTTTTTTGAGAACACCGGGGAGACTCTGCCGCATTCAAGACTCATTCAAGACTTATCGTCTTTGCTTAACAATTGTAATCAAATAGTTGGTGTACGGATTGTATCTGTAACCAGTTGATAAGTAAAGCAATAAAGATTAACCTCAAAGTGGACGTAGGCAATTACGCCAAACCATTATAAATCTGGTGTTCTTATTTTCTGCATTTAGTTTAGCATTCTGTTCACTGTTTACATTTACTTTCTTCATTAATCTCTCTACATAATCTTTCTTAAGGGTGTTAGTGATTAATTCTGGTGCTAACAATTTGGTGCTTTCACTGAGAATCGAATTCTCAGGACGATAGGATCTACTTTGTAGCTACTGGATTGAAAAATCCCTCGAAGGAGATCCGACTTATTCATATGACGCCCGTTGAATCTATTCAGAGTTTCAACCGAAAACTCAACTATAGGAAGACCACGCACCCGATCAGCCTCTCACAATGTGGACGTCCACGAGACTACTAGTGTGCAACAAGTTAGACCTAGCAACCAACAAGCGATTCAAGGCGTAGGGCCCTCCACCCAAAATCAAATGGAAGTCATTTCCTAAACAGAGTTCAACGACTTGATAAGAGAACTCAGGGAAAGTAGAAGGCAACTTGCTGAGCAAATTCAAGCCAACACTAATCTCATGACTCAGCTTGTCCAACAGCAGCATCACAATGCTGGAGGTAGCCCTGCTCCTTATTCTTCATCCGATAGCTCGACCTCTGCTGATGAACCTCCTAGGCGTAGACGCCGTAAGACTAAAGCTGCACAGGCAGGTGTCACTGATCGATCCGCTAGTGATCAGGCACGTGAGGAGACCGAATGCCCGGCTTACCAAGACCCAAATCAAGCTGGCCTTCAGGATGCACGTTTGGCCGACCGCCAGCAGGCGGGACATCAACCCGCACGGTCTCGTGGAACGGAACCCAACCTCCCATCCTCCATACAAACTCTAAACTTATCATCCATAGTCAGGCAGTTAATGAGAGAGAACCAAGGCTTGACCAACAAAGATTGGGGAGCGTCCAGGAGTCATACTCCCTTCACAGATACTATTCTACAGGCTGAGTATCCTAAAAAATTCAGTATGCCGACTATACCAGCCTACGAAGGAAAGACTGACCCTAGGCAACACGTGATGAGGTACGAATGGATGATGGGTTCTGCAAGGGCGAATGACGTGACTAAGTGTAGGTGATTCCCAATCACTTTGTCCGGAATTGCCACCATGTGGTTTACTCGACTACCTCCGCGGTCTATATCCAGCTTCGACGAGTTGGGGATGAAATTTGTTGAACAATTTAGGATACATGCTACTCATCCAAAGGACGTGATGTCCTTATCAAGCGTGATCCAGGCTCTGAGAGAGTCTTTCAAAGCATACTTGCAGAGGTTTCATATTGCCGCCACTAAAGTTAGCATCCCTAACGACCAGCAATCTTGATGGCGGTAATGCGAGGTGTAGATCCAGACTCGGAGTTTGGAGATTGGTTGGCAGGAAAGCCCCCAACTATGTTGGAGCGATTATATTCCAAAGCTCACCAGTTTATAAGGAGGGAGGAAGCTCGATGGACGAGATGAGATAAGGCACCAGGGCCTGTTCAGGACACAGTGAAAAGTAACATCGCCGTGAAGCAATCCGACGACAGTTCGGGAAAAGTTCAAGTCAACGTTCAGAACAAGCCTGGGCAATCTAAAGGATCCGGAGGTTGAAATCCCGGAAAGAAAAAAGAGACAAGGAAATGGAAGTCAAGGATTCCGACCTACAATGAATACACCCCCCTGAATACGTCTCTTGAAAATATTTACCTATCTACCTGTAACACCTTCCAATACAGAAAGACGCGCCCAAAGGAGTCCACTGAGGAACAAAAACGGACGGGGAAGTACTGTCGCTTCCATGAGACCCACGGGCACAATACTGAGGAGTGTAGACACCTCCATGACGCCATAGAAAGGTTAATCAGGCAGAAAAAGCTGCAGGACTTTGTTAAGAACCCACCAGAGGGTAGGCAAGGAACGTCAGCCTTCGGACGTGGGTCGGCTCCACGCCACCTAGAGGAACCTTCCCGAACAGTAGATAGGTTGATCGTAAACACTACTGTCGGAGGACCTCACCCTGTAGACAAGAATTGGCAGGAGATGAAACAATATGCTACCTCCTTGAGGCATGCAAATTATGAATGTTGTTCGAATGTGGAAAATGGAACCCCTGTAAAACAATAACGCATGATGACAGACGATATTGTATTTAGGAGTTGAGATGCAGACAAGGTGGAGGTTCCTACTATCGACCTGATGGTCATATCTGCAATGATCGGGCCAGCTTACTTCAAAAGGATTTTGATCGATCGTGGAAGCTCTGTCAACATCATCTTCAAGAAGGCTTATGACCAAATGAAGATAGAGACAAAAGATTCAAGACCATGCAAAGCTTGTATCCATGGCTTTAATGGTGCCACAACCGACGCGATGGGGTATATTGAGTTACCAGTTGACCTGGGAGAAGGTGAGCGTAGGAGAGTGCGAGTCCTACCGTTCATAGCAATGGATGTTGACTCTGCATACAATGTATTTCTGGGTCGTCCGGCCCTGGCGGAGTTTAGGGCCGCTTTGGCCCCATGGTGTTTGACATTAAAATTTCCAACAGACAAAGGAGTCGGCGTTGTACATGGCGATCAGGCGACCGATCGCGCATGTTATATGGTAGAGCTGGGAGAAGCTCAGTGGAGAGAAAAGGGGAAGGTTGCGGACAGCTCCGTCCGCATCCTAAATACTAAAGATTGACAAGTAGTGCCCGAGCTCTGGCTCGGGCAACATTCTCGGATCCTTAGAGACATTGATCTGAGAGATGATGATGGGGAACCCAGCGAAACGAATGCAGCACCGGCTGAGCTGATGATCGACATTCCAGTCAGCCGGGATGACCCGTCATGAGTTCTTAAGATTGGATCACAACTCGACCCATCAGTGGCCGAGGATCTTACTGATTTCCTCCGAGCGAATCTACAGGTTTTCGCTTGGACACATTCTGATATGTGCAGGATTTCTCCCACTATTGCGATTCATATGTTGAACATAGACCCAAAATACGTTCCTATGAAACAGAAAAGGAGAGGCATGGACCTGGAGAGGTCCGTTGCTCTCAAAGAGGAGATGGACAAACTCAAAGCCAATGAGTTCTTCTGCAACGCCCTCTACACCGAATGGGTATCTAACCCTGTGCTGGTAAGAAAAGCGAATGGGAATTGGGGAACTTGTGTTGATTACTCTGATCTGAATAAAGCATGCCCGAAGGATAGTTTCCTTTTACCTAGAATCGACTAGCTCGTCGACTCTACCACCGGACACGAATTATTGTCATTTATGGATGCGTATTTGGGATACAATCAGATCCCGATGCACATTCAGACCAAGAACACGCCAGTTTTGTGGGGCTATATTGCTACGTAGTAATACCTTTTGGATTGAAAAACGTGGGAGCAACCTATCAGCATCTGGTGAATCGAATGTTTAAAGACCAGATTGGCAGAACGATGGAAGTCTATGTGGATGACATGCTCGTGAAGTCACGGCAGTTAAACGACCACATTCGAGACTTAGCAGAGATGTTTGATATACTCAGGCATTACGGGATGAAGATCGACCCTTTAAAGTGTTCTTTTGGCGTTGCATCAGGGAAGTTCTTGGGTTTCATTGTGAACGCACATGGATTTGAAGCTAACCCAGAAAAGATTCAGGCTATTCGGGACATACAAGTGCCCAGAACTATAAAGAAAGTACAAAGCTTGAATGAAAAGGTGGCCGCGCTGAGTCGATTCATATCCAAAGCCACGGATAAGTGCATTCCTTTCTTTGATGTGATAAAGAAAGGAAAGAGGAATTTCGAGTGGACATCTGACTGCGAGGAAGCATTCCAAGCTCTGGTTAGACATCTAGAAAGTCCCCCGGTGTTATCAAATCCAGTTGACCATGAAATGATGTATGCATACCTGGTAGTATCCCAACATGCTATCAGTACGGCTTTGGTTCGCGAGGAAGACTAAGTTCAAAAGCCAGTATATTATGTTAGTAAACATTTGAGAAGCTAGCTTATTACTTGGTGAGTGCATCACGCAAGCTTCACCCATACTTCCAGACACACTCGATCAGTATTTACACCGATCAACCCTTGGGACAGGTACTCCAACGACCAGAAACTTCTGGAAGGATGTTAAAATGGAATGTCGAGTTGAGTCAGTTTGATATTACCGACCTACCACAAAGGACCGTACAGGGGCAAGCGCTAGCAGATTTCATTGCTGAATTCACCATGACAGATGAGTCAAATGGCCACAATGTCATACCTCTCATTCGATGGAAGATGTACACCGATGGGGCATCTAACGACCATTGTTTGGGGGCTGGCATAGTTCTTATGACTCCTGAGAACCGATCAGTTTGCTACGCTTTGAAGCTTGAATTCACAACAACAAATAACGAAGCCGAGTATGATGCATTGATTGCCGGCTTAAGATTTATCAAAGAGCTGGGAGTAAGATCGGTTGAAATCATTTGCGACTCGCAACTGGTGGTGCACCAAGTGCGGTGAGACTATCAGGCAAAGGGGCAGAGACTTGCCTCGTATTTGGTCCAGGTTCAAGAGCTGCTAGCGAATCTCGAGTATTATGATATTTCACATGTCCTGCATGAGCAAAACAGAGCAGCCGATTCATTGGCAAAATTTACAAGCATTGGCGATGCACAGCAGATGGGAATGTTTCCAGTTGAAACCTTGCATGTTTCAAGCATAAACATGATGGAGGTAGATTTCATGTTAGAAACAGAAATCGAGAAGGAATCGTGGATGACCCCATTCAAGCGGTACTTATTGCACGGGGTCATGCCCGAAAGAAGGAGCGAAAGACGACAAGTCTAAGGCTTCGCGTTATGTAATGCAAGATGGGGAAATGTATCGGAGGGGATTGTCAACCCCCTTACTCCGGTGCATTGCCCATGATGAGATAAAACGAGTCCTGAAGGAAGTCCATGAAGGTGAATGTGGTGACCATACCAGAGAGCAGACGTTAGCGAAGAAAATCCTTCGCTATAGATACTATTGGCCGACTGTAAATCAAGATGTCGTAGACTATGTGAGAAAATGTGACAAATGTCAGAAATATGCAAAAATCCGAAGAACTCCGCCGACGGAAATCACACAAATGGTTAGTCCCTGGCCATTTGCAAGGTGGGGGATCGATATTGTCAATTCCTTACCCCTATCCAAAGGTGGTGCAAAATACGCGATAGTTGCGGTCGATTACTTTACCAAGTGGGTAGAAGTAGAGCCTTTGGCCACTATCACCACCAAAAAGGTCATTAATTTCAATGTACAAATATTATATGCCATTTTGTCCTTCCACAAACCATCATTACAGACAACGGAACTCAATTCGAAAGCAAAGATTTCAAGGAATTTTGCCAAAAATATGGTATTGAGAAGAAGTTTGCAGCAGTTGCTCACCCGAAAGCCAACGGACAAGTGGAAGCCGTAAAAAAGATAATCAAATTCATATTGAAAAACGTTTGGAAAAGGCTAGAGGCAAGTGGGTGGATGAGCTTCCAATAGCGCTTTAGGCTTATAGAACCACCCACAAGTCCGCGACTGGCCACACTCCATTCACATTGGCATATGGCATGGAAGCTGTCATACCCGTAGAACTTGAAGTTCCATCACATCGGGTAACTTATTACGACCATGAGTCAAATCAAGATCTTTTGCTGGGATCATTGGACTTCATTGATGACAAGCGTGAAGAAGCTAATTTAAGAGCGACTGCATACAGGCACCGAGTCGCTCGATATTTTAATGAAAAATTCAGACCGAGAATCTTTGGTGTGGATGATCTCGTTTTGAAACGATTTTTCCCGGTTCCATCACATATGAGCTCCGCATGAGAAGGTCCATACGTTATTGAACGGAAGCTTGGAGAAGGAACTTTCAAGCTAGCGACCGTTGATGATGCAACACTCCCCCGAGCATGGAATAGCGAGCATTTGCGGCGTTATTACACTTAGTTCATTTCTTTCATATTTTAGTTGCATTTATTTCCAGCAAGTTTTTATTCCTAGTTTACGGCATGTAATAAGACAATTTAGCTTGTTTGCATTAATAAAGGCTTGAAGCCATTTTCTCCATGAATTGTCGATGTTTTTGTGTATGATAACGCTGTGATGAATAACTAAGAGATACATTATTCTGTCTGACGTACGAACGCGCACGAGCACTTTAATCTCCAAGTCCTCGGAATGCGGACTGGAGTACTCTGAGTCCCCGGAGTGAGGACCAGAGTATAAACAACTTTAAATCTCCAAGTCTCGGAGTGCGGACTGGAGTACTCCGAGTCCCCGGAGTGCGGATCAAAGTATAAACGACTCAGAATCTCCAAGTCCTCGTAATGCAGACTGGAGTACTCTGAGTCCCCGGAGTGCGGACCATAGTATAAAAGATTCAACATTCCAAGTCCCCGGAGTGCGGACTGGAATACTCTGAGTCCTCGAAGTGCGGACCAGAGTATAAACGACTTAAAATCTCCAAGTCCCCGGAGTGCGGACTGGAGTACTCTGAGTCCCCAGAGTGCGGACCAGAGTATAAACGAGTCAAAATCTCCAAGTCCCCAAAGTGCGGACTGGAGTACTCTGAGTCCCCGTAGTGCGGACCAGAGTATAAACGACTCAAAATCTCTAAGTCCCTGGAGTGTGAACTGGAGTACTCTGAGTCCCCAGAGTGCGGACCAGAGTATAAACGACTTAAAATCTCTAAGTCCCAGGAGTGCGGACTGGACTACTCTGAGTCCTCGAAGTGCGGACTGGACTACTCTGAGTCCCCGGAGTGCAGACCAGAGTATAAACGATTCAAAATCTCAAAGTTCCCGGAGTGCAGACTGGAGTACTCTGAGTCCTTGGAGTGCGGACCAGAGTATAAATAACTTAAAATCTCTAAGTCCCCAGAGTGCGGACTGGAGTGCTCTGAGTCCCCGGAGTGCGGACCAAAGTATAAACGACCTAAAATCTCCAAGTCCCCGGAGTGCAGACTGGAGTACTCTGAGTCCCCGGAGTGCGGACCAGAGTATAAACGACCTAAAATCTCCAAGTCCCCGAAGTGCGGATTGGAGTACACTGAGTCCCCAGAGTGCGGATCGGAGTATAAACGACTCAAAATCTCCAAGTCTCCGGAGTGCGGACTAGAGTACTCTAAGTCCCCAGAGTGTGGACTGGAGTGTGAACGACTTAAATCTCCAAGTTTCCTGAATGTGGACTGAAATACTCTAAGCCTCCAAAGTGTGGACTAGAGAATAAACGATTTAAATATCCAAGTCCCCTGAGGGCGGACTGGATACAAATGACTTGAAGTCATCGAGCCCTTGGCGTGCGGACTGGAAAATATTCTATGTACCCAGAGCATGGAATAAAGAATGTGCAATGCCAATAAATTATCAACTTATTTGAAGATGAATCGAGAAGTTTATGTAACCCGCAATAGCTTGGGTTTTGACCACGATTATACAAAAAACCAAACAGCAGAAGTCTTTTAAAAGGAAAAGGAACTAAGTTTTATTCATCAAAAATAAGTTTCTGCTACAACTCCTCCAAAATTCGGTGTCAAAAGTTTATTTACATGGGATAAGAAAATAAATAAAAATCATTACATAATCTAAACTAACTCTCATTGAACGAGAGTGACGACTACTTCTTCGACTTCTTTGACTTTCTTCCAAACGACTCCTCTCCTGTGCATTTGCCCTTGATAATTTTATTTGATGGAGAGGTGACAACTGAAGAATTACGGGGAACTTTCATGGGCTTGGACCCGCCAGGAAGGATGACCTTCAACGGCTTATTCAGAGGGTCATCTAGGTCCACAGCTTGAGGCTCGACTTTGCTCTCGACCGTCTTTTTCTTCTCCTTCTCAAGCTGCTCTTTCATGCTCAGTTTAGATGTGTGTTCAGAGGCGCCTGTAATTTCAATTTCATAACTCCCATCGATGGGAGAGGAAGTCTCGAATTATCCTCATCAAGCGCTCCAATCACCTGAGCATCTGGATCGGGAGCCTCCCCTGCGTGAGTAGCCTCACTTGACTTTTCCTTCACCTCCTTGGCGACATCACTCCTCGGAGTGGGCTCGGGATCAGAACGGCCTGCACAAAATCATGAAAAACAAGCATTAGAATATGATAGCTCCTAGTGAAAAACGATGACTTTTGGAATGTTAAAGTGAAGAGTTATCTACCAGGTTTCGGCTGGCTCTCAGCCGTCCGAGGGGTCTCACACTTTGGAATAGGAGACAAAATGTGAACGCTGAGACCGGGGTCCTCCGGGTCATAACCGATGTGCTGCTCAAAGGGATCAAGTATCGGCCGATCGGCCGGCTGAGTGGGCGCATGAGCTTGAGACTCGATCCCGGATGGACCGGCAATAACCTCTTCCCCTTTCGTTAAAGGGGAGCCTTTGCAGTAAAGAGCTTTTGCTGTAGACAGGTTCGAAGGCTCGTTTCCCTTAAGAATTTTATCAAAGCTCCTTCATCAACTTCCTCGGTACCAAATTCGACCTTCCTGATTTCTATTAAGATCTCCCACACCTCAACTAAAGATTCGAGGTAGCCCTCACCCAGAAAAGTTAAGTCTCGATGCATGAGGACGCGAGCATTGAATTCTGCAATTAGTGGGTCGAACATGCTTTTGACCTCCTTCCTACCTGCTTCTTTAGCCGCCTCAAGGGGGAGTCGACCTCCGTAGACGCTATTTTCTTGCCCTCTTCACGGGCTTCATTCTTTAGCATCTCAACCATAGAAAGTTCATCCTCAAGCTTCGCCTTCAGAAGTCGTGTGGCAACGATCTCGTCGCAATATCGTTGCGACTCTTCTTGGGCAGTGGTCTTCTCCTCCTTTTCTTTGCGGAGTTGCTCCTCCAGCTCCTTAACTCAGTGGGCATAGGCGTCCCTCTCCTTCTGCACTGATTCTTTCTCCAAAGCTAAGGCCCCATAGCATTGGACCGCCTCGTCGATTTCTTTTTTATGGGTTGACTCCAGACGAGTAATGGCCTCGGCGGTATCTTTAGCGCTCTGCTGGACGGCTTAAAGCTGAGACTTATAAGAAGCAAGCCCTTCGTCCTGAGCTTTAATGATATCTTTATCGTGAATAGCCTCAAGCTTCAGGCGATCTATCTCATGCTGATGCTCTATGGAAACTTCTGAAACTTTCTTGACTAAGTGCACGAACGCATCATGCTGTGCATAGACATCATTGGTACAAGCGATGGCACTTTGCTTGACTTGTCCTGGAATATGGTGGACCGTCGGAAGAAACTTTAAGCCATCAAAGCATATCTTCGAAAATGAGGCTTTAAGTTCAGCAAGTCGTTCAGCAACCGTTGGATCGGTTATGGGAGTAAAAGGAGTATGCTTGGAGACCGCAGGAATTTTGTTGGGATCTCGAGATTGCCTGGTACTTGATGAACAAGAGTGTTGATCCCGATGTGCCTCATGCTGAGACCCCTTATGTCCAGACTTATCTTTGTTGTGCTCTAGTTGAGAAGGAGGACCACGAAGATATGGGTGCTGGTTATAAGTTTTCCTTCTGTGTGATGACTCTCAGCGATGGTAGTCTCGATCGCCGGATTCATCTCTATCCCGACGCTTACCGGAACCTGAATCCCGGCCAGATTGGTAGAAAATCAATGACTCGCGAAGGCGGTCAAGTCCATGCGTGTGCCCCATGTCACCTACACAAAGTTTAAATAACGGTGAGTTAGCAAAGAATAGAGTGACAACGGAAATTTAAGTGCAAGGTGAAGTGCATATGCTTATGTGTGTCCTAGTGTTTCCCTTCGACGGACCAGTTTCTTTACTAATAGGAGTTTTTCTTCCTGGTTTTGGGCTTGAACGCTTGCATCGCCTCTCGCGGGCGAATGAAGCTTAAGGGCCTCTGGATCGTCGAAGTCGTAGTTGAGTAGATCATCAGGTATGGAAAGGTTTGACAGGCCTTTTAAAGAACTTTTCTAAATGCTGTGAGGAAGCTTCTTTCTCCACTAGAACAAGAGTAACTTTAGTAGTTCCACCGACTGTTTTCTTCCTCGGCATGTATGTTAGTTTCTTCTTCCCCTTCGAAGGGGAAGGCGATGTCTCGATGTCGTGAACTTCGACTAACGTTCTCATCTTGTGCCTTAGGAATTTCAATTTCCTTAGTTTCCCCCTCTTCTAGTGTGTCAGGGGGGTTACGTGCTGAAGACTCAGCTTGTTTTTTCCCTTTTCTAGGAGCAGGCCTGAGTATGGTAACGCCCTGAGGGAGGCTTATCCGGCGACCTTCTCCCAACATCCCGAGCTTTGTAAGCGATTCATTTGAAATGAGAGTTCTGATGTCCCGGTCTTCGGCGGGAATGGCTCGAATAGCTTCGACGACTTTAGAATATCCGGGGCCCTCGGGACGCGGATTAATACCTGAAAAGATGGAAGAGAGTTAGAAAAGGTACAGCTTCGACCAAACATGAGTATCGATCCAGGAAAAAGACTTACTTTCTTCCACCCATCTCCTCGCAAAACCGAGAGGACAGCGCACATAAACCATTCATGTTTATACATGGCAAACTTGCTCCATGCCACAGTTAAGATTTGACATTTGCTGTGCGGCTCGAGAAACACGAAAGATGGGCTATCCTTCTGTCTCTTGATGCAATATATGTATCGGATATCACCCAGAGTCGGAAGCCTGGAGAGGACACTCATGAAAAGGGTGCAGGTGTCGTAGATGAATGCATGGCTGTTCGGATGCAGTTGCGATGGGGCAACGCCGATATACTGCAACACATCTCTAAGAAATGAGTTGAACGGTGGCACGCTGCCAACCCAGCACATGAATTTGTTGCAACTGTGTATCCGACTGGGGACAAGTGTGGACGATCATGCCCCGATGGAACTAATACATCGTCAAAGGGGATTCCATGGACAGAGCAAATCCGACAGAGCGTACTTTCATTAATCTTTGAAGCCTGAGAATCGATTAGGTCATCTAGAAAAATCGCTGCCTCCAAAGTGTCAGGAGCCAAGTCGACAGACGTAGTCGCAGGGTTCGGAGAGTCTTGAGCGGGGCTAGTTGACGGATGAGAAGTATCTGCAACTTCTTGTCGAGAGGATGGCCCAGGTCTATCTGAGACCATAGCTGAGCTAGATTTTTTAGACATCTCTAATGAAGATTGAATCTAATAGAGCACCTGTTTGAACTATACTTGAAAAATAATCGATGTTAGACTTAACAACATAAATTTCCCCCTCCGTGTGGTGTGTGAACTAGTGCGATCATTCAAATACAAGTTCTGAGAAATTAAAAGTCACAGAGTTGATGATATAAACTTGAGCATTGAATTGTCATCTTCGAAGACCGTCATCGCTGACCGTCTCCGAAAGCCTGTCTTATAATGTTTTCAATTTTGGACTCGGACATTGGCACTATATGTTGAAGGCTATTAATTGTTTTTATCGATTTAAATTCAGACTTATGATTGTTGAAACTGGGGAGTTTTAAGTCCGGATTAGTTTGATATGCTGGTTTGCTTAAGTCCTTATCTTTGTTTTTTGTCATATGATTAGGCATTGGAAATAAGTGAATTCGACGAGGGTTATGTTCAAGTTGGAATGATTTCGACTGTTGTTGTCTATTCATCGAAGGTCAAGGTCGAGTGACACTTGAAACACATGGCCTAAAAACCGCTCGGCCTAAATGTCATTCGGCCCAAATGCCGCTCGGCCTAAATGACGTTCGGCCTAAATGTTGCTCGGCCTCAATCCAGTTCGGCCTAAATGCCATCCAGCCGAAGTCCATTGCTCGACATTCTCTGGATCAAACGTATGAGCCAGATACACCGAGTCACTTACTTCCTACCTCCCTGACGTCACTCACGCGTAGAGTCTATCGAGCCACTCGTCTCGTGGTTGACCATTCTCCACTCAAGATACAAGTGCCAAACGGCTGCGCTCGGTTCTTCTTCGCCCCTTGATTACCGAACGACCTCGAACGACGGTCCTGTTCCACTTCAATATCCTAACTTTAATGCTCGGTAAACCAACAGGAGCCTACGACCTGGAAATGGTCGGTGTCCATTTCCCATCTCCTATCCATTCCACCCACCTTGAAATCGACTAAAATCGTACTAAGTTCCAGCCTTAGGACACGTCCAAACCTTGATTCGTCTCCTTCATCCACACGCCTCCTACTTTCTATAATCTATGGAGAATTCACGAATTCGAACTTTGTGCTATACTTCCTAATTTGAAAAAACGTTCGAACGAAAGATTCTTACCAAAGAGAATGATGGGTGCTTGGGGGTCTGTGGGATTAAGATTGAAAGTCATTCAGACTCAATTTGAGAAGGAACTGTAGGTAGGACTTGATGGATTCAGGATAGGAAGGGAAGATTGGAAAGTGAACGAGTTTTGAGGGTGGTAAGTTACGAGTTCTTGTAGGGTCGAGGTAAAAGTAAAAAAGAAAAAAGAGAGAAGTGAAGTACCAACCTTTATAGCGGGAAGAAAGGAAGTCAAAGGGACAATGACCGGTTGAGCCGGTCAAAGCACATCCCTTTTTCGGTATCATCAATGTCGTTCGGCATTCGTTTGTTGTTCAGCTTTAGCATGTCGTTCGGCATGCACTACCTCGAGCGGCATTCAGGAGAAGACACTTTCGAGAGAACAACACCAGTGCTTGAAGCATAACACAGAGGACTCATGATTCAAAGCGTATCATGTTCATCCACATGATACACTTTGGGGGGCAAGTGTTACCCAATGGCTTAACCAGGTAGACAGAGACTTGATGGGGAAGCTGCCTTGCTTGGCATAACTAGGCCGTTTGGCATCTATCATTGTTCGGCATTGAGGGCCGTTCGGCACAGCATGGTCATTCGGCATCCCACAGCGTTCGGCATCCAGACCTTGTTCGGAATTGAGGGTCGTTCGACGGAGCATGGTCATTCGGCATCCCACATCATTCGGCCTCCAGACCTTGTTCGGCATTGAGGGCCATTTGGCACAACATGGTCGTTTGGCATCCCACACCGTTTGGCATCCAGACCTTGTTCGGCATTGAGGGCCGTCCGGCATGAAGCATGTTCAGCATTCAATTTCGTCCGGCATGAAGCTCGTTCGGCATTCGTATGTCATTCGACACTAGCATGTCGTTCGGCATACAATGCCCCATTCGGCATTCCAGCCTCATTTAGCATCTCCTCTTGATCGGCATCGATTCTGTTCGGCTTGCACTCTTCACTCAACACATCACCTCGTTCGGCATAAAGGAAGCGTTTGGCATTTGCCGATCGGCATTAGTTGTTCGGCACGCATAAGTCACACACTTTGGGCCGAGATATCTAGCTACTAGGCCCATCAGGGAAGTCCAACCCACTTTCGTCTATAAATAGAGAGGCAGGGGCACAGTGAAAGGGAACTTTTTTCGAGATCACCGGGAAGACTCTGCCACATTCAAGACTCATTCAAGACTTATCGTCTTTGCTTAACAATTGTAATCAAATAGTTGGTGTACGGATTGTATCTGTAAACAGTTGATAAGTAAAGCAATAAAGATTAACCTCAAAGTGGACGTAGGCAATTACGCCGAACCATTATAAATCTGGTGTTCTTATTTTCTGCATTTAGTTTAGCATTCTGTTCACTGTTTACATTTACTTTCTTCATTAATCTCTCTACATAATCTTTCTTAAGGGTGTTAGTGATTAATTCTGGTGCTAACAATTTGGTGCTTTCACTGATAATCGAATTCTCAGGACGATAGGATCTACTTTGTAGCTACTGGATTGAAAAATCCCTCGAAGGAGATTCGACTTATTCATATGACGCCCGTTGAATCTATTCAGAGTTTCAACCGAAAACTCAACTATAGGAAGACCACGCACCCGATCAGCCTCTCACAATGCGGACGTCCACGAGACTACTAGTGTGCAACAAGTTAGACCTAGCAACCAACAAGCGATTCAAGGCGCAGGGCCCTCCACCCAAAATCAAATGGAAGTCATTTCCTAAACAGAGTTCAACGAATTGATAAGAGAACTCAGGGAAAGTAGAAGGCAACTTGCTGAGCAAATTCAAGCCAACACTAATCTCATGACTCGGCTTGCCCAACAGCAGCATCACAATGCTGGAGGTAGCCCTGCTCCTTATTCTTCATCCGATAGCTCGACCTCTGCTGATGAACCTCCTAGGCGTAGACGCCGTAAGACTAAAGCTGCACAGGCATTCTGTAACCAGTTGATAAGTAAAGCAATAAAGATTAACATCAAAGTGGACATATGCAATTACGCCGAACCACTATAAATCTGGTGTTCTTATTTTCTGCATTTAGTTTAGCATTCTGTCCACCGTTTACATTTACTTTCTTTATTAATCTCTCTACATAATCTTTCTTAAGGGTGTTAGCGACCAATTCTGGTGCTAACAG
The DNA here is from genome assembly GCA_030765085.1 of Allium cepa. Taxonomy (NCBI): domain Eukaryota; kingdom Viridiplantae; phylum Streptophyta; class Magnoliopsida; order Asparagales; family Amaryllidaceae; genus Allium; species Allium cepa. The sequence goes on from CM060940.1 coordinate 555,464,176, forward strand.
ATACCAATAATTTATACAAGAAATTTCTTCGTTGTGAAGTTGGTGTTTCTTGAAACAACAGTTGTCTCTCAATGCGACAGAATAGATATTCATAAACATTTTATAAATTACCTATACAAAAATGATTTTAGTTTTAAGTTTACGAAAATTATATTCATAAGATAAATTTATCAATCAATATAGATCGGTGTCAAACTCATTTGGAGTGGTCCATGAAAGATCCTTCACGGATAAGTATTACGCGTAGTCCGTCGATTCACAAAACTTCTCAACTCATTGACCTAGGATGTAGGGGTTATTTCATCAATTCTTAAATGGTATGATTTTGTAGACTTTGTTTTAGATGAAAGTAAATAAAAATTTACTTACTCTTAAGTACTCGCCCATATAGAAAGAGGTTAACTCAATTTCACTCATCATCAATCATACTTTTTGCAACAAAATTCGATTAACATTTATCAATACATCATTATGTATTATAGGGAGGAGTGAATTTTGATGTTGAATCTTATTCATTTTAGGTACATTCGAAACTCATTTTTAAAACAATCGCATATTCGATCAAATCGAATCGTCTAATTTTCTATTGCAGATCGTGTTATTTACTTCTGTTTTATGTTCCATGAACTTATCATAGACATACTACACGTGTATCAAATACATGTTCATGTCTATAATAATTTATCCATGAATTTAACGAAGTATATAGAACCATTCTAAAATCATTAAACCTATGATTGCATACATCTATATGTATCAATCCCAAGATCCATGTGTGCGGATGACCCTTTTTATTGCAATATCCCGCCTCGAAGCGGGGTTATTATTATTTTATGTTACATGACATCTATGGTTGCAGGGAGACATGTTGGAGGGATCTAACTGGATTCCTCAAAAAGTTGTTTTTAATCTCATATATAGTGATATATGACGTGTGTGGATAATCTGCTATAGATTATGTTATGATTTGATTTATTGGATGCCACAGTAGCATTGACCTTAATTTTGGTATTTTAAATTTCATAAATATATTCTTTGAATTTGAAGGAATTAAAAGGATATTTAGGATATAAAAATATTTATATCGAAATTTGGATTATTTTAAAGGAAATTGATTTGGATAAAACAATGATTTGATTTTGGGTTTGTACTCAACTATTCATAAAAAAATTTAATTAGAGATTTAAAAATAACTTATATAAGGGATTTCTATTAATGGAATTTTAAAGGATATTTTTGAAAATATGGTTAAGAAGTTGAAATCAATGTTTAAAATATATTTGAAAAATAAACGGGATTTATAAAGTGATAGATATAAAAATGAAGTTTATAAATGAATGTTTTATAAACAAGTGAAACCGAATGAGTTCATAGATTTATAAATGATGTTTATAAATAACGTGAAATGATTATCATTTGATAAGTTGGAAATATAAATTCACCGCGTGAATTTAAAGTGAGATTCGGTTTAGGGAAAGATAGTGGGTTCTATTTTGGAAATAGTTGTGAAATTAGATATGGAAATTAATTTGGGGATAAATCAAGAGAGATTTACAAATATAAGAATGGTTATGTTGAATTTTAAAAATAAATTTTTATTGAAAATCTAAGTTTTTTTTTAAAAAGAGAATTTATTTATAAACTATGTGGGTTAAAACTGTTTTAGTATTGAAATATTTCGAAAAGTGGACTATTCAACTATTTAATATTTATTGAAATGAATTCAAATTTTTATAATAAGCTTTTAAACCGATTAGTTTTATATAAAAATGAATTGGGAATGAGTTATCGATATTTATTTAAAGTGTTTTGATATTTTAGATAATTACTTAAATGTGTTTTTAAAAATAAATTTTTATTCTTTAAGAATACTTATCATATATACAGAGTTTTGAATTGATTGGATTTATTTATAAATCCTCTCAAAAATTGTAAACGGGGTTTATTTAATGGATATGATTTTGATAAGAGGAATCTTATAAGGAATTTTGGAAGAAAATGGAATTTCCAAAATGTTGGAAGATGGAAACTTCAGAAATGAGTCTGAATTCATAAAAGAAGTTATAAATTGTTGGCTGGGTTTATAAAAGAGTATAATCGATTTTGGAAATTGTAAAAAGGAATTTATAAAAAAAAATAGAAATTTATGAGACGGGTCATGAAATAAAGTTTGATATTAAAATGATTTTGGAGAATCTGCCTATAAATATTCTCCTGAGTATTGGAAAGAGGGTTTTGAAAAATAGTTTAAGTGTGAAATGAATTATATAGAAATATTTTTTTCTAAGTGTTATAAATTGAATTCGGAAATATTTCTAAGTGTTGAAATGTTTAAAATTATATTGTTATGAATAAGTATTTGAAATTATTTCAAATGTTGGACTACTGGAAGAGAGTTGAATATATATCTTTATAAAGATATTTTGAAATAAATGTTTTGAAAAATTTATAAGATTGGGCCTAGTGGCTGATCATGTATGTAATTTGATAGTTAAATATCGATTATCAAATCTTGCCAATTTCGTTAATCATTTCGAAAAGGCCGAGATCAGATTTAATTATCCGAAAGCCACTTCGATCTAATTTATGCGTTACGAATTGCGATATCTCAAAGATAATGGAGATCGTGATCTTGAAGGAGATTCGATTTATCCAGACCCAGAACAACTTGTATGGATGACTGCTATTATTGCATGGTTGCCTGGAAGGCGGTGTCAGCATTCCAAGAATGAATGCTATTCTTAAGGTAATACGTAGCCTCAAGCCTCATTAATCGGGAATGACTAAAACATGGAAGATGCAGCAAGGCTATGTGGGTCGCTCCAATTAGGGTATGATCATCACTCATCTAGAGTGGACATCTATCATCACTTCATTTGTATGCGTTTCGGTGCCCATTGGTAGTAATTATATTCGGTACTATCTAGTAAGAGGTAAACTGGTCTTGTGTTGGCAGGGATTGTAGGTTCGATCTTGGTACATTTTTCTAGGGGTGTACTGTGGCGGGCAGTACCCAATAGCCCTATCATTGTATGGAATTCAATATTCAATACGAGCTATACGGTTTTAGTTGTATACCAAATAAGCTGAAACGTGAGATGTAAGCATTTCAGCTATTTTATAGTTTATTTTTTATAGACACTATTATAATATCGGATGATTTTAATATAAAATGTTTTGGTTATGGTAAGGTAAAAATCCGTCGTATTTATGTGGCATGGTCTTATGAGATAACGTTGTTTTCAAAGGATTTTGATAACGGTAATAATTCAAATTGAGTGTGTTTTCTCACACTGGTTTTCTAGACTGACTCAGGTGTTATTTTATTATAATGCTCGGGTCAGACCAGGTATTGAAGATCCAGGTTAGGATGCTATGGAGCTCAGAAGACGAGCTGGAGGATTTCAGGGTATCACACGTACTTGGTTATTTCCGTTGTGTGTGTTATGTTGTAAATTCAACACGTGTGAGGACAAATTATTATAACTGTCCAGATTGATTTGTCGATTGTTGTATTCTGATGATGATACGTAATTAACAGTTACAGTTCTTTTGTACAAAGATCTTTTATTTATTTATTATATATTTTTCCATTGTGTTTATGAGATTCTATGTATTGTTTCTATTTTTCTTCTATCTCTTCTTCTTCACCCATAATGATCCGGTATTTCCAACATGTGATTTTCCGGCATGCTATATAGTGAACGTATTGATGTCGATTTTCAAGAATCGAAAATCCTACGGGTCGTTACCAGTAACACCTTTCTAGCCACCCTATTAAATCGGTAGGTTTTTATAAGTTAGCATTAATAATGCTAGACTGCATAGACTATTGGACTCTAATACATTGATGGTTCGACCCAAACACCTTTAGGGCGACAGAACTGGGAACATCATGAGCGAGTTTTACATACAGCCTTTCAACTAGCACAGTAATCACATGACATGTAGGAGCAAGAGACAATGGTTCGTCATAGGCATAATGTGAAAAACCCCAATGATGCTAGTTGAAGGGATTGAACCGAGGACATCTAATGTGCTAGGTGAATACATCGGCCAACCTTGCTCTGATACCTTTGATGGAGCCAGACCAGTCTGAAGCGGGTAAAATACGTATATTTAAAAAATTCTTATTTTTGGATCTATTGGGCCTATGAAGTCTAAATAGTTTATTAGATCAAATATAATATAGTTTTAAATAAAATCTTATTTTATTTTATTAAAAGTAGTTTTAATTTAATTCAAACATATTATAACGAGTATACATGTGTATAGTGCAAGTGCAACATATATTAAATGTACATGGTCAATGTGTACGTTTATAGGTATTACCATAATAAACACATTTCCCCTTTATATACGTCTTTGGTGTTTACAGTTTTATCTTGAAAATAATATAAAATACTAATAATATGTATATATATACATAGTTTACTTACATTTACATATGATATGTTATAAAATATTTTTCAACTAATCGATAATCCTTTACTTATATTTATAAAATCACAATTAATGAGTCTAAGTAGGTACTTAGAAGAGGAAAAGGTGGAGGACTTTTCTCCTTCCTTTGCTCATTCATTCAACGTCATTTTCAAATCAACATTTGAGACCTTAAACTTTTATACATATAAAAGTTAATTATGACAAGTTTAATGTGTTTTGAAATATAAAGTTATCATTTTGGAATCTAGTTTTGAATTAGGAAAGATTCAATTATTAGATTTATGTTTTAAGCAAAAGTTCTTTAAAATTTTGAGTTAAATTAATATATATATATATGTGTGTGTGTGTGTGTGTGTGTGTGTGTGTGTGTGTGTATGTGTGTGTGTGTGTATATGTATATATATATATAATAAAAACTATATTTCAAATTCAATATACCATATACATGTAAACTTAATTTTTATATGTTTTGAAATTCAACATCAACAATTTGGAAACTAGCTCCGATTTAGGAAGAGTCCAAAATTAGATTTAATTTTATACAAAAGTCCTCTTATAAATTATGAGTCGTGTATATACACACACACACACACATACATACATACATATGTATGTATGTATTTATATAAACATATGTAAATAAAAAAATGTATTTTATGTTTTGAAAATAACATATATACATGAAACTTATATTTAATTCCATAAAAGATTTCCAAGTATGCAATATATGTAGTTCACTTATATTTGCATACATAATATGTAACAAAATTATTTCAGCTAATTAAAACTAGTTTAAATTTGAATTTATTATTATTAATAATAAACATTAATTTAAAAAGAAAAAGAAAATAATAGATTGGACAACGTAGGCATATATAAATTAGTTATATAAGATATAGAATCTAAACTATACAAACATGGTGAAATATATAACCAAATCAGATATATAAGATATAGGATCCAAACTACACTAATATGATGTTACATGTAAATAAAATGAGATTCGATAATTACCTTTGATGTAGGAAAAAATTCATACATTCAATGAAGAATTCTCCCCAGATCTTCAAGATACATACTCAATCCTTGTAAAAAATGGATGAACCACTTATGACATATGTTTTAATTTATTTACCATTAGCATTTGATTTGAAGCTGATAAAAATTTGAAAATCTTCATTTTCATTTTAAGCCATGGAAGGTTACGAGGAGAGAAAAGAAAAGTGAATAAAAATAAAAATCTACACGAAATGGATTGGTGGATTTTTTATATTAAAATAATGAAACTTCCTATTCTTTTAGTTAAGACTTTTCCAATCAATTCCTTTAACTCTCTCCTCTCTCAACTCCTCTCTCTTCACATGTTGGGCCGAAAACACTTACCATCAAATAACACAAAATTTCCGTAAATCCCTTCATGTAATTATTTAACTTATTTAAAATTACATTAATATCGTATATCGATGCATAAATATAACTTTTATAAATGCATTCAAATAATTGCAAATAAGTCCAAGGCATCAAATAAATTAAGTAATAATTAATACTTCTAAAAATTAATCAAATCATGTTGTTTTTCGGAGAATTCGTTATTTACAATTGTGCAACTCAAAGGCGTTGATTTGGTTAGCGATTAATATTAAATAATTCAAATATTAATGTTCACACATCATCTTAGCTAATGGTATGACAGTTTGGCTGAATTTATCACTTATACATCTTTTTGGTAAAATCCAATTTCACTATTTTAAGTGGTACCTAGTAATAACGATTATTTACACCAATTCACTACCTCAAAATTATATCACCTTAAGACTTATGGAATTTGGCTTGGTCAATACTCCAATATCGTCCACATTTAACTCGGTTAGTCCAAACAATAATCCTTGGTTCAATAAGAATTTTTATTATTAACTGTATTTCTTTGGCTTTGAGTTGACTATAGTTGATCATGATACAAACCTCTTATAACGAGAAGACGAATTCTCTATTAAATAGTGTTTCACTTTCAATGCTTCAACATAAACCTAACTATAATCATTCAATGGATCACAATGCCATGATTTAATAGTTTAATTGAAGTATTCATATTGAAATTCCATATAATTTTAAGTCGAGGGAACCGTGTACATCTCACTTCAAGATATCCTATTTGGCCATAATTATTATTAATCAACAAGGAACTCTCGAGTGAGTCATTTTATAATTATCTAATAACTATTAATACATAATATTTTGGTATACCCAGTAAGCGTAAGAAATACATTACCTAACATTTAAAAAGCGCTACATAATCTAGTCTCAACAGATGAATCGATATCCTTTTTTCGAAACTTCTTGACTAGGAATATTAAAAATAATATATTAATATAATGAAGTTTTCATAATTATAACACGTTGTAATTACTATCACTTAACATATAATGATTTTCTATTTAATATACTTTAAATTAATTACTTAATTAATTATATCATAATATTTTTTTTATAGAAATCAAATATCTTTATTATAAACAAGATTAGTTATCGAGTTAGATATATAACAAATTACATAACCACCCCTAGGGAATAACCCTAACTCTATCAAGTTTAGCTAATGCTTAGATGCTAATCTCACCCTATCCATATGAAGAACAAATGAGATAACATGTAGCATACTTGGTCGCCATGGGACGATCTACTATAAACACCAGCGGTATTTTGGTCGGTTGAACTTAAGATTGCGTTTAAGGAGAGGATGAATGATGGAAGATGACCTCTTCACAATTTCTTCATTTTAAAAACTATGCTTCCTCCATATTCAAACAACTGAATGAGATATACAATGGTGCAATAAAGAATGACAAGCGTGTTTATAACATTCCTCCACTACCTCCAACCCACTCGCCAACCCACTATACTTCAATATTCTTAATGTGATAGCGAATGAGCTGCTTTCTAATTCAACCGCCACTACAACTTGTCAGACGTATGATGTCGCTTCATACTCTCAGACACGTAAAGGGAGACCCTCCACTCGAGAGACGGCGATCCGAGTTCTGACATGTACAAACAAACTATTGAACATTGTACAAGATTTGATCGTTGTTAGACCGTTAACGAGAGCTAGCGGTTTTTTTTATGGACCAACTAAAATATTTTTTAGCTAACCATGAACTTAGAAAAAAATTGAATTATTTTTTCTTGCAGTTTAGATAAAAATAGATGATATGTACTTTATTTTCAAATGTACATTTTTTAATGAAGTATATTGTTATTTTTCTTTGTAGTGTACAGTATTTTCTTTATCTTTTATATGTAATTTATAATTGAGCATCAATTATTAAAATTTGCTTAAAAATAATTAACACAATTTAACACAACTAAAATATAATACATACAAACAATCATTCTTCTTTCCTAGCGCAAAAACGCGTTCACCTTTTCAACTAAAAGGACTTTAAAAAGTGAAAATTTTGATACATCCTTATAATATACAGCTATGCTTTAGGCCTCTTCCAATTTCCTTTTATTCAATATGTCCTTATTTAAAAAAAATGGGTATAATCCATGAGAGTATTTAAGTAAGTTTACTAATCTTAACACATATGCATATTATTATTTTGCATAACTCATAACCACATGCAATACACGCCTTGATAACTGCTTTAAAGTTGAAAATGAAAGAGAAAGAATTATAAAAAGAGGGATGCATAAAATAGTTTACAAATATGAGAGATGTAAAACAAATAAGTTTTGTAAAGAGAGACATATTCCTAATTTTCATCTTTAATAACACGGTTAAAAGGACTCCAACTTTGGATAAATGTGGGTTTTCAAAGGGCTTGGTCATCGAATTTGGCTGAGTTTTTGGTAGAGGATCACCGAGCTTAGTGCAAGTTTTGTTTGATGGTGTCATCGAATTTTTTTTGTGCTACTATTGGTATCGAATAAAATGCTTTTGGCTACATTAAAATGTTATTAGCTATCAATTTTTTTCCTAAGCTAACACAAATAACCAAGAAATAGCCACTTTATTTCCCTATCACAAAACATCACCAGAAAACAAAAAATTTCAAACTGTAAAAGCCAAAGATTTTTTTTAATCGATCAAACTAAGTGAAAATTTAACGTATGATCATAATTTCTATGAAAACAAAGATGTTAGTTTGGTTTTTATTCTTAAAGTCTATTTTTTTCTTATATATATTAATCTTAAATTTGTTATTTAGGGTTTTTAAGTTGTTATTTTACGATGAGCGTGGCTAAAACAAAATTTAAGGATATAAAGTTTAATAATGTTGTAATTAAAAATCTCAATGTAATTTATTGAATTGCAACGTTTTATCATATAATGTTTTTGTTTTTGTTATTTTTTTTATTTTTTTCGCTGTTAGACGCAGTGTACCAATTCGCAACAAAATTGAGAATGTGTTTGTTGTTTCAAATGAAAAAGTGCGATACTGAAAATATGGAATAAGACGATCAATCAAATGCTAGAAAAGACATGTGTAAGTTGATTTGACAAATTATTTTTAATTGATAAATATTTATTTAAAATTTCATTATTATAATATATAATAAAGTTAGCTACTATTGATATCCATTTTTTTCTTTTGACCACCAATACTAGAGGTCACCTTAAACAATTCCATTTTCCTCTTAACACCAAATATTATTTTGTTCAGGTGAACTGACACCCGGAATTCAAAACGCTTATTTTCCTCTTGCTTTTTGAAAGAACGCCACCACAGAAGAAAAATGAAGAAGTCAAGTCGTTGTTAGAAGCTCAACTCCTCTCAATAGCTTATGCAGTCATTAAGCAAACATTCCATCTCCAATTTTTATAGAGAAATAAAAGGTCCTCTATATCCTTCTCCATTTTGGTTTTTTTGTGAAAATCTAAATTTTCAAATCACGGTTGAAGTGGTCACGTTTGACTGATTTGTTGAACAATGGAAAAACCTTTACAACATGCTATGATTGATTTTTTTTGAAGAAAAATAGAATTTTTTTTTGAAAGGCAAGCGAGGTTGATTGGACCCCTAACATAGTTATTAAAGAAATTAGAACAACACGACAAAAAACACACTTTTGTCGCAAACACAACAGGCGAACAAAGAAAAAACAAACAACTAATGACACACTAAACAACCACAAAACTTGGAAAGGAAGAAATACATGAAATCGTGACATGCACAAACGAGTGCACAAGCACAACAGACACAAGCGCACAGGAAGACCCAGAAAGAGATGACCAGATCAGTTCCAAAACCCATGGTTATGGGTTGACAAACCATGGCGAGAAAATCTAATTCCAAAATCAATTTTTTCCATAACTTTGTTCCAAAATTGTTGCGCCACTGTTACTTCACTTCTGAAGCACCGCGAGTTTCTTTCGTTCCACGCCAATCTGATGTAAATCTTAAGGACGAAAAAAATAATGTCCCTTTTGTTAACTCTCCACCTCGTAGTCATCTTCAGCTCGTTCCATTTAGACATTGTATTTCCATCAAAGCTCGAAATTCCTACTTTATTTATCAGCGTACAGATCATATTTGCTAAGTAATCACATTCAAAGAAGATATGATCAACAGATTCAGGGCAGACCTTGCAGAATAGGCAAAGTTGATCGATTTCCATTCCAACAGAAACCAATTTATTCCTCGTTAACAGCTTTGTTTAATATTCTCTGGAACATCAAGTTTTCGTTAGCTGGAGAGTGTGAAGACCAACATACCTTAGCCCATGGGAAGTTTGGAAAAGCATCGGTATGAAGGAGGAGATTGTACACCCTACCAATACTGTGTGGCTTACCCTTCCAGCATAATGCAGTTTCATGTTTAATTAGCACTAAATTATCACGCAAACTGCTCCATAACGAGTTGACAACATGATTACTAGTAGAAGGAGTGCGCAACTTCCCATTAACAATGAACTCAACAGCACAAGCATTGTAACCTATCAGTGATTGCATTCTTTCTTGGGTACTCAGCATTGTTTCCAACGTCATGCCATCCTCCATCCAAGGATCCTTTCAAAATTTCACCTCGCAACCAGGGGACAAACTGTATTTGACATAAGGAAGGAATAATCCTCTCATCGAGCTTTGTGAGACATTCATAGTCCAGAAGTTTCCATTCTTAATACGATAAAACCACACCCATTTCACCCAAAGGCTGTTCCTCTTTAGCAATAAAGCATCCACATAGGTACTAACCGCAGCTTTATTCCATAAGGAGATATTGGTAATGCCAAGCCCTCCTTTGATGAGAGGCTTTTCCAAACTGGAGAAAGACAGAGGAATAATCTTCCTATTGTGGATAGATCCTGTCCAAAGAAATTTTAACATGGCAGCTCTGATCATGGTGAGCAGTTGAGTGGGCAGGATGAAGGTTCTAGCCCAATACACAATCATTGAAAAGCAAACTGACTTGACAAGCACCAATCTTCCAACCATTGAAAGAAATCTGGAAGTCCAAGAATTGAGCTTTGTGGTGATCCTATCATATAAGGTAGTGCAGTCAGCCCTAGTTACTTTGGACGTACAAAGAGGAAGGCCAAGATATGTCATCTTATTTTCCATAGGATGAAGACCAGAAAGTGCTTCCAACCTAGCTTTGTCAGACAAGCCAATTCCAGAGAAGAGAATATGGGATTTAGAGTAATTTTTCTTTAAACCAGTAGCAAGATAAAAAGAATGGAGGGTCTCAAGAATGCAAGCGATGGAATGTTCGTTAGGCTTTGAGAAGATCATTATGTCGTCCGCAAAGAAAAGAGAGGAAATTTGTAGCCGTTTACATTTAGGATGGTAAGATATAGAGTTATCTTCAAATTTCGTTGAGAACATACAAGTCACCGCTTCCATTACAATAGTGAAGATATAGGACGAAATTGGATCCCCTTGGCGAACCCCTTGCTTCCCTATAAAGTATCCCGATGTCTTCCCATTATAACAAAGAGAGTAAGAGGGGGTTGAAATACAAACGTATATCCAAGCTACAAAGACTTAGGAAATCCCATTAGTGACATAATACGAACGATGGAGGTCCAGTGCAAGCTATCATAAGCTTTACATATGTCAAGCTTAATCGTAGTCCTAGGAGAGATCTGGCATCTACCATACCCATAATTAATTCATGTGCCATCATTGTATTATCAAGCATATTCGTATTCGGAAGAAATGCAGACTGATTAGGGGAGATGATAGATGGGAGCACTAATACAAGTCTTGTGGCAAGAATCTTGGTGATGCACTTATAAACTACATTACAACATAAAATAGGTCGAAAAGAGGAAGCATTTTGGATGGGCCTGACTTTAGGAATGAGTACAAGATTTGTAGCATTAATTTCACCAAGCAATCGAAAGTTATTGAAAAAATTATGAATTGCAGCAATAAAATCATTACTAACAATAGGCCAGCTAGCCTTGAAGAAGACAACATTAAATCCATCAGACCTACCAATCGAAGAGGCATTCATCGCAAAAAGAGCATCTTTAATTTCATGATCCGAAACCTTTTGAACAAGCATATTTTCCATTGTGAAGTTTAACATAGGGAGGGGAAGGCTGTTTAGTCTGTCAAGATCAGGTTGAAAATTATCAGAGTTTCCTAAAAGCTTGGAGAAATGTTGAATCAGGTGATGGTCAATCTCATCAGCAGAAGTTAGGAGAACACCATCATCATCCCAGAGAGAATGGATGTGGTCAATAGCTTGTTTATTTTTTATTGTTGCATGGAAGAAAGCAGTATTCCTATCTCCCTCGCTAAACCACTTTTGATGCATCTTTTGCTTCATGATGCTTGATTCAGAATTTAAGGCATCATTAAGTTGTTGAAAAAGGATGGGCTCATTCCGGGCTAAAGTTGGATTGGTGGGATCTGCATCAAGAAGACTTTGTGCATTCTTAAGATGATTCTTAAGATTCTTGGAAATGAGGGAGCCATTTCCAAATTTGTGCGTGGCATATTATCTTAACGCATGCTTAGTAGCCTTTAATTTCCTGCACAAGATAAACATAGGATTTCCATGGTAAGTGTTAGACCAAGCAGTTGATATAATTGGAATATATTTTGGGTCCCTGACCCAAGCATTGAAAAATTTAAAAGCTTTTTTCCCTCTACAAGGCAAAAAAATGGGTGAGAGAATTATTGGAGAGTGGTCAGATAAGATAGGATGTGGCAGATAAGCAGAGATGGCAGGCCACAAGGATAAGGCAGGAGCGTTACAAAAAGATAGATCAATGTTGGTGAACGTTCTAATCCCAGACCGGCTTCTGTTGTTCTACGAGAAAGGGACACCGGTGCGAGCAATGGGGAGGAGATTAGAGTCAATTATGGAGATATTAAGAGGGACAATGTCCTGAGGCATTAGAGGCTGCCCACCAATTTTATCATTCAGGTTGAAAAAACAGCTGAAGTCACCCAAAGCAAGCCAGGATGGGTATTTTGTCTAATTGATGGAAGAAGATTGAGAAGCGTTTGCCTAGAAACACTAGCATTGTGAGCATAAACAAAAGTTAGGAAAAAAGGAAGATTCAGAGGAAGAAATGTTGAATGAAAATGGATCATCTAGGATGTAATAAGAATGGAGGGGAGAGAGAAAATAATTGGGTCATGGATAGTAAGAATCCTACCATAGGCAGCATTAACCAGATTATGATGAACATGCCAAGAAGGGTTGATATATTTTGTAGCTTTAAGGGTCAAAGGAAGGGATAGTTTGGTTTCCAAGATTGCAATAATCTTAATATTGTGTTCATTGATTAGAGATTTTACATGATCTAATTTGGCAGGATTATGAGCTCCTCTGATATTCCATGAAGCAATTTTATTCATCAAAAAACTAAGATGAGAGGTGAGGTAAACTTGCCCTACTCCTAGTTGTAGGAGGATCAGATCCTACTGACTTTAGCTTTGCAGCTAATAAGGAGGACTTGATAGCACTGGGATAAAGGGAATTTGAACGAGGAGGCGGAGAGGCCCAACCAGGAATGGAGCCGTGAAAGATATAAGGGGAGGGATTTGGGTTTGGTGGATTAGATTGTGGAGAAGAGGAAGAAGGAGGATTAATTGGAACGGTTGGCTTAAAGAGATCAAAAATGTGGTTTTCAATCTGATTACGGAAGGCTAGTTCAAGGGAGATAGGATCCAGATCGGTAGTTGGCACCTTTGCATGGGAATTTAATAAACTTTGTGTTGATTGGCTAGGGGGAGGGGAGCATAATGAATGTACTACAGTAGGAATCTTTGTTTTCAGATGAGCATTTTCAGCTTAATAAGATGAAAGAACTTCTAATGGCTGTAAAGCACAATTTGAGGGTGTTGCAGGACCAATTAAATGATCAATGACCATCGCTGCTGAGGAACATAAACCTCCTTTCTCAGTAGCATTAAAGTTTACTTCATTCTTATTGAGTTCTGTTACTTTGTGCACGTGCACAGATGAAGGATTTGCATTCAGCATTACTTCAGGAAACTTTGGAACTTCTTGCGTGTTTACTTCGGGGTTGTTAGCTACCGTGTTGTTTCCTCCTTCAATTACAGCGTGCACAGAACTAACTTCATGCACAGCCGGCCTTCCTTCAGATCTTAGTTCAGCATACAGAAACAATTCTGAAGATTGAACATTGGGTTGAACAAATCCTTTATCGGATAGAATAACAGCAATGTTCACTGCTGAGGAGAAAAACTCTCCTTCCTCAGTAGCATTAAATATTACTTCATTCTCATTGGGTTCTGCTTCTTCGTGCACAAGGACAGAAAAAGGATTTGCATTCAACAATACTTCGGGATACATTGAAACTTCTTGCGTACTCACTTCGGGGTTGTTGGCTACCAAATTGTTTCCTCCTTCAATTACAACGTGCACAGATCTTACTTCATGCTCAACTGACATTCCTTCAGTACTTGCATCAGGATTTCGAACCAATTCTGAAGGCATTACATTGGATCGAACTAGATCATTGACAGTTAGTTTTACTGCAGTGTTGCTATTCTTTTTCATGTCCTTATGAACTTTATCCTTCCTAAAAGCTACTTTCCTCCACCCTTCCTTTGGAGCAACATTACCGTGAACACCATTTTCATTATGGTTACTTTCTTTACCAGCACCTGAATTGATCAAGAGACCCTTCACAGCTGGTTTATCTACCACAATACTGTCATCAATGCATTTCAGCACTTTACAACAAGAAGACTGATGCCCAAAAACCTTGTAGTCCTCACATATAAGTGGTTTCCACAAATAATCAACTCTGACTTGTTGCACGCAGCCATCTAGATGTTTAACCATGAAGGCATCAAGCAACACAATATGAGCAGACACCTCAACCAAACCTTTCGCAAACCCAATCCTTTTCAACTTTTCAGTGTTATCATCCATACAAAAGAATTTCCCTATCCTTATTGCTAACCAGTTAATGCCTAAGTGTGACCAACAATATAAAGGGATGTTAGATAGCTTCAACCACACCAGCACTGACTTGATGGTGCTAACACTATTATCAATGGTAGGGTCCCATTCCTTAACTATAAACAATTTGTTCCTCATCACAATAGGATCAGATTGGATGATCTTCCTTCTATCTTCATCAGAAGATAGATTGAAGAGGAACAAGCAACCATCTAATTTAACCTCAATCGATCCTTTAAGACGCCAAACTCGTTTAAGGTGTTGCAAGACAACCATATAAGGAAGTGGTAAGTCAAGAAAGAAGCCAACAAGGCAGTGACCCCAGACAGCATTACCAGCGTTAACAACTTCAACTGGCGGTACAATGACACCTTCATCAAAGACTAATGGGAAAGAGACCGGTTCAAAGAAACCAGCATTTCGAGGTTTGGCCTTGAACAATGAGTTCCACAGGAGAGGAGAGCAAGATGAGGGATGGAAAGAAGGATCAGGAACTGGTGGGGGCCGATGAGAGAGGGAGGAGCAGCAGAGGGGATGGGCGGCGGATCAGGCAGAGGAGGGATGGTTGGGAGAGAAGGAGGAGGGGTCGTAGTGTACGAGGGGATGGTAGAATTAACAGATGAAACAAAAACTAACCTCTTTATAATTATCACGGTTGCGATAATTCACTGAGTTCACATTCCATCGTCGATTAGGCAAAAAGAGATTTTGTTTTTTTAGGTTGAGGCTTTGAAATTTTCGAGAAGTATATAAAATCGTTGAAGAGAGATACTGCGTAGGAGGACTGAGCGAAAGAATATAATATGACAGCCAGAAGTATATTCTAAATACGGTTGGAAAAATAACTTCTATTATTTTATTTTTCGTATTAGATGCGATTTTGTGGTTTTTTTGAAAAAAGTTGAATTAATTTAAGAAATGGAAAAGACAATGTTTCGAAATATCTGGATGCTTGTTTAATTAAAATAAAACAATACTGGGTGTTGATCGATTATGGTCCCTTATCCAAAGTTGAGTCGCTTTAAATTAGTATAGCGAAATACTGCAAAGTGACGCTAATTTTTCTGTGCTGGGGATAGATTGTTTGGAATTTGGTACGAACTTCTCTATTGACTGAAGCATTTGGGTATTTGGCCAACTTGTGTAAGTATTTTTTGTCTCTATCAAATGCCCTCGAAAATTCATCAAAAAAATACCACAATTAATGGGGAAGTTATCTAACAAAATCACGTCAATCGCCGCCGGCGAAGCTCATACTGTAGCTCTCACAGGTGCTATCTCTGCTTCTTGGTTAATTTAATTTTGCATCCAATGTTTCAACTAAAATATACCGCATTCATACTTTTGAGTCTGTTTATTGCTATTTCCGAGGGTTGTAGACTTTTTTTTTTAAAACACAATGGAGCTAATTAAGTAATGAAACTTCAAGTTTATCTGCTTCGTTCGAAGTGTAATAGGATAAAAGATCTCTATGCTTTATTTTGGTTTGATGCATTTTCTGACAATATTGGTGTAAAATGCCTTTTAACTTCCGTGCTAATATTTTAGTAGTTAACATAAAAGTTCAAATTATCAGCTATTCTGGATTATGACAAAATATAAGCTTAAAAATAATTAAGCTTATATTCCCAAATTTTGTGAATATAGGAGATGGAAGCGTGTTTTCATGGGGTAGAGGAATGTTTGGGAGGTTAGGGACTGGAAAAGAAAAGGATGAAACACGTCCAGTTCCTGTTGAATGCATTGATGCTTCTTCTTCGTCTGATGAAAAAGGGAGCGAGAAACTGAAGTTTATCGGAATCGCTGCTGGAGCTTATCACAGCCTTGCATTGCAAGGTAACTTAACTCACTAGTTGATTCAAGTTTCTAGTTTGTTGGAGAAAGAATCACTTAAATAACTTAAGTGAATTAGTATAAACACCCAAAAATTCTCTTTTGGCTCCCATAACTAATGACCACTGTACAAATTTTGCTTATATGCTTCCTGGTATACTACATTATTTTGTTTTATCACATAGGCACTCAAATATTATTTGCCTGTTTGTCACCGTACAACAGTGAACCGCTGTTGGAAAATAAAATAATACACGATTGTTAGGGTCGAATGAAAAATAAATAAATTTAGTGTTAAGTAGCATATAAAAGAAATTGATATCTATTAAAATTTTCATGGTAGCCACAAGCATTTTTTGGGCGCCATTAGCAGCATACACTTAATTGTATTTACATATTCATTAAAAATTGGTAAATGAAACCAAAGAGATTTGATATTAGGTTCTTTAGATCACAATCTAAAGCCCTACTTTACTAGTGGTCCTTGCCGAATGACTTTAAGCTGCACACAGTTAAAACTAATAAAGACTCATTTTTGTGCAAAGCCTTACACTCCACACACATACATGGACTTGCCTAAATGTAGAAGTAGGTGCGCACTATTGTTAGTAAGGCCATCTCCAATAACACTTCATTACAGCCTCAATATTAACCCACCCACCCCCCAAACCCACAATTTCATCTTCCATCAGAAGTATTAAAGGTTCATCTTCCAACATAAGAATTATAGGTTAATTTTTTGCTCTTAAGTCTACGTTTATGGTTAGACGTAAACTGGACATATATGAAATGCACGCCCAACTCCCAATTTGCTTTTGATACACGTTTGAATTCCAAGCATGTATTAAATACACGTATGGTTTCACGCGTGTTTTTAATGCACGCCTATAAGCCTAACTTCCAAAGGCCATTTACGGCCACAATTTTTAGACTCCAACGGCGGCTATTGGCAAATCTCTTTATACGTACACCACACAATCAACCTATATTTCATTAATTATACCACATTTTGACCATTTCTCACAATACGAAACATATATTTACTATTCGAGTCACAAAGTCAACCACCTAATTTATACGATTTCATTTTAAAGCCAATACCATGAAGAAAGAAGAAGTTTTTAGCTTTTATTTGATCGCCGCATGGCAAAACATCGAATATTGATCCATGCTACAAACGAATCCATTATTCTAAAGTATTGGTTCGCAAAACCGATCAGAGCGGATAAGTTTTTGGCAAAATCTCATGGCTAGTTACAACAAAAAGCATCTCGAAAAGACTGTTCAATCTCAATGATAAGTGGATATATTGAAAAAAAATCAATCGTCTTGCAGACATGCAAAATCAAGCAAGTTAACCGTAATGGTATGGAGGAGAATATTATATGATTTTCATCCTTCCATTTTAAGTAGTTTTAAAATTCATGTATTTATTTGGTTTATATTTGTACATAACAGCGAAGAGCAAATTTATAATTCATTAGATTGTGTCCACCTAAAAATGGTCATCAACCTCATTATTACATGTTCTAAAACTACTATGAAATATTGACTCGTCATTCGAAATGGAATACGAATAACACGAAGGCGCTATGATCAATTTAGACAAAAAACAATGACTAAGGGAAGAAGAAAACAAAGAAATAAAATGCTCATTCAGTCTCTTCGTTTTAAGGTAGATGAGATCAAAATTTTAAAGTTGGAAATGTAGACGATGTATGAGCCATAAGATCAGATGAGGATGCTAGATAAATGAGGGTTAAAGTTGCGAAGAAGAACACAATACACAATGACGACAACTTTAGATGCATGAATATATGCTTCACTGGAAAGGTGCAAGAAAGGAAATCAAGAGAGGATGGAATCTGCTGAGAAAAAATTGTTATGGTGGCTACGTTTGCGGATATTGAGCGTGAAAAGTTGGACACTGAGCGTTAAAATTACAACTTTTACATTATTGAAATGGATGCGATGTGTAGAACAAAGCTTCAATAGCATTTTGGATGGATTTGAAAAACTAAATTGTAACCCGTAGGGCTCGTCATGTGGTACCTTTGCTACTGGTTAAAATCATTTTTCTGTTTATACTCCAACAAAAAACATGGACTATAAATTTTACATAAACATAAATTGATAATTGAGTAAAAGAATATGATGTATGGAACTCTGAAGAAATAAAACTTCAAAGACGTACAATAGTAAACAAGCATAAACGTAGAAATTAGCTATTCAATACCATAAATATTCCAAGTAAATCCACAAGGCACTTTTGTAATCTACTATGAAGAGCTTTGTTGCAAGATGCTAGTTGGTGATCCATGTGAATATTGTAATGTGCATCATTTTGAAGAATATCTATCTCAGAATGCTTCTGACGTTGGTTGAGCACTGTCGTATCATTAGTGAAGACCGTCCATATCTCTCTCATATTCAATTATCATATTGTGTGAAGTTGTACCGGTAAACATATCCGCATCATTTCTTCTTATTTATGTAATATACATGGATTGGTCATAGCAAATGAAGAACTCTGAATGCTCCGTCTACAACTTTTTTTTGCCCTTCTTACTTGGTGCCATACTCTCCTTTTCAATGTCATTAGATGTGATTATATCTTCACAACTGTGTTTTATCTAAGATATATACCATCTCCAAGGTAGTATTCATGTTCGCAATGGTTTTGTTCAAGCGTAAATCCAATAGGAGATGATTTACATAGTTCAAAATCGTTAAACAAAGTTTGAATGCTCGATTACATTTAAGTCATTATTGGATTCTGCATATCATAAAAAACATGTTAAATCTACAAATCATTTGAAGCAACAACTTGTAGAATAATAATTAGTTTCTTTTCCCTACCATTATATGCTCTCTGAAACGTTTTAGGATAGTTCTTCCACTCCTAATGCATACAATCTAGATTTCCTAACACCATTCATCCTCGATCCTCGTGCATTTTCAAAATCCTTGCAACAATTTTTTTATATGGATACTGTGTATTTTGTGCCGTAAACGTCTAAAATAAATTGATAAAATTTGTTTAGAGAGTTCAATTTAATACTCTTTGTGATTCTTAAATTTTCATATTGGGCATCCATAAAGCTATCATATACTAACTCCTTAAAACAACGGTCATTTTTTGATGACTCGATAAATCTTGCATTTTAAAGTGTTAGGTCAGTAAATAAAGCAATTGTTATTGGCTTGGATACCTACCATATTCTATTGAATAAATCACACGTCATTTTAAATTTCCATTGAAGCATATTAAAACTGTAAGTTGGATTCCTAACAAAGTAGTCTTGCATGATAGTTTTGTGAAGTACGTAACGGCCACGGTTGATATATTTTTGAACCAATAACAGAACCTCCATGCTGTCCAGATGTTGGTCTATGTGCTTCTTGGTAAGCTTACATTATTTCTTACTCATGTTCGAATTATATTTTTAGAGATACTTCATCATTAGAATCACTATCGAATGTCAAAACACATTTGATGAAATATGAAGACATTGAGCATGTACCAAGGTTCGAGAACTCGGTTTTCATCTCGGTTTCGGTTAACTGAAATTTTCTTAGTTTCGGTCTCGGTCCTGATATCGAGTTTCCATAATTCCAATGAAAAAAGTAATAGTAGACGTTGTAAACAAGACACAGTATAGTCCATAAATAGATAATAATACAACGTACATCATTAAACGTAAACAAAGTTTAAATATAAATTAAAATCTGTCAATTTAAAAATACTATTGAACTCATATTGAGCATCCCATTTAAATATAAACTAGAGTAGCCCATTAAATTTTAACCCATCCATTTATTTTATATTCAATATCTAACTTAACCCTAACCCGAAAAACGCAACTACGGCTGTCCGACCAAAACAACAGACCAGAAAAAAGAACAAAAGGGGAAAAAATTCACCAACGACGGCCGACGGTGCAGACGAAGACGAGAAGCTGTTCGAATTTCAGTCTGATGCTCGACTCTTCTGTGTTTTATGTCGAATTTGATCTACACTGTCTGTAGCATTTGAGGTAAGTTATGTTTTCAATTTTCTGCTTTATAGATGATTTTGGATTCGATTTTACCCCTCTTTCTCACTCACTACAGGAATCCCGTATTTTTTTTACATCGACAACATCAGGACGGAATTTTGATCTAATCTCGTCCCGCCTTCAGTCGGAACTGAACCGAGATGTTCACATCTCGTGGTTCCGGTCGGAACCTAAAACCGTAGTATGTACTTAGATGGTTGTTTAAGTGAACAGTGTGGTAAATTTTTGTTGTGCCAAATTAGAGTTGTATCGGTTTTTTTTTATATAAGTGAAGTATGATGTGGATTTGTACGGTCTTTATATGGTAGTGGCAAACAAAATTTGATCACTTGCTCTGAAAAGAAGAGACCTAATATTGATTTCTGCACAATCAAAACAAGTAGTGGCCATCATAGCTTTCCACAGTGTACTGTCTCATCGTCTTTAAATGATAACGACAAGCAAGATTTGAGCAGTCGCTTTTTGAAACAGAAGTGACATTGTCTTTGATTACTAGTGGCTTTGTTTCATCAGACTTGTTAGAGCAGTTTCAGTATGATGGCTTCACTGGACTCACCCATTCATCATACGATTGAAACTCTTTCTATCGAATGCTTGCTTTACTGTACTTAGCCCCAGATACCGAGTATCGTGCAATTATTGGAAGAAATGATGTTCATTCTGGTTTCGTAATAACAACTAAAGGTAATCAATAAAGTAGGTGAGCATGTAACTAGCATCAGTTTCTTCTTTGGTTATAAAAAAAAAGTAGTCGTTCTTCTTGTCGGTAGGAGTGAAGTGCAGGGAAAAGTCAATAAGGGTAGGTCAACCCATCCCAACAAGGGGCAAAGCAACTCCTAAGGTTGCTTTGGCAACTCTGAAATTGTCCAGATAGCCGACATTTAAAAAATCATTTATTGCAGTCGGCATTCTAAATGCGCGCTAAAGTCGAAGGCAACAACAAAAAATAATATCGTTGCCTATTCATCCAGCTTTATAAAAACCAGATAAGGGGTATGGTATTAATTCTGATCGTTGCCGCATATTTCACTTTCAATATAATCTTTGCTATAAATTCTCACTCTTAATCTCTACTTTTGACCATTGCCCCATATGATTTAATTTGTACCTGTAACGAATACTAAATATGATCCATATGCAGCATTGATCGAAAATTTTGGTACTTTGCCGTGCGACGGTCGAACGAAAGCTAAGAACACTTCTGCTCTCCATCAAACTGTTCGAAAATGAAATAATTTAAAATAGATGGTTGAGATTGTGGCTCGAATGGTACATACACATGTTATATTGTGAAAAATAGCTTGAAACTTGATATAATTGATGGAATATGAGTTGGATGGTGCAATGTATATGAAGAGATTTGAAAATAGCCGTTCAAATTTGAAAATTGTAACCGTAAGTGACCGTTGGAAGTCAAACATGTATTTAATACATGTCTGCAAACCAGATGCGTATTTAACACACATCGGGAATTGAGTGTGTATCTAACACAGGTTCAGTTTTGTTTACGTTTCCTTAAACAGAAACGTAAACCTATGGCCATTAAGGTCCCTAGTTCTTAAGCAGGAAGATGAAATGGATGAGGAAGTAATATTAATGCCATATTGAAGTGCTGTTGGAGTTGGCTTGGGAGATGTAAATTGTTGGAGATGCCTTAATTACGGCTCATTGTTCAAATTTATCGACCAATTCCTTTTTAGCTAAGGTGACTGCACGAGTAAATCATTGGGAACTATCACTTTAACATTCTCAACTGTAAACAAATACATAAATTTTGTTTTTGTCAAGAGATTGAAAAGTATCAAGTTATTATTGCATGGTATCATTCTTAGTAAAGATATTTACTGTTTCTTTTTTGTCAGTAAAAAACGTTACTGTTGTAATCAACGGGCATAAGATGGTAAGACCATAGGTGCTCAAACTTTATTCTTTTGTCAGAAATTATTATGTTGACTGCTCATCACGTGACAGTTTTGAGTATGCGTTTAAATGTAAATAACCTTTAATTGCATAAGTAATTAAAAGTTTTCAGTTGACAAGCATATTATTTTGTCTACAAGCAAGGGCTAATTTTTATTTTTAATTTCACCTTTTGAATGCAGATGATGGATCTGTTTGGTCATGGGGCTACAACATTTGTATCCTTGGTTCTCTAATATGAGTAATTTTCATCATAGTTCTGTCAACATATCAGTTTTTTTAATTTTTGATGCATTATTATTAAGTAAAAGTTTTCAATGCATTTAATTTTGAATTTTCCTAATTAGTTCTGTTAGTTGTTACCTTGACTACTTAATGGATGGCCAGCTTGGCAACGGTGAAGAAAACTCTTATGTTCCTGTTTTGGTAGATCGATTCCAGGAGTTGGGTGCTTCTGACTCCTTGTCTGAGGAATCACAAGCAAATGATGAGAAAACACCTTTTAAGGTATTGCAAGTCAAATTTACTCCTTTACCGTTGATACAACAGGTGGTCAGTTAATTGCAGCTAGACATTAATAAAATAAAATAAAGTAAAAAACGATGCACATGATAACAAAAAGTTGGTTTTCTACATGTACATTTTCTTAGTGGCTTCAAGTATTCAACCTTTTATCACTTAAGCAAGTTTTTTCTTATAATTTGATGCATTTAAGAGAGTAAGATGATAATATTTAGCTTACATACAGTTCTTATGCATATTTTATAATGGAGGAAAGCTAAGTTGCAGTAAAGTGAAAAAACACCACTCATTTTCGTAGAATCATCATGACCTTCTTTTCTTCAAGTATAGGGCCAAATTATGAAGTTCGAAAATGCTGGCCAACTCACAAATTTGGAAACACCGCCCCAGTTTGTCAATCCATCATACATTTTTTCTTCTATTCTGGAAATAGTATTTTCGACATTTTTTTAACACTTTATTTTTTTTCGTTATACAAAATCATTTTAGTCAAGATAAACATACTGGTAAATCAGGAAAGCACGTGGAATTTCAGTTTAAGATAAAATAAAAAACTGAAGCGCCACAACTGAAAATTAGAATATAGTTTGGCAAATTCTATTCATACACCAAAAATCGTCTAACATTCACCGTTGTTTTACTGAAAAAAATCTATTACTAAATTATCCTTTCTTTTAATTGTATTTTTAGTCTTTTTCTTATAACCCATCAAATTAGAAGGTTAAAATTAATTGTATTAGATCAAATCTATACATTTTTGATGAAGTAATGAACTCTTTTTACCATGAAACCTGAAATATCAATTAGGACAAGTTTCACGACTATATGTTTTAATTCAAAAGTACTTAATTTTTCTTCTCAAAATTTGAGTTAATTCTATTGAAATTAAGAATCTTTTTTTAAAATTAAAGTGGTTACAATATTAGTGTAAAAAACTCAAAAGTTCTTTTTGTTGCATTTTAAGTTAATTTAGTGCTATTTTTTTTTTAATTTTGTGTAAATGAGTTTTAAATTTTAAAGATGGAAGATGCTAAAGATGAAAACAATGCTAGTTTTTTCTATGTGAAAAAAGGAAAGGTTGAACATAGACAAATATTCATATAACAAGCTACTCAAATGTGGCGTATGCATATGAGTTGACACGCACTTTGTTGTAACAAAAAAAATCCTCGGTGTTGCATGCTCACCAATCCATATTTATACATCACTTCTCCAAATTATTCAGCGATGTGGTACTATTCCAATTCCAAACCGTCGTTCTTCCTTAACACATGCGAGACAACCTTAACATTTATTTTATTTGCCTCAATATTTATTGTTGATGTCTAATCCATATTAGTTAGACGGACATATCATTTTACAAGTATATAGTAAACTACTTATTATATGTCGCATAGTTTGCTTATTCACACATTGTTGATTTCGGTTTCTGTGGACGTTTGGTTTATTGAGCATGTTTCGGGAACAGTCTATACAATAACATATATACGGTTGCGTACAACTTGTCTATCCCAAAGATCCGTTCAAGTGGGAGCTTTGTGCACTGGTTAGTAGATGATGATAATATAATGTCTAGTATTTTCTCTAGTTGGTTAAATCCAGAGTAGGTGATCCTATCCGAACATTCTGTCACCAACAAAACACCGTTTATCTTTTGATCCTTCTCTTGCAGGTCAGTGCAATAAAAGCAGGTGGCATGATGTCCCTCGCAATAGACAACCTAGGCGCCCTATGGATATGGGGTAACTGCCCTCTACCAACCACATCCAACGACGCAGACTTCACCTTAACCCCGACTCCATCTCCATTCCCCGTATGGAACTTCCATGGCCACATGGTAGTCAAAGTCGCATGCGGCAACGAGCACATCGTAGCCGCAGTCAGCGCCGGAGAATCCTACACCGGCGACAACCTCATATGCTACTCATGGGGTAACAACAGCCATGGACAGTTAGGCCTAGGCGACAACCTTAACCGCACCAAACCTCAATCCATTCCATCTTTCAACAAGGATTCATCTTTCGCCGTGTACCAAATCTCCTGTGGCGCTTTCCACACTGCCATCTTAACCCATACCAAATCCTATGATCAAGAGATTGAGTACATGTGCTGGACTTTCGGGTTAGGTGATAATGGCCAGCTTGGCCATGGAACCACCCTTAGCTCAACTTTGCCTAAACCTATACATTCATTGCCACAGGAAGCAATACTTATATCTGTAGATTGTGGTTTGTTTCACACAGCAGTGGTTTCGGTTACAGGCGATGTATGGTGTTGGGGTATGGAGAAGGGTTTAGGGCTATGCCCAGATGCAAGT
The DNA here is from genome assembly GCA_030765085.1 of Allium cepa. Classification (NCBI taxonomy): domain Eukaryota; kingdom Viridiplantae; phylum Streptophyta; class Magnoliopsida; order Asparagales; family Amaryllidaceae; genus Allium; species Allium cepa. The sequence continues at coordinate 555,489,669 of CM060940.1, forward strand.
TTCAGTGGAAACGATGCTGGCGATGCACTTTTTCCTGTAAGGGTCGATGGACAATTTTCCAATCCTATACAAATTGCATGTGGGGCAGCGCATACAGTGCTTGTCAGTGATGATGGGTATAGGGTATGGGCTTGGGGTAGGGGAAGGAGTGGGGTGTTGGGTAGAGGAGATACTAGAGATAGCGTCGTTCCTTGTGCTGTAATGTGGCCTGTGGCTGATGAGACGATAACTGAAACTAGCGTTAGAAGTGATGCAGCGGCTGGGTTTGTTACTGAAAGAGGGGAAAGTGGAGAGCTGAAAGAGAGGTTGGAGATGATGGAGAGGTATGCTAATGTGTTGCATATATCGATCTTTAGGAAACCATTGGATGTGCGAAGTGTTCAGAAATCATTGGGTTCGGGTGTGTTTGATGTTATGAGGGAGGTTGAGAAAATGATGGATTCTGCGGAAACTGAAGAGCTTGCAAGAATGGAGATGTTCTATAGAAGCATGCTTTCTGAGGTTAAGGATAAGTTGATGAAGAGGAGAGTGCAGGAAATGGTTAAAGATTGTCTTATTTCTATGTCGCAAAGTCGGCGTGGATATTGATGCTGAGTGTAGGTAATTCTGGTTTCAATCTTTAGATATTTTTATATAGGGCTTTATGTGTACATATAGTTTGTACATGGTACTTTTATATGATTGTGTGCCCTTGTATTCATGTTGTAACATCGAAAAGAGGCGTGAGTATATATATTTCTGAATAAAATACCATGACCACAAAGGGTAACACAATGAATGGATTGGTGACTTTCCATGCTAGCGTGGCGTTGCTATTGTCTGTGGTGGTTTAAACTTAATTTGTATTAACTGATACTCTGTTATGAGTCATATGACTGCGTGATGTTATAGCGTGGTATAGGCCGAGACATGTACATTCTAAGGTCGATTAACATGCCGATGACAGTAGTGTTCTTTAAGCTGTTAAAAACTTAGTATGTTTATGATATTCAATTATGTGTGGTGACTGTAATTGATATGTATGATCTATGAGCTTTTGATTTTGCTGTGCACTTCTGTAACATTTTACTTAACCTTCCATTTTAACTCTGGCACTACTGATGTTGTAAAGATCTGATCTTTTAGTTTGGTCGAAAGTCATGACTTACTTTCATACGGTTTTTGTAGAGTTACATGCGAAAAATATATGCTCCGGATCACCAATTCTAAATTACGCAAAACGCATGTATATTCTCTTTGTTGGGTTTTTTTTGTCTTGTATCCCCACTGATGGTGGTGAGGTCTGCAAATGACCTGGACGGTATGTTCCTGTATCAGCAAAAGAGCGAATGAATGGAGTAAAGGATGCCAAGGACACAGTCAAAATGTAGTAATGGTAGCAGGAATCAGAATCACGAAGTTTTGACTTATATAAAACTTCAAAGAAGTAGATCTCTGCGTGACCTTACTCAAGATGGTAAGCCTAGCTTATGTATAATTTATGTAGTACAATAAATTATATTGTATCTTAGTAGTTATATATGCAATTTGGATTTATACACATACACACGTGTTATATGCCAAATTGATGATGTTATGAATAAAATGACAGTCAAAAAAGAAAAAGGACGAATAATCTTAATGCAGAAAACCATTAAAATTAAAAACCATGGACAAACTCTACCATATATATATATATATATATATATATATATATTATATATATATAACTCGTACTAGTATTCTTATTACCATATATATATGTATGTATGTATATATATGTATGGTAATAAGAATACTAGAACGAGTGTCTCATTCAGTGATGGTCGGACTATTTCTTGAATACATACAAGAGAGTAGGTAAATGTTATGTCATTTCTCTCAATGATGGATGAACTCTTTTCTGTTTTTGTTGCTTGAAGTGATGAAACGTTAAGCTCATTTCTTTCGTATGTAGGTATGTATGGATGCATGTGTGTATACGTATGAGTATATATAGCAATTGAATGAAAGCACTTGATATTCACAGATCACTTATGAAAATGATATGAATTGCAAAAAACACTCAAAATAACTGGAAAAATAAATTCAGAAGAATAATGGAGTTATGTTTTTCAATTTCTAATTAGAATTGTGAAAATCTCTCGTTAGGGAAAAAACAGAGTTAGGGAAGAACGAGAGTGAATAAGATGTTCTATATCAGCTTCAACGAAATTAAACCGTAGGATTAGAGTAATAGAATGAACACAATCAAAATAGAGATGCTCAGGTTCAAAATTGAAAAAAAAAAAAATCAGCTCCAAAAAGTCTTTTACCAAAGTTAAGCGATCGACCGCTAGCCCTTAAGTGCTTAATCAGTCGTTCGAATCTGGGATGAAATTTGATTAAATCTCTTGAGTAATCGACCGATTTAGGAATGAGCGATCGATCAATCATTCGAATCTAGGGCGAAATTCAATTTAATGCTTTGTGCGGTCGACCGGTTAGGGAATGAGCGATCGATCGATTAACTTTCATCTACGGTGAGCAGAGTAACTTGCAACACCACAATTTTGTCTAAATCTTCAAATTACCGTAGCTTTTAATTAGAATTGTCATGTATACCATTGAGAAGATTTTGAACTCCTCTTCAACATAACTTATAATATGGAAAATATTCGAATCTCAAAATTCAACGCTCCTCAATCAACAATTAATTTTGAAGCTGTCCGTGATAGAGTTGAAAACACGCATTAGGGGAAATCATGTAATTTTGATTATATAATTATACACTTAAATCTTATGTATGAATCTTATTTGAAATGAAATTATGTTTTATAGTTTCCGTCTCTATTATATGCACCTATATTTATAACTAGAAGTTGATGATTACATTCCATACACACAATAATAAATCCCTAGAAGTAAATATTTAACCGATTACAGTTATGAACATGTTCATAATCGTGAGTCTGAATCGTTAAATATAAATAAATGCTTATCCATAATGTTTCTTGTCAAGGTGATTTGAGAAAGGGATATTGATTCATCTGCGAGACTAGTATACATAATGCTCTCTATACGATGGACAGTGATTCACCCAAGACCATTGGATACAACAAGTGGTGACATACTTGTAGGTGTTATGGATCAAGTGCTGAACAATCCATCGAGAGTCATCTATATGTTAGTTATATCTAAGTTAAAATAGAGGATCTCATGCAACGATGTTCAATGGTCTTTTGACTTGAGAGTACTGTAGATCTTGTTTATCAATGCTATATTTTGATGATGGTTAATCACATGATACAAGTTCGTGTTAAGATCATAATTGGGTACAAGCTTAGAAACTCAGAGCGACACATTATTCATAAAAGAATTCATTTCCTTCGATGGACAATGTTAATGTCACCATAATTAGCTTTTGACTTGAAGTTAAGTAATTTCCGGGTAGAGTGAATTCGTTTAATATATAATTGTTACTGATTAACCTAAGTAACTTCGAAGCTCAACTTCGCAATTAAATTAGGTCAATGTTGATAGAGTTAGAGATATGCTCTGGGAGCAATTATGTAATTTGTTGCATATATCTAACTTTATGACCAATCTTGTTCATAATAAAAGTATTTGTTTTCTATTATATACTTTGTTATATGGTTATATAATTAATTAAGTAATTAATTTAAAGTATATAAAAAGAAAATCCATATATGATATGTTATGTGATAATAATTTGTAATTATGAGAAATTTATCACTTTAAAATAACATATTATTTTAAATATTCATAGTCAAGATGCACCGAGATGGGATATCTATTCATTTGTTGAGACTAGTGTACGTAATGCTCTCCAAATGTGAGACTGTATATTACTCATGACTGTTGGGGGCACCAAAGGATTACATATTAATAGTTATTGGATAACTGTGGAATAATTCACCCGAGAGTGTTCTGTTGGCTAATATAACTAAGGTCAAACAGAGAATCTTGTAATGACGATATTGCACAGTTCTCTCGACTTAAGAATACCGTTAAACTTCAATGTAGAGCGTTCACTTTGATTTTGGTTAAATTGTGGCATGTTGTCCATCGAACAACTGTAGTTGAGCATGAGTTGAAGCATTTGAGGTAAAACACTATTTATAAGAGAATTTGTCTACTCGGTATATAAGGTTAGTATCATGTTACACTATTATCAACTCGAAGACGATTTCTCTAACCAGAGTAGTATGGTTAATAATAAATTTTGTTATTGAATCAAGGATTTCGTGTTTGGAACAATCAAGTTGAATGAGGATGATGTTACTAAAATCAAATTTCGTAAGCCCTAATGTGATATGATGTTGACGAAGAGAATTAATTTAAATAACCGTTACTACCGGGTACCTCTTATGATAGGAGATTTGATTTTACAGAAAAGATTTGTAAAACGATAAATTCAGTCAAAATGTCACACAACTAGCTAAGGTGACATGTGAACATTAATATTTAAATGGTTCCACATTAATCACTGATTGAAGCTATACCCTTGAGTCGCACAATTGTAATGATGAACACTCCAAAAACCACACAATTTAATTAACCTATAAATTAATTAAGCTAATTAATATGTATGAATTAATTAATTTAATTAATTTACAATAATTATAAATTAATTAAATCATATGGGTTTTAATGAGATATTAATTATTATATTTTATTTGACTTGATGTTTAAATGCAATTAGTATTTAATGATAAACGCCTATATAGTAGTTATGTATGCACATATCGATATAAGATATCGATAAAATGTTTAAATTTGATTTAAATAAATTGATTACTAAATATTTTTGGAGACTTTAAAGCGTTTATATGTCCTTTCTTGGACGACCATGCATGGTAAAAGAGGGGTAATTTGATTGTGATTTAGTGAAGAATTAAAAATGGAATGTTTTAAGGAAAGAATTAGAATGGTTTCAATTGTTTCTTCTAAAACAAAATTTCTTTCATTCGTTCTTTTTATTTCTCCCGACAATTCGTTTTCCCCTGCTCTCCTCTCTTTTTACAATGGACGGCTCTATGGGAGGAAAAAATTCCCAAAACAAAATCAAAACAAATTCAAAACAAATCAAACAAAACAAATACCAAAACGATGCTTCAGATCGTTGTAGTTCTGGAGGTGGTTCGGTCGGATCTACGAGTTTTTCTTCATTCAAGATGTGATTTTTCGGCTTCTTAAGTAATTTTTTAACCTAATTTGATTATGTTAATATATTTTAGATCCCCATACGCTACTTCTCTTTTGATTATATGTTCATCTTGTATGTACAATTTAGATCCCAAACATTTTGCAACGAATTTAGAAATGTCTGTGTTGTCCGATTTAATTTTGTCATTGACCTGGATATTAATGTTTATAAAAGTCATTTTAATTTGGAAACCGATTTTAGTTAATTGACGTAATTTTGTAACTTATAATATACATAAACATAATTAAGCTACATGTGTTGATTACTTCAAATCATTTTTAAAATTGAATACATATTTTGTATGTTTGTTCGTTTTGTATGCAAATTCATTTGGTCATTGTTTACATATTTTTCATATGTGGAATTTTGAACAAAATCATAAACCTATTTTGAATCTTTCATAAGTTAAAGCTAGCTTTTTATTTGCTAACTTTATGTTTTAAAACATGTAAAGTTATAAATTTATGTTTTAAATTCAAAACATTATTTGCAACTATTTATCATGTATACACATATGTGTGTTATATCAATTCAAAGTCTATAAAAAGAACTTTTCTATAAAATCATAACTTTAATTTTAAATACTTCCTAAGTTAAAACTTGATTTAAAATTGTTAACTAAAGAATTCAAAACATATAAATTAGTCAAAAAAATATTTTAATATATATGTTTGTGTGTATATATGTATATATATGTGATTGATATTATATGTATATATATTTACAATTATTATTTTTTATAATTAAAGAAAAAATTATTGACAACAAACGCATATATAAATGGATAAGCATGTCTGTTGCACTGTAAATCCCTACACTTATATACAGTCACATTTACCATGTACATTTCATATTTATTGCATGTGCACTATGCATATATTAGTGCATATGATACTCTTATAAATTAAAACCCATTTAAATTAAACAAAACTTCCTTTAAACAAACTAAGTAATATATGGTGAAATGTTTGTAAAGTAGTAAGTGCTATTTCTAATTAATTGCAAATTCATTGCATTTATGACATACTGAATAATTTACATAATTAACAATTTGACTCTTCACTTGCCAAAACAATAATACAAAGCAATTAACTATTACACACATACAATAGTATATTTGATACACTATAATTTGTATAAACATCAAATTTATGAAACTTCTTTTTGAACAATTTATGCAACAACCCGCCTTTCCGATCTTCAGTAGTCGACATTAATACATCCATGTTATTCGCATGTCGAACATCCAAGTGTTGGAAAGACATATCGTTGGGGAGAAGAAAAGAAGGAACACAAAATCTCACAAAAACATGACGAGTAATATATAATACCGAACAGTCTTTATAATAAAAGAGAGACTTTTATATATATACCTCAGTCACAGTACAATTATCGTATCATCAGCCCTTGGACAGTAATAATAACCTATCCTTACAATTGCCGATAAATAAATACATATAAGAAAAAAAGAGGAAAGATAAAAAAATACGGGAGTATGTCTTGGAGGCATCCAGCTCATCTACTGCACCTCCAAATGTTCAGCTAAATCTAAAAAAATTGCTTTGGCTGACCCAAACATTATAAGAAAACAACGCCCGGATCAGTCTAGTAAAACTAGCATGAGAAACATAATCAAATGGATTTTTAATGTTATGAAAACCTTTGAAAATAAATGTATCCTATAAGATCGCGCCGCACATAAACACGGATGGGTTTTTACCCAACGATAACCAAAACATTTTTATTATAAAATCCAATGATATTATAATAACGTCTATGGGTTGAAAATAAATATTGAATCATAGTCGAAATTGTTACATTAATTAAATCTAGTATAACAAGTATACAACTAAATCTTTAAGGCATGTATTGGAGAACAGATTTCATACAATGTCAAGGCATCGGGGTAACACCTACCATAGTACACCTCTAGAAAGTATACCAAGGGCCTTGCTTGGACCCCCTGCCAACACATGACCGGCATACCCCTTATTGGATATTAACGAATATGTCATCATCCCGGTTGTTTTGCAGCTGTTTATCGTGAGCTCTCATGCACAACCAAATCCATATATATATATATATATATATATATATATATATATATATATATATATATATATAGAAATGCGTTGGCATACGCGTTGGCATACCCTAATGAGTGCAATCCACTTAGCCCTACTACATCTCACTTACAGATAACCTATACTTATTCGATCTCAGTTTCTTTAAAACAACATTCGATAGTTCTGGCTAACCCAACTCCGGTTCTTTCGGAAATAACTAGAAAAATACATAAGAGCGGAGATCACCACCTAACTATTGAGTGAATGGATTTCCTTATCATTTGTCCTACGAGAACAAAACAAGATTTATATGCACAATACATCATCATCGAAGATGACTGTGTTATATAACTCAGGCGTTTCTCCTAGATATTTACAGAGTTCAATTTAGGTCCAGATTTTGATAGTCTGTTATTTAACTATCAAATAAACAAACAATCCAAATATAGATTTATTTTCATGTGGGATCCACTCAGCCTCTTTTTTAAAAAAAATCTACAACAACTAAATACTTTAATCATTTGCCCCAAAGATTTATATTATATCATCGCTATAAGCATATTCACAAATCCACTTAGAGGATTTCTTATTTCAAATTCCTTTTAAAACGGATCAAACATGTGTCTTTGGAACACAGTTTATTATGAATCACAAATAGCTAATCCTTCGATGTTAAGTATGGAAAATGCTTCCCTACCACCAAGATTACAAAGGATTACTTATTTATTTGATTCATAACTTAATTAATAAAAATCGATCCAATCAAAGTTTTATAGACTTAATCTTTTCTGAAAATTCAAGATCTCTTTCCAAATAATAATTTTAACAACCCTTATATTTAAAATAATTTTCTTTATAAATAAACTTACTATTTAACACCTTTATTTATTATAAATTGATTTACCTTTACAAACCTCCTAAATAAATAATTTATTTAGGTTTTGAACCCATATTAGAAAATACTTAATTTGACCTTAAATCATAATTAATACGTCATTAATAACTAAATCACTATTAAATAAATAATTAACTTAAACCATTATTAACAAATAATCAGTAAAATTTCATAACATCATTATTAAATAATTAACTAACTTATAGTATCATTAATAAAATAACTTAAATAAAATGATTAACTTAGAAAATAACTTAAATAAAATGATTAACTTAGAAAAGCTTTAATAATTACAATTAGACCACTTTAAAATATTATTAACACATAATTAATTGGCCTTAAATATTGAAAATAAAATAATATTTACTTAATCACTTTAATTTAAAAATTACTTTACTTGAAATAATTTATAATTCCAGTAAATCCAAATCCATTTATTTCTCAAGGTTTTGAAAGAAGGCTCAACGACCACACTAGTACTTAGACAAGTCACCATCATTTTAAATTTAACAATTCAGAACATATCACTGATATTTATATAAACAATAAAAATGTAAATAAAATTCAAAATCGACAAACGACAGATAACTGGTCATTTGTCCAAGGCAATTATCATAGAATTAAATGTCCAATTATATAATGTAGCAGAAAGGGGATTTATTCTGCCAAATATGTCCAATAAAATCTATTCAATTTAAGTATAGTAGTATAATGATTTATTCTGCTATCCAGATGATAGTGATAAAATATAATTACTATTTGATGTAATTTATTTACTGCGACTATAAACTTAATAGCATTATAAACTTTTACAAAACTGCCAAATATATGCATACTCGTATTCTAATTTATTACACGATCTCAACATCTAAACTTGTGCGTCAATCAGATTCCGAATGGATTGAAAATAGATGGTTAAAGTTATTCAACTTTTCAAACATAGAATTTCATTTCTAAATTTTCCTTAAACAACCCAACTTATCTACTCTAATTCCTTCTCCCCTCTTAACCAAATCTTTATTTCTAGGTTCCAAATTTTGGAGCTAAGATTCATATCTCCCCAACGCGTGCTCGTGCACGTGCACGATCACCAACGACCAACCACCACCCTATCAACCTCGCCCGCATGTCTGCCTCACCACGCCCGCATGTCTGCCTCACCATGCCCATCTCAATCGACTCCACACCATGCCGTCCAAACCTCTAAGTCGAAATTCGACCTTCCATCCCCTTTTCAAAATGCGCATAGTTTGTAAATCCTTCACCATATCATCGTTCACCGCCTCCCTAACCACCGGTAGCCCCCAACTCCATTACCAACTAACTCGTCACCCACTATGGCACCTCCCTCCAACACCCTGGCACACCCACATCACCGTGTCTTAGCTTGGATGCCCGAAAACAGGCAAATTAAGAACCTTTAAACTCTAGATTGAGCTCGACCGCCAACCTTAGAGTGTCGCACCCTCCGCTACTAGCACCCAAGCTCCATCTCCTCATATGCTTGCTCCAACCACAACCGCCTCGACCCAAATCCCTCCGATCGTTGAAAATCGAATTTAACCCCAAAATCAATCATCATGCCAATTCAACCAAACCACATCGCTAAAAATCCTATGAACATTCCTTAAAATCTCACCCCGTTGATACAAATGCGATGACATTGGCCATTCGTCGATTCATGATTGATGAAAACCAGACAAAACTTACCCTCTTGCTGTTATTTAAATTTTTCTCTTAACCTACTCGATGAAAAACTTTGTTACTATTTTTTTTAAAAACTAGACTCCGAACTAAACATTTCAATAGTTGACAGATTTGGAAAACTTGATACGAATTGGAAGATAATGATTTTTGAAATAAAAAAGGGAACATTTTACTTAAGTTTAAACAAAGGCAATGTATAAAATATTTTTTATAGTAAACAATAATGAGCATGCCTTCTCCTTCCTAACCCAAAATTTTTATTTTTAAACATAATACTTATTAATTAAGAGATTATGATTAATTCAAACAAACTAAAAGTACATTTCCCATATTTTATCATCTATAAAGATCCAATAAATTAGTAAGAAATTTGAGATTTCTCACCTTCATCCAATTTTTGAAGAACCAACTAGCTTTGCTTTTTAAATCAAAAATGATTTCTTTCCATTCCTTTAAATATTTTGGAGTGAGATTTTTTGATATGAACTTGAAAATGAACTAAGAATGAAAATAAGAAGATGGGAATGTATTTGAATATATAAAGAGATTACGTAATTTTTTTTAGAAATAAGAAAATCAAGTTGAAATGTTCTTTTCACTCCACATCATTTCTTAACCAACAAGGTACACTTGATCCAAAAACATGGTGGGTAATAAGGTGTGTTTAGGTACTTTTTGTTCACTAATACACTTAGGAATTCTTAGAATCAACTCAAGTTTAAATTTTTTAATGTATTTACTTTTTACCACGTTATTTACTTATCCTTTCAAAATGAAATATTCCACCTTTAAAAAAAATGTAAGTATTGTTTCTAAACACATACAAGGGTATTTACGACTTTTTATAACTTTTTATGAGGTAGATAGTTAGGTTGTATGGAGTTCCTGTTAGTATAGTAAGTGATCGAGACCCCGTATTTACCAGTTAATTTTGGGAAGCATTGTTAAGAACAAAGTTGAGCTTAAGCATAACATATCACCCCCAAACAGACGGACTGATGGAGCGGGTAAATCAGATTCTAGAGGATCTCTTGAGGGCGTGTATTCTGGATTTTGGTGGATCATGGGAGGATCATTTGCATTTGGTTGAGTTCTCCTATAACAATAGTTTCTAAGCAAGCATCGGAATGACACCATATGAAGCCCTATATGGAAGACTGTGCAAGTCACCGGTATGTGAGGTTGAGATGGGAGATAGATTAGTTCATGGACCGGACATGATTCGAGAGGCTACAGAGAAATTTGCAGTGATTAAGAAAAGAAAAAAAGAGGCCCAAGATCGCCAGAAGAGTTATGCAGATAAGAGGCGAAAGGATTTGGAATTTATGGTTGCATACTTAGTGTTCATAAAGATTTCACCAATAAGAGGGGCTGTTAGACTTGGAAAGGCTGGAATGTTAGCTCCAAGGTATGTTGCACCCTTTCTTATTCTTGTGAGGATCGGACCACTTTCTTATAAGATTGAATTGCCGGATAAATTGGCGGCAGTTCATAATGTGTTCCACTTGAATCATTTGAGAAATTATGTTCACGACCCATCTTTGATTGTGGAGCCATCGATTCAAGAGGAATTGGAAATAGAAATGAACTTGACGGTTGTTAGACATCCAACTTATGTTGTGGATCAGGATGAAAGGAGGTCGTGTAACAAGGTGGTGCGACTAGTTAAGATTCAGTGGAGCGAGGATCCTAGAGATTGCACTTGAAAGATCGTGGATCGTATGAGAGAAGCCTATCCCGAGTTGATGTTAGGATAACTAGTCATAGGTTGTATGTGTAATGTATGTTTATTTGCTATGGATGCTTAGTGTTTGTATTTGTGTGTGTTTTATGATATGAATATATGGCTTTTTACGTAGTTTGAATTATCTCCTTATTTGCTAATTTCAAGATGAAATTCTTTGAAGGGGGTGTAACGATCCGGAATTAATCGCAATTTAAATGAATATTTAATTATATTTTATATAATTAACAACTGTATTTTTATTGACAAATAAAAATATTTTAAATAATAACTAATGATAATAATATAGTTTTCAAAATTTGTTTAGCAAAATATATAGTTCATAGAGAAATAGAAAATGTGACAGAAAATTATTTTTTGAAATATCGATTTTCCATTAGTTAAAAGTTATCCAAAAGGTCAGAACACTATTGTAACCATTTGTGCACACTACAAACCATTTAAACATGTGTACATGTACACATATATTCATGTACATGTTTTTTCTTAAGTGTGTGTGTGTGTATATATAAGAATAAAAGAAGATATTTATAAAAGAATACACACACACACGTGTGTGTGTGTGTGTGTGTAAAATGCTCCTTTTTCGATTAAGTACACATGACATGGTATGAATAGTTGAAAGTAAAGGTGGGGAGTCAAATGGACGATTTTGAAGGGGAGGGAGAGGTATGACTATGCATGTATACTTATATTTAAATATAAATTACTTATTATTACTTTAATCAAATCCTAAGCTTATATATACCTCCTAACTTTCATTCTTTTCATTTTACAATATATTCTTCGACTTTAAAAATCCTAAGAGCTTAAGAAAAGTAGCCATGACCTTATCTTCGTAATTTTAAAACATGAAATGTCACTTCTTTCCCTAAAAATCACTTCTTTTATTCACAAAATCACTTCTACATCTCCTACAGAACTTTCTCTTTCAAAATACAACACTCCATCCACCAAAACATACCATGGTCGAGCCAAAACCCATGATAGCCGTACCCAACAAGGTCTAGGTCAAGCCTAACCCACTTGGCCGAGCTCAATTCAAGTGTCCAAGCATCCAAAGTTTCATATTTGCAAAGTTTCTAAAGCATTTTTCAAGTTTCAGCAAAAAATCGTTTTGATTTAGAAAAGTTTCGGTGAGTAAAACTTTTGTTTTTGAAAAATAAATTTACTCGATTTTGATGGACTATATGTTGTGAAAATATGGTGATTGTTATGTTGAATTATCATGTCGTATTGATGACATATGATGATATGTTTATCTTTGAACTTCGATTTGATGATTGGTTGATATGTAGATATGTTTGGATATGAATATGGAAATGGATATGTGATATTGGGTATGATACTATGATAGTATGTTTATGAAATAAAACTAGGTGTTTATGAAGTAAATGTTGTGAGGTTTGCAACTTGAAAAGTCGCAAAGAACTTGGATCCGATTTGAAAACTAAAGCTCGTTTTCTAACTTTGGATTTTTGAAAATGTTTCCAAGTTTTCATATTCGTTTAAATATTTCAAAAATTTTCCATTTTTGTTTTCAAAGATGTAGTAGCTAGAGTTATGGTGAAGTTTTTACCTAGAAATCAATTCTAGCGAACCACGCTCATAGCGATAGTCGCTATGGATGTAGTTCGGAAAATTTCGTCGATCTCAAGTTTTTAAGTATTTTCTTTTGGATTGTTTTTGAAAACTCATTTCAAAATAATTAAGTAAGTCAAGATTTTAATTTTTAATTATTTAATAATTTATTTAGTTAATTTATTAATTAGGGTAATTATTGTTTAGTTAATTTATTAAGTAATTAGGTTAAGTAATTAGAGTTTAAGAATTATTAACTAAGTTAATTAATTTTAATTAAGTAAGTTTTAAATAATGATTAATTAAGATAAAGAAAATTAAATTTTATTTAGTCAAGTTTATTTATTTTAATTACTTATTTAATTAGAGTTAATTATTTAACGAATCATTATTTAATTAAAGGTTAATTATCCACTTAATTACGGTTAATTTATTAAAAAATGTTATTTAATTAAAATGTAGTTAATATTTAATTATAGATAAAATTAGGATTATTAATGATTTAATTTTGATTTAATTAGGATTAATTAAGGTTTTAGTTGATTTTTAAACTTACGATTTAATCAAGGGTTAGTTATTTTTAAACTCCTTTTAATACCCTATCGGTTATTTATTTTTAACCAAATATCTTGTTTAAGTGAATTATTTTAACTCAAAGATCTCTTGTCTATGCTATTAAGCAGCCAAATAAATTAAATTAGTTGTAATAAAATGATGACGCATTTTACTGAAAGTAAGTTGACTTGTACTTGTTACAAATACCATACTTCGGGAAAGTGATGAATACAATAAGGTTAATTTCGATAAGTGAGTCATGATGATCTAAGCATACGGAACGTATGACCATATGTAAATCTTTACACCCTGATAGTGGGAAAACAAACTTGGCCCTTTAAAATTATCGAACGTTGGTTTGGAGTGACTGGGATTGGATGTTAATTGTTATCCAAAAAACACTTCGAACTAGCGTAAACGTTCGAATCAGAAATAGTAAAGGCAAGGTCCTAGGTGAGTACTTTGAAGTGCAAGGGCTGGTTGCTAGTAACCCTGAGGGTGATTCCAAAATGGGTGTAGTGGAAATAGCACATTCGGTTCGTTTATCTCTTGAACGACTTATATGGATGAATGCTGCCATTGTGTCAACATATTGAACGCAATGTTAGCATTCTACATGGCAATTCTATATTAAAGGTAAACATAGCCTCAGGTCTCATCAATTGGAAATAACCAAAACATGGTATACAATAGGGCATTATAGGCCGTGCCCATGAGTGTGTGTCATCACCGTAACTAGAATCGATTATTTGACCCATTTTTGTATGCTCCGGTACGGTTGTTGATCCCAACCGTGGTGGTGATGTATTCAGTACCATTAGTCAAGTTTCTTTCAAGATAATTACATGAGGTTAATCATAAGTTTGAATGTCTTAGCTTTCCGAGAAAAAGAAGATCATGTAATAATTGATTTAGCATTAAATGTTTGTTTAGAAAATATAGTTTGAAATTAGAATGGTTTGGGAATTTTAATTTTTAAATTGATTTTAATAACTGAAATTTTATTTGGAAAAGTGCTGTACTAAAATAGCGATAACTTGAGATTTATAACTCCAAATGAGCTCAATATTTTTTAAATGAAAGAGCTTTCAGTAAGCTATAAATTTTCCTTTTAACACCTTCGAGGATTTTGCATTTTATTCTGTATAAAATGGGTTTGAAAGTGAACGGACATATCCGTCCTATTTTAAATTTTATTAGATTCAAGCTGAATGTAAATTTGGCATAACTTTCAAACCGTGAATCCGTTTTTGATGATCTTTATATTGTTGCTAGTTCTGTGTAGCATGGATATAAGATGTTCTCATCAGACCCCAGGTGTGTTTTATTTAGAGGTGCATCAGCGGAAGGTAGTTCCTTACTTAGTCATGTATGGAATCCATTCTCCAATAAGTGTCGTACGGAATTAGTTATGCCCAAATATGTTGAAATATGAGATGCAAGCATTTCAGCTATGTTCTAATTTACTTGAAAACCTTAGACATTATTATAACATCATTGGATTTCTATATAAAGTGTTTTGGTTATCATAAGGTAAAAACTAATCCTTATTTATTTGCCACACTAGACCCATGTCTGACCCGAAGTTTTTTCCTAAAACTCTATTGTACTCAAATTTTTATGAGCAGCCAAGTGATCCAAGTTTCTTACGAAGATTTTTGAAGGAGCTAGAGCAGGTGGCTTCACTATTAACTAATTGTTATCTTATTTCGCTGTATTTTGTGTATGACCTATGTTCTTTGTGTGGGCAAGTAGTTATAATTGTCCAGTTTAATTGTAATATAATGAACTCTTACGTATTAAATATTATGGAAATGACTATGTAATATCCTATGTTATCTGTTACATATTGTTCTGATTAGTGGCGAGATTCTGTTATTGTGCAGTTTCTTCTTACTTTCTTTTACTTCTACCCTTAATGGCTCGTTTTCGGTGCAATAACGGCAGTTGTTACAACTTCGCTACCACCAAGATTAAGAAGGATTACTTATTTATTTGATTCATGACTTGATTAATGAAAATTGATCCAATCAAAGCTTTATAGACCAATCTTTTTCCAAAATCTAAGATCTCTTTCCAAATCATAACTTTAACTACCCTTATTTAAATAATTCTTTATAAAACAATTTACTATTTAACACCTTTACTTATTATAAATTGATTTACCTTTACAAAACTCTTAAATAAATAATTTGTTTAGGTTTTAAACCCATATTATAAAATACTTAATCTGAACTTAAATCATAACTAATACGTCGTTAATAACTAAATCACTATTAAATAAATAAACAATTAACTCAAATCATTACTAATAAATAATTATTAAAATTTCATAACATCATTATTAAATAAGTAACTAACTTATAATATCATTAGTAAATTAATTAATTAATTAATTTAAACTAACTTAAATAAAATAATTAAATTAAAACAGCTTTAATAATTATAATTAAACTACTTTAAAATATTATTAACATATAATTAGTTGACCTTAAAATATTGGAAGTAAAATAATATTAATTTAATTGCTTTAATTTAGAAATTACTTTACTTGAAATAATTTATGATCCCAGGAAATCCAAATCCATTTATTTCCTAAAATTTTGAAAGGAGGCTTAGCGATCATACTGGTATTTAGACGAGTTACCATAATTTTAAATCTAACAATTCAGAACGTATCGCTGATATTTACATAAATAACAAATATGTAAATAAAATTCAAAATTGACAAACGATAGATAACACATCGTCTATCCAAGTCAATTATCGTACAATTGAATGTACAATTATATAAAATAGGAGAATACAGATTTATTCTACTAAATAAATGTCCAATAAAATCTATTCAAGTTAAGTATAGCAGAACATAAATTTGGAAAGCAATTAATGACATGCCTGGTGATAAATCTCCAGGTCCAGATGGGTTCCCTATTTTCTTTTACAATTATTTTTGGGATGTTTTAAAATTCGGTATAATTAGCATGTTTAACGAATTCTATAATGGAAAACTGCAATGAGGAAGATTTAATTTTGCAAATATTATTTTATTGCACGAAAAAGTAGGTGCTAATAATTTAAAAGATTTTAAACCTATTTCCTTAATTAACTATTCCGTTAAAATTATTTAAAAAGTTTTAGCTAATATACTTAGTATAAGAATGAACGATTTAATTGACTATTCACAAACTTCTTTCATTAAGGGGAGAAATATCACTGGTGGTGTGGCTGTTGTTCAAGAATACATTAATCACTGTTGTAGGAATAATATAACTTGTGCGATTTTAAAATTGGACTTTGCGAAAGCTTTTGATTCGATAGGTTAGGATTTTCTAGTTGATATGTTTCATGCTATTGGTTTTAGTCATAGATGGATTAGCAAGATTATGAATTTACTTAGAACTGGTAACTCTAGTATTATGGTTAATGGTATTTTAGGTAATGAAATTCAATCTAAGCGAGGTTTAATGCATGATGATCCTTTATCTCCTTTCCTATTTAACATAGCCACAGATGTTTTAACTGGGATAATTAAAAAAGTGGTTGATACTGGATCTTTGGGGAATGTTGGTAACGAACTCTCCTGTAACTGTATATCTGTCCTTCAATCTATGGATGATACTTACCATTTTCCTCTCATTTAACCTAGGCATGTTATTACTCTTAGATTTATTTTATATAGTTTTGAACTTCTATCTGGTTTTAAAAATAAACTTTGACAAAAGTTCAGTTTAGTATTAAATTATTTTGAAAATGTTGAAAATTTAGTTGCCAATAAGCTTAACTGTAAAACTATGAATTTTCCATTTGGTTATCTTGGTTTTTTGATTAGACCAACTAAACTTAAACATGATGACTAGTTTATTATCATAGATAAAATTAAAAATAGGATTTCTAATTGGAACGGAAGATTTTTATCGAGGGCGGGTAGATTAGTTTTTATAAACTCTATTTTATCAGCTCTTAGATTTATTGGATTTCTATGCATCTTTTTCTAGATTGGATGATTAGCAAAATTGATAAAATAAAAAAGGACTTCTTATAGAGTTGGAAATATTCTATAGCAGTATTATGGGGAATAACAATGAATTTTGGAAATAAAATGAGAAAATAAAGTTTTTAAAAATTGATTTTGGGTGTTTGTGGGAAATAGATATGGTTTCGTATAGTTAAAAGGTTTTAAGAAATGGAAGCTCGAATGTTAAAATAATGAAATATGCAAAAAATGGAAATAAAGTGAAAATGAATTTTAAATGAATAAATTAGTGAAGTATTGATTTAAAATGGTTTATAAATGTTTTATAAATAATAAGATGCAATTTGAAGATGTTTTGGAAAATAGTGAAAAACAAGTCAAAATAAAGCGCGTCGCGTAACGACAGCTCGCGATTTCACGCCGGAAAAGCTAAATGAATGTGTAGGATAGAAGCGAAGTTGGAATTATTCGAAATTAGAATTTTCCATATCCTTATAACCGTAGTTTTCAAATGGAAAAGCAAAACCAAGATTAAATCTCATTGATTTTAAGGTATGACCATATCAAATTTTCAAAGGAATCGTTCTTTTACTATTAAGTGACCGAAGTGTAAAAAATGAATATTTTTAAATGTTTAAAACTATGAAATAAATTTGATAATATGTTAAAATGTTTTAAAAGAGATTTGAGTAATAAATATGAATTTACAAATGTAGAAAAGTTGTTTTGATCAAATAAGCTTTTAAAACACTATCCGCAGCACTTTTGTACAACAGTTTTAATGAGAGTTTAAATAAATGGTTAAGAGAAATGTTTATAAAACTTAAACAATAATTGAAATTTTTCCTTAAAACGTATGGAATGTAATAATAAACCGAGTATGTGGAAACGACTAGTACATTTCTCTCGTCTGTGAGATCTAGAAAGGTAAAAAAGATGTGTAACTAAGGTTAGGGATGAAGCAACAAGTGCCTTGAACATACCTGACCTATGTTTTCTCTTTCTAGACAAGGGGTGGAACAGATCAAAGGGAAAGCCTAGATGCTCTAAAAAATATCTCATTTAAGTTTTTCCAAAAGTAAGAAATTTTCAAAGGAGTTAATTAAACCAGATTTTTAATAGTATAAGGAATACTCTGGCCAAACTTCGCATTAATTTTTGAGGAGGGAATTTGTATTATCTGCATGACTTTAAAAGGTGATTTCATCATTATTCCATAAATAGTATGAGTTGAATAAAAAAATTAATCTAGTAAGATTAATCTATTCTTTTACTCAATATAATTGGTTTTGGGTTTACAGTAAACGATGTCTTAAATAACATTTTTTGACCCACTTAAGACATGCTTCAGAAAGATGAAATTTTGATTAGATTAGGAATTAAATTTTCTAGAGCAAATGACTTGAAGAATTATAAATTTAAAAGGGTTTTGATTAACTGGTAAAATGTAAAAATAAAAAGAGGCTTAACAAATCCTATATACACATATTCATAATTTTTATCGATGATTGGATTTCGAAGACATCGGGATCAGATTCGGGTGATTCCTATTCAAAAACCACTTTGAACCAATTTATGCTTTCGAAGTAAAACATGTTGAAGACAAAGATCATTGAAGATGAAGATCTTCATGATGTGTGGAAAATTGCCACTAGACCCTCGGTGAAATTTACCATATCATATATTATAGTGATAGTAGTGCTCTGTTATAAAAATCTTCGATTTGCAAGGACAAATCGCTACTTATCCTAGGGTAATTCCCGACAAGATGTGGTAGGAGAAGTGCCTTTGGTTTGTCCTGTTCCTGGACAACTTGTATGGACGAATGTCTAACAATGTATTTTAAAAACACATTGATCTTTATAACGTGTCATCTGTTTGGTGGTGGAGAAAGCAACTTCTCTTAGCTTAATATCCTTTCCAGATATGTATAAGCTCAAGAGTTATACGTTTGTAGAAATCAGTTGCGTGATCATGGAATGACAATGTTGCATCCAAAGTGAAAAGTTGATGTTCTATGAAAGGTAATCGTTACCTCAGGCCTCACATCTAGAAATGACTAAAACAGGTTCGATGTAGCAAGGCTACATGGTTCGTAACCACTAGCGTATGATCATCCCCTTCTAGATATATTTCTATCCGCTATAACGTTCGAGTTTAAATTATGTGGTGTATGCTAGAGCATTCTCGGATAAGTCGGTAATGACCGGGGTGATGACATATTCTGTACTATCTAGTTAGAGGTAGGTCGGTCTTGTGTTGGTAGAGGACCATCAGTTGGACCTCGGTACATTCCTCTAGAGATGTACTACCGGATGGTTGTCCCTTACCCGGTCTCTTTTGGAAATCAATTCTCCAATGCATGCCTACCATTTTGATTGTAGAGCCTAGTATGCTGGAATTTAATAATGGTAACAATTTCAGCCATTTGAATATATTTATTTAAAAAGTGTTTCTAAAGAATGTCACCAAAAATAATATAGAATGATTTTATACAATTGTTTTAGTTATCATAAGGTAAAAACCCGTCCGCGTTTATGTGCGGTGTGGTCTTATGAGATACTCTTTCTTTTTAAATGGTTTTGGTCACTAATTTCTTATCTATGACATTATCATTTACGATTCGTGTTTCTCACACTAGCTTTCAGACCGATCCAGGTATTTTTATACTCGGATTAGATCTGATTAGTTTCGAGATTAGTTGAAGACATTTGGAGTTTCCAGAGGAGAGCTGGAGATCTTCATCAAGGAATGGACATATTCTATTTTCCTCGGCGTTGTGTGTTGTTTATTTTTCAGCAAGTGCAAGGATAGGTATTATAACCATCCAAGCTAAATCTAGGTTAGACTCTGATGTATGTATTTTAAAATTTTCCATTGTAAAGATTATTATTGAAAAATATATATTATTCCATCTGAGTAATATTCTATTCATTCTTCTTTTTCTTTCTTAACTTTAAAGAACCTCCTCTCCAGCACTTGGATTTGCTGTATATGAATATCAAGGATGTATTAGTGTCGATTTCCAAGGGTCGAAGAAATGAATCTTTACATTTGGTATTAGAGCTTAGGTTGAGCAAACACCCGAGCCTAATTGGGGTAAAGACTCATCAGAGATAGAGTTAGTAATACCCTTGGATGAGTAATTCATTAGAGATGGGATAAGTGATACCCTAGAATGAGTTAAGGGTATTATGTTTATGAGTGCATGTTTGTTAATGTTATATAAAATGATTTTTGTTTTGAAAAAATATGGTAAATGAAATAATTTTATCTAGGATTATATTATGGATATAAAAGATATTTTTAAAATGATATAGTTATTTATCGAGTATTTTATTGTTAAGGAATGATAATATTCAGTTATTATTGCTAATTGACTGATTATTTGATTTAAATGTTTAGGTACAAATACCCTATGAATTAAATTTCACCATTTGACTATAAGATATTTGATAATAATATTAGTTTAAGATTAAGGAATTTATAGGATAAAAGATTATGACGTGTTATATAAATAAATCGATTTTGTAAAATATAAATGTGGAAAGGTATTTTATATAAATTTTGAGAATTTAAATCCTTGTATTTTAGAAAAGATTTTTAGAAAGTTTAATACGATTAAACGGAAGTTATAATGATTTTAAGAAATGGATTTATAAATGGGGTTTTTATAAATAGAAAAAAGTAATAGTAAATAACTTGTTAAAAAATATACGTACAGTATTATTTCAAATAAAGGATTTGAAAAGAAGTATCTTAGGATACTAGTTAGAGTGATTCGAAAGCAACTAAAAATGGGCGGGAGATGTGTTCAGATGGTAAACACTTCTCTTAAGTATTACCCTTATAGTTAAGGAGATATATTATACTATCGGCAGTACCCAGTTCCTTCGTATCATTTTGTAGTTATTCGATCTACATAATTTTCTTAAGATTAAGAGATAATATGAATCATTAATTAATAAATTGATTAGTAATAAAGAAGCATCTTTATGAAAGTGTTTAAACCAGAGATAATTTTGGATCACAAATTGATAAAATGGAATTTTCCGCAATTTTGGATAGTCGGGATTTTCAAAATTTGATATGGTAGTGGAAGCACTGTGTTTTATAAAAATATAAGGAATAAATTTTATAACTTATGAACTTGAGATGATAGTAAATTACAACAAGTTTTAAATTTGTTAAACATCCTGATTTAAGTAAAACCAATTTTTTAGGATTTGTATCTAAACTCTTAGGATGTAACGGCGTATTATACAAAATCGATCTAAGTTATGAACTATTTATACATTTGAGTAATGCCGTAAGAGATAATTCAAGAAAATGGATTTAATGCGAAGTAAATGGTTATAAAACATAAGTTTAAAGGGTTGATTTAACCAAAGTTGTGTTTGTAGGTGTTTATAAACTTAAGTAAAATTTTAGGAAAGGTTTCCTAAGTGTTATTAGTACAAAAGGAAATATATTAAGGAAAAAATGAATGTAAATATTAAAGGATGTGAATAAAAAGAATTTGGTGTAGTTAAGAAAAAAACCAATAGAAATAAATACGTAAGTATACGTAGATCATTTCGTAGCACAAATTTGATCTAAGATTTGAGTAGGGACTCTGAGGTGTATACATTGATTCGTAAGATAATTTATCACTCGATTCTTGATGGCGAACATTGATGAGTGTTTATGGTTGGGTACTTGAGTTTTCGATCATAGTTGAGAGCTATGCAAGGAAAATAAAAGTTTCTAAGCATGATTAGAGTCCACACTAAAGGATCGAAGGATCAATACTAGTTCAGAAGAAAAGTTGTGTATTCAAATAGTAGATCGAATAAGATCTTTCATGTAGATGATCTATCTATATCCAATGGAATTGGGTTCAAAAACAATAATTTGGACAAACTTTTGTTAGGGTTTTAATTTCGAGGATGAAATTCTTTTTAGGGGAAAATGTAACGATCCATAATTTCACCACCTTAAAAGAGAATATTTAATTTATTTTAAATATTCAAATATTGAATTATCAAAATCAAACATTCATGTTTTATAAGATTAACAAGAATAATGATTTTACTAAAACCATTGTTTTTAAAAATAAAGATTTTCGTTGTAAAATTGACAAAAGTTGGTTTATAATAAAATTGCGTATACATTCATTAGTTATTTTAAAAGATAAATAACACTTTTTAAATGGTTTTATAAAGATAATAATAGATTGATAAAAATTTTACGATTGTATATAAGCTAGTTTTATAAAGATGTACAAATTTTGTCGCACTTTGATAAATCGACATCGTATTTTTATAATTGGATTTTAATATTATTTAATATGGTTTTATATCTTAAATGAAATTTTTTAATTAATTAAAAATGATAAGAAATTTATTTTCGGTTTTTGTTTACATAAAAACTTGGTTTGATTAAAAACAAAAAATGTGACCAGAAAACGTATTGTCAAAAATCAACGTTTTGTTCAATATACATTGCGTAAACATTTTGCAACTTGAATAGTTGTTATATAAACACATTAACAAAATAAATAAACACTTCACCTATATTAACCAAGGAATAATTATGCTAAATGTTTAATTAAGTGAACAAAAGTACAAAATGATGATATTTTCACCAAATCCAACACAAGTCAACTCAAATTACGTCAAAATCAAAACAAAGCTGCACTTTAATCCACTTTCCCATTCAAATATAACCATTAAGTATTAATTAAATATGATAATAAGAAATGATGTGATGTGAAGATGGTATGTGTTGAAAAAGTATGTTTACTTAAAGGTTAAGGAAGGGTATTTTTGTCAAATTACATTCCTTAAAGGCTAAGGCTTTTAAGGCTATAAATATTGACCCATATGCTTTTATTTCTTCACACCTTCTCTTCTCTCTCTTCCAAACTTCTTCATCTTCTTCTTCTCTTCTCTAATGGCTACTTCCTCTCTTTTCTCTTAAAAACATATCAAACCAACTCCAAACTCCACCAAACTTTGCCAAAGACCTTAGAATATTATTAAAACATGGTTTAGCACCTAAAAAGTGGAAGAATAATGGAGCAAGGGTGTGACGCCCCACCTCTATACCCACGCTAGCCAAGAACACTACGAAGCAATGCTGTCAACTAGCGCGGAGAATAAGGCAGTTGAGGAGCGACCATCCGTGCAATTACTTTGTGCGAGCACCGCTATGTCGGATAGTATAACATGCATTTGATTTCGAGACCGACACACCGACACAAACTCAAAGCTACTACACAGTGGCTATAATAATCTTCGGAAACAAATATAGAAATAAACATAACACAAATCAGTCACAGACATCCATATCACAAAGGCGGAAAAAGATATGAATATATAACACATGAAAGTGTACATCAGAGTAGTGGTCAGAAAGATCCACAATAACAAAAAAGAATAGCAACATGTGCTATACAAAAGAATAAGTATACATCATAGAGTCTATATCTCAAATGTTTACAACAAAAACTACTAATCTAAGTAGTTAGCCAAAAGTCAAAGTAATGAATCCCTGGGGAGAAGTCAAGCAGAAGCACCTGTAACATCTCGGTCTGACCCGAGTATTATTTCATAAGAAAATAATAAACGGATCAGTCTAGCTATAAATATCAGATGCCATGATATAGAATAAGATATATGGCATAAACATATGATAACCATAATGGCATACTACTATAAGTATGTAATTGAAAATCAACACGAGATTAATCAATATCACAAGAATCTTCTCAAAGATCCAAAAAGGGTTTCATACCCAAAACTTGTATTCACAACAAGTCAATGACAAACGAATTCACCAATGCACAAAAATTGATAAATCATATCAATGAAAATCACTAAAATTGGTGAAGCACAAATTCCAGAAATCAACACACGAAATCCAGAAATCATAAAAAAGGGGGGAAGGCCTATCACACGAACGGGAGGATGAAAACTCACCAATATATGTATCACACAAACGAGATGCTATCTCATGGTAGCTAGCCATTAATTTTTGACACACGAACGGCCGAAGACGATGGGATGCTACCCCACAAGTGTGAGTCGGAATCACACTGAAACGGGGTCTAGTCTCCCTCGCAGACAAAGAGACATCGCACAATTGCTAGTCTAACTCACAAAAAATGTTCGTCATGATCATCAAGAAGTGTCAATTACACTAAGCTAGTAAATATATGAGTTTAGCTTCATGTCCCATAACCACTAGCTTAACTTAAATATTTACGAACAAACTGTAGATCTTCACTAGGAAATTGTCACAAAAAGGCACAATCGAACAAGTCCAAGAATTAACCGACGAAGCAAACGCAAGCGTTTCATACCACTTGTTTTACTAAGTCGTTTAATTAGATTTCTCATACGAGTGAAGTAAAGGCTTGTATATACTAATAGATTGGAAAACGGTTTAAGAAAAGAGCTTAGTAATAAAATTGTTTTGAAATCGCTTTGATGAAAGAATTTTGATATTTACTACTAGTATTGAAACCTTTATATTTTTAAAGTACAAATCACAAAAATGATTGTAAAATAATCAATCACCGAAATTCACATTCGAAGACGTGAATAAAATCCAAAGAAATCGATATCAAATCCATCGAAATGGATATTTCAAAAATTCCCAAAGAAAATGTCATCAAAGTCGATAATAAATGATAACAACAAAAGGGAAACAACACGAATCGATTAAAGTTGGAAATTTAACAAAATAGGCAATATAGGCAAAATTGGCAAATAGGAGCAGGTCGGTCAACTGGACTCCCTGAGTCGATTGACCGAACCAAAGATGGAAGTGCTCGGGTAGCAGGTCGGTCGACCGGAACCTGAGCTCGGTCGACCGGAGCTTGTAACCTGTACTTCCAAAACAGAGGCAGGAAGTGCTCGGGTAGCAGGTCGGTCGATCGGACCCTGAGCTCGGTCGACCGGAGCCTGTTGCCAGCACTCCCATGCCTATCTAATAAATGCCATTCCCTTCCCAATTGCTATCGGTTGAGCAACGGCACTAAGGGTTTACGCCAATCGACTACCCGGCCACAGAAGCTCTTCGGTTCATCACCAAAAACATGATCAAGACATCAAAGCTATGATTTTTAAAGAATTGAACCCAAACCACAAAAAATTGGAATATTCACCAAATCAATCCAAACCAAAAGCAATTGTACAAGAAGAAGCGTTAGGAATTTATACCTAACAATCGAAGATAGTTATAGACTAAGATGTGAGGTAAAAATCTCAACTTTTCACAAAAACAATGAAGAAGAAGCGTGAAAGCAAAGGGAGAATCAACCACTGTTCAACACAACCCAAATGAGCTTGAATTTATGCTCAAAAAGAAGAACATTCCCAAAGTTAGGTTTAGGAATTTCTGAAATTGATAAGAGAATGAGTTGGAGAAGAAGAAGAGGCTTACCAAAGTTTCTTCTATTAGTTTGAAGCTAGAGCTTGATTTGCAAAAGAAAACTAGGGCTTGAGTTTCAATTTCCCATTCCACTCTCCATTGTTGTAAAAGCTTGAGTATTAGGAAAATAGAAAGGAAGTAAATGAAGAGGAGAGGGTTGGGACTGAGTTAATAAGTGGGGTTATAGGGCTCAACCCAAACCAAAGCCCTAAGTGAAAAGTGGCAAAATTCCATTAACTCCAAACATATCAAAGTTTATACTAAAAAAGATCGCAAACGACGTTTTGAACTCAATGGAAGTGGTCCCGAGTCCTAATTCGACCGTATGCAAAAAGTAGCTTTTCAGACTAAATTTCGAGTATCAATAAAATATTTAAATATAAAATTGATAAATATACGGGTTGTTACAGACTCCCCTCCTTAAAAAAATTGCGTCCTCACAATATTAAGTAGAAGATATATAGTAATAACCATGAGAGCATATTCATCACAAAAAAAAATTGAAATAAAAAGGTTCACCTTAATGAGCACGGGAAAGTAAGTCCGGATGTGTTCGCTCGATGAACTCTCTAGATTCCCAAGAACAATCCTTAGGATTTGAGGACCATTGAACTTTGACAAGCGGAACATCTTTATTTCGAAGTCGTTTCACTTCCGAAGCAATAATACGAATAGGATGTTGCTCAAAAGTTAGATTAGGCGAAACTTCAATTTCTTCCACAACACCGAGCTCAAGAATAGAATCAAAATCTCGAAGGCATTTCCGCAATTGAGAAACGTGAAACACGTCATGAATAGCAGAAAATTGAGCCGGTAACAAAAGGCGATAAGCCACGGAACCAATACGTCCGGTGATGGAAAATGGACCAATATATCGAGGTGCTAACTTTCCCGATCGATTGAAATGCACAATACCTTTCATAGGTGAAACACGAATAAACACAAGATCTCCCACAGAAAATTCTAATTTCCTTCTCCGGTTATCGGCATAGGATCTTTGTCTACTTTGGGCTTCTTTCATCCTATGACGAATAAGGTCGATCTTTTCTGTGGAATCACGAATAAAATCTGGACCTAATGCCTCAAGCCAACAAGAAGGAGATCGGCATGGCCTTCCATAGAGTGTCCCGAAAGGAGCCATACCAATACTAGATTGGAAGCTATTATTATAGGAAAACTCAACAAGAGAAATGTGATCTTCCCAACTTCCACTAAAATCAAAAACACATGCACGAAGAAGATCTTCAAGAGTTCGATTCACACGCTCGGTTTGTCCATCGGACTGAGGATGATAAGCGGTGCAAAAATTAAGCTTCGTTCCCAAAGCTTTTTGAAGACTCTTCCAAAATCCACTAGTAAACAATGGATCACGATCGCTAACAATAGAAGTAGGAACACCATGAAATTTAACGATTTCCTTGATAAAGAGTTTGGCCAAAAGAGGAACGGTTCGGTTAGAACGAACGGGAATAAAATGGGAGTAAGTCTATCAACTATAACCCATAGGCTATCATGACCCGAACGAGAACGGGGAAGGCCGTTAACAAAATCCATGGAAATTTGATCCCACTTCCAAATTGGAATGTATAAAGGTTGCAATGACCCACCGGGACTTTGATGTTCGGCCTTGATAAGTTGGAAAGTCATGCAACACTTAACAAAGTTAGCAATATCAGATTTCATTCCCTCCCAATAATAAAGCAGCTTCATATCCGCGTACATTTTACTACTACAGGGATGAATGGTAGATTTAAAATGATGAGAATCTTCTAAAATATCTTTACGAAGATCACTAATATTTGGCACGATAAGTCTACCAAATTTTCGAATGCCGCCACGAGAATCGATATCAAAGTCTTTCAATCCTTCAATATCAATTTTATCCTTAAAATTTTGGCCAAGAAGAGCCAATTCGGGATCTAGCCTTTGAGCTTCAAGAATGCGGTCTAAAAGAGAAGGATGAGCCTCAAGACTACATAAAACAAGAGATGAACATAAATCGAAAACTCGATCTCGAATTTCACAAGTGGATAAAATTCCGAGATTATTCCATTCAGATATCATCATAGAAACAACCGCTTTTTGCTTGCGACTAAGTGCATCGGCAATTCGGTTTCCCTTTCCGGGAGTATAAAGAATATCAAGATCATAAGCTGCAAGAAATTCGAGCCAACGTTGTTGAAGCAAATTTAGTTCCTTTTAAGAAAATAGATACTTTAAAGACTTATGATCGGTGTAGAGAACAAATTTTTCTCCCAAAAGATAATGACGCCAAATTCGAAGGGAGAAAACGATAGCCGCGAGTTCTAAATCATGAGTGGCATATCTAGTCTCAGCTGGCTTCAATTGCCTAGAAGCATAAGCAATAACACGTTCTTTTTGCATAAGAACGGACCCAAACCAACGCGACTAACATCAGTGTAAACAACGAAATCTTGATTCCCCTCGGGAATAACAAAAATAGGAGCATCCGAAAGGAGTTCTTTTAGTTTCTGAAAAGAAGTTTCACATTTGTCCGACCAAATGTATTTAACACCTTTCTTTGTTAAGCTAGTGAGAGGCACGACAATCGTAGAAAAGTCCTTGATAAATCGACGGTAATAACCCGCCAATCCAAGAAAACTACGAATCTCCGTCACACTCTCCGGTCTCTTCCAATCTTGAACCGCTTCAATCTTCGAAGGATCCACGGAAATTCCGGATTCGGAAATAATATGACCGAGAAACTTCACACTAGATTGCCAAAAATGGCATTTAGAAAATTTTGCTTTTAATTGATTACTCCTAAGAGTTTCCAACACAATACGAAGATGTTTTTCATGCTCCTCCTCGGTTTTTGAATACACAAGGATATCATCAATAAAGATGAAACAAATCGATCGAGAAAATCTTTGAAAACTCGATTCATAAGGTCAACGAAATAAGCCGGAGCATTCGTTAAACCAAATGGCATAACAAGCCATTCATAAGATCCATTCGAGTACGGAACGATGTCAAAGGAATGCTATCCTCTGCAATACGAAGCTGATGAAAACCGGTTGCCATGTCCAATTGTGAAAAGACTCTAGCACCACTAAGTTGATCGAATAGGTCATCAATCCGAGGTAAAGGATATTTATTTTTGATAGTAAGATCATTAAGCTTGCGGTAGTCAACGCAAAGCCTAAGTGTACCATCAGATTTCTTCACAAAAATAGCCGAAGCTCCCCAAGGCGAGGAACTAGAGCGAATAAATTGCTTAGTTTCCAAATCGGATAATTGTATGTGCATCTCCTCATTTTCTTTATTGGACAACCAATAAGGAGGACGAGTAATAGGTTGAGCTCCAGGGGTAAGATTAATTCTGAATAAGATTAATTCTGAACTCAATTGCTCGCTTAGGTGGTAATCCTAAAACGGGCTCAAATATGTCGGAAAATTCACGAACAACGTGAATAAGAGAAATGACGTCTTCCTCATCATCATTATCATCATCACGAGGATTTAAAGAATATAAAGATGCAGATAAAGTGGAATCCAAATCTTTGAGAATAATAGAAATCTGCTTAACAGATTGAGGATGTCGAAGATGAATAGTCCGCTCAGGACATAGGATATGAGCTTCATAACGGTTGAGCCAATCCATTCCCAAAATCATTCCAAAGCCCAAGTAATGCATAACATGCAAATCGGCTAGGAAAGAAAATTCGCACAAAACAATCTCCACATCTTTACAAAGCAAACTAAGAGTTGCGAATCCACTAACCGGATTCGCAATTCTCAAAGAAGTCATTAAAGCAATAACACTTAAAGAAAAAGTATCAACAAGTTCCTTTGATATAAAAGAATGGGATGCACCCATATTAAAAAGAACTCGAATAGGTTGATCACGAAATATAATAATGCCATCAAGGATACAATGAGACATACCTTGATTACGAGATGTGTTGCCAGGGGCTTGAGCCACATTTAAATTTCCCTCCTTCTTGCCTTCAAGTTTGAGGCATTGATGTATATAATGATCCGAGCTCTTACAATAGCGACAACAACGAGGCTTTGAACACTTGTTCGCAAAATGGTCCCTAGACCCACAGTTGAAGCATTTCCCACTACTAGGAGAAGGAGCCTTTGCAGCAGGAGTTGCTTGCTTACCCTTTTTGTTGGGATAAGGACCTTTGAATTTGTTTAGCCTCTTCTTCTTGTTGTTGTTGAAGTTTGGTTTGGCACCCACAATTTCAACATCGCTTTCCTTATCTGCCTCTTCAAGACGAAGAGCGATATCAATCAGTTGATCAAAAGAAACTTCTAATTTAAGAAGTAATGGCTTCTTGAGACTCTTGTTCAAGCCATAAACAAATCTCTGATTTTTCTTCAATGGGGTGCTAATGTATTCAACCCCGTATTTGGAAAGAGATTCGAAAGATGCGACATAGTCTGTCACAGAAGATTCACCGTGAACAAGGTCAATAAAACGGCGAGCCAATGTCACCTTCTCTGCTTCTGGTACGAATTTTAACTCGAAGCGCTCTTGGAATTGCTCCCAGGTGAGATCCGCTTCATTAATTTCAGAAATAAGAAGTTCGTACCAGTCCAATGCTCTTTCTTGGAGCATACTAGAAGCCACCTGAACACGGTGAAGATCGATAAGATTCATGCGAGAAAAGACTCGATCGCATGTTCTTAACCAAGCCCGAACTTCAATAATAGTTTCAAAACCTTTGAATGGCTTCCCATCCAAGTTGGTATAATCATTGCACAAGCGTGTAAATCTAGACTTAGGATGAGTTGGTTCCGAATTAGAACCAGCCGCTTGAGCATTCTTAACTAAATCAAGAAGCTGCGGGGCAGACATAAAAACTCCATCTTGGGGAGTAGCACTAGATTGACCGGCGCTGGGACGGTCTGGTCTAACCATTTTCCTTCCTTTAGAAAGAAAGAAGAAGAAAAAGGTTATTCACCAAATGAATATCAAGCAACCTTGATAAATAAAACAAGGAATCATAAAGAAAATAGGATGAATCGGTACGAAGACTCGAATTAAATCCAAAGGAACGACTCCTAAGAAGGACTTAGGACGATGATCCTTGTTAAATTATTCTACAATGTTCCGAAGTTTGGCTCTGATACCAAGCTGTGACGCCCCACCTCTATACCACGCTAGCCAAGAATACTACGAAGCAATGCGGTCAACTAGCGCGGAGAATAAGGCTGTTGAGGAGCGACCATCCTTGCAATTACTTTGTGCGAGCACCGCTATGTTGGATAGTATAACATGCATTTGATTTCAACAGGAAATCCGACACACCGATACAAACTCAAAGCTACTACACAGTGGCTATAATAATCTTCGGAAACAAATATAGAAATAAACATAACACAAATCAGTCACAGACATCCATATCACAAAGGCGGAAAAAGATATGAATATATAACACATGAAAGTGTACATCAGAGTAGTGGTCAGAAAGATCCACAATAACCCAAAAGAATAGCAACATGTGCTATACAAAAGAATAAGTATACATCATAGAGTCTATATCTCAAATGTTTACAACAAAAACTACTAATCTAAGTAGATAGCCAAAAGTCAGAGTAATGAATCCTTGGGGAGAAGTCAAGCAGAAGCACCTGTAACATCTCGGTCTGACCCGAGTATTATTTTATAAGAAAATAATAAACGGATCAGTCTAGCTATAAATATCAGATGACATGATATAGAATAAGAGATATGGCATAAACGTATGATAACCATAATGACATACTACTATAAGTATGTAATTGAAAATCAACATGAAATTAATTAATATCACAAGAATCTTCTCAAAGATCCAAAAAGGGTTTCATACCCAAAACTTGTATTCACAACAAGTCAATGACACACGAATTCACCAATACATAAAAATTGATAAATCATATCAATGAAAATCACTAAAATTGGTGAAACAAAAATTCCAGAAATCAACACACGAAATCCAGAAATCATAAAAAAGGGGGGAAGGCCTATCACACGAATAGGAGCATGAAAACTCACCAACATATGTATCACACGAAAGAGATGCTATCTCATGGTAGCTAGCCATTAATTTTTGATACACGAACTGCCCGAAGACCATGGGGTGCTACCCCACATGTGTGAGTCAAAATCACACTGAAACAGGGTCTAGTCTCCCTCGCAGACAAAGAGACATCGCACAATTGGTAGTCTAAATCACAAAAAATGATCGTCATGATCATCAAGAAGTGTCAATTACACTAAGCTAGTAAATATATGAGTTTAGCTTCATGTCCCATAACCACTAGCTTAACTTAAATATTTACGAACAAACTGTAGATCTTCACTAGGAAATTGTCACAAAAAGGCTCAATCGAACAAGTCCAAGAATTAACCAACGAAGCAAACGCAAGTGTTTCATACCACTTGTTTTACTAAGTCGTTTAATTAGATTTCTCATACGAGTGAAGTAAAGGCTTGTATATACTAATAGATTGGAAAACGGTTTAAGAAAAGAGCTTAGTAATAAAATTGTTTTGAAATCGCTTTAATGAAAGAATTTTGATATTTACTACTAGTATTGAAACCTTTATATTTTTAAAGTGACAAATCACAAAAATGATTGTAAAACAATCAATCACCGAAATTCACATTCGAAGACGTGAATAAAATCCAAAGAAATCGATATCAAATCCATCAAAATGGATATTTCAAAAATTCCCAAAGAAAATGTCATCAAAGTCGATAATAAATGATAACAACAAAAGGGAAACAACACGAATCGATTAAAGTTGGAAATTCAACAAAATAGGCAATATAGGCAAAATTGGCAAATAGGAGCAGGTCGGTCAACTGGACTCCCTGAGTCGATTGACCGAACCAAAGATGGAAGTGCTCGGGTAGCAGGTCGGTCGACCGGACCCTGAGCTCGGTCGACCGGAGCCTGTAACCTGTACTTCCAAAACAGAGGCAGGAAGTGCTCGTGTAGCAGGTCGGTTGACCGGACCCTGAGCTCGGTCGACTGGAGCCTGTTGCCAGCACTCCCATTCCTATCTAATAATTGTCATTCCCTCCAATTGCTATCGGTCGAGCAACGACACTAAGGGTTTACGCCAATCGACTACCCGGCCACAGAAGCTCTTCGGTTCTTCATCAAAAACATGATCAAGACATCAAAGCTATGATTTTTAAAGAATTGAACCCAAAACACAAAAAAATGGAATATTCACCAAATCAATCCAAACCAAAAGCAATTGTACAAGAATAAACGTTAGGGATTCATACCTAACAATCGAAGATAGTTATAGCCTAAGATGTGGGATAAAAATCTCAACTTTTCACAAAAACAATGAAGAAGAAGCTTGAAAGCAAAGGGAGAATCAACCACTCTTCAACGCAACCCAAACGAGCTTGAATCTATGCTCAAAAAGAAGAAAATTCCCAAAGTAAGGTTTAGGAATTTCTTAAATTGATAAGAGAATGAGTTGGAGAAGAAGAAGAGGCTTACCAAAGTTTCTTCTATTAGTTTGGAGCTAGAGCTTGATTTGCAAAAGAAAACTAGGGTTTGAGTTTCAATTTCCCATTCCACTCTCCATTATTGTAAAAGCTTGAGTATTAGGAAAATAGAAAGGAAGTAAATGAAGAGGAGAGGGTTGGGACTGAGTTAATAAGTCGGGTTAAGGGGCTCGGCCCATACCAAAGCCCTAAGTGAAAAAGTAGCAAAATTCCACTAACTCCAAACATATCAAAGTTTATACTTAAAAAGATTGCAAACGGCGTTTTGAACTCAATGGAGGTAGTCCCGAGTCCTAATTCGACCGTATGCAAAAAGTAGCGTTTCAGACTAAATTCCGAGTATCGATAAAATATTTAAATAAAATATTTAAATATAAAATTGATAAATATGCGGGTTGTTACAAAGAGGTTTAATAGGGGGAGGCTGATCCTAGAGGAAGGTGGAGGATGGCTATGGCGAGATCAAGAAAGGGGAAGGTGGCCATGAGTAAAGAAGGGAAAAGAGGTCATAGGTAGGAAAAAAAGGATGGTTTTAGTGATGTTTGGTTGAAGTTGGAAATGATAATGAAGTGTTGCTATAATGAATAGTGAGAAATCGATTTAAATACATACTTCTTATAATTTAAAATTAATGATAAAATGGTTGGCATGAATATTAAAAGTTGTTATGATGTTTGGTTGGTTAATTAATGATGTTTGATGGTTGCTTAAGAAGTAAGAAATAATATATCTTTTCAAATCCTATTTTTGTTGTGTTATGATATTTATGTTCATGCCTTTATGACAAATTGACATCATTTAGTTGGAATATAGATGGTGAATGAATTTGGTTGTAAGAATGAATGTATGGTTCTTAATGTTGATTTTATCAACATCATAGTTAAAAGCTGGTTATGACTACTTTATTAGTCATAGTTTATCCAAGTTGATTTGAAACCACACTTCTTTTAAACGCTATATTTGTATAAAGGATAGTTAAGCCTATTTTTAGATTAACTATAGAAAAAGAATTCATTTTGGAAAAAATATATAGCATATGGTTTTGTATAGTTAAAAAGTTTTACGAAATGGAAGTTTGGATATTAAAATAATGAAATATGAAATCTTTTGGAAATAAAGTGAAAATGAGTTTTTAATGAATAAATAAGTAAAGTATTGATTTAAAATGGTTTATATATGTTTTGTAAATTGTAAACCAGAATTTGAAGAAGTTTTGGAAACTATTGAAAAATAAGTCAAAATAAGGTGCGTTGCATAACGGCAGTTAGCGATTTCGTACCAGAAAAGCTAAATGAACGTGCAAGGTGGAAAAAGAGTCGGAATTCTTCGAAATAATTTTTTTTCAGATCCTTATAAACATAGTTTCAAATGGAAAAGAAAACCAAGATTCCATCTTGTAGATTTTAAGATATGACCAAATTAAATTTTCAAAGGAATCACACTTTTGGAGTTAAGTGACCAAAGTGCAAAATTATTTACAATTTTTATATTTTTAAATGTTTAAAAGTACGAAATAAATTTGATAAATATTTTAAAATGTTTTAAAAGATATTTGAATTATAAATATGAATTTTCAAATGATGGAAAAGTCGTTTTAATCAAATAAGCTTTTAAAACACTATCTGCAGCACTTTTCTACAACAGTTTTAATAAGGGTTTAAATAAATGGTTAACAGAAATTGTTTATAAAACTTAAATAATAATTGGAAATTTTCCTTAAAAGGTATGGAATGTAATAATAAACCGAGCATGCGGAAACGACTAGTACATTTGTCTCGCCAGTGAGATCCAAGGTGTGTAACTAAGGTTGAGGATGGAGCAACCAGTCCCCTGAACTTACCTAGTTTATGTTTTCTCTTTCTAGAGGAGGGGTGAAACAGATAGAAGGGAAAGCTCGGACGCTCTAAAAGAGATCTCATTTAAGTTTTTCCAAAAGTAAGAAATTTTTGAAGAAGTTAATTAAACCAGATTTTTAATAATAGTATAAGGAATACTCTGGCCAAACTCTGCATTAAGTTCGGAGGAGGGAATTTGTACCATCCACGTGAATTTAAAAGGTGATTTCACCATCATTTCACGAATAGTACGAGTTGAGTATGGAAATTAATCTAGGTATGATTAGTCTAATCTTTTACTCAATATAACTGGTTTTGGGTTTGCAGTAAATGATGTCTTATATAACATGTTTTTGATCAAGTTAAGACATGTTTCAAAAAGATGAAATTTTGATTAGATTAGGAATTAAATTTTCCTGAGTAAATGATTTTAAGAATTCCAAAGTTAAAAGGTTTTTGATTAACCAGTAAAAAGTTAAAATGAACAGAGGCGTAATAAATCCTATATACACATATTCATAATTTTTTATCGATAATCGGATTTTGAAGAGACCAGGTTCAAATTTGGGCGACTCCCATCCGAAAACCACTTCGAACCAATTTATGCTTTCGAAGTAAAATGCGTTGAAGACAAAGATCATTGAGGATGAAGATCTTCATGATGTAGAGCTACTTGCCACTAAAACCTCGGTGAAATTTACAATATAATATATTATGGTGGCAGTAGTGCTTTGTTATGAAAATCTTCAATTTGCAAGAATTAATCGCTACTAATCGTAGAGGTAATTTTCGATCGGATGTAGTAGGAGAAGTACCTTCAGTTTTCTTGTTCTTGGATAACTTGTATGGAGGAATGTCTGACATTGCATTTTAAAATCACATTGATCGATCTCTATAAACATATCATTTGTTTGGTGATGGAGAAGGCAACTTCTCCTAGATTGACACCCTTTCCTAAGACATATGAGCTTAGGAGTTATACCATTGTAGAAATCAGTTGTGTGATTATGAATGGCAATGTGGAACTCAAGGTGAAAAGTTAATGTTGTATGAAAGGTAATTGTTACCTCGGGCCTTGCACCTAAAAATGACTAAAACACGGTATATGCGACATGCTATTGGTTCGCAACCATCAGGGTATGATCAACCCTTCTAGATATATTTCTATCTACTATAACATTTGGGTTTAAATTATATGGTGTATGATAGAGAGTGCTCGGATAGGTTGGTAATGACGAGGGTGATGACATATTTGGTATGATGCTGTTAGAGGTAGGCTGGTCTTGTGTTGGTAGAAGACCATCACTTAGGCCTCAGTACATGTAACATCCTAGTTTTTAGTAACATTATTTAGGATATTTAATTATTTGAATAAAATAAAATAATGTAATGATTAGGGGATTGAGATTTGTGATTAATAGGGGTAGTCGTGCCATGTTAACAAACAAATTAAATTAATTAGAATGAAATAGAAAGGGAGGTTAGATAAGGGACAAACTAGGAAAAGACACATTCTTATACCTAAACCCTCATACACGTTCATTATTCACATTCACAAAACAAAAACTAAAGCTAGAAGCCGGCCTCCATTAAGCAAGAAAAGAGGAAGACAAGATAAAGAAAGAAAGTAAATCAATACAACCAAGATCAAATCTCAACTCCTTAATCTCAAAGCTAAGCTGATTAATGACCACATCTCATGTTTCTATTGTTTTTGGTTTTAGCATGAAATCCGAATTATTTTGCAAAGATATTTGCCATGTTTTAATTGTTAAAATGGATATATATATATATATATATATATATATATATGGTTATTGATGGTTTATGATATTTCATATAGATTTTGTGATATATTTTAATGTGAAATCCCTATTAAATGACATCCAAATGCCTTACGATTTTTGATTTAGATCAGAAATGATATTTTAGAGATGGGTTTCTATTTTCATAATTTTCTGAATTAATGTGGATTTTATATTAATTTTCTAGTGAGGAAAATGGATATTTAGGTTTAAAATAATTTACGGCTAAATTATATATGTTTTCATCTGAAATTTATATATGTTAGATAACATATAAATAATGATTTATAGGAATTTTTGCAGAATTTTCCTAAGTGTTTTACTGAATATATAAAATTATTTAAGGTATGGAACTTAAATGTTTTATATATTTATAAAAGGAGAAGGGGTATTTTATAAATAATTTAATTTGTTTAATTCTGAAATTTTGGCAGTATTTTTAGAAAAGAAATTAGCAACCAATTATGTTTTGACAAAAAAGGCAGGTTAGTTGAAAAGAAATTAGCAACCAATCATGCTTTGTACATGTTTTACCACTTTCGGCACCTGGATTTTGAACGGGTACTTCCACCTTCACCACCATCGAAACCAATGCACATAGTATAAATGATTTGGTACAAATTGAATTAGATATAGGCGTAAGATATTGTGTCGAAACATGGGCTCCGATGGGGTCGCAATGTTACCCTTCTTTTAAAGGTAAACGCGTCTGCTTTGCTTTTGAAAGGAATGCTTTTGACTTGGTTGGCTTTCGACTGTGTCAAATTGATTTAACGAATGGTTTCGAAAAGGTTGCACCTTTTCTTTTAAGTTAATGCTTTCGAAGGGGTCAAAACCCCTTGCTGCTGCTTTCTACCTTTTGAAGCAAATGATTTCGAAAAGATATTTTGTGTTGAAAACTTAGCCGCTTCTCTAATGCTTTCGGAAGGGTTGGTTTCAACACCATCACTTCTTTACTTAGGAATTGCTTTCAAAAGAGTGATTTCGACTTAGTTGTTTTATGGCCCTTTGTTCCATTGAAAGTAATACCCAAAGGTTTCAAATGGATTGGTTTTAAATGGGTTCGAAGATTTTCACATGTTTTAATTGAACCCAAATGATTTCGAAGGTTTGATGTTTACAAAGGATTTTAATGCTTTCAAAAGGTCTAGATAATGGTTTCGAAGGGGTGGTTCCCTAATGGTCTCGAAAGGTTTAAAGGGAAAGGTTCTCCAATGTTTTCGGAAGGCAATGTTTAAAGAGTTTTAATAGAAGGATGTCTAAAGTTTTAAAGCTTTCGATGGTGATGTTTTTCAATGGTTTGGACAAGATGACTATGAATGGTTTCAAAAGGTTTTGTTTTGGTCTTTGGCCTAAGGTTATGAATCAAAGAGGTTTACTTGGTTTCGAGAGGGGTACTTTCAATGGATTCGGAAGGAGTAATTTCAAAGGTTTAGATGTTTTGATCAACAAATATTTGAGTAAAGTATATATAACATGGCAAGGTGATTTGAGTAAAGCATAGAGTTTATTTTCCCTGTTTAAAGTATGATTTAAACATTTAATTCAATTTGATAAGAAAAGGTTTTCAAGGAAAATTTTAAGGGAAGACTACCCTAAGTAAAATGACTCAGATATTAGAATACCATATGGGACTGTTATTGAGTCGCACTAGCCCCTAGCTAATATAAGTCCAAAATTCCATCGTGTAGCTTTCTCACAGGTAAGACTAAAATTATGTTACACACAAAAATGAATATATTGAGGAGAGATAGGTTATTGGTGAGCCTATAAAACCATTAGGATCAGTTTGCCCTGGGAGAATTAAGTTAGGGACTAATCGTCTAGAAGAGGAGTATCTAACATAAGTTGGATTATTTGTTTATATTATCTGGTAGGCCTGAGTCAACCAAATGTTAGTAGTTAGCCAAACAAAACTATAGTATTCGGATAGATAGTCCATTTGTTACCTGATATGTATGTATACATGATAGTGCTTTATTATTTTAACCAGCTTTGGTTGCAGGATTAAGATTTGCAAAAGATATGTTCTAAATGGATTAGTGAGGGGAAACCCGTTCTGCTAAGCAGCATGGTCTCACTTAATATCAAACAACCGAGATGTATAATATTATTTATACCAGGCTTTATGTCTAACTTGGATTTTATGTTTTTCCCCTTAAAACTCTCGGGTGCTCAAAATTGATTTGAGTCGGCCGAGGGTTGAGGATTTTCAGGTTTTAGTAGGTTGGCGAATAAAGCTTTCGAAGGCAAGTAGGTGGATGAAGGATAGATATTTAGGAGTTGTTGTTTTTGTTTGTTTATTCCTCTATTTTGTATTAAGTTAGATATGACTATTTAGTACTTTGGTCAACCAAGGGGGCATCTTCATATGTTTCTCTTAGCGTATTTATGTAATAATTATATTTTATCCGAACCTAGAAAACGTTATAGGATTATATAATCTGGATATGAAACATTTGTTTTGAAATGCAATCAGAAATGTTGTTTTGACTGTGTTTTTGTTTTATATTCAAGTTCTTATGATATTATGGGTGCCATTAACATTATTATATTTGGT
Organism: Allium cepa; assembly: GCA_030765085.1. Lineage (NCBI taxonomy): Eukaryota > Viridiplantae > Streptophyta > Magnoliopsida > Asparagales > Amaryllidaceae > Allium > Allium cepa. Next base: position 555,529,482 of record CM060940.1, read on the forward strand.
CACCAAAAGTTAATACTATGGACGACTGCAACATCTGTAGCGCTTAGCTTCATGCCTCTAGATACGGGTTGTTACAACTTGGTATCAGAGCATAGGTTTATGAAAAAAACTTTAAACTAAAATGATTTTTGAAAACATAATCCTAAGGAACTAGAGTAAGATCGGGGAATGGGATAAAGCTATAGTACGTATTAGTATTTGCTATATATAAGTATATTCTATATCTCAATTCTCCTATCTCTCTTAGGTTATTCTTCTGTATCTCACAAGGCTTGAATACAGATATGGACGCTAGAAGTGGAAGATTTAATCTTGGAGGGGGAAGCACCACAACAAATGGAAATGCCAGACCAAAAACGAGAAGGAACCAAGGTCAGGCACAAGCTGGAAATGTGGGTGCTGGAGTCCCGCAAGTTGACATGGGAGCCATGTATCAGTTCTTTGTTAAAATAATCAGGTGGGTGTTGTTGCTAGAGTTATTGAAGGAGGAGTTCAAGAAGCTCCAATAGTCAAAAATTATGCTATTTTGAGTATAGACTATGCTAGGTTGGGAGGAAAGCCATTGATTGGAACTGAAGATGCTGTTGAAGTAGAAAACTTGTTGTTGCATTGTGAGAGGATCTTTGTAGATTTGGGGCTCAATGGCAAGCAGAAGAGAAGGCTTGCTTCTAGACATCTTCAAGAAGCAGCTTTATACCGGTGGAATAGTATAACGGTTAGAGTGAATGAGGAAACGATGACATGGGCTGAGTTTAAGAGGTGGTTCGAGGAGAGGTTCATGTTTGAGATTGCAAAGTCCACTCTGCTCAGAAAGTTTGCTGAGTTGGAGCAGGGGGAGATGACTATGTTTGAGTATGCTATAAGATTTGAGGAATTGGCAAGGAATGGGTATGCTACTATGGATACTATGATTAAGAGGAATGAGAAGTTCAAAGCCTGAGTTGGCAAAGGATACATTACCGCATATTGGAGACCCTTGTGATGTCGTGGTTAAGATGGCGTTGAGACATATGGAGATGCTTACTTTTCTGGAGAGTAATAAAGAGAAGGAAGTCCAGGTGGGGCAGAGTCAGAAAAGGAAATTCTTTCATAAGAAGGGAGCTAAGAATGATGGAACCGTGAAGAAAGAAAAGTCAGAAATTATCTGCTTTAAGTGCAATAAGATGGGGCATTTTGTGAATGAATGTCGTTCAGGAGAAGTAAAGAAGGTGATCAGGAAGAAGAATATCATATGCCTCAACTGCGATCAAATTGGATATTACAAGAACCAGTGCAAAGAGCCTGCTAAGGATGGAAGAGGAAAAGTGTATGCATTGGAGCCAGCTACCTCGAGGCCAATGGTAGAGGAAAAAGGGAAGGCATTGTTGGGAGGTATGCTTCAGATTCATGGTATATCTGTCAGCGTTCCGTTTGATACTAGTGCATCACATTCTTTTGTATCTCGTTGTTTGATAGATAATCTTAACCTAGAACGCTCATATTTAGTTACTTCCTTAAAGGTTGCAAATTTGATAGGAGGCTATGCGACACTTGGGACGAAGTGTGACCACCTAGAGTTCGATTTGTTCGGTCATACCTTTGTTTGCAATTTGCATGTGTTCGACTTTGTAGGGTTTGAAATTATTTAGGGTATGGATTTGTTAAGTAAATACGATGCTTAGATATTTTGCCACGATAGGAAAATATCGCTTAGACACTCTAAGTGTGGTGATCGAATTGTGTATACCATATAATACCCTAGTTATGAGGTGAATGCTTTATTGGGTGATGTGAAGGTAGAAGACGACTTAGATCGAGTTTTCGTGGTTAGAGAATTCGTGGATGTTTTTGAACCTGTAGTAGGATTGCCACCGAAACAAGCCATTGAGTTTCGGATAGATTTAGTACCTGAAGCAGAATCGATGAGTAGGCCGCCAAGTAGGATGACACCAACCGAGATGAGGGAGTTGAAGGTGCAGTTTGTGGATTCAGAAGGCAAGAATTTTATTAGGCCTAGTAGTTCACCTTAGGGAGCAGCCATAGTATTTGCTAAGAAGCCGGACGGATCGTTAAGGTTATGTATGGATTATCGTAAGTTGAATGAGAAGACGATAAAGAATTGATATCTGCTACCTAGAATTGATGATTTGTTCAATCAGTTGAGTGGAGCCAAGGTATTTTCTCGGTTGGATTTAGTAATAGATTTCCATCAGCTAAGAGTAGCAAAGTATAGTATTCCTTTGGCGGCGTTTAGGACCAGATATCGATCACACGAATGGTTATTAATGACGTTCAAACTAATTAATGCACATGCATTCTTTGTGGATTTGATGAACCGATTTTTCCGAGAGCACTTGGATAGGTTCGAGTTGGTTTTCAGATGATATTCTGATATACTCTAAGGATGAGAGAGAGCATGAAGTTCATCTTAGAGTAATGCTAGAGACACCGAGGCAGCATCATCTGAAGGCGAAGTTTTCAAAATGTCATTTCTTGAAGAAGGAAGTGAAGTTTCTAGGTCATGTAGTCTCAGAGAAAGGGTTGTCTGTAGATCGGACTAAGATTGAAGTGGTAAATAATTGGAAGATACCCAAGACGGTGACTGAGATAAAGAGTTTTCTTGAATTAGTTGGGTATTATCGAAGGTTCATAAAGGATTTTCGCGGATAGGAGCACCGATGACTAAGCTAATGAGAACGGATGTGAAGTTTGTTTGGACCGATAAGTGTGAAGAAGAATTCCAGAGCTTGAAATACTTATTGACTCATGCACCTATGTTGGTTGTTCTAGAAAGGAATCAGGATTTGGTAGTTTATATAGATGCGTGTGGAACTGTATTAGGAGCTATGTTGATGCAGAGAGGTAAAGTGATTGCTTATGCTTCTCGACTGCATAGGCTGCATGAGGTTAGGTACCCGATTCATGATTTGGAATTAGCTACGGTGATTTTTGCATTGAAGGTGTGGAGACATTGCCTTTTGGGAGAGCAATTTGAGTTATATACGTATAGTAAGTCGTTGAAGTATTTATTCTATCAAAAGGACCTGAACATGAGGCAACAATGATGGTTGGAGTTTATTGCTTCTTATGAGTTTGGAATTTAATACACACAAGGGAAAGGCAATAAGGTTGTATATGCGCTTAACAGGAAACATCAAAATGCGGTGTTGGTGATGATAGCTGAGTGGAAGGATTTGGAAACGTTGTCGACTTGTGGAGTGTAATTAAGATCTGAAGCTGGGTCAGGTGGAGAATTTGTTATGTTGTCTTGTTTAGTAGTTCGACTGATGATGATCGAAAAAATTGCTTCTAAACAGGAGGAGGATCCAGTATTGGTTGAACGGATCAAGAAGTTAAGAGATGAAATGGAGATCGATAACTTGAAGGATTTTAGTATTAACTAAAACATGTGGTTGAGAAAGAAAGAAAACTTGTGTGCCAAATATAGGAGACGTAAGAAAGAGTTTTAGAGGAATGCCATCGTTCGAAGTTCACTATTCATCCGGGAGGAACTAAGATGTATCAAGACATGAAGAAAACTTTCTTCTAGGAAGGAATGAAGAAGGATATAGGCATATGGGTGAAGTAGCGGTTGAACTGCCAGCAGGAAAAAGCCGAATATCAGAAACCAAGTGGGTTGCTTCAGCCATTAGATATTTCGGTATGGAAGTGGGATACTATTTCTATGGAATTTATAGACGGCTTGCCAGGATCTAATAGAGGAAATTAAAGTATATGGTTCATAGTGGACATGTTAACTAAGAGTGCACATTTCGTTCCAGTGAAATCAACTAGGACGGCGCCTGCTTTGGCTAAGCTATTTATGAAGAATGTAGTTAGACTATACGGAATTCCTAGTAGGATTGTAAGTGTAACGACCCGTAGATTTTTAATAATTTTATTTGTTTTAATATTATATTTAATTGAAATTTGATTAAACTTTAAACAATAAAAACTCTGAAATAAAAATTTGATATTTAGAATATGTCTATTTAAACATAGCAAATGGTATATTTTCATCAGATAATATGGAAGTTTATTTTATTGTGTAATTTTATTTCAATTCAAATTAGTTAAAATTGATGATAATAAAATAATTTCCAAACCTAAATATTTTTACACAATAAATTTGTAAATCATCTTTTGAGTGAGACGTCATATTTCGTTTCTCCTAATTTGGATTGCTTTTGCTCCGTCTACCTTATTTTCGACAAAATAGCAGCATTTCCGCTACCGATTGCCAACTTTTGATAGGATGATCGTACAACCAAATATGTATACCGTTTTGATCGTCTCGCCGTACTGATCTCTACGGTATATTCAATTTTGTGTTTCGAAGTCCGGTACACAGCAGAATTCGCAAAACCGGTAATCGTATCGATATCCGCTCGAGTCTATTTGTGTTCCGCGACTATTCAAATTTTCCACTGGTTAAAAATCAACGATCATCAGTTTATTTTTAATCATGAATTTCGACGTTTTGATTTCCGCTATTTCCAACGTAAATTTTTATTTGTTGGTACGTTTCCTTTTGGTTCTGCCTGTTTAGATTATAAAATATATAGAGATACAGATCTGTAGCCATCTTTTCTACCACTCTTGCAAATTTTATTCTTCCTCTGTATGTTTTCTCGGCCTTCCTTATCCCATTACTTCAATGCCGTGATTCCATCCCACCTCATCCCCATACTCGTTCGACAACTGGCCTTCCTTCACCGAAGTTTGCCGCCTCATCATCAACACAGCCCGCGACCAGAACTGCCGCATCCCATAGATCTCTTCCCCTCCTCTTTTCCCCTCTCTCCCTCTTGCTCAACATTTCCATCTCGTTCTCCTCCCACGCTCGCCTGTTCATGCCTCCACCCACCATGCAACACCCAAGCACCAACCTCACAGCCTACCTCCTTGCACCAGCCAACCTCCTTCCCACTACACCTCTCGATCTCTGGCCGAAGCCTACATCTTGCATAGCCCTTGCCTTGTGTGCATCTCCTCTATGTATTTGGTATGTATACTTTATGTCGAGTATTTGTATTTATATATATTATATTTATATAGTATAGTATGTTTTAAGCGTATAAGTTATATAAGTTATAAACATACATACATACATACATACATATATATATATGTAAGTCAGCTTGTTCATATATATGTTATATGAATTTATATTATATATGTGTTCTTATATTGGTATAAGTCTGCTCGATCTGTTATGTGTATATGAACTTTTTATTTGAGTTTACTTGTTTTTTTAGTGGGATTCGTAGATACAACAGGTATATATTATATGTCTATTCTTTTATATAAAGTCCATATATATTTCAGAGTTAGTATATATAAGTATACATATTAGTTTATATATACACTTTACATATATATAGAATTCAACATACATTATCTTTATGTTTGCAGTTTATAGTAAGGTCGTATATATTTTTGGGTTTGTTTGAAGGGTATATGGTATATGCTAGTTTAAAACATGTTATATGATATTTAGTTGAAAATATAATATGTTTATAAATATATATGTTTATAACAGCCCTGTAATACTTTCAAATATGTATTTTTCAAATATTCCGAAACATACCTATTTATATATTCTGCAGTGTGCATATCTAGTATATTTTGTTAACATTTATATAAGTCTGATTTCTAATATATGTCAGCTATATATTTTCTGTCTGCATAGTGTAGTATTATATATATATGTATAGTATTCTATATTGTAAATAGTATGTCGATTTTTAATAGTATATATGATTAAAGTATAATATGTATGTTAGATACTACAAAGAGGGTAGTATTACCTACTATGTTTTAAAGCTGTTGATAAACTAGTCTACTTGTTTAAAGGCTATATTATACAAGTGTTGCTGAGTACAGTAATATATTAGTATATATTAATGATTTCAAAGTATTATACATACGTAAGCTTTATATACAGATTTATATTCTATCAACAATAGATAAGTTAGTTTATAAACATTGATCTGTTTTGGGTCTATAATTGTGTAAATTTTGTATATTTTTTTTTTTCAACATTGATTTTTAAAGATAATATATATGCTTATATATATACATATGAATTTATATGTAAGTATTTGTGAACTTAGTTTTTCCAATTTATATATATATATATTTTATTTTATAGGCATAGAGTTAAATATATATATATATATATATATTATTTAAATGTGTGTTTTAAAATTTGGTTTTAGAGGAAAATTTTAGCGTATATTTGTTTCAGTTATATCAAGATAGTTCTGATTCATTTTTCCAATTCCTACCTATCAGCCTTGTCGTAGAATTCTAGCCAATCTTGCCTTGATTTGTGATTTGTCGTTTGGATCTTATGATTGTCCAGTTCAGGATTCAAATTGCTGCTTGTTTTGTTGTCTATTCTCTCTAGCCTCGAAAGGTGAGTAATCACTCACGATTGATGTTCTTATATTTATTATATTTGATTTCAATTGAAACGACAACTGAAATATGCTGCTGTTAGTTATTTAGATTGCTATATATATGCTATCTGTTCACATGTGACATTTGACACCATTATCTGTTATTTATATTGATGATATATGCCTGTTATATTATTTTTATATCTGTTATCACTCTGTAAGTTCCCTGTTAGTACAGAATTCACTATGAGTTGAAATGATACATATCCGAATGATCTGTAGAATAGGAGAAAATTGTAATGGGTTGAAATGATATACCCAAGCGATTTTCATTGAATTGAATTTGGGACTACGGGTTGAAATGAAATATACCCGTATATATATTTAAATTACGGATTGAAATGATAAATATCCATATAACTTGACAATAGGATAGAAAATTATATACAGACACCATGGTCTCTATATATAAAAATATTTTGAAATGATTCTATGGTTTGGAAAGAAATATATGGTTTTATATAAATATTAATTTCAGATATTATATAAATGTTATTCTATATATAGTTAAATTCTATATTTAAGCTATGTATAAATTTGTTTTTATTTAGAACAAGTTTAATAATAAAGTTTGATTTTATTAAAATATAATATGGTTAATATTTATTTTAAATTTTATTTTAAATAAGTTGAAGGAATATTCAGTTATTTGAAGTTTAAAGGTTTATTCAAAAGATACCGAACTTAATAAGTAAATATTTCAAACTAAATAACAGTAAATTGAATTTGATATATATATATATATATATATTTATGGAATTATCAAAAAAAAATTAGTTTGACTATGGAATATTTAAGGCTTTGAAATATATGGAAATTGAAATGGTTTATTTGAGGCTCTAATCTGTATTTGAAATCGATAATTTGAAATGGTTTATTGAGGAATAAATTGAGTTGAAACTTATGAATGAAGATTTGATTTAAATTTGAATTTTGGAATTCGAATTGATTTGGAATCGATTTGTGAAATTTGAGGAAACTATATTATTATATAAAATATTTTTAAATTATATTTATAACTATTTTATATTTTTAATATAGATCATTTTTAATATAAACTATTTTAATATAAACTATTTTAATATAAACCATTTTAACTTATAACTCTCTTATATAAGCTATTTTACTTTATAAACTATTTTATTATATACTATTTTAATATCTAAACTGTTTAAGTGGTGGAAGTTTTGTTTTGAAAGTATTATAATTTCAAGTGTTTGGTTTCGAAGGTGTTATAATTTGAAGTGCTATAACTTTGAAAGTGGATATATTTGAAATAGAAATGATATCATCTTTGATTTTGAAATGGAAATGATATTGTATTGATATGGTTTTGAAATGGAAATGATATTTTGGTTTTGAAGTATCTACCACTTTGAAATGACCGCGGTGTTATAATAACATTTGGTAGTTAAAGAGACCGGGATCGGAAGTTGTCATACTCTCTGCCAACTCCGAAAACCACTTTAACAACTGCGCACTCGGTGGAGATTCCAGAATGAAGTAGGATGGTGATGACGTCCTATTAACGTATATACATGGACCCGACTCTCGTGAGTTGGTATAAGGTAGCTAAAAAATGAGCAATTGATGGGGTAATGAGGCAGCTCCTCTGATCGGACATACTCCTTCGATACCATTCTATTACTTTGTGATTGATTGGGTGCACCTTTGATTTTTTTGGGAGTGTGATTCAAGGTGGGCAGTAACTGCGACTATGCGTTACCACCGGTCCGAAAGTGGAATTGGTATATCTACCCTGGCATTGCCTAGTTGTGCCGTGTCACCTACCCTAGCGTGCCTTATACGATTTTGTTTTGTACTATACCTATGGAGTGCCCTCTGACGATGCCCAGTACGGGGGAGATTACGGTACTATATAGACTATGGGAATATATAAAATTTGTTAAGGGGGATATAGGTAACGCCTTAATGCTATTTTGAATATATTATACTTTACTTTAGACATTATTATAATAGCGTATATTACTACATAGTAGATAGTTTAACGGATCCTTAGAGGACGGTTATCCCAAACATCATTTGAGTTACTTGTATTTCAGTTGTTATTTCACTTGAGTTGGATTTATTGATATAAGAATGTAAATCCTGGCTTGAGTGTTTTGTGTTTTGCTTTACGCTCGGGTCAGACTGAGTTATACAGTTTTTGAGATTCACCTTTAGAGTTGATGCTTCGCTTGGAGACCAGCTATCTATCCAGCTTTCAGATATTCAGTTGATTTTAGTGATGTATTCTGATCTTTATTTGACTATTCTATTTGAGACTTCTGTTGTATCTTATTTAACTCTGTTATATATATAGTAGCTTCACAAACTACTATTCTCTTGTTCCGCTACATTATTGTTATATTACTCTTTTTTGTGATTCTGTGATTTACTTATTTACTGTATATGCTAATTTTTTCCAAATATAAATTTACAATCTGGTATTTTGAGCAATTCAATTCCTGCATGTGTGGACGCGAATGGTTTAAAATATCAGATCGTTACATTTGGTATCAAAAGCTTTGGTTTTAGGCAAACTTAGCATATGTAGTAAATTTAATTGTGGAATCACTTTCGTTCGAGCTTGTATCCCTTCCTCTTTGACTTGGTTTCCTTTGAATTTTGGAATGTTCACCTCGGTTCCAAAATCCATCCTTATCTCTCCCTATTTGTATTCTGGAGTATTCTATAACTCCACTTCGAATGATCTCTATAATAAATCGGCGGTCTCTCCAATCTTCGAATGACTTGTAAAGGGGTGAAACTCCTTTACAATAGGCATTGATTTACCGGAGATTTCTGTATCCTCGGTTTATGATGCTATTTATCTCCTGCTATGCCTGAATTCTATCTCTTGAGATCGAATGTCGATCTGCCTCAGAATTCTCCATCGATCTTATTCTTGAAGTCACGGTCGACCTGGTTAAGGTTGCCGCTATTTATATAAACTTATCCATCTCCGTATTTTGTTATTTAATTATCTTATCTTTGTTTCAAACCAATCTTCGAATCAAAATTCTCTTTGATTTGAGTCCATCAAATTTGAATCTCTATCCTTGCTTTGAAATCCATTCTTGTATCGTCAAGCGAGGAAGTGTATTTGTAAATTAATATTAAAAATGTTATATATATATATATTGTGTTATTTGAGTTGTTGATGTTGATTTGGGTTTACGATCGATTCGTCAGATCAACGTTATCGATAGGATTTCCAAAACACATGAACAGAGCAAATTGACACAATTTTGTTTTCAAATTTGGTAAATAAAATAATTTTTTTTGTGATTATATTATATAATTAAATTTTCTAAAAGATAATTGTTAAGTGAATTGGTTAACAAAATGATAATATTTGATTTTTTACTTATTATTTTGTAAACCAATGACTATTACCACATGATTAAATAAATGGAATTATAAAAACATAGGTTATAAATTGATTTGGAATTTTAAACATTGTTTATAAACTGATTTAGAATTGAAAGGAATTTAAATTAAGAATTTGAGAATTTAATTTCTGGTGATTTCAAACTTTGATTTTAAAGGTTTAAAGGGTATATTATTTAAAGTATTTTTTAATAGAAATTGTTTCCAAAGAATTTTAAAATTTTCAAATCATTGCTTTCCTGTTTTGTCGCTGGAAAGTAATTTCGATGATGGTAGCTGCATCATCGACATTCATTTTCGAGTTTCGAAGTGGAGAGACTATTCTATAGCTTTGCTACACTTTTGTTTTGGAAAATAAATTGATTTGAATTTCTAAAGTATGACTTGATCTATAATATATATATATATATTATGTACAGGTATATGATTATGTATATATATATATGATTTGATATATATATATTTATCTTTAAATTGTTAAAGTGAATTTGGAAATTAAATTCTTATATTTTGTTAATGGATTATTCCAAATTTATAAAATGAAATCAAAATTTTGAATAAATATTTAAACTTGAAATAATTGAATCGAGAAAATTTTTACTTGTAAATTATTCAATCTCATTCTAATATAACTTACCTAAATTATTCAGAAGTTGAATATGTAATTGAATAATTTACAATGTAAAATGATGTTAAATGATTTTTATAATAAAATTAGAGTGGTTATAATAAATGATACACTTAGATTTTAGTTATAAAATGTTAATAGAGATAAATAGAATAATAAGTTGATTGGATAGTAAATAAGACAAATTAAAGAAAATTCTATTTTGAGAGAACCCTTTATGGTATCAAATATTAATAAGTTGAAATTAAATCAACTCGATGAAGTATCTTGAATTTGAAAATCAATTATTGAATAATAATTTGTTTAAATTGAAATTTATATAGTTTTAAATTAATTTTTTTATTTTGTTTTCAATCCGTTTTCCTTTCTGGTTGTTTCAATTCTCCTACTTCCTTTCTTTTCAAGGACGAAAAGTTTTGAGTGGGGGAGAGAGTAACGACCCGTAAATTTTTAATAATTTTATTTGTTTTAATATTATATTTAATTGAAATTTTGTGCAATTTTGAACAATAAAAGCTCTGAAATAAAAATTTGATATTTGGAATACGTCTATTTAAACATAGCAAATGGAAATTTGCATCAGATAATATGGAAGTTTATTTTATTGTGTAATTTTATTTCAATTCGAATCAGTTAAAATTGATGATAATAAAATGATTTTCAAACATAAATATTTTTACACAATAAATTTGTAAATCGTCTTTTGAGCGGGACGTCATATTTTGTTTCTCCAAATTTGGACAGTTTTGTTCCGTCTATCTTATTTTGGACAAAATAGCAGCATTTCCGATATGGATTGCCAAATTTTGATAGGATGATCGTACCACCAAATCTGTATAACGTTTTGATCATCTTGCTATGCTGATATTCAGTTTTGTGTTTTGAAGTCTGGTACACAGCGGAATCCGCGAAACCGATAATCGTATCGATATCCGTTCGAGTCTATTTGTGTTCCGCGACTATTCAAAATTTCCACCGGTTAAAAATCAATGGTCATCATTTTATTTTTAATCATGAATTCCAACCTTTTGATTTCCACCGTTTCAACGTAAATTTTTATTTCCTTTTGGTTCTTCCTGTTTAGATTATAAAATATACAGAGATAAAGATTTGTAGCCATCTTTTCTATCACTCTTGTAAATTTTCTACTTCCTCTGTATGTTTTCTCAGCCTTCCTTGTCCCATTTCTTCAATTCCATGAATCCATCCCACCACATCCCCATACTCGTTCAACAACTGGCCTCTCTGCACCGAAGTTCGCCGCCTCATCATCATCATAGCCCGCGACCAAAATAGCTGCATCCCACAGATCTCTTCTCCTCCTCTTTTCACCTCTCTCTCCTTGCTCGACATTTCCATCTCCATCCCCTCCCATGCTCGGCTTGCTCATGTAACGTTTTGAGATTTTCGACTTCCGAAAATCGACATTAATACGTCCACTGTATCAAATGCCGCATAATCGAATGCCGGAAAACCGAATTGTTAGGGTTAAAAAGAAGAGGTAGGAGAAAAGGATAGAAGAAATAAGGAAACAGAACAGAGACAATATCAGAATCTCACAAACACAGCGGAACAACATATAATAGATAAATGAATAATCTTTTAAACAAAGAACTATATCAGTTATTATATTACGTTACATCATCATCAAAGTGTACAACAACAATATACAACACAACAAACCATGGACAGTTATACAAAAATGTCCCTACAAATGAATACACACTGGAAAGGATAATATCATATACAAGTAATACGTCTTGCCATCCAACTCGCCACTTGAGCTCCAAAGCACTTCTGAATCCAGAATGATTGATAACCTGACTCTAGACTGTCCGTGTGGAAAATTATAGGCACCCATAGTTTAGGAAGAGAACAACAAACTCCAGGTCAGCCATGGGACTGGTGTGAGAACTTAAAACAGTTATTTTCTTTTAAAACAACAAAAACAAGGGAAGTGAAAAATATCCGCAATGCTTTTGAAAAATGAAACTACCATAAGGCCTCCCCACACACACACAATGCAAACGCAGAATTGGAGGAGATTTCTCCTTATGATAGTCAAAGATGCTTACTACGCAAAATCAAATCATTTTTGATATTATTATTAGTGCATAGTGATGAAAATATTTCGAAAATAGAATATAAATCTTAGCCATTATAGACATTTCGAACTATGCCTACTATAGCTACCATTCAAACAGTGGGGCGCCACCATAAGTGAATGGCAGGTTCTACAACTAAAACCGTACAAGGCTCGTATTGTTTCTTTCGATTTCCAACAAATGGTCAGGCTAAGGAACTTCCAACTGCCACATGGGATCGCCTCTGGTGGGACATCTCGAGAACTTAACCAGCTCTCTGCCAACACAAGGCCGGTTTACCTTTGTAACTAGGTAACTACTACACGAATATGCCACCCCCCGGTCCTTTGGGACCTTTATCCAAGGGCCCTCGATCACCAAGCAACAACCACACAATAAAATGAGATTGGAGCAACCACATAGGTTAAGCATCAGGGCTCCATACCTGACGCCACCCTTTTCCAGAAGGGAATGACATACCCTAAAGGGCACGACCCTCGTAACCTTGCCGCATATTCCTGTTTCGACCATTTCTGGGGTGTGAGGTCTGACGAAGTCTCGTCCACAAAGCTACGCTTTTTCACAAAGCCACGCTTTGCTCAACAAATGATCAATAAATAATCATCACATAGCAACGCTCAGCATGCCACATTACCAAATTGGGAATATATCTATGATAACCTTCAACTACAAAACCTCTAAGGGTGTTAAGCTAAGAGAATAAATTCTCCGCCACCAACGGAAATGTATTTGAAAGAAATCTACTTTATATCTCAAAATGTAATGTCAGACACGTAACCATACAAGTCTGTTCCGGGTTCGAACAGAACCGAAGGTACTTCAAAAGAAGCCCTTGCAATCCGGGTATTCACAATCCCGATCGAATTTTCCATCACAAAGGAAATCTTCATACCGTAGCTAACGGTGCAGAGACAATCGGTAGGTCATCCTATCATTTTCACAAATACCCGGTCTTCACCACCGGTCTTCAATGCTATCTATTACGTCGTATCACTATTCGGAATGGGTAATCCAAATAACGAGCGCAATAATTTAAAAATAAGTGTAGCATTCAATTTCAACCAATTTACAACAAATAGCTACTTAAGGGTCAATATTGATAGTCGGTTATTTAACTATCAATCAATATTCACAACATCATCCGATTTCAAATAATTTCCCTAAATTATTTATTTTAAAAAATATCTTTATAAGATATATATTTTCCACACTTCAACCATTTGAAAACCAACTTCAAATCAATTTACACCCTTACAACTTTCATTTCAAAATGGTTCATTTAAACCAATTAAATAAATCCTTACCGATTTATTTAAATTTACGTTCCAAATCCGTAAATTTATTCCACACTTCAAAATAAATAAATCAATGCTTATTTTTAAAGCAAATTTCCCTTATAAATTTCCATTGTGAATTTACATTTCCAAATATTCACTTTTTATACGATTTTTCAAATCGATTTCAATTATTCACTTTCAATTTATCCTTAAGAGATATAATCTCTAAACATTCACTTCATATTGGAAAACATTTCCATACTTATTCAATAATAATTAATTCACAAATCCATTTATTTTCAACATTTGGAAAATATTCAATATACTTAAATCCAAATTAAGTATACATTTTATTCTTTAAGGAGAACATTCTCTTAAACACATTTATTTGGGTCAAAATGAATGTTGCATAAAACATCGTTACGACAACCCAAAACCACTAGTATAGGGATTCGAAATTTATATAGATATATAAACCCTAATACTATGCAAAACTTTTCCTTTTGGAAATCATTTACTATAACAACAGTGTTATAGTCCACCATTTCCTTCTATTTCTCGAAAAAGTCTATTTCAACAATGAATGTTGAAATCTATGGTTTCGATACTTTATACATTTTAGAATATCTTTAAATCGTTTTAATTCTATTTAAATTATCACTTTCCTAAAATATTTCCATAATATATTATTTTACCATCCAAAATCGTGAATATACTTCATTAACCAAATTCAATTTCTACATATTTTATTTAAAGGATTATCCACTGTCCCAAAATCGTGGATATATTTCCTTTAATAAGTTATAAAAATTAACCTATCAACATAAGTCGATTTCGGATTTATAAAACAGCGTTTATAAATTCTGTTTATACTTTATAACAACTTCAACTTATAAAAATCACTTTATTAACAAATTCTATTCATATTCCATTTACACGCCGAAATCCAGTTTATAAGTTAATTACTTATAAATCTTTTAGTTTACAAAATTTATTCATTTTATAACTTCACAATTTATAAATCTATAGATTTCATTCCCTTACGAAATCCATTTATATTTCATTTTAATACTTATGAAAACTCGTTTTATAATTCCAATATTTTAATTTACAAATATCAATTTTTATAAATCTTTTATATAAATCATTTATAATAATTCAAAAATCCCAATTTGAACCATTTTATAAATTTATCAACTACTTGTCTCAAAAATCACATTTCAGTTATATTTCACAAAAATCATAATTTTTATAACATAAAAATTACAACGTTTATTTATTTAAAATGAATCAATTCGAAAATTAATTTTGTTATGAATTCTTAAATTTTCAAAAATCAAATTTTATTTATTTTCGGCATATAACGATACCAAAAATATATTCGGCTAAAATTTAGCCTTTATCCATTTCAATCTCACACAGATTATAAATAGATCAATAAATAGATCAACAAACAACATTGAAACCAATTAAATCATTTGAGGAATCCAGTTGGATCCCTCCAACCTGTTTCCCTGCATCCAAAGATGTTAGCACAATACCAATTCCGCTTCGAGACGGAATGTCGCGGTATATGGGATTTATAAAATATTATCTGCTATTATGCGGGGCAATAGGGTCTCATCCGCTATATAATGCGGGAAATCAACTCCAAGTACATATATATTACCAATTCCATATCAAATTGAAATTATCGCGGTATATGCATTTAATAAATAACATCCGCTTAATATACGGCGTATAGGGTCTATTTCAATAATTATCATCCAATCACACAATCAAGCAATTTTAAATTTAACCATTTTAAATTTAAATCGAAACGCAATTTGATTGAGTGAGAAGTTCTCACCATGAGTTTCCGATAACAGTTGTAGCGTTTTATTTCGAATAAAATTAAACGTGCGTTTAATTTTATCCGAAATTTTCAATATCTCCAAACGACTCCAAACAAGCTCCATTGCGTAGTGTTCATCCATACGAAGCCAAAGCAAGTTGTTTCGTAATTTTTCGACCTCGTATGAAAAAGTTATGCTAATTTAAAGTTTACTCGAATTATAATATAAACAATTTACAATTTATTTTAATTTTTATAACCTAAATACATCTGGGCCGCACGTTATTTTCATAGGAGATCACGGCCATTCCTCCATGTTCTTCCCAAATGCGCGCTATCTCCAGGTTATTCTCATGAAAGCCGAACCCAAAGTCGTGATATTAGGGTTGAATGTCGACCTCTCCACGATCATCTGTACAACGATCGATGACTGCCATTTGAACGCCCTACGCAAGCTCTACGCTCGCCTCAAACCTCAAGCAGCTCGGCCCGGCGATAGCCTCGAAACACGTGCATGAACGGTCGGCCTTTGGCTGAGAATTGCCGTTGATCTATAGCTCAGAAAACGATCGTGACCGTTGAACACGAAGATCTCGTGATGATCTACAATATTGCAGTTGGAAATTTGTTGAATCGATAAGTGGATTTGAAGAAATTGAGAGGAGAAGAATGGAAGATTTTGGCCATTGCTTTTGGAGGTGGCGGCTAAGGGCTGAAACCCTAGCTAGGTTTCTTCTGTTTGCAAAAAATGAGTTTGTGAAGGCCTTTTATAGAAAATTTCCAAATTACTATTCACTCGAAATTTTCCGAACTCCAAATCTCGCGCGGTGACCGGCATTTCTTGAGTTTACCCCACGTTTCAGACACAATGGAATAGGTTTCGGATGCTAATTTGATCATCTGTGCGAGTTATGGAAATAAACGATCAAATTTAAATTAAATCGATTAAACAAATTTCTATGCGTTTTAGCGTTCCCCGGACAAACGGTATATCCGATTGACACGAAAGTTGAAACCTTACAATAATTTGATATTATGGATCCGATGAAACTGGTTTCGTTGAAATCCGAGACTGTTTGAAAAATGGCTATTTTAACTCGTCAATTAAATATTAAAATATTCAATTTTCACAAATCAATTTTTAATTCAATTTTAAAAGTTCACAAACATTATTATAACTTCAATATGATTTAATATAATTTTTAAATCATTTTCAGTCACATTAAATCGAATATTCAATTATTTCTGGAATTTCAATTATTAAATTATCAATTAAATTACCCAATTAAATCCAGATATTCGAAAAATAAATTATTTGACTTACAAATTTTACTTTTTGATATTTAAAATCAATTAAATATCTGAATTTCAAATGACAGAAATTCTGAGTCGTTACAAACTTCCCCCTTAAAAGAATTTCGTCCTCGAAATTACCAAGCAAGGAAAAGTTACAGAATTCATTAACTTTTCAAAACAAACCGTTCAGATTTGATTTACAAATCTCTTAAGCGTTTAACTTTTCTCTTACAAAATATTTACTAAGTTTTCAAATCCATATATAGTTATCTTTTCAAAATCAACTATATCGTTTAATCTTTAACTTCAAATCGAAACTTAGTTTTCACAAAAAAAAATTTCAAAATTTTCCAAAAATTTTCTAACGCCTTAAATTTTCAAAAAATTTCGCCATAACCTCCTTTGTACGGAGGAGCTTTTACAATATCACAATAGATATAAAGACATATACATCGACCCACCCGGTCGGAAAAACAGAAAAACAGTTCATATTTCCTATTTTTATTGCGTAGGCGTACCTTTTTAGCATTTTTAAGCAAAACAGTTATTTATTTAGCGTCTTGCGCAACCCAAATCCCGCTAACGGTAGCCCCGGTACATGTACTTGCTCAATATAAATATGTAAGTGACATATATAAGAAGTTATTAACATTTTATTCTTTTAAACAACTACAACACATGCATATTAAAAGAAATGCATACCAAACAAGGTTTATAAACAACTCATATGATTTCAACATTACTTGTAATTGGATACAACGACATTCAATTATTCATTTTCAATTATTTTAGATTCACTAATTTACATTCACATTGGTTCACTTTCAAATCAAATCAATTTCCATTCAATTTAAATTTACTTAACTTACAATTTGAATTCAATTGTTTTAGCTTTCAATTTTATTCATTAAATTGCATATGAATTACTATTCAATCAATTAACAATAATCTAACAACCAATGTATAACCAATACAACCGAATTTAGTCACTTTACATTCAACATTCATATTTACTTTATTTACCTTCAATTTGGTTTAACATTCAATTAGCCGTAATTGAATCAACACTTATATCCATTATTCTATATCAATTCATTACATTCGATTGATTTACATTCAATTCATTAGTTCAATTACCAATTTATTCTACAAATAAAGTTGAATCTCCTTTATACGACTCAAGTTCATATTCATTTAATGATTTCATTCCATTAATTCATTTTGATACCAAAATCAACTTCATTCAACATCACTTAAGTTATATTCCATTCAAACATCATTTGTTTAACTTAACTTAAATTTCCATTTATAATCCAATTCAGATTCCAACTCCAAAGTAAATTCTATTTAACTTTTACCAAATTCAATTTTATCACTTATTCAGATTCATACCTCGTTTTGCTTAACAAAGTTGTTTAACCATTTTAATAATTGGTTTTACTTACATCTTCACATTTAATAAGTTATACAACTTATTATTCAACTTTCAAATCTGATTCAATTTATTTAACTTCCTTTTGTTAAATTTCACATCATATACATTTTATCATACTAATTCAAATTTATTTCAACTTTACTAAAGTTAAATCTTTATTATTTCATATTATAAGTTCAAAACTTGATAACTTATATCCAATAGTGACAACTTGGATTTTAAATTCAAATTTGTTCATCACAACAAAATTCAATTTTTTCCAATTTACTATGGTAGCAAATCCATCACATAGAAACTCGAAAATGATACTGATGATGCTGCAGTTATCACCCTTATTATTCCCCAGCAACAGTAGTGAATTCAGTGCTTTAAATTCTTTCAAAATTTTCCTTTATTTATAAATCACATTTATAAATCTTGCTTATAGAATTTCACTATTTCTCTTTACTTATACAAGGTTATTTCACAATTGTAAATCATTTCAATTTTTAATTCTATGCTTATACAATTGTTGCTTTTATATAATTTATTCTTTCACAATTGTTGTTTTTATTCAGATTATTCGAACAACTTTAATGCACTTATATTTTTCTTACATTTTCAACAATTCAAACAATTTCAATTTTATATACACTTCAATGATTTCTAAAAAATTATTCCTTTATATATATAAAATATAATCGAGGTAAAATTATTTCATTTACCCAATTTAAAATGATACTATGTCGGTTTATCTCGTTTAAGAGTTTAGAAACCCCCATCGATGACAGTTAGCTAGACTGCACCGACCAGAATTTATAAACAATCAACTGATAAGTCAACACAATATAAAACAATTTCATATTCACTAACAAATACGCTCTCATATCTATTATTACACTCAAATTCATTCTAGAGTACTGCTGACTCTATCTCTAATGAGTAATCCCCAACAAAGCCAAGGTTGTCACTTAACCATAAGCTCTGATACCACATTGTAACGTTTCGAGATTTTCGACTTCCGAAAATCGACATTAATACGTCCACTGTATCAAATGCCACATAATCGAATGCCGGAAACCGAATTGTTAGGGTTAAAAAGAAGAGGTAGAAGAAAAAGATAGAAGAAATAAGGAAACAGAACAGAGACAATATCAGAATCTCACAGTCGCAGCGGAACAACATATAATAGATAAATGAATAATCTTTTAAACAAAGAACTATATCGGTTATTACATTACGTTACATCATCATCAGAGTGTACAACAACAATATACAACACAACAAACAATGGACAGTTATACAAACATGTCCCTACAACTGAATACACAACGGAAAGGATAATATCATATACAAGTAATACGTCTCGCAATCCAGTTCGCCACTTGAGCTCCAAAGCACTTCTGAATCCAGAATGACTGATAACCTGACTCTAGACTGCCCATGTGGAAAATTATGGGCACCCAGAGTTTAGGAAGAGAATAATAAACTCCAGGTCAGTCATGAGACTGGTATGAGAACTTAAAACAGTTATTATCTTTTAAAACAACAACAACAAGGGAAGTGAAAAATATCCGCAATGCTTTTGGAAAATGAAACTACCATAAGGCCTCCCCACACACACACAATACAAACGCAGAATTGGAGGAGATTTCTCCTTATGATAGTCAAAGATGCTTACTACGCAAAAACAAATCATTTTTGATATTATTATTAGTGCATAGTGATGAAAACATTTCGAAAATAGAATATAAATCTTAGCCAGCATAGACATTTCGAACTATGCCTACTATACCTACCATCCAAACAGTGGGGCGCCACCATAAGTGAATGGCAGGTTCTACAACTAAAACCGTACAAGGCTCGTATTGTTTCTTTCGATTTCCAACAAATGGTCCGGCTAAGAAACTTCCTACTGCCACATGGGATCGCCTCTGGTGGGACATCTCGAGAACTTAACCAGCTCTCTGCCAACACAAGGCCGGGTTACCTTTGTAACTAGGTAACTACTACACGAATATGCCACCCCCTGGTCCTTTGGGACCTTTATCCAAGGGCCCTCGATCACCAAGCAACAACCACACAGAAAAATGAGATTGGAGCAACCACATAGGTTAAGCATCAGGGCTCCATACCTGACACCACCCTTTTCCAAAAGGGAATGACATACCCTAAAGGGGGCGACCCTCATAACCTTGCCGCATATTCCTGTGTCGACCATTTCTGGGGTGTGAGGTCTGACGAAGTCTCGTCCACAAAACTACGCTTTTTCACAAAGCCACGCTTTGATCAACAAACGATCAATAAATAATCATCACACATCAACACCCGGCATGCCACATTACCAAATTGGGAATATATCGATGATAACCTTCAACTACAAAACCTCTAAGGGTGTTAAGCTAAGAGAATAAATTCTCCGCCACCAATGGAAAAGTATTTGAAAGAAATCTGCTTTATATCTCAAAATGTAATGTCAGACACGTAACCATACAAGTCTGTTCCGGGTTTGAACAGAACCGAAGGCACTTCAAAAGAAGCCCTTGCAATTCGGGTATTCACAATCCCGATCGAATTTCCCATCACAAAGGAAAGCTCCATACCGTAGCTAACGGTGCAGAGACAATCGATAGGTCATCCTATCAGTTTCACAAATACCCAGTCTTCACCACCAGTCTTCAATGCTATCCATTACGTCGTACCACTATTCGAAATGGGTAATCCGAATAACGAGCGCAATAATTTAAAAATAAGTGCAGCATTCAATTTCAACCAATTTACAACAAATAGCCACTCAAGGGTCAATATTGATAGTCGGTTATTTAACTATCAATCAATATTCACAACATCACCCGATTTCAAATAATTTCCCCAAATTATTTATTTTTAAAAATATCTTTATAAGATATATATTTTCCACAATTCAACCATTTGAAAACCAATTTCAAATCAATTTACACCCTTACAACTTTCATTTCAAAATGGTTCATTTAAACCAATTAAATAAATCCTTACCAATTTATTTAAATTTATGTTCCAAATCCGTAAATTTATTCCACACTTTTAAAAAAATAAATCAATGTTTATTTTTAAAGCAAATTTCCCTTATTAATTTCCATTGTGAATTTACATTTCCAAATATTCACTTTTTATACGATTTTTCAAATCGATTTCAATTATTCACTTTCAATTTATCCTTAAGAGATATAATCTCAAAACATTCACTTCATATTGGAAAACATTTCCATACTTATTCAATAATAAGTAATTCACAAATCCGTTTATTTTCAACATTTGGAAAATATTCAATATACTTAAATCCAAATTAAGTATATATTTTATTTTTTAAGGAGAACATTCTCTTAAACACATTTATTTGGGTCAAAATGAATGTTGCATAAAACATCAGTACGGCAACACAAAACCACTAGTACAGGCATTCAAAATTTAGATAGATATATAAACCCCAATACTATGCAAAACTTTTCCTTTTGGATATCATTTACTATAACAACAGTGTTATAGTCCACCATTTCATTCTATTTCTCGAAAACGTCTATATCAACAATGAATGTTGAAATATATGGTTTCGATACTTTATACATTTTAAAACATCTTTAAATCGTTTTAATTCTATTTAAATTATCACTTTCCCAAAATATTTCCTTAATATATTATTCACCATCCAAAATCGTGAATATACTTCATTAACCAAATTCAGTTTCTACATATTTTATTTAAATGATTATCCACTGTCCCAAAATCGTGGATATATTTCCTTTAATAAGTTATAAAAATTAACTTATCAAAATAAGTCGATTTCGGATTTATAAAATAGCATTTGTAAATTCTATTTATACTTTATAACAACTTCAACTTATAAAAATCACTTTATTAACAAATTCTATTCATATTCCATTTACACGCCAAAATCCAGTTTATAAGTTAACTACTTATAAATCTTTTATTTTACAAAATTTATTCATTTTATAACTTCACAATTCATAAATCTATAGATTTCATTCCCTTACGAAATCCATTTATATTTCATTTTAATACTTATAAAAACACGTTTTATAATTCCAATATTTTAATTTACAAATATCAATTTTTATAAATCTTTTATATAAATCATTTATAATAATTCAAAAATCCCAATTTGAACCATTTTATAAATTTATCAACTACTTGTCTCAAAAATCACATTTCGGTTATATTTTACAAAAATCATAATTTTTATAACATAAAAATTACAACGTTTATTTATTTAAAGTGAATCAATTCCAAAATTAAATTTTATTATGAATTCTCAACTTAAATTTTCAAAAATCAAATTTTATTTATTTTCGGCATCTAACGATACCAAAAATATATTCGGCTAAAATTTAGCCTTTATCGATTTCAATCTCACGTAGATTATAAATAGATCAACACACAACATTGAAACCAATTCAATCATTTGAGGAATCCAGTTGGATCCCTCCAACCTGTTTCCCAGCATCCAAAGATGTTAGCACAATACCAATTCCGCTTCGAGACGGAATATCACGGTATATGGGATTTATAAAATATTATCCGCTATTATGCGGCGCAATAGGGTCTCATCCGCTATATAATGTGGGAAATCAACTCCAAGTACATATATAATACCAATTCCATATCAAATTGGAATTATCGCGATATATGTTTTTAATAAATAACATCCGCTTAATATACGGCGTATAGGGTCTACTTCAATACAACAGATAATAACTATCATCCAATCACACAATCAAGCAATTTTAAATTTAACTATTTTAAATTTAAATCGAAACGCAATTCGATTGAGTGAGAAGTTCTCACATTGAGTTTCTGATAACAGTTGTAGCGTTTTATTTCGAATAAAATTAAACGTGCGTTTAATTTTACCTGAAATTTTCACTAGCTCCAAGCGACTCCAAACCAGCTCCATTGCGTAGTGTTCATCCATACGAAGCCAACGCAAGTTGTTTCGTAATTTTTCGACCTCGTATGAAAAAGTTACGCTAGTTTAAAGTTTACCCGAATTATAATATAAACAATTTACAATTTATTTTAATTTTTAAAACCTAAATACATCAGGGCCGCACGTTATTTTCATAGGAGATCATGGCCGTTCCTCCATGTTCTTCCCAAACGCGTGCTATCTCCAGGTTATTCTCGTGAAAGCCGAACCCAAAGTCGTGATATTAGGGTTGAAAGTCGACCTCCCCACGATCATCTGTACAACGATCGATGACTGCCATTTGAATGCCCTACTCAAGCTCTATGCTCATCCCAAACCTCGAGCAGCTCAGCCCAGCGATGGCCTCGAAACACGTGCATGAACGGCCGGCCTTTTGCTGAGAATTGCCGTTGATCTATAGCTCCGAAAACGATCGTGACCGTTGAACACGAAGATCTCGTGATGATCTACAATATTACAGTTGGAAATTTGTTGAATCGATGAGTGGATTTGAAGAAATTGAGGGGAGAAGAATGGAAGATTTCGGCCATTGCTTTTGGAGGTGGCGGCTAAGGGCTGAAACCCTAGCTAGGTTTCTTCTGTTTGCAAAAAATGAATTTGTAAAGGCCTTTTATGGAAAATTTCCAAATTACTATTCACTCGAAATTTTCCGAACTCCAAATCTCACGCGGTGACCGGCGTTTCTTGAGTTTACCCCACGTTTCAGACACAATGGAATAGGTTTTGGAAGCTAATTTGATCATCTGTGCGAGTTATGGAAATAAACGATCAAATTTAAATTAAATCGATTAAACAAATTTCTATGCATTTTAGCTTGCCCCGGACAAACGGTAAATCCGATTGACACGAAATTTGAAACCTTACAATAATTTGACATTAGGGATCTGATGAAATTGGTTTCGTCAAAATCCGAGACTGTTTGAAAAATGTCTATTTCAACACGTCAACTAAATATTAAAATATTCAATTTTCACAAATCAACTTTTAATTCAATTTTAAAAGTTCACAAACATTGTTCTAACTTCAATATGATTTAATATAACTTTTTAAATCATTTTCAATCACATTAAATCAAATATTCTATTATTTCTGGAATTTCAATTATTAAATTATCAATTAAATTACCCAATTAAATCCAGATATTCGAAAAATAAATTATTTGACTTACAAATTTTACTTGTTGATATTTAATATCAATTAAATATCTGAATTTCAAATGACAGAAATTCTGGGTCGTTACAGTTCATACCTCCACCTACCACGCAACACCCAAGCACCGACCTCACAGCTTACCTTCTTGTAGCGTCCAACCTCTTTCCCATTACACCTCTCGATCTCTGGCCGAAGCTTACATCTTGCATAGCCCTTGCCTTGTGTGCATCTCCTCTGTGTATTTGGTATGTATACTTTATGTCGAGTATTTGCGCGCGCACACACACACACACACACATATATATTCTGTTTATATAGTATAGATTGTTTTAAGCGTATAAGTTATATAAGTTGTAAACGTATATATATGTAAGTCAGCTTGTTCATATAAACGTTATATGAATTTATATTATATATGTGTTCTTATATTGGTATAAGTCTGCTCAATCTATTATGTGTATATGAACTTTTTATTTGAGTTTACTTTTTTTTAGTGGGATTGGTAGATACAACAGGTATATATTATATGTCTATTGTTTATATATACAGTCCATATGTACTTTAGAGTTAGTATATATAAGTATACATATTAGTTTATATATACACTTTACCTATATATAGATTTCAACATACACTGTCTTTATGTTTGCAGTTTGCAGTAAGGTCATATATATTTTGGGGTTTGTTTGAAGGGTATACGGTATATGCTACTTTAAAACATGTTATATGATCTGTTAGTTGAAAATATAATATGTTCATAAACATATATGTTTGTAACAGCCCTGTAATACTTTGAAGTATGTATTTTTCAAATATTCTGAAACATACCTATTTGTATATTCTGCAGTGTGCACATCTAGTATATTTTGTTAACATATATGTAAGTCTGATTTCTAATATATGTCTGCTTATATATTTTCTGTCTGCATAGTGTATTATTATCATATATATATGTACAGTATTCTAGATTGTAAATAGTATGTTGATTTTTAATTGTATATATGATTAAAGTATAATATGTATGTTAGATATTATAAAGAGGGCAGTATTACCTACTATATTTTAAAGCTGTTGATAAACTAGTCTACTTGTTTAAAGGCTATATTGTACAAGTGTTCCTGAGTACAGTAATATATTTGTATATATTAGTGATTTCAAGGTATTATACATAAGTAAGGTTATATACAGATTTATATTCTATCAACAATAGATGAGTTAGTTTATAAATAGTGATATGCTTATATATACATATAAATTTATACGTAAGTATTTGTGAACTTAGTTTTTCCAATTTATATATATATATATATATATATATATATATATATATATATATATATATTTCTTCTTAGGCATAAAGTAAAACATTGATATATATATATATATTATTTAAATGTGTGTTTTAAAATTTGGTTTTAGAGGAAAATTTTAGTGTATATTTGTTTCAGTTATATCTAGATAGTTCTGATTCGTTTTTCCAATTCCTATCTATCAGCCTTGTCGTAGAATTCTTGCCAATCTTGCCTTGATTTGTGATTTGTCATTTGGATCTTATGATTGTCCAGTTCAGGATTCAAATCGCAGCTTTTTCTGTTGTCTATTCTCTCTAGCCTCGAAAGATGAGCAATCACTCACGATTGATGTTCTTATATTTATTAAATTTGATTTCAATTGAAAGGACAATTGAAATATGCTGCTGTTAGTTATTTACATTGCTATATATATGTTATCTGTTCACCTATGACATCTGGCTCCATTATCTGTTATTTATATTGATGATATATGCCTGTTATATTATTTTCATATCTGTTATCACTCTGCAAGTTCCCTTTTAGTATGGAATTCACTATGGGTTGAAATGTTACATACCCGAACAATATGTAGAATAGGAGAAAATCGTTACGGGTTGAAATGATAGACCTAAGCGATTTTCATTGAATTGAATTTGGGATTACGGGTTGAAATGATATATACCCGCATATATATTTAAATTAAGGATTGAAATGATAAATATCCATACCACTTGACCATTGGATAGAACATTATATACAGACACCATGGTCTATATATATAAAAATATTTTAAAATAATTTCTATGGTTTGGAAAGAAATATATGGTTTTATATAAATATTAATTTCAGATATTTATAAATCTTATTCTATATATAGTTAAATTCTAAATTTAAGCTATGTTTAAATTTATTTTAATATAGAACAAGTTTAATAATAAAGTTTGATTTTATTAAAATGGTTAATATTTATTTAAGATTTTATTTAAATAAATTGAAGGAATTTTCGGTTATTTGAAGTTTAAAGGTTTATTTAAATGCTATTGAATTTATTAAGTAAATATTTCAAACCGAGTAATAGTAAATTGAACTTGATATATATATATATATATATATATATATATATATATATATATATATATATATATATATATAGACACACACACACATATGGAATTATCAAAAAAATATAGTTTGAGATTATGTAATATTTAAGGCTTTGAAATATATGGAAATTGAAATGGTTTATTTGAGGCTCAAATCTGTATTTAAGATCGATAATTTGAAATGGTTTATTGAGGACTAAATTGAGTTGAAACTTATGAATGAAGATTTGATTTAAAATTGAATTTTGGAATTCGAATGGATTTGGAATCGATTTGTGAAATTTGAGGAAACTATATTATTATATAAAGTATTTTTAAATATTTAAAACTATTTTATTTTTTTAATATAAATCATTTTTAATATAAATTATTTTAATATAAATTATTTTTAATATAAACTATTTTAACTTATAACTCTTTTATATAAGCTATTTTTACTTTATTAACTATTTAATTATACATATTATTTTAATATCTAAACTGTTTAAGTGGTTGAAGTTATATTTATCAAAGTCATGAATTTCAAAATATTATGTTTTGAAAGTATTATAATTTCAAGTGTTTGGTTTCGAAGGTGTTATAACTTTGAAGTACTATGACTTTGGAAGTGGATATATTTGAAATAGAAATGATATCGTCTTTGGTTTTGAAAGGGAAATGATATTGTATTGATATGGTTTTGAAATGGCAATGATATTTTGGTTTTGAAGTATTTACTATTTTGAAATGAACACGGTGTTATAATAACATTTGGTTGTTAAAGAGATCGGAATCAGAAGTTGTCATACTCTCTGCCAAATTTGAAAACCACTTCAACAACTGTGTACGCGGTGGAGATTCCAGAATGAAGTAGGATGGTGGCGACGTCCTATTAGCGTATATACGTGGACCCGACTCCCGTGAGTTGGTGTAAGGTGGCTAAAACAAAAGCAATTGACGGGATAAAGAGGTAGCTCCTCTGATCGGACACACTCCTTCATACCATTCTATTACTTTGTGTAACGACCCGAAATTTTCGAAGCCGAAAATTCCAGATAGTTATGAAAAAGAAGAAAAAGATAAAAGAAGAAGAGAAACACCAAACATCTCACATTCGCAGCGGATAAATATAATAAATAATAAATGTATACAAAAGAATACTATATCTGTTGATTACATTTAATATACATCAGAGTTCCACACATATACAGTCACTGAATAAATACAAGTATCATGTCTCAGATTAACGAATATATAAATATACCGAAAATACTCTACTCATTACTACCATCCAGTTTGCCTCTTGAGCTCCAGAACGTCCCTTATTAATTTCCACTTCCAAAGTATCTGTAATACTCGGTCTGACCCGAGCATTACACCAAAGTAACACCCGGGTCAGGCTGGAAACCAGCGTGAGTAAACCCAACTAACATGGAATGCAAAAGTTTACAACCCAAATAAACCCGGGTAACTTATATCAATTTCCACTTCATAAGTAGACATCACTTATTCCACACATCAATTTCTAAGTGCCAGAACTTAGATTTTATGGTCCAATTCACTTAAAATCATTCCAATATACCCTATTGATTCCACATATCAATTTGTAAAGAATCGAAGTGATTTCGGGTATTAACTAATACCCGACTCCGGTCTCTTCGAATTCAATGTTATTAATTTACCTTCCCTTTTCACAATAATCACATCTATCCTTGATTAAATTCTCAGATTCATTAACTTATAATCACTTACATTGATTAAAATCCTTGAGTTAATCATGCTCATAAATTTACTAACCCTCCATAAATTTTGTTACACTAATTAAACAAGTAATTAATCCTCAATTAAGTAATTACCAATAATTACCCCCTTTGATTTATGATATTAAATAATTTTTCTTCGATTGCTTTTATTAGTAAATTCTATTAACTACATTGATTAATTACCTTAATCAATCATTGATTATTCCAAATTATTAATTACTCTAGAATTAATTAACCTTTAATTGATTATATTATATTAATTGTTCACAATCATTAACTACTCATCTTAATTAACTTCTTAGTTTCCATTAACAAACTCACTAAATTATCTTG
The DNA here is from genome assembly GCA_030765085.1 of Allium cepa. NCBI lineage: Eukaryota > Viridiplantae > Streptophyta > Magnoliopsida > Asparagales > Amaryllidaceae > Allium > Allium cepa. Next base: position 555,558,478 of record CM060940.1, read on the forward strand.
AAGTTAAATATCATTAACTGGTAAAACAACACCTTTATTTAAAATATCGATTTAAGAGAAATAATAGAAAAAATTATTTATGTTATCTTTAACACCTGAAACATAAGCAATTATACCTAAGGAAAACCAAGCATTACTCAACAATACCCGAGTGTCCTCAGCTCTTCTGACAATTTTTTTTTTAACTTTACATTTGTATGTACAATTTCAGCTTATGTTACAAGCATATCCAAATTACTTAGTTCTTGCTTTTATTTACATTTGTATTTTATATTTTGACTATCGAGATTTGAATTATATTCCATATGGTGTACTTATATTTAATACCCATCTTTCTATGGTCTTATACCGCATCCTCGATTAATTCTTCTGTGTGAAAATACTTCTTTAAAGTAATTTACTTAGTATACTCAACCACCATGAAAAGAAACCCATCAAATTGTTTATCAAATCGAAGATAAAAATCTAACAAGTAAGGCATTTTCTTAGAAACAAACATGTTCATTTCGGGCAGAAATTTAACCCGAGCTTGCACCTCAAATTCATATATATAGATGGCCGAATTTTAAAAAGTGATACAAATGAAAGTTATAGGCCTTTCCATTAGCTTTGCAGAATGATCAAGACCATCGAATTTGGATCAACAATTCAAAAGTTATGACCATTTTACTAAAAACTTTAAGCTCAGCCTGAACTTATGCATTTGCAGGACAGCGACCAACAATTGCAATTTTAGCATAGAAAACTCCAAAATCAGACAAAATGAATAAATCAAAAGTTGTATCTTAATTTCTAAGCTTTCCGAAACATTAAAAACTACCAAATTCCGATAAGAATTGTAAAAGTTATGGATAAACAATTCTGAGATCTGAATTTCACAACTTCTGTCATTTTGTCTCGGGACAGCGATAAAAAATTATAATTTTGGCCAAGATAACATCGAAATTTTGGAAAACTCAAAAACTAAAAGTTTTAGAACAAAGTCTAAGCTTTCTGGAACATCTAAATTTATCGAAATCGGTTGAGAAACGAAGAAGTTATGGCCAATTTAGTTTCTGCCTTAAGCACAGAGCTAATATTGGTTTTGCTCTCGGGATTACAGTAGAAAAATTCAATTTTTACATAGCTAACATCCAAATTACAGAAAAAACAAAACATCAAAGTTGTAGCACATGAAATAAGCTTTCCATATCATCTAGGAAATCGAAATTTCATTAAGAATTGAGAAAGTTATGGTCAAATTACTAAGATGCGTTTTTGATAGAACCGAGCCACTTTTACTTACAACTATTATCTCTTCAAGAATAACAGGGATACTAGAAATTTAAATAGTTTTTCTCACCTTACACTTATGTATTTGACTTGACTCTTTTTCCTTAGCTTTCTCCAAACTTTTTCACTTTATCCTACTCTTGTTTTTGCTTTGTGAAAGTAAGAAAAAAATAAGTGAACATGTCCACCCTTTATATAGTAATTTTCAAGGCTAGTTTGGTAATTTTAGTTTTGGACACTTGTCTGCTTCTCTTTGCACAAGCTTTAGAATGTTGACACATGTCTACTTAGGTGTCTTAAGATGTTTCTACACATGGACACCAAATGGGCTTATGCTTCACTATTTTATTTAATCTTGTGACACATGTCCTTCATTTTTTTATGCAAGCTTTATTTCATGACACATACCTTATTTAGTAATCATTTAAGGTGTTCTAGAAATGTACACCAAAGTGATATATGTGTCATAATTCTATTTCATCTTAAGATAGGTGTATGGTCCATATTATGCCACTTGTCTTCACCATGTCATGCCACTTATCTTATACTTATAAATGTATACATACTTATACCTTTTGTATTATTTAAAAGCATACATAAATATAAATAAAATAGAGATGGTGTAGATAGTATATTTTCAAAACCGCACAAATCACCTTTAAATTAAATTTCAACGATTCTATTATCTTCAGTATCATCATTATAAATTTTATAAGCCTTCAAATTATTTTAAACAGGCTTAGAAATTTCAGATTCAACAATTTACTCAATTTCAATTATTAAATACAATATTTAAACTATATAATTCAATGATTTAATTTTCAAGTAAATACTTATATCTCAAATTCACGTTAAAATTAACTTTTAAATGTTTAAAATCAATTCAATTATCCCATTCTACATTGTTAAAACTTTTGGGTCGTCACATTTCTCCCCCCTTAAAAGAATTTCGTCCCCGAAATTAATAGTTAGAAAGAATGGACTAATACCCGTTTACCTTTTCTCCAAAATTCACAATTCAACACTCTGCCAACTATCTTTTATTGAAATCCCACTATCACCTTAACTAATTTCCTAAAACCTTCTATAGTTTCAAACAACGCCCCTTTGCTCAATCATCTAAATTTCAATTTTAAATCGAATTTTGAATTATCAAAATTTTCTCAAAATTTTTCTAACTCTCTAAATTTCCGACAATTTTTGCCAGCGTCTCCTTTGCGCGGCTAGCTCGGTACAACTACAAAAGGCCTCTACGGGCTTCCAAATTCCAAAAGAAAACAAAACGCCAAGTGGCTAGATCAAAAACCCAATCCAATTTCATACAGAAAATTAAATATATACCTTTTTGTCGGGCAATTCACATTTATCTTTTGGAATCAAATCCAATTTCTTTTCCCTTTAATACCTGCATATCTTACTTAGCAACAATATTCAATCGCAACCTTTCAAATTATTTTATACAACTCTTTACAGAAGTTTTCACATCTACTTCTATGCAAATTAGTTTTTCCCATTTTCATACGAATTCAATTTATTTTCAATTTTGAACATTGGATTTTAACTTCCATTTATAACTGATTCATATTAGTTTCATCTACTAATTTATTTTAATTTCCAATTTGTGATCGTTTCGTCGCTAACGAAATTTTTTCAAAAATCTCCAAAAATTTTCCAACTCCCAAAATTTTCGGAAAATTTTGGCGAAGTCTCCTTTGTACGGAGGAGCTTTTGCAATTTGACAATAGATATAAATATGTATACGTCGACCCACACGGTCGGAAAAAGCAAAAAAGTTCATATTTCCTATTTTTATTGCGTAGGTGTACTTTTATTTAGCATTTTAAGCAAGCAGCTTATAAATTTAAGCAATTAGTGCAATCCAAACCAACCAAACAGTCTTCAAGTACCTGTACTATCTCAATTTAAATATGTAAGTGCCACATATAGAAATTCTATTAGCATTTCACTTACTTTTAAAGGCGAAACACAAGCATTTCAAAAGCAACAAACACCAAACGCTTACCATAAACGATTTATATAATTTAAAGTTAATCCAATTGCTTCCAACCAAATTTATATGCCATTACATTCAATTTTAATGGTTTACAATGCAATTGCTTACATTCGATTCATTTGCAAGCAAAACAAACTCCTATTCAAATCAATTGATTCAAAAAGCAATTATATTTGCTTCCACTAATTCATAGAATTTAATTAAATCTCGTTTACGTTAAACGACAATCATTTCTACGCAATTTGATAATATCCATGTGAATAAATAATTACTTAAGTTTTATAACCAACTAAAATTGATTCCAACTCAATTTTATTTAATTCAATTCCTTTTTAATTTATTCACAATCATTTTATTTAGCTCGACACATTCCATGCTTGTGTACTACTAACCATTCCCAAATTAATTTAAACCGAGCTTTTATTTAATGGCTTTTACCCTTATTCGAAGGCAAGCTTCCTTAAATTTAAACTTAAGTTACTTTACTTTAATTTATTCCAACATCAAACTTAAGTTTACTTCTATTTGATTCTCATTTAATCAAATTCCATTAAACTCAGTTAGCCCACCATTTCATTTTAGTTCACCTCCACAATTTATCAAAATAATATCCAGGCATATACTTAACTCATTTATACTTCAAATCAATAGGCCACCAAACTTAAGTTCAGTCTGATAATCCAATTTCAATCACAACTTTGATTTAGTTTTTTTATTCAATCAGACTTCGTCCATTTATTATTTAATTCCATTAACTCATTTTATATTTCACTTTCTTAATTCATTTGCGAATTTATTTTATTTATACAAAGACATTCTCAATTTACTTGCAACTTTCGTTAAATATTAATCATATCACGTTTGAATTTTATTTGTAATTCAAACCATCACTTTTCCAATCCAACTCTATTTTATTTCTACAACATCTCTTCTTATTTAATTCATTATCAAATCCAAGTCGAATTCTATTGACAAATTCGAATTCATTTCCAAACTCCATTATTAATTTACAATCCATTTGTTTAATCGAGTTAAATTTTATTAACATACTTTATCAAATAATATTTATTAGCTTACTTCCAACTTTTATTACAAAGAAAATTACCTCATTAAATTTTCCTGAGTTCAAAGTTATTTTTATAATTCCAGTTTGGAGTTTCCCTTTTATTTTCCCAAAATTTCAACACTTCTATTTTAAAATTTTAGAAATGCTTTTAAACCCACCTCATACTATTAAAATAGCTTTTACAAAAATATTTCTTATAACTTGATGTCTCATCCAGTTCATCCTTGTTCTCACAGAAATTCAGTCATACGTTCATCAGGCGTAGGACTGAAAATCTATAAGTACTTGGTAAACCCGTTTGCAACATCCAGTGAAAATACTTGGAAAATAATTTTATTGAAAATATAGGAAACGGTTTTTGAAAATAGAGGAAATATCTTTGGTGACAATGCTCTAAAAATCATCACCCCCATCCATGGTCACAGTTACATTCCAGGGTTACGTTGCCATCACAGCAAAAGTCCATGCAACTGCAGGCTCTCCGCGGCCTCTCGATTACGCCATGGAACCCACACAACAGATCACAGTTACATTCAGGATTACGTTGCCATCACAGCAAAAGTCCATGTAACCGCAGGCTCTCAGCGGCCTCTGATTTTCGCTGTCGAAATGAAACCTCTCCACTCCTACATAGGTCGCAGTCTGCCGATATAAAATCAAACACAGACTGTTGGCTCTCAGCGGCACACACGACTTTCGCTATGTTATACCGTAGGTCGTAGTTACATCCTGGGTTACGTTGCCATCGTAGCAAAAGTCCATGTAACTGTTGGCTCTCAGCAGCACACACGACTTACACTATGGTATACTCAACTCATAATCCTCAGGAACTAGTTTTGTCAGGACTCCTCACAGGATCAACTTTAGAACCCCCCCTTGGGGCTCAAGGCAGCACCACCCGGTGGCACTCCTGAGAAGTTCATTCCAAGGGAGCGCCTTTTTCCCCAGAGCCATCATCAAAACACTTTATACTATACACATATAGTATCTTTCAAATCATACACCTAGTATGAATTTTATCAAAGCTCCTTTACACAAAATCGATTATCACAAAATCGATAATTCTCAAAATAGGCTTTCCAAATTCCACATAATGATTTCACCCAAAAATCAAAAGCCTTTCCAAATCCAAAGGTTCCCAAAACCCTTTCCAAAATCCTTATAAGATCCTTTATATATATACATATACATACATACATACATACATACATATATATATATATATATATATAATTTTTAAAACTTTGGATCACTTTAAACTCGTATAAAATTTCTTTTATACTTCAAACACTTCCAAAATCCTTTTTCTTCCAACAATAGATTCAACAAGGGGAGAATATATAACAAAGATATAACTTTGTTTACCCAAAATCAAATATTCAAATTTGACTACTCTTTCCAATATCAATTTCCTTTCTATTCACATTCACCTAAAATTTCATTCACTTATTCACATTGGCCTTAATCCCTATTTGGGTTACTACCTCAATTCTTATCCCAGTTGGGTATTTAATCAATAACAGTTTGAAATCCGACCAGTTTATATTTAGAAAATAGCTTAAAAATTTTAAAAATAGAGAGGTAGTTGAAAAATAATTATTAGTTTACAAAATATCTATAAAATAGTTGGAAAATAGCTAAGTAATTATTGAAATCTTAGATAATTGCAAAATACTTGTAAAATAATAATTAAATCATAACTTAGTTGAAAAAAATAGTAAGTAGTTTAGAAAATAGTTGAAAAATGGTTAAATAGGTCCAAAAATAATTGTAAAACAAGTATAAAATAATTTGGCTTTAAGAAATATGGGTTATATATATTTAATAAGTTGGAAAAAAATAAGTTTATATTAAAACAATTTATATTGAAAACAATCCAGAGTCCAAACTGTTCACTGCCCCAACATTTCAATTTAAATTTCCACTCCCATTTAAATTGACCCAATTCCAAATTGAATAATCTTCATTTCCATTGAAATTGATTTAATCCCAATTCAAGTTGAATTGATTCTCAATTTTCTTCCAGCTTCAAATCAAATTCCGTTTGATCTTTAAACTTGTACAACTTTAATTACAATTTCTATTTATAATATTATATTCACATTTTGCTTTTAACTCGGAATTATACATTTTATTTAGCCAATATATTATTCCATAAACATTTTAAATCAAGACTCCAGAGTTTAAACAAATTTTCAAGATTTCAATATTACCTTAGAGTTCAACTATATCCAAAATTCTTAGGCATATTCAATTAACCTTTTGAATTTCAAAACCAAACCCAGTTCACAAACAACTCCAATTTGAAACAATTTGGTAACAATTTCTCTTCTAGAATGTAACAACCCGCATATTTATTGATTTTATATTTAAATATTTTATTTAAATATTTTATCGTTCGTCGGATTTTGGTCCGAAAAGCTACTTTTTGCAAACAGTCGAATTGGAACTCGAGACCACCCCCATTGAGTTCAAAATGATGTTTGCGACCTTTTTGAGTATAAACTTCGATATGTTTGGAGTTAGTCGAATTTGGCCATGTTTTCACTTAGGGCTTTGCTTTGGGCTGAACCCATTAATCACTTACTAACTCAGTCCCAACCCACTCCAACTCTTCATTACTTCATTTCATATTCCTAACACTCAAGCTTAAGCAAAAATGGTGGAAGAGAATGGGAATTAGAAACTCCAAGCCCTAGTTCCTCTTGCTAACTCATGTTCTTGCTCCAAAATCAAAGAGAACCCATTAGTAAGCATCTCCTTCTTCTTCTCCAACTCATTCTCTCTTTGATTTCAGAAAATTCCTAAACCTAATTTAGGAAATGTTTCTCTTTTAAGCTTAGATTGAAGCTTCTTGAGTTATTATTGAAGAGGAATTGATCTTAGCTTGTTTTTAAAGCTTCTTCTTCAATCGTTTGGGTTCAAAGGTGAGATTTTTATCTCACATCTTAGTCTATATTTATCTTAGATTGTTAGGTATGAATTCCTAACACTTATTCATGTGCATTTGATTTTGATTTGGATTTCTTTTGTGAATATTCCAATTTTTGGTGTTTTGCGTTCAATTCTTTAAAAATCATAACTTGATGTTTTGATCATGTTTTTGGTGATGAACCAAAGAGCTTCTATGGCCGGATAGTCGATTGGCGTAAACCCTTAGTGCCGTTGCTCGACGGTTTGCAAAATGAGGGAGTTTGCACCTCTTTTGAAATAGGGTAGGAAGTGCAAGTATACAGGTTCGGCCGACCGAGCTCAGGGTCCGGTCGACCGACCTGCTACCCAGGCACTTCCTGCCTCTGTTTTGGAAGTGCTGGTTACAGGCTTCGGCCGACCGAGCCCCTGGGCCGGTCGACCGACCTGGTGCCCGAGCACTTCCAACCTCTGGTTCGGTCAACCGACCCAGGGAGTTCGGTTGACCGACCTGCTCCTATCTGCCTACTATGTTTTTTTTTTGGCCTAGTTGCTTGAATTTCCAACTTTAATCGATTCGTGTTGTTTCCTATTTGTTGCTATCATTTATTATCGACTTTGATGACATTTTCTTTGGGAATTTAGGATATATCCACTTTGATGGATTCGGTATCGATTTCTTGGATTTTATTCACTTCTTCGAATGTGAATTTTTATGATTGATTGTTTCTACAATCAATTCTATGATTTGTCACTTTAAAATATAAAGGTTTTCTATACTAGTAGTAAATATCAAAACTCTTTCCTCAAAACGATTTCAACTCTATTTTCAATACCAAACTCGTTTATAAAACCATTTTCCAATCTATTAGTATATACAAACCTTTACCTCACTCGTATGAGAAATCTAACTAAACGACTTAGTAAAACGAGTGGTATGAAATGCTTGCGTTTACTTCGCCGGTTAATTCTTGGACTTGTTCGATTGAAACTCTTGTGACAATTTTCTAGTGGAGATCTACAATTTGTTCGTAAATATTTAAGTTAAGCTAGTGGTTATGGGACATGAAGCTAAGCTCATATATTTACTAGCTTACTGTAATTGACACTTCTCTTTGATCATGACGATCATTTTATGTTTTAGACTAGCATTGTGCGATGTCCTTTTGATTTGGTTCATCGGATGTCACGCTGTACGACGTCGTTGTTCCCTTTGATTGTGATTTGGTTCATCGGATGTCACGCTGTACGACGTCGTTGTTCCCTTTGATTTTAATTTGGTTCATCAGATGTCACGCTGTACGACGTCGTTGTTCCCTTTGATTGTGATTTGGTTCATCGGATGTCACGCTGTACGACGTCGTTGTTCCCTTTGATTTTAATTTGGTTCATCGGATGTCACGCTGTACGACGTCGTTGTTCCCTTTGATTGTGATTTGGTTCATCGGATGTCACGCTGTACGACGTCGTTGTTCCCTTTGATTGTGATTTGGTTCATCGGATGTCACGCTGTACGACGTCGTTGTTCCCTTTAATTGTGATTTGGTTCATCGGATGTCACGCTGTATGACGTCGTTGTTCCCTTTGATTTTAATTTGGTTCATCGGATGTCATGCTGTACGACGTCATTGTTCCCTTTGATTGTGATTTGTTTCATCGAATGTCACGCTGTACGACGTCGTTGTTCCCTTTGATTTTAATTTGGTTCATCGGATGTCACGCTGTATGACGTCGTTGTTCCCTTTGATTGTGATTTGGTTCATCGGATGTCACGCTGTACGACGTCGTTGTTCCCTTTGATTGTGATTTGGTTCATCGGATGTCACGCTATACGACGTCGTTGTTCCCTTTGATTTTGATTTGGTTCATCGGATGTCACGCTGTACAACGCGTTGTTCCCTTTGATTGTGATTTCTGGATTTCGTGTGTTGAATTCTAGAATTTATGTTTCACCAACTTTTACAATTGGTATTGATATGTATGTCATTTATTGTGGCTTGGTGAATGAAATTAGGAGTATGACATTCCTTTTTATCTTTGAGAAGATCCATGCGATATTGATTAATCTCTTATTGGTTTTTTCAATTACTTATTTATCACAGCTTGGCATTGTGATTATTATACATTTAGTCATATCTTTTATTCTATACATTTCACCTGATATTTATAGCTAGACCGATCCGTTTATTATTTTCTTCTTATAAATAATACTCGGGTCAGACTGAGATTTTACAGGTGCTTCTGCTTGCCACCTTATCGGACCATCATATGATCTTTTGGCTAACTGCTTAGATTAGTAGTTTTTGTTGTATACATTTGAGATACAGACTCTATGATGTATACTTATTCTTTTGTCTAGCACTTGTATCTATTCTTTTTGATATTGTGGATCTTGTTTGACCAATACTCTGATGTACACTTTCATGTGTTATATTCATATCTATTTCCGCCTTTGTGATATGAATTATCTGTGACTGATTTGTGTTATGTTTATTTCTATATTTGTTTCCGAAGACCTTTATAGCCACTATGTAGTAGCTTTGAGTTTGCGACGGTATGTCGGATTTCCTCCTTAAATGAAATGCATGTTATTCTATCTGGCATATCGGTGCTCGCGCAAAGCAATTACACGAATGGTCGCTCCTCAACAGCCTTATTCTCCGTGCTAGTTGACAGCATTACTCCGTAGTGTTCTTGGCTAGCGTGGGTATAGAGGTGGGGCGTCACAGCTTGGTATCGGAGCCAAACTTCGGAACAATGTAGAATAATTTAGCAAGGATCATGTCCTAAGTCTTTCTTAGGAGTTGTGCCTTAGGATTTACTCGAGTCTTCGTACCGTTTTATCCTACTTTCTTTTATGATTCCTTGTTTTATCTATCAAGATTGCTTGATATTTATTTTGAGAATAACTTTTTCCTCTTCTTTCTTTCTTTCTTAAAGAAGAGAAATGGTTAGACCAGGCCGTCCCATTGCCGGTCAATCTAGTGCTACTCCCCAGGATGGAGTATTTATGTCTGCCCAGCAGCTTCTTGATCTAGTAAAGAATGCTCAAGCTGTCGGTCCCATTCCAGAGCCTACTCATCCTAGATCCGGTTTTGCACGCTTGTGCAGAGACTACACCGATTTGGGTGGAAGGCCATTCAGGGGATCCGAGAGTGTTATAGAAATTCAAGCTTGGCTCAAATCATGCGATCGCATCTTTTCTCGCATGAACCTTATTGATCTACATCGAGTCCAAGTGGCTTCTAGCATGCTCCAAGAAAGAGCATTAGATTGGTATGAGCTTTTAATTTCTGAAATCATTGAGGTGGATCTCACTTGGGAGCAATTCCGGGAAAGGTTCGAATTGAAATTTGTGACGGAGGCCGAAAAAGTAACTTTGGCCCGGCGTTTTATTGACCTTGTTCAAGGTGAATCTTCTATGACAGACTATGTCGCATCTTTCGAATCTCTTTCTAAATACGGGGTGAAGAAAAATCAGAGATTTGTCTATGGCTTGAATAAGAATCTTAAGAAGCCATTGCTTTTGAAACTTGAGGTTTCATTTGATCAACTTATTGATATCGCTCTTCGTCTTGAAGAGGCCGATAGAGAAAGCGATATTGAAGTTGTGCGTGCCAAACAGAACTTCAACAACAACATGAAGAGGCCTATTAAATTCGAAGGCCCCAATCCCATCAAGAAAGGGAAGCAACAAACTCCGGTAGCACAGTCTCCTATCTCTAGTCGTGGACGATGCTACAATTGTGGTTCCACGGACCACTATGCAAGGGAGTGCCCGAAAACTCTCTTTTGCCGTTATTGCAAAAGTTCGGGTCATCTTATATCTACATGTCCCATTCTTCAAAGCAGGGGAGAGGGAGAGCTAAATATTGTGCAAGCCCCTAGAAACTCTTCTCTCGGTCAAGGTATTTCTCATTCAATCCTTGATGACATTTTCTTTGTGATTATCTTGTTCGTGTTCTTTTTGATATGGGTTCCATCTCATTATTTTTATATCAAAAGAACTTGTCGATTCTTTTTCTTTGAATATTTTGGGCTTGATGACTTCTTTGAGAATTGCGAATCCGGTTGGTGGATCCGCAACACTCAATTTGCTTTTTATGGATGTCGAAATTATTTTATGTGATTTTTTCTTTCCGAGCCGAATTTTTACTTATGCTTCGGAATTGACTTTTGTAAGGATTGGCTTAATTATTATGAGGCCATATCCTTTGTCCCGTGTGGACTATTCATCTTTGACATTTTCAATCTGTTAAGCAGATTTCTATTTTTCCTTTATGATTTTGATTCCAACTTGATGGCATCATTTTATTCCTTAAGCCCACTTATAAGGAAAGTGTTGTTTCTCTCATTCACGTAGTTTGAGAAATTTTCCAGTATTTTTGAGCTTGTCTTAGGATTATCACCTAAGCAATCTTTTGAGTGGTGTTAAGGTCTTTCCAGTTTGACATTGCCACCGATTTTCATTAGCTACGAGTTACGGAAGTTAGCATTCCACCTATTGAATTCCGCACTTGTTATGATTCCTGTGAATGAATTATTATGTCATTCAGTTTGTCCAGCTTATTTCATCCATTTTAGGTATCGAGCATTCTATCGAATATCTCGATGATTCCATTTTTTTGCATTTATTGGTTTTGGATGAAAATAACAATTTAAAATTTTGCAAATCTTTTTCATAAGATTTATTTATAAGTATAACTGGATTTTTGTTCTTAAAACGAACAAAGAATATTCTTAGAAGTTTTTGAGAAACTTACTTACCCTATAGAATATGATTTTGTGATTGTATTGCCCATTTATTGATTTAAGAATTCTGGTCGATGCGCTTGATCAACGTTATCGATAAGAATCTCCTAAACGCTTTGATGAGGCAGTCAGACACGAAATATTGATTTGTAAAAATGTAAATTTTTGTAGAAAGATTATTACATAAAAATAAAAATGTAATTTTGAAAGTTTTAACTTTTCAGGAAAGAGGATTATTTAAAAGAACTCTTCCTTTCGATACTCTTATTCTTGTGATTCCTGAAGGGGAACCAAGACTTTGCTAATTGTAACGATACTAGTCGTAGTGGTTTGGATGCCATTCTCTTGCAAAGGAGAACGTGCTATCACTTGTGCTTCTAAATCATTATAGCTTATCGAGACTAGATATGCCACTCATGATCTAGTGCTCGCGGCTATTGTTTTTACTTTTGGAATTTGGCATCATCATATTTGGATGAGAAATTTGTTCTCTACCTCGATCATAAATCTTTGGAATATTTATTTTCTCATAAGGAACTTCATGTTGACTCGAGTTCCTGGCATCTTATGATCTTGATATTCTGGAAATCGTGTTGCCAACGCGCTTTGTCGTGGGCAACAAGTTGTTGATTCTTTGATGTTGTCTGAATGGAATTATCTTTTTATCAAGTTCATCGAACGTTTTGATATAGTTCGTTTTATTGAGCTTTATCTCATTTTTTTTATGGACTAGCGTCCGATGTTCTTTTATGGTGTTTGGTTCATCGGATGTACTGTTATTATACTACATCGATGTTCCGTCTTATCTGGATTAATGGATGTACCATTATTATACTACATCGTTGTTCCGGTTTATCGGTTCATTGGACGTACCGTTTTTGTACTACGTCGGTGTTCCGAAATTATTCGAGCTTTGGTTCATTGGGCGTACCGTTTTTGTACTACGCTGATGTCCCAAATTATTTGAGTTTCTAGTTTCTCGGGCGTACTGTTATTATACTACATCGTCGCACCAGCTCAATTTTCTGCTATTCTTGACGTTCTCCACGACTTTTATCTACGGAAATGCCTTAGGGATTCCGGTTTTTATTCTTGAGTCCGGTGTTATTGAGGGGATTGAAGTTTCACCAAATTTGACTTTTGAGCAACATTCTATTCGCATCATTGATTCGGAGGTTGAGCGCCTTCGGAATAAAGATATTCTTCTTGTGAGAGTTCAATGGTTCTCAAATCTTAGGGATTACTCTTGGGAATCTAGAGAATTCATCGAACGATCCCGTTCGTGCTAACTCTTTCGTGCTCTTTATGGTGAACTTCTTATTTCAATTTTCTTTTGTGTTGATATGCTTTTATGGTTGTTACTCTTTACTTTCTTCTTAAGTATTGCGAGGACGCAATTTCTTTAAGGAGGGGAGTCTGTAACAACCCTCATATTTATCGATTTTATATTTAAATATTTTATTTAAATATTTTATCGTTCGTCGGATTTTGGTCCGAAAAGCTACTTTTTGCAAACAGTCGAATTGGAACTCGAGACCACCCCCATTGAGTTCAAAATGACGTTTGCGACCTTTTTGAGTATAAACTTCGATATGTTTGGAGTTAGTCGAATTTGGCCACTTTTTCACTTAGGGCATTGGTTTGGGCTGAACCCATTAATCACTTACTAACTCAGTCCCAACCCACTCCAACTCTTCATTACTTCATTTCATATTCCTAACACTCAAGCTTAAGCAAAAATGGTGGAAGAGAATGGGAATTAGAAACTGCAAGCCTTAGTTCCTCTTGCTAGCTCATGTTCTTGCTCCAAAATCAAAGAGAACCCATTAGTAAGCATCTCCTTCTTCTTCTCCAACTCATTCTCTCTTTGATTTCAGAAAATTCCTAAACCTAATTTAGGAAATGTTTCTCTTTTAAGCTTAGATTGAAGCTTCTTGAGTTGTTATTGAAGAGGAATTGATCTTAGCTTGTTTTTAAAGCTTCTTCTTCAATCATTTGGGTTCAAAGGTGAGATTTTTATCTCACATCTTAGTCTATATTTATCTTAGATTGTTAGGTATGAATTCCTAACACTTATTCATGTGCATTTGATTTTGATTTGGATTGCTTTTGTGAATATTCCAATTTTTGGGGTTTTGGGTTCAATTCTTTAAAAATCATAACTTTGATGTTTTGATCATGTTTTTGGTGATGAACCAAAGAGCTTCTATGGCCGGGTAGTCGATTGGCGTAAACCCTTAGTGCCGTTGCTCGACGGTTTGCAAATTGAGGGAGTTTGCACCTCTTTTGAAATAGGGTAGGAAGTGCAAGTATACAGGTTCGGCCGACCGAGCTCAGGGTCCGGTCGACCGACCTGCTACCCAGGCACTTCCTGCCTCTGTTTTGGAAGTGCTGGTTATAGGCTTCGGCCGACCGAGCCCCTGGGCCGGTCGACCGACCTGGTGCCCGAGCACTTCCAACCTCTGGTTCGGTCAACCGACTCAGGGAGTCCGGTTGACCGACCTGCTCCTATCTGCCTACTATGTTTTTTTGGCCTAGTTGCTTGAATTTCCAACTTTAACCGATTCATGTTGTTTCCTATTTGTTGCTATCATTTATTATCAACTTTGATGACATTTTCTTTGTGAATTTAGGATATATCCACTTTGATGGATTCGGTATCGATTTCTTGGATTTTATTCACTTCTTCGAATGTGAATTTTTATGATTGATTGTTTCTACAATCAATTCTATGATTTGTCACTTTAAAATATAAAGGTTTTCTATACTAGTAGTAAATATCAAAACTCTTTCCTCAAAACGATTTCAACTCTATTTTCAATACCAAACTCGTTTATAAAACCATTTTCCAATCTATTAGTATATACAAACCTTTGCCTCACTCGTATAAGAAATCTAATTAAACGACTTAGTAAAACGAGTGGTATGAAACGCTTGCGTTTACTTCGCCGGTTAATTCTTGGACTTGTTCGATTGAAACTCTTGTTACAATTTTCTAGTGGAGATCTACAATTTGTTCGTAAATATTTAAGTTAATCTAGTGGTTATGGGACATGAAGCTAAGCTCATATATTTACTAGCTTACTGTAATTGACACTTCTCTTTGATCATGACGATCATTTTATGTTTTAGACTAGCATTGTGCGATGTCCTTTTGATTTGGTTCATCGGATGTCACGCTGTACGACGTCGTTGTTCCCTTTGATTGTGATTTGGTTCATCGGATGTCACGCTGTACGACGTCGTTGTTCCCTTTGATTATGATTTGGTTCATCGGATGTCACGCTGTACGACGTCGTTGTTCCCTTTGATTTTAATTTGGTTCATCGGATGTCACGCTGTACGACGTCGTTGTTCCCTTTGATTGTGATTTGGTTCATCGGATGTCACGCTGTACGATGTCGTTGTTCCCTTTGATTGTGATTTGGTTCATCGGATGTCACGCTGTACGACGTCGTTGTTCCCTTTGATTGTGATTTGGTTCATCGGATGTCACGCTGTATGACGTCGTTGTTCCCTTTGATTTTAATTTGGTTCATCGGATGTCACGCTGTACGACGTCGTTGTTCCCTTTGATTGTGATTTGGTTCATCGGATGTCACGCTGTACGACGTCGTTGTTTCCTTTGATTGTGATTTGGTTCATCGGATGTCACGCTGTATGACGTCGTTGTTCCTTTTGATTTTAATTTGGTTCATCGGATGTCACGCTGTACAACGTCGTTGTTCCCTTTGATTTTGATTTGGTTCATCGGATGTCACGCTGTACGACGTCGTTGTTCCCTTTGATTGTGATTTCTGGATTTCGTGCGTTGAATTCTGGAATTTATGTTTCACCAACTTTTACGATTGGCATTTATATGTATGTCATTTATTGTGGCTTGGTGAATGAAATTAGGAGTATGACATTCCTTTTTATCTTTGAGAAGATCCTTGCGATATTGATTAATCTCTTATTGGTTTTTTCAATTACTTATTTATCACAGCTTGGCATTGTGATTATTATACGTTTAGTCATATCTCTTATTCTATATCATTTCACCTGATATTTATAGCTAGACCGATCCGTTTATTATTTTATTCTTATAAATAATACTCGGGTCAGACTGAGATTTTACAGGTGCTTCTGCTTGCCACCTTATCGGACCATCATATGATCTTTTGGCTAACTACTTAGATTAGTAGTTTTTGTTGTATACATTTGAGATACAGACTCTATGATGTATACTTTTTCTTTTGTCTAGCACCTGTATCTATTCTTTTTGATATTGTGGATCTTGTTTGACCAATACTCTGATGTACACTTTCATGTGTTATATTCATATCTATTTCCGCCTTTGTGATATGAATTATCTGTGACTGATTTGTGTTATGTTTATTTCTATATTTGTTTCCGAAGACCTTTATAGCCACTGTGTAGTAGCTTTGAGTTTGCGTCGGTATGTCGGATTTCCTCCTTAAATGAAATGCATGTTATTCTATCTGGCATATCGGTGCTCGCGCTAAGCAATTACACGGATGGTCGCTCCTCAACAGCCTTATTCTCCGTGATAGTTGACAGCATTACTCCGTAGTGTTCTTGGCTAGCGTGGGTATAGAGCTGGGGCGTCACAGCGAAACTCGAAAATGAACATCGATGATGCTGTAGTCATCACCACGTTATTTTCCAGTGACCGAAAGAGTTCAATGCTTTTATCTCTTTAAAAACATTTCCAAATATTTTTAATTTCAAATCTCCCAGATTTCAAATTCAACACAAAAAATGTTTTTTAAATAATACTATTATTTTTCCAAAACCTTTGGAAACCACTTCCAAATCCAAAGAAATTTTAAATTTTCCCAAAAATTCCAAATTCCCAATCCATCCTATACATATTTAAACATTACTCTGAAATTTTCATCATACTTTATTTCCGAATATTCTCTAGAATTCTATTTCAAATTATAATCTCATTTATTATGAAGTTTATTTCAATTTATAAATTACATTCACAAACTATAATTCAAATTCCATTTTGTCATATAAGTTTACTCTTCAACTTTGGTTATAAGTTTCAATTTGGTCGTATTTTATATTACTTCTTAACTTAATTCCAATAACTTAACAACCAATCACCTAAATATTCATTAGAAGGGAATATTGCTTTATATATACATTTAAAATCTTCATAAGAAAATAACAAGTACGCCCTCATATATATATACTCAACTCATTCTAGAGTACTACGGACTCTATTCAATGAGTAATCCCCACCAGAGCCAAGGTTCTCGCTTAACCTTCAGCTCTGATACCAAATGTAACGACCCGAAATTTTCGAAGCCGAAAATTCCAGATAGTTATGAAAAAGAAGAAAGAGAAAGAAGAAGAAGAGAAACACCAAACATCTCACATTCGCAGCGGATAAAATATAATAAATAATAAATGTATACAAAAGAATACTATATCTGTTGATTACATTTAATATACATCAGAGTTCCACACATATACAGTCACTGAATAAATACAAGTATCATGTCTCAGATTAACGAATATATAAATATAGCGGAAGCACTCTACTCGTTACTGCCATCCAGTTTGCCTCCTGAGCTCCAGAACGTCCCTATCTGAAAATCTGTAATACTCGGTCTGACCCGAGCATTACACCAAAGTAACACCCGGGTCAGACTGGAAACCAGCGTGAGTAAACCCAACTAACATGGAATGCAAAAGTTTACAACCCAAATAAACCCGGGTAACTTATATCAATTTCCACTTCATAAGTTGACATCACTTATTCCACACATCAATTTCTAAGTGCCAGAACTTAGATTTTATGGTCCAATTCACTTAAAATCATTCCAATATACCCTATTGATTCCACGTATCAATTTGTAAAGAATCGAAGTGATTTCGGGTATTAACTAATACCCGACTCCGGTCTCTTCGAATTCAATGTTATTAATTTACCTTCCCTTTTCACAATAATCACATCTATCCTTGATTAAGTTCTCAGATTCATTAACTTATAATCACTTACATTGATTAAAATCCTTGAATTAATCATGCTCATAAATTTACTAACCCTTGTTACACTAATTAAACAAGTAATTAATCCTCAATTAAGTAATTACCAATAATTACCCCCTTTGATTTATGATATTAAATAATTTTTCTTCGATTGCTTTTATTAGTAAATTCTATTAACTACATTGATTAATTACTTTAATCAATCATTGATTATTCCAAATTATTAATTACTCTAGAATTAATTAACCTTTAATTGATTATATTATATTAATTGTTCACAATCATTAACTACTCAGCTTAATTAACTTCTTAATTTCCATTCACAAACTCACTAAATTATCTTGAAGTTAAATTATCATTAACTGTTAAAACAACACCTTTATTTAAAATATCGATTTAAGTGAAATAATAGAAAAAATTATTTATGTTATCTTTAACACTTGAAACATAAGCAATTATACCTGAGGAAAACCAAGCATTACTCAACAATACCCGAGTGTCCTCAGCTCTTCTGACATTTTTTTAAACTTTACATTTGTATGTACAATTTCAGCTTATGTTACAAGAATATCCAAATTACTTAGTTCTTGCTTTTATTTACATTTGTATTTTATATTTTGACCATTTTACTAAAAACATTAAGCTCAGCCTGAACTTATGCATTTGCAGGACAGCGACCAACAATTGCAATTTTAGCATAGAAAACTCCAAAATCAGACAAAATGAATAAAGCAAAAGTTGTATCTTAGTTTCTAAGCTTTCTGGAACATTAAATTCTGATAAGAATTGTAAAAGTTATGGATAAACAATTCTGAGATTTGAATTTCACAACTTCTGTCATTTTGTCTCGGGACAGCGATAAACAATTATAATTTTGGCCAAGATAACATCGAAATTTTGGAAAACTCAAAAACTAGAAGTTTTACAACAAAGTCTAAGCTTTATGGAACATCTAAATTTATCAAAATTGGTTGAGGAACGAAGAAGTTATGGCCAATTTAGTTTCAGCCTTAAGCACAGAGCTTATATTGGTTTTGCTCTCGGGATTACAGTAGAAAAATTCAATTTTTACATAGATAACATCTAAATTATAGAAAAACAAAACATCAACGTTGTAGGACATGAAATAAGCTTTCCAGATCATCTAAGAAATCGAAATTTCATTAAGAATTGAGAAAGTTATGGTCAAATTACTAAGCTGCGTTTTTGATAGAACCGAGCCACTTTTACTTACAACTATTATCTCTTCAAGAATAACATGAATACTAGAAATTTAAATAGTTTTTCTCACCTTACACTTATGTATTTGACTTGACTCTTTTTCCTTATCTTTCTACAAGCTTTTTCACTTTATCCTACTCTTGTTTTTGCTTTGTGAAAGTAAGAAAAAAATAAGTGAACATGTCCACCCTTTATATAGTAATTTTCAAGGCTAGTTTGGTAATTTTAGTTTTGGACACTTTTCTACTTCTCTTTGCACAAGCTTTAGAATGTTGACACATGTCTACTTAGGTGTCTTAAGATGTTTCTACACATGGACACCAAATGGGCTTATGTGTCACTATTTTATTTAATCTTGTGACACATGTCCTTCATTTTTTTATGCAAGCTTTATTTCATGACACATACCTTATTTAGTAATCATTTAAGGTGTTCTAGAAATGTACGCCAAAGTGATATATGTGTCATAATTCTATTTCATCTTAAGAAAGGTGAATGGTCCATATTATGCCACTTGTCTTCACCATGTCATGCCACTTATCTTATACTTATAAATATATACATACTTATACCTTTTGTATTATTTAAAAGCATACATAAATATAAATAAAATAGAGATGGTGTAGATAGTATATTTTCAAAACCGAACAAATCACCTTTAAATTAAATTTCAACCATTCTATTATCTTCAGTATCATCATTATAAATTTTATAAGCCTTCAAATTATTTTAAACAGGCTTAGAAATTTCAGATTCAACAATTTACCCAATTTCAATTATTAAATACAATATTTAAACTATATAATTCAATGATTTAATTTTCAAGTAAATACTTATATCTCAAATTCATGTTAAAATTAACTTTTAAATGTTTAAAATCAATTCAATTATCCCATTCTAAATTGTTAAAAATTCTGGGTCGTCACACTTTGTGGTTGATTGGGTGCACCTTTGATTTTTTTAGGAGTGTGGCTCGAGGTGGGCGGTAGTTGCGGCTATGCTTTACCACCGGTCTGGAAGTGCAATTGGTATATCTACACTGGCATTGCCTAGTTGTGCCGTGTCACTTACCCTAGTGTGCCTTGTACGATTTTGTTTTGTATCATACCTATGGAGTGCCCTCTGACGATGTCCGGTACGGGAGAGATTACGATACTGTATAGACTATGGGAATATATAAAATGTGTTAAGGGGGATATGAGTAACGCCTTAACGCTATTTTTAAATATATTATACTTTACTTTAGACATTATTATAATAGCATATATTACTACATAGTAGATAGTTTAACGGATCCTTAGAGGATGGTTATCCCAAACATCCTTTGAGTTACTTGTATTTCAGTTGTTATTTCACTTGAGTTGGATGTATTGACATAAGAATGTTAATCCTAACTTGAGCGTTTTGTGTTTTGCTTTATGCTCGGGTCATACTGAGTGATACAACTTTTGAGACTCACCTTTGGAGTTGGAGCTTCGCTTGGAGATCCAGCTATCTATCCAGCTTTCAGATATTCAGTTGATTTTAGTGATGTATTTGATCTTGTATTTGACTATTGTATTCGAGACTTCTGTTGTTTCTTATTTAACTCTGTTATATATATAGTAGCTTCATGAACTACTATTCTCTTGTTCCGCTGCATTATTGGTATAATACTCTTTGTCTGTGATTTTGTGATTTACTTATTTACTGTATATGCTAAGTTTTGCCAGATATGAATTTACAATCTGGTATTTTGAGCAATCCAATTCTGACATGTGTGGATGTGAATGGTTGAAAATATCGGGTTGTTAGATTAATAGAGATTCCTTATTCACTAGAGAGTTCCGAAGAAATCTACAAGGATTTTAGGAACCAAGTTCAAGAGGAGTACTGCTTACCATCCACAGACTGATGGGAAAACGGAAAGAGTTACCAAAATCTTAGAAGATTTATTACGAGCATGTGTGTTAGACTTTTAAGATCATAAGAAGACCATCTACACTTAGTCGAGTTTTCGTATAACAACAGTTATCAGACTAGTATAGGGATGGTACCGTTTGAAGCTTTGTATGGAAGGCCATGCAAATCTCCCGTTTGTTAGTTAGAAGCCAGGGATAGGTTGGTTCTTGGTCTGGATTTGGGTAGGGAAGCTACAGAGTAGATTGAGTTAATTCGGGATAGGATGAAGGTAGCTCAGTTTAGGCAGAAGGTTTATGCATATAGAAGACGGAAATACTTAGAGTTCTCTGTTGGTGATCATGTTTTTATTAAGTTGTCACCGATGAAGGGTGTGATTCGATTTAGGAAATCATGGAGGTTGGCATTAAGATTCGTAAGACCATTTCGTATTGTAGGGAGGATCGAAAAACTCACATATAGAGTAGAGTTACCAAGAAGTTTGGTAGAATTCCATGATGTTTTCCATGTTTCTCATCTAAAGAAGCGTATTGGAGATCCAAAGACTACTATAGCACCGACTGTGTTAGATGACTTAGTAGTAGAGCCAAATTTGACTATAGTTAGAAAGCCACTTTGTATAGTTGCGAGAGATCAGAAGAGGCTAAGGGACAAAACAGTCAGATTAGTTAAAGTCCACTAGAGCGACGATGAAAGAGACGGTACTTAGGAGACCGAGGGCAGGATTAGAGACGATTATCCTGATTTTTTGATGGTATGTTTTACCTTTTCGATTGATCTGCTGAGTATCTTATCATAATTTCAAGGACAAAATTCTTTAAGGAGGGGAGTACGTAACGACCCTAATTTTTAGTAACATTATTTAGGATATTTAATTAATTAATTAAGCAACGTAATGATTAGGGGATTGAGATTTGTGATTAATAGGGGTAGCCGTGCCATGTTAACATATAAACTAAAATGAATTAGAATGAAATAAAAAAGGGAAGCTAGATAAGGGATAAAATAGGAAAAGACACATTCTTATACCCTAAACCCCCATACAAGTTCATTACTCACATTCACAAAACAAAAACTAAAGTTAGAGGCTTGCCACCATTAAGCAAGAACAAGAGGAAGATAAGCTAAAAGAAGAAAGCAAATCAATATAACCAAGATCAAATCTCAACTCCTTAATCTCAAAGCTAAGGTGAATTATGACTATATCTCATGTTTTCTATTGTTTTCGGTTTTAGGATGAAATCCGAATTATTTTGCAAAGATATATGCCATGCTTTAAATGTTAAAATTGATATATATTCTTGTTGATGATTTATGGTATTTTGACATATATTTTATGATATGTTTTAATGTGAAAACCCTATTAAATAACATCCAAATACCTTGCGACTTTAGATTTAGATCAGAAATTATATTTTAGGGATGAGTTTCAAATTTTATAATTTTCTGAATTAATGTGAATTTGTATTAATTTTCTAGTGCGGAAAATTGATATTTGGGTTTAAAATAATTTACAGCTAAATTGTATATGTTTTCTTTCTGAAATTTATAAATCTTCAAAAACATATTAAAAATGATTTAGATGATTTTTTGTAGAATTTTCCTAGGTTTTTTAATGAATATATAAAATTATTTAAGGTACGGGACTTAAATGATTTATATATTTATAAAAGAGAGGAGGTATTTTGTAAGTAATTCAATTTGTTTAATTCTGAAATTTTGGCAGTATTTTTAGAAAAGAAATTAGCAACCAATCATGTTTTGACAGACAAGGCTGGTTAGTTGAAAAGATTACTTTAAAAAGTTAAAAATCAGTTTATACATGCTTTTTTACATGTTTCACCACTTTCGGCACCTGGGTTTCGACCAGATACTTCCGCCTTCACCACCATCAAACCAATGCACATAGTATCAATAATTTGGTACATGGTGAATTGGAGATAGGCGGAAGGTATTGGGTCAAAATATGGGGTTCCGATGGGATTGAAGTGTTTCTCTTCTTTTAAACGAAAATGCGTCTGTTTTGCTTTCGGAAGGAATGCTTTCGACTAGATTGGCTTCCACTTGGTCAAATTGATTTAAGGAATGGTTTCGAAAAGGTTGCATCTTTTGTTTTAAGTTAATTCTTTCGATAGGGTCGAAACCCCTTGCTGCCGTTTTCTACCTTTCGAAGCAAATGGTTTCGAAAGGATATTTTATTTTGAAAACTTAATTGCTTCTTTAATGATTTCGAGAGGTTGGTTTCGACACCATCACTTCTTTACTTAGGAATTGCTTTATAATGAGTGCTTTTAGCTTAGTTGTTTTACAGCCCTTTGTTCTGTTGGAAGTAAAACCTAAAGGTTTCAAATAGATTGGTTTTAAATGGTTTCAAAAGGTTTCCACATATTTTAATTGAACCCAAATGCTTTTGAAAGGTTTGATGTTTACAAAGTATTTTAATTCTTTCAAAAGGTCTAAATAAAGGCTTCGACGTGGTGGTTCCCTATGGTTTCGAATGGTTTAAAACGAAAGGTTTTCCATTGTTTTCTAAAGACAACGTTTAAATAATTTTAAAACAAGGATGTCTAAAGTTTTAAATCTTTTGAAGATGATGTTTTTCAATGGTTTCGAAAGGACGACTTTGAATGGTTTCGAAAGGGTTTGTTTTGGGCGTTGGCCTAAGGTTATGAATCAAAGAGGTTTACTTGATTTCGAGAGGGGTACTTTCAATGGATCCGAAAGGGGTACTTTCAAAGGTTTAAATGTTTTTATCAAAAAATATTTGAGTAAAGTATATATAACATGGCAAGGTGATTTGAGTAAAGAATAGAGTTAATTTTCATTGTTTAAGGTATGATTTAAAAGTTTAAATCAATTTGAGAAGAGAAGGTTTTCAAGGAAAATTTTAAGAGTAGACTACCTTAAGTAAAATGACTCGGATATTATAATACCAGGTGGGATTGGTATGGGGTCACTCCCTATACTTTAGCTAGTAGCCCTTAGCTAATATAATTCCAAAATTCCAGAGTGTGGGGGCTTTGTCATAGGCAAGGCTAATATTATATTACACACAAAAAGGAATCTATTGAGGCGAGATATGTTATTGGTGAGCCTGCAAAACCATTAGGATCAGTTGACCCTGGGAGAATTTAATTAGGAACAGACTGTCCAGAAGAGCAGTATCTAACAGAAGTTGGATTATTTGTTTATTTTGTCTAGTAGGCCCGAATTAGCTAAAGGTTAGTAGTTAGCCAAACAAAACTATAGTTTTTGGACAAATAGTCCATTTGTTACCAGATACGTATGTGTACATGATAATGCTTTATTGTTTTAACCAGCTTTAGATACAGAATTAAGATTTGCAAAATATATGTTTTAAAAGGACATTAATGAGGGGAAACCCGTTCCGCTAAGCGGCGTGGTCTCACTTAATATCAATTAACCGAGATGTATAGTATTATTCACACCAGGCTTTATGTTTGACTCGAAGTTTATGTTTTTCCCCTCACAACACAAGAGAAGGCATTTTGTAGCCTTGAAAAAATGCTACCAAAACTTTTAGTAGGGTTTCGGTAAACGCTGCAACACGACATGCAACTAAAAGTATAAAAGTTTGCATTGTAGTAAATGCTACCAAAAACAAACATGCCTTACGAAAACATTGAAAGTATCATTTCGAAAGCTTTATAAATCCTTAGATATCCTCTTTTCAAAACACTTTAAACATGCCTTATGAAAACATTGGAAACCCTCTATTTAAGCACTAAGGTAAACCTTTCGAAAACATTGGGGAACCACCCCTTCAAAAACTTTATCATATACCTATCGATAGTATTTGGTCCTTTACATAAATCAAAACTTTTGAAACCATTGAGTTCAAGTAAAAACATGTGGAATAACCTTTTGAAACCATTTAAAACCATTCCCTTCGAAACCTTTGGGGTTTAACTTTTAAAATATAAAAAGGGACTTAAAAGAACTACATCGAAAGCAACTCTTTCAAAAGCAGTTTCCTAAGTAAAAGAAGTGGATGGTGTTAAAACCGATCCCTTTGAAACCATTGGAGAAGTGGCTCAGTGTTTAAGGAGAAAGCACCCTTTCGAAGGCATTGCTTCGAAAGGTTGAATGTGGCAGCATGGGTTTTGACCCCTTCAAAAGTATTTTCCTAAAACAAAGGCGGAAACCTCTCTTGAAACCTTCCTTTAAAACAATTAACCAAGTCGAAAGCTATCTTATTTGAAAGCATTCTTTTCGAGAGCAAAGCAAACGGTGTTTCCTTTTAAAAGCAAAACAACGTCTCAACCCCTTCAAATGCCCTATTTCGACTTTATACTTTCGCCTATCAGCTATCCACGATCTACCAAATCTTTAATACCATGTGTATTGGTTTCGACTAAGATGGAGGTGGCAGTATGAAGTTGAAAGGTGCTGCCGAAAGTAGCGAAACACCAAAAACCTTGTAAAAATGATTTTTAAAACTAAAAGTAATTTCTTTTCAACTAACCTGCATTGTTTGTCAATATAAGATTGGTTGCCAATTTCTTTTCCAAAATCTTTTCTAGAAGTACTGCCGAATTTCAGAAATAAATAATTTAAAACATTTACAAATTGCCCATTCTCCTTTTATAAACATATAAACATTTAAGTCCCATACCATAAATATTTTATATATTTATTAAAATGCTTAGGAAAATTCTACAAAAATTCCCATCAATTACTTTTAATATGTTTTCTAACATATACAAATTTCTAACCCAAAGCTAATATATAATAGTCGTAATTAATTTTAAACCCAATTTAACCATTTTCTTGACTTGAAAATTCATAACAAATCCATATTAATTCATAAAATCATTAAACTTGAAACCATCTCTAAAATATTATTTCTGACTTTATATCAAAATCGCAAGGCATTTGGATGTCATTTAATAGGTCTTTCAAGTTAAACCTTAACATAAAATCTAAATGAAATAGCCTAAATCATCAACAAGCATATATATCCTTTTAAACAAACAAAACATGGAAAATCATTTGCAAAATAAATTCGGGTCTCATCTAAAACTGAAAATAATAAAATGAGATGTAACCTATTATTCACCTTTAGCTTGCGATTAAGGAGTTGAGATTTGCATCTTGAGTTAGATTGATTAAGCTTCCTTCCTCTTGATTTTAGCTTGTCATTCTCTTGCTTTCTCCTATTAGTGGCCGGCCTATTCTTAGATTTGGTTTTTCTTATGACGATCTAAAATGAAAGTACATGAGGGTTTAGGGTATAAGAATATAACTTATTCCTACTTTTCCCTTATCTTTAACCTTACCTATTTCATTTTAGTTCCCTTTAGTTCATTGTTTAACTAGGCACAGATACCCTTCTATTATTCAAATCTTAATTCCCTTAACCATTTAGGTTATTTCATTTAATTTAACTATTTAAATGTCCTAAATAATATTAATCAAAATTAGGGTCGTTACACCAATTTCTTGGATTTTCCTTCAACGTTGCCGATACGTAGGAGATGTTGAGTTTTGGAAAGCGGGGATTGATTTGTACCAATCCTATAACCGACAAATTTCCTTATATGGCCAGAGCAACGTCATTACTTAGGAGGTTTTGACAAACTTACGATATTATTGGGGTAATAGCGATGATTCAAAATGAGTCTGAACGCTGATCCGTTGGTTGAAACAACAAGGGAGTGGATGCTTGCTTGGACGCAGTTCCATTGGCCCAAGAAATGAAGGAATTGGGCACACTTAAATGCAGTTACATCGGTTCAAGTGGCTAAGGAATGAAAGCTTACCTAGCTGTGGTTCCATTGGTCCAAGAAGTGAAAGAAATGAGACACACTTAAATGCAGTTCTATCGGTTCTAATGCCTAAGGAGATGAGTGATTGCTAAGATATGGTTATATTGGTCTAAGAAGTGAGGCGCAACTTATAGATGCGCATGACGGTTCAGGGATTTTCGATGTTGCTGGAGCAACACCGGCTCTCAGAAGGTAGGGATCGATTTTCCCCGTCGATTTGGTGGTTTGAGACGATTTGCTTTCGTTGGCTCGACGGGTTGCTTACTTGAACGTGGTTCCATCGGTTCAAGAAGAAAATGGATGGAGTGCACTTGGATGTGATTCCACCTATCGAAGTAGTGAGTAAGTTGTTTTCGAGTTGATCAGACCTCGTTGACTCAACGGTTTGCTTACATAAACGCAGTTCCATTGATCAAAGAAGTTGATTAACTTTATCAATAAAAAAAAGAGAAAGGAAAATCTTGCCTATTTACAATGCCTCCAACATCTTTGGGTGGCTTATTTGCGAAAATAGAAAATGCTTTGATAGAAATTCATAAAAAATAGTACCTCAACGAATCGATGTTCCAAGTATGGAAATCCGGATTCCATTGACCGTTGTGAGTTTGAAAGTTCCATCTTGAAGTTTCCGGCTAGTAACGTAAGGTTCTTTCCATTTTGGGCCAAATGCCTCTATACTCAGTTTGATTTATTTCAAGATGAGATTTCCCACTTCAAAGGTGCGATTGCGAACTTTGGCGTTATAGAGTCATGCCACTCTCTTTTAATGAGCAGCAGTACTTAGCTCAGCTTCTTCTTGCTTCTCATCGATTTGATCAAGCTATTCAAGTAGAAGCTGCTCATTCTCACTTTAGTTGAAGTGTCATCTTTTATGAGAGGGGACTTCCAGTTCAATTGGAATTATTGCTTCCGAACTATATGCCAAGGTGAAGGTTGAGTGCCCGATCGCTGATTTATGAGTCGTTCAGTAAACCCATGGTGCAAGTGGAAGTTCATCGACCCAGCTTCCTTTAACTTTTATTAGTCATTTCTTGATGATGGATTTGATGACTTTGTTCGCTACCTCCACTTGCCTATTTGCTTATAGGTGTGCCACCATAGAGAAGCTCTTCTCATTTCAGAAATGCCTTATAGAAGTTCTTGCATTCGGCACTCTCGAACTGATTTTCATTGTCTAAGATGATTTTCTATGGTACTTCGAACCTGCAAATATTACTTTTTATACAAAGCTAATTACTTTCTTAGCAATGGCGGTACCCAGTGCTGAAGTAATCGATTACAATGATAGCATATTTGGCTCCTACTTTAGCTATTGGTAATACGTCAATTAGATCGACTCCCCAGATTGCAAGTGGCCATGGGTTAACCATTTTTGCAACTCTGTGGATAGGGTTCTCGTAACTTTGGCAAATCTTTAGCACTGATCGCTAAGTCTAGCATAGTTTATTGCATCTCGGTTGACTGATGGCCAGAAATATCCCTAACGAAGGACCTTTTTTGTTAGTGTCTGCCCCCGATGTGGTCTCCACAGCTACCTTCATGAACTTCCCGAAGGATCCTCTTGGCTTCACTGCTAGTTACACATCTAAGTAAGGGCATGCAGAATCCCCTCATATAGAGCACTTCGTCTTGTAGTACGAATCGTGGCACCTTTCGAAGAAGCTTTTTCCACTCATTTTGATCTATAGGGAGCGTCCCTTAACGAGATAGTCTTTGATCGGTGTCATCCATGGTTCCTTTTCCTCTTTAGTTTCTAGAATCCAATCGACGTCCATATAACCTATGCTAGGAGCCGTTAGCTTCTCAATTGGACCCAGCCCCATTGACCGTGCTTCTCCAAAACTGCCTAGTTTGGCTAGATAATCTGCTTTCAAATTCTGTTCTCTCAGAATATGACTTATTGTATAGTGTTTAATATCATTCAGTTATTCCCATGCCTTTAACAGATAAAGGGAAAGGTTTTCCCCTTAGCTTGATATTCCCCTTTCATTTGACAAACAACTAGCTGAGAATCGTTATAGATGTGCACAACCCTTATTCTTAGTTCCTTCACAATTTTTAGTCCTGCTATTAATGCCTCATACTTTTCCTCGTTGTTA
Organism: Allium cepa; assembly: GCA_030765085.1. NCBI lineage: Eukaryota > Viridiplantae > Streptophyta > Magnoliopsida > Asparagales > Amaryllidaceae > Allium > Allium cepa. The sequence goes on from CM060940.1 coordinate 555,587,506, forward strand.
GTAGTAGGGAGCTCAACCTTAGAGCGTAGTAAATAGACCACCCTTCATGAGTTTCGAGAACAACTCTCACTCCTAAGAAAATCATTTAATGCACCATCAACAAATAGTTTCCACTGTGACACTACTTCTGGAGTATTTTCTTCTTCTCCATCTCATATTGTGAACTCGACGACGAAATTTGCCAATGCTTGTCCGTTGATTGCCATGTCGTACTGACTCAACTCAATGTTCCATTTAAGAAGTCGTCCCAACGTCTCTAGACGGTGCGTCACCTGCTTCAAAGGTTGATCTGTCAACATTTTGATTGAGTTAGCCTGGAAATATAGGCATATCTTCCTTGATGCGATCAACAGGTAATAGGCTAGTTTTTCCAACTTTGGATAGTTCTTCTCAACTTTAGTGAATCGCTTACTAATGTAGTAAATGAGTCGTTAGATTCTAGCTTCCTTGCGTACCTGTGCTACGCTTAGAGCATGAATCGACACTGCTAGGTAGACGAATAGGTCTTCCCCGTCCACCAGTTCAGATAAAATTGGTGTAGTCTCCATATGTCGCAATAATTCCTCACAAGTGGTTTCGCAGGCCTGATTCCATTTGAAAATTTTCTTACCCTTCGTTAATGTGTCGAAGAACGGTATATGCTTATTTGTTGCTTTGAAAATAAATTGGATCAACACTGCAATCTTTCCATTTAGACTTTGCAATTCCTTTTTGATCGTAGGGGCTTTGATGTTCTACAAGGCGCTAATTTGCTTCGATTAGCTTCAATGCCCCTAGCATTCACGATGAAACCCAGAAATTTCCCTAAGGCCATGCCAAAAGAACATTTTGGCGGGTTAAGCTTCATTCCTTCTTTTGGAGAATATCAAACATTTTTGGCGTGGAAAATATTTTATCAATTCTTGTTGCTTTTTGATTCCAAGTTTTGACCTTATTTTTAAGACTTGAGTTGGGTTATCCACATTGATAGGGATTGACACCGTAATATTTGTCGATGCCACTCGCTCTTCCCTTGAACTCTTCTTCCTAGGATCCAAAACCTTATTGAAATGACTATGGTCCCCGAGCCAGGGTCAGTTCTGTAATTGCTATGCTAATGGTTCATGAATGTGGAGAGACTTCCCTACATTCTTTCCCTTCTCCTTTCGTTTTGATTTGTGTAACTCAATAACATAACATTCTCCAGCGATGCTTTGAACGCCTTTTATAACTCCAACTCCATTCTCCATTGAGAATTTCATGGTAAGGCACTATGGAGCCAAAGCAATCCTAAAATCAGCAAGGGCCAATCGACCCAAGAAAGCGTTGTTAGTTGACATTCCATCCACGATCACGAGGTTTGGCTAAGGAATACCCTTTGTTCTCATTCTTCGAGCTCAACAGGCAAGTCAATCATCTCAACTGGCAGTCTTGGTTCTCTTATAAAGCCCTTGATTTTATATGGCAAGCGAACACATCCTTCATGCTGATCTTTATCTGATCGAAGGTGTCGAAACAAGATGTTGATAGAGCTTCCACTATTCACCAGGACTCGACACACAACTGCTTGTCCGATTTCGATTGTTACCACCATCGAGTTGAGAATCGGCACTTCTACTCCTTCGGAGTCTCGATTTCAAAAACACTATGTCATCATTGAGTGTCATTTGCTGCTTGGTTAGGGCCACACACTCAATCACAAAACAATCTTTCGGAGAATTCTTTAGTGAACTCGCGTATCGCTCCATCTCCCCCTGTTAGTACCTAAGGATTTGGTTTTGATGACAACAACTTTAGGAAATCATTTAAAATATAAATACTAATGTTTTATCAAGGTATTTAGTATATAGTGCAGGATATTAGACAGGTGTTGATATAAGAAGACTATTCGGTATTACGTAAAGATTGAAGAGTTAAAGATGTTGATATAAAGACTCAAAGACTCATGAGTATTCAAGAGTTCAAGATTCCAAGATATTCCAGATAAGTTAAAGAGTCTAAAATATTTGTTAAAATTCTGATAGCGCCTGATCTCTCTCTCTTCCTCCATTTTAAGTTCTAAAATAGTTTTAAAATGTTTTGGTTTTTATATTCTTTTCAACATAGCTTTTAATAAATTTTGAAATTCTTGTACTTATTATTTTAGTTTTTAATATTTTACCAAGTTATTATTTTTATTAGATTTTTATTTATATTTGTTCATTTTTCAAAATTCTTATCATATAGTATTACTTTAATTTTATTATGATTATAATGTATATATATTATATTTAAACATACTTACAAAGTATAAAATTATTTCATAAAACAATGCATTTTCAATATCATATTTTAAAGTGTTTTTCATAATTACAAGAGTATATCAACATACTATAACCCTATATGTCGACATACTAGCCGTGAATTTCAAATTTCTATTTTTAAAAGAAATGTATGTTCATTGTATCTCTTCATGAATAGACTGGCCAATATTCCTCCATAAGTACCTATGTGTCTAATGAATTTTTTAATCACTTTTCATTGTTCTTCTCTCCTCCTTCATCTCTCTCATTTTCTAAAACAAATTATAACCATACTCTGACGAATTTCAACCAGAATCAAACTCCATTGTGATAAAGTTTGATTCTCTATAATTTGCTCTCTAATTTCTATCATCTCTCTATCCAATCAAGATCTAAGTGATATTCAAGGATTATATGACCATTTGTAATCAAGATTGAAGTTTTGAGTTTGTAAATTTCTATCAAATTAAACTGATATACTTATGGGTGTGATTGTAGCCTGTGAAATCAATTGGGTGTGGTTAGTAGCCCGTAAATCTAGTGGGTATGCTTGTAGCTTGGTAATCAAGCGGCTCTACCTAGAGGCTGTTGTTCTGGAGGGTGTGTCTCATAGCCTTCAAATCGAGATTGTATTTGCATTTATAGTTGAAAAGAAATCCATACAAGGAATTGTACGGGACTGGATGTAGGTTAACTTCGAACAAGTATAAAATCCTGGAGGGAACTTTCCTTTTACTTTTACTGCCTTTACTATTTATCCGTGTTATGATTCTATGATTGTTATTCTCATTATCTAAGTATATCGATAGATTTCAAAAGAATTCATGTAAATTAGATAACACTATTCACACTCCCTCCTTATAACGATCCAGAATTTCAGTTATTCAAAATTCGTATATTTAATTGATTTTAAATATTCAAAAGTTAATTTTATAAGCTGAGTAGATTATATTTCGAATATAGTGACTTAATTGGATAATTAAATTATTAATATAATATTTGAAATTGTGTAAATAATTGGAAATCGGATTTAATATGAATAAAAAGTGATTTATACATTTGAATTAGATTATATTTGAATTTGAGTGATGTTAGAGAACTTTTAAAATCGAATTAAAAATTAATTTATAGAGATTGAATATTTTAATATTTAATTGACGAGTGAAGATGGTCATTTTTCAAACAGTCTCGGATTTCGATGAAACTAGTTCATTGGATCTGTAGTGTTATATTATTGTAGGATTTCAAATTTCATGTCAATCGGATTTACGGTTTGTCCGGGGCAAGCTAAAATGCATAGAAATTCGTTTAAGTGAATTTTAAATTTAAATAGTCGATTCGAAAACCTATCTTCCAAATACGATCGAATTGGCTCTCGATATATATTCCACTGCGTTCGGAATAGGGGTAAAACATTACAAACGTCGGGCGGCACGCTTTGTTTTGAGATCGAAAAAAAGTCAAGTGTTAAAAGGGTTTTTGAATAGTAAAATACACACACACACACATCCACACACTCAAAACCCTATCCATTAAAACCCTAGCCGCCGCTTTGATTTCCACGGCTACAAAATTCCCTCTTTCTCCCACGATTATCTTCCAATCCACCAACAATCGTCGAAAACTTCCAACTACGAAGTTGAAGAGCATCGCTGGATCTTCCCATCCAACGGTGGGAATCTCGAATCGTCGTCATTCAAAGGAGAATTTTGCCGCATATACATTGGCTTCGTGCATGTTTTTCATGGCTATGGAAGGGCCGAGCTTGTCGGCGTTCGCAGAAGTGATCGTGTCGAGTTTTCGACTGGTGGTCCTGGATCGAGCTCGATGGCTATAAATGACGAGCGACGATCGATTTATGGCAACGGTGATGGGTTGTGAGGCCTGGAACAAGACGTGGGGGGAAGAAGAAAGAAGGGTTAGCCTGGATTGATAGAAGAAAAAACGAACGGCCGGATGATAAAAGGTTTAAAAATAATTAAAGAAATTGAAAATAAATTATATACAAATTTGTATAATCTTTAAAAAGCTATAACTTTGTCATACAAGGTCCGTTTCGCACGAAACAAATTACGTTGGGTTCGTATTGACGAGCACTACATTATTGATCTGGATTGGGATTTATTTAAGCTAGTAAAAATTTTGGTTGAAATTACACGCTTGTTTAATTTTAATCGAAATAAATCGCTATCGCGACCACTACAATCAATGTGAGTACAACTCACTCTTTCCGACTCACTGATATTTTTATATAAGTGAGAATAAATATTATTTATGATGATTGATGATTGTTTGGATGATATATGATATATTATATATATTGATTGGTATTTGGATATATTCCTGCATAGTGGAGCAGATGACCCTATACGTTTCTGTGTATGAGCGGATGACCCTTTGTACGCGCGTCTGCCTCGAAGCGGACATAGTCCATATATTTCTAATATGTATATTTGTTATAAGTGACAAGTTGGAGAGATCCAACTGAATTGCTCAACAATATTGATTTGTTTACAGATATTGATATATATGATGTCATCATATGATATATGATGTTTTGGATGCCCAGATGATGTATCTAGCGCTATTGCAGCATTGGGCCTATTTTGGGAGTTTTAAAAATGTTAAAAGTGATGATTTCGAATAGAAAAGGATTTTCAAGTGATTTTGAAAATATACGTTTTATTGAAATTTGAATTGTTAAGTAAATGGATTTATTTTAAATAAATAAAAGCTAAAATTTTTATGTTATAAAAATTATGAATTTTGTGAAATATACTTAAGTATGATTTTTGGAGTTATATAAGTTTTAATAACGATTTGTAAATTATTAAAAGAATAAGTTTATTTAAATCGAGATTTTTGATTTATATATATGGTTTATATAGAAGATTTATAAAATTGAATTTTTATAAATCAAAGTGATGAAATTGTAAAGGAGTTTGATAAGTGTTAAAATGAAGAAAATAAAATTTATAAATTTGTGAAGTTATAAACGAATGAATTTATAAATGAATGATTTATAAGTAACTAATATATAAATTTGATTTCGGAATGTAAATGAGTTGTAAATAGAATTATTGATAAGTGATTTTAAAAGTTAAAGTTTATATAACAATATAAATGGAGTTTATAAACATAGTTTTATAAATGTGAAATCAATTGATTTTGATAAGTTAAATATAGAAGTTTATTAAAGGAGATATATCCACGATTTTGGACAGTGGATAATCCTTTAATAAATATATAGAGGCAATAAATTTGGTAAATGAATTATATCCACGATTTTGGACTGAGGATTATCTTTAATAAATGTGTAGAAGTATTGAGTTTGGTAACCAAATTATATTCACGATTTTGGATAGTGAATAATCTTTTGAAATTAAATAAATGTTTTGAGAAGTGGTATTTTGAATGGAGTAAATGGTTTAGAGATGCTTTAAAATGTGTTAGTGTTACGTATCGAAACCATAAATTTCAACATTCATTGTTGAAATAGACGTTTTCGAGAAATAAGGGAATGATGGACTGTAACATCGTTGTTATAGTAAATCATTTTCAAAAGGAAATGTTTTTGTATAGAATTGGGGTTTATATATCTATCTAATTTTCAAATCCCTATGATATTGATTTTGGGTTGTCGTAACGATGTTTTATAAAACATTCGTTTTGACCCAAATAAATGTGTTTAAAGAGAATGTTTTCCATAAAGAATAAAATATATACTTAATCCTGATTTAAGTATATAGAATATTTTCTAAGTGTTGAAAATAAATAGATTTGAGAATTACTTATTATTAAATAAGTATTTGGAAATGTTTTCCAATACAGAAAGTTGAAATGCTTTTGAGATTATATCTTTTTAAAGATAATTTGAAGTGAATATCTAGCAAGTGATTTAATTTATAAAAGATTAATTAAAAGGGCCCAGTGAATGTTGTGGTGCTGAATATTTGTTTGTTTGCTTTAATAGTTAAATAACCGACTATCAAATTTGGCCATTTTATTTCCTTGACGTGGGAACTATTTAGTCGTACACTTAGTACGTAGCCTTCTGCGTAGGCTTGATTATCGTTCGTGTTGAGGATGTTGATTCGTATAATGCGGAGTTTTACTCCAATCTATCGAGCTTCCATCTTGGACCGTAGGATAACAAGTTGAAAGTTGGACACATGATAAGTCTATGAGACTTAGTTTCAGTGTGAGGTTGAGAAATGCTTTTGCGTTGTTGGTGCGAAGAGACCGAGATTAGATTTATCTGAAAACCATTTCGGACCAATGTATATGCGACGATTGTGCAGGTTGCTTATGATGATATTGATATTCCGGATTTTCATAGTGGGGGACTTCTTGTTGATCGTTTGGGGTTAAAATCCGGATACACATCCAATAGCAGTGGTCTTTTTATTATGAAATATCAAACACGAGGAATACTTGCTACTAATCCTAGGGATTTCCCGTCAGGATGTGGTAGGAAAGTACCTTCGGTTTGTCCTGTTCCTGAACAACTTGTATGGATGTTTGTCTGACATTGCATTTCTAAAGATTACGTACATTGGTTTTTACAAACGTACATCAGTGGTGGCGGAGAAGACAACTTCTCTTAGCTTAACACCCTCCTTGAGACGTATGAGCTTAATGGTTGTATTTTTATGGAAGGCAATTATTAGTCAACGGAAATGGCCATGTGACATTCTAAGTGATGTGATTTATGATTGTGAAAGGTAAATCGTAGCCTCACGAGCCTTACACCCCATTTATGATGGGATTCTATATGGTCAGATGTATGCACGCATTTCGGATAGTAATGATTTGGGTTACCAGATGTTCTGAGCCCCAGGTGCCAGTTATGTCTGGGCCTCATGGCAGGGATACGCGAAGTCCGAGTCCTTGGATGTTATTCGTAGATTGTATCCACTTTTAGCCATTTGTGTTGTTGTATAACGGCGTCTGAGTCTTGGACGTAAGCCGTGGATACAGATTGATCTTTCCACTAGTTCCCTATCATGTTGGAAATCCAATCCCAATACGAGATTTGCGGTTTTGATTGTATTTCCAAAATAGATGTAATGACTTGCAAACATTTCAGTTACCCCATTTCTGGTATCATATATTACGTTCGGTATATTCCGTTGACCTAGTATGTATACATTACCTTAGACTTAGTCCAGATATTGGTACCTTATTTAAATAAGTTTATTTGAAAAGTGTTTTCAAAAGAATATTAAATTTTTACTAGACACTTTATTCATTATTATTAGTTGGCATATTTGGTTTGAAAGAAATCAAAGAATTTTTAATAATAATAATGGTCATTTTAACAAATTGATTTTTACAATTTCTTCATTTTGTTTCAATTGGATTTCTAACCCCAAATATAAATTAGCTAAAAATAACCTTTTCAAAGGGTATCTTAATACGGTTAGTCATAATATTAATTTATTTAAACACAACAAGAATATATTTAACATTAATAATAGTAGTATTAATATTTTTTTTCAAATTTATATGATGATTTCACTATTAATCATAACTTATGATTAAAGGTTCAAAAGAATTTTTTTAAGATCTGTCTCAATTATTGTTCTAGTCACTGTTGGTATTAGTTTACAGGTAATTTAATTCTTTTATAATTGTCCAAATAGTCTTATTTAGGTTTTTATTTCCTACCTTATCAATATATGTATATAAATTATATAAATATACATATATGTATCATTCTAACTTTTTTCCTTAGTCATCCTTTAGACACAGGAATGGGTGATAGGATGTCAGATTCATTCTGCAGGTACTCATGTCTTCAGATTGCAGGATTTCAGATTGTAGAGAGGTCATCAGAGCAGAGTTTTTCCACTCAGGATTACTAGCAGTTCCACCACAGATATAGGATACTTTCATCTCCATCATGGCGTACTATTTTCAGGAGGATCTATTCTTCTGCTTGGCACTCTTCCTTTTGTATAGAGTCTTCAGAGCGGATTTTCCATTCAGCAATTCCACTTCAGAGTAGATGCTTATCCATTCCTTCAGATCCAGATGCATGGAGCTTCCTTATTAGTTTGTGATGACATCCAGTATTATTGGCTTTTCTTTAGTTTTTTAGGTACTTCTAACACCTTAATATCGGGCGGTGGCCATGCCGGAGCTCGATATTGGGGAGTGATGGGTGGTGGCCTTGCCGGAACTCATCTTAGGGGTATCTGATATTTGATACATGTATCTAGTTTTGTTACCTGCCAGGCATATTGGCAGCGCCATATTTCTGTGATATATATATTTACATGTGTGCTATCCTCTATTCATAGAGGATCATGCATTTTTCTCAAAAGTGTTTTCAAAAGATTGTGATTAAAAATAATATCAAGTGTATTTTAGTATAAAAGTGTTTTGGTTAACGTAAGGTAAAAATATGTCTGTGTTTATGTGTGGACTTGTCTTACGAGATACTTTTGTTTTGATAAAGGAAAAGTTTGGTAATTTAATAAATTCAGTTGAGTGTGTTTCTCACGTTGGTTTACAAGACTGATCCGGGCGTTCTTCCTTTTCAATGCTTGGGTCAGACCGAGTATATTTATAGGTTCATATTGGTGCTTTTGGAGCTTCAGCAGGAGAGCTGAGGATCTTCATTTTCGTATACACATACATGTTTTGTTTGATTATCCGCTGCATTGCTTAGTTATTGTTTTATATTATAAGCAATTGTGAGGATATGTTATTATAACTGTTTAGGCTAATAACTATTGATTGATTGTTGAACTCTGATTGATGTATGTATATACAGTTTCTGTTTTGTAAAGATCATTGATATGATATCATATATTTTCTGCTACGATGTGAGATTCTGTATTGTTCTATTTGGTTCTATTTTCTCTCTTTCTTCCCTTCTCTTCTTCTCTCTTGTTTTCTTCTCTTGACTTTCAGTCAGTTTGTGCTTTTGGGTCGGACACGTGTGGTTTATTGTCGATTCAAGGGGTATGGATTTATGGTTCGTCACATTGTGTATCGGATCTTAGATTTTGTATATTCCTAAGCTTTGATGTGTACTAAGTATAGATAGGGACAATAGCACCCTAGATTGAGTTTGAGTGTATTATATATATGAGCACGTATTTGTAAGTGATATAAAATGTTTTATATTGTGTTTGCTTATCCGTTGAGCTGTTTGTGAATTCTGGTCGTGATGTGGGACGCCATATTATCGATAGGGATTTCTAAACACTTAAACGAGGCAAGTCGACATAGTATTATTTTGAATTGGGTAATTGAAATAATTTTACCTCGATTATATTTTATATATAACGAAAATAATTTTTCAGGAATTATTCAAGTGTATATAATTTGATTGTTTGGTTGTTTGAAAATGTAAATATATATAAGTTAATAAAAGTTTGTTTGAATAATCTAAATAAAACAACAATTGTAAAAGAATAAATTGTATAAGCAAATGAATTATAAAGTATGGAATTATAATTAATATGATTTACAATTGTGAAATAATCTTATACATAAGAACGAAACTAAGTGAGTATATTTATAAATTTGAGTTGTAAATAAAAATGGATTTAAACTAAGAAGCTGAAAATTTGAATCCTGTTTATTTTAGAACTTATTTTTCAAAGTTAAAGAGATTATATTGTTATAAATCTAAGTAAGATAAATAAATTTAGAATAATCTTATATAAGTAAAGAATTATACATATGATTTATAGATAAAAGGATTTCTTTTAAAAAGAATATAAAGCATTGAATTCACTACTGTTGCTGGGAAATAATAAGGGTGATGACTGCAGCATCATCAGTATCATTTTCGAGTTTCTATGTGATGGATTTGCTACCAATAGTAAATTGAAATTGAAGTTTTGTTTTGATAAACAAATTTGATTTAAAATCCAAGTTGTAATTGATAGATATAAGTAAAACGAATTGGACATATAATATGAATAAAATAAATTTTAACTAAAGTAAAGTTAATCGTGAATTGGATTTTAACTGGATTAGATAAGCTATTGAAATGGAAATTTAACCTAAGTGTAAAGTGATTGTATAACCATGATTTGAAATTATAAAAATGTGAATGGAAGTGTACTTAGGTAAATGTTTATGGAAGTTTGAATAAATAAGTGGTGTAACGTTAAAGTGAGAAAATATAAGTAAAACCAATTATTAAAGTGGTTAAACACTTTCGTTAAGTAAAACAAAATTTGAATTTGAATAAGTGATATGAATTTGACTTAAGTAAAAGTTAAATGAAGCAGAATTTGAATTAAATTAAAAGTGAACTTAAGTTGTATAAGTGAAAGTAAATGCAAGTGAAGATGGAATGAAACATAACTTAAGTGACGTTGAATGAAGTTGATTTTGGTGTCGAAGTAAATAAATAAAGTGAATTAAATGAATGTGAACTTGAGTTATATAAAGAAATTCAACTTTAAGATGTAAAATGAATCAGCATTGGAAATGTTGTTATTAGAATTTAATAAATTTAAGTCGTGGATTGATAATAAATGTTAGAAATGTTGTATAAAAATGTGATTATAGTGAGTACTAGAATTCAATCTGAATTAGATATTAAAGTAATTGAAATTAAATGTATTGAACCAAATTGAATGTAAGCGAAGTAAATAAATTTGGTTATGTTGGTTATACATTAGTTGATTAGATGGTTGTTAGTCAATTGTATAAAAAGAAATTCATATAAAATTGAAAGCTATAAATAATTGAATTCAAATTGATAGTAAGTGAATCTAAATGAACTTGAATTTGATTTGACTTGAATTGGAAGTAAACAAACTTGAACGTAAATTAGTGAATGTAAACTAACTGAATATAAATGAATGAATGACTAGTGAAATCCAATGTTAATGAATCAGTTGTGTAACGACCCGGAATTTTGACGATTATTTTAATAAATATCTAATCTAATTTAAATTAAATATAAGCTTGTCAATGTTTAAAATTGATGAGATCTTGGATATTTAACAGTCATGTATGTTTGTAAAAGAAAGTTTGATTTGAAAATTTTTAAATTAAATGCTTCAAAACCATTAAACAAAATTTGTCTTATTCAATAAAATCAAATCGAAGACTTTATATTTTTGTTAATTGATAAAATACATATGAATACAATTGTAGTTTTTAAAATAATAGTGTTTAAAATAAACAAACATAGTAATATTAAACATACCATGAAAAACAAGTATGAATCATAATTATAAACATAAGTATAAACCATAAATTATAAAATATAAAATATAACTAAGATATAAATTTACGAATATAAGTTATAACTTGAACTATATTAATACAAGTGTTTGAACATGAGAACACTATAATATTAATATCAGTGTAAATGAACAAATAAATGGAGTATGGAATAATAAAAGTTTAATTTTATTTATGCATAAGAAAACAAAGTCAAATATAAGAATCTTGATGCATTGCCTATATACACATATACATTTGTACAGCAATTAAGTGTTTGTCCAGAGAAAATTTTATAAACTAAAGATAAATGTAAACCATTAATAAACATATTTGTGCTTTTGTACAGTTTATAGGTATAAGCAAACCAAGTTTTACCTTAAATAAAATAAAAACAAAAGATTTCAGTTCAAATTAATAATGGGAAAATCTGTGACTTGTACAAAACAAAACAGAAATCTGAAACATTTATTACTTGTTAAGCATAAATGAAGCATTCATTAAATGTAAGCAAATATGAAACCGAACAATTGAAAATGTTTCAAACATCTTTGTCCAGTAAAAAGAAAAAAAAAATTAAAATCAGTATCTTGCAAAACATGTTTGGCCGAAATGATAAATATCTTTGTACAAAATTGCAACTTTCAGTAAACATTTAATTACTTTCTATCATGATTAAAAGCATAAACATTAATTAGCCTAACATCTTGTTTAACAAGTACATGCAGCCGAGATCACAAAATCATTTCATATTTGCAGTAAAATTTAATACCAAAATTCTTGTTGGTCAAAAATGGAGGCTGTCCAGTTATCAGCTGTTTTGTTCAAGCATTTATATATATCCACCTTTCTATTATCAGTTCATTTATACAAACCTAAACTTAAAAACAAACTTGAGAAACATTTTTTTGGCTTTGCAAACAAAAATTAATTCAACAGCAAAAACAAAGGAAGGTTTCAGGAAAATTTCAACTGTAGTGTCTTCTTCAACATATCTTTCTGTTCAATTGCTTTTAGGTGAGTAAACAAACTAATTTCAACTTTAGCTTGTATATTTGCTTATTAATGATATGTGTTGATATAGTTTAAACATACTGTTCTGTGTATGTTTTGTTTGCACTGGGAACTTATATGTTTGTTCTTGAGCAGTGTTTCAAGTTTTGAACAAAGTAAAGCCAATAAATTTACAAAACTTATTCATATAACCATTTGAACTTGGTAGTGAGCTAATTCGAGTTTGTTTATATGAAACAAAAGCCTGCAAACATGTTTAAAGTTTAACAGCATGATATTCATACTGTATTATCAAACTACATGTAAAAAGGAAATCAAAGTTTAAAATTCAAATGTTGAAATTTGTAAATCCAATAACATATTTAGTTTTCATAAACATAATTATGATTTTTAACATAAAAATCTTGATTTTTAAGCAAAGATCAACAGAGCAGTTTTAAAATGAATCAAAAATGGGTTTTCGTCAATTTTAGGAGATTGAGCTAATTTTAACTTCTGTAAATTAACAGGAAGCAAGTTTGTAAACCTTTTGATTCAAGAAAAATGTCAAATTATTTTTCGAATGCAAGGAATTTGGGTTTGAATCTAGAATAGGGTTTAAGCTCGTATTTTTCAATGCTCTGTAAAAATTAGTTTGCGGCTCCAAAAGGCAACCGAGTGAAGTGCGATTTTTGGAGGAGTTAGGGGTAGATGTGAGTGACGTTCTGGTGAATTTTCATCACCTCCGGTGATGTGTGGTGGCCGCGCGATTGATTTGTCAGTGGCGTTGTTGTTGCCATGTTCGAGCTACAGGTCGAATTTTTGTTTTCGGCTTGTAATTGGAATTTTGGGTTTCGATTTCGGTTGAGTGGTTAATTTGTGAAGTGTGGGGATTGTCGCGAGTCGCCGTTGGGGAGGTGAGCCACCGTGCACGTGCACGGTGGCGAAGTGGTGTTCGTTGGTCCGAGAATAGTCGCGTGTTCGTACTCGAGAAATTTGAGTGTTGCCTCGATCGTGTCTTCGGGTCATTTGCTTGTGCGTGTTACTGCAGTTGACTCTTAACTGATGCTTAAAAAAAAGTATAACTGGAAAAAAGAAGAACTGGAAAAGAAGAACAGGGAGAGAGTGAGAGAGGGGAAGACACGGGATAGTCTCGTGAACGTCATGAGTTGGAGGGAAGGCGGTCTCGGGTATTTTTTTTCTGGACGAACGTGTAACATGATTTAGCTTTAATTTGAGTTATAACTAAGTTAGATTAGTAATTAGTGATTTAAGTTAATATTTGTTTAAAGGTTTAATAAGGTTAATGATGTAAAGATAGTTGATTTATACAAAGTAACTAGAATGTTAATTAATTTATATTTGAAATTTAATTGATAACTTTAAATTAATTTTATAATTAAAAATAAATCATATGTTAAATCAATTTGAATCTTAAGAATGTTAGCTTATCACTTATTAATAAATGAAAATTAATTTAAGTGATTAATTAAAGATTTTATAATTAATTAAATTGATAATAATTGATTTATTAAAATAATTTGAAACCTTTAATAAGTAAGTTGTTTATTAATAATTAAGATCAACTAATTAATTGAGTAATTGAGTAACAGTTAATGAATAAAAGTTAATTAATTTAAATAGGTAATTAAAGATTAGATAATTAATAAATTAATAATTAATGATTAATTAATTAATTCATTGATCATTAATCAGCTAATTAATCAGTAATTAATTAAACAGAATAACATAGTTTATTCTTGGACAAATAATTTGGTTAAGTAAATCCAAACTGTTTGGTATGCATTGATGATTCTGTTTGATTGACTTTAATATCTGTTTGATGATTTTTCTATGATGTGTTGTGATATATTATGGATATCTGTGATAACTGTATATGATTTATCTGATATATCTGTTATGTTAATTCTGATATTTAATTAAACTGTTAAGTTAAATAGACAACTTGACCTTTAAAATGGCGTTTGGATTCCGATGAGACCGGGATCGGAAGAATCAGTCTTGATTCTCCGAAAACCACATCGATCCAAATTAAACGATAGGTCGTGACTTATCAAATGGAAATCGAGATGGTGTTTCAGAATACAAGGGTTATCGTCGTTAACTCTGAGGGTGATTCCAAAATGAGTGTAACGAGATAACGCCTTCGGTTTCGTTCGAACCCGGAATGAACTTGTATGGATTGAATGCTTTCAGCACATCGTCAGGCGAACGATGAGCATTCTAAGATATGTTCAATAAAGGTAATCGTAGCCTCAAGCCTCATCAATCGGGAATGGCTAAAACAGGGGAGATGCAGCAAGGTTAGGTGGGTCATGCCCAAGCAGGACAAGATTTTCCCCTGTCTAAATGTCCCTTTTTATTTCGGCTGTGTGAGCAGTTGTTGGCCACAACTGCAGGGTTATCTTGTTCGGGACTGTTCAGTAAGGAATGGTTCCGGCCTTGTGTTGTAGGGGGTCGGGAGTGATCCTCGGTACGGTGATCTAGGCCCCGTACTGTGACGGGCGGTACCCCAGTAGCCCTGCCATTGTTGGAAATCCATTTTCCCTACGAGACCCTACGGTTTTGATTTATATTACCCACTTTCGTGGCTAGTAGCTGGAATTTAGTGAATGTAACAATTTCGGCTATTTTCTATTTACTTGAAAACCCTAGACACTATTATAATATCACAGAATTTCCTATAAATGTTTTGGTTAGCGTAAGGTAAAAACTTACCCGTATTTATTTGTTGGGAGTCTTACGTGATACCTTTATTTCCAAATGATTTTCAAAATTAAGCAACTTTAACCTGTTTACTCATACCAGCCCATGTCTGACCCGGAGTTTATATTTTGTGTTTTCATAAACTCTTGGGTACTCAAATTTTTACGAGTAGCCAAGTGATAGGTATTTGGAAGTGTTGATTTTCTGGAGAAGCTATTTTGGGAGAAGACCAGACGTATGTATCTATATATGTAGTTCCGCTGTGTAGTTAGTGATGCTGTATTTTGGATATGTATGGACATATATGTATGTGACAGTCCTGTTATATGATATTGTACAACTCTGATGTATGTATAACTATGTAATAGTTATGTGATGTATTTTATTTTGTTCCATTCCCCTGTGAGATTCTGATGTTTGTGGTTCTTTCTTTCTATTCTTTTCTATTTCTATCCCTTTCTTTCTTAATGATGAAACGTCTTTCTGGGGTTGAGAAAGGCGGGTCGTCACAGTTGGTATCAGAGCGCTAGGTAGAGCGAGTACCTAGGCTCTTGTGTTATATTTCTCTTGAGAGTGCGTATTTGTATTTTCATATAATATTATATTATATATATCTAAATTGGTTGAGTTACCTGTTCAGGTGACCGATATGAGTTCAGAAAGAAGAGGTAGAGTTAGGGCCAGTACTTCTACAGATAATGGACGGAGTCAGAATGTTAGTGAGGCTGTCAATCCAGTACCGTCTCAAGTTAGTTTTGCAGCTTTATGCATGGATTTCAAACATCTTGGAGGTCAACCATTCAAAGGTTCAGAGTCAATAAAAAGTTCAAGACTGGCTACGCTCTTGTGAGCGCATTTTCAAGAGTATGAGATTGACTGATGAGCGTAAGAGGCATATGGCATCGTGGCAACTGCAAGGTGGTGCAGCAGCATGGTGGGATTCAACTATTGCAAATATTTCTGAGGATGACATTTCATGGGACAGATTCAAGGAGTTGTTTGAAGAGAAGTTTGTGCCGATGGCAGGGAGAACCCAATTGTATCGGGATTTTCTGTATTTGAAGCAGGGTAGTATGTCCATTTCGGAGAATGAAACCAGATTCAACGAACTCTCTTGTTATGGACCAGGACTCATCGATACTCCTCTGAAAAAGAATGAGAAATTTGTGCAAGGGTTGAGGCCTGAATTCCATGGGAAATTGACAGTGCTTCTGAAGGGATCTTTTGTTGATTTGATTGATATGGCATTGAGGTATGAAAGTTTGATGAGTAAGAGCCGGTGACTCCAGTTGCAGCTTCAGGTGGGAATTTCACTAATCCAAATAAGCGAAAGTTCGATCCCAAATGGAGGAAGCCGAATAAGAAGAAACCTGGGAATAACAACGGACCTCGAAAGTGCTACATTTGTCATCAGGAAGGACATTTGGCAAATAAGTGTCCTAGGAAAGGATTCCAGCAGCAACAGCAACAACCGTATCAGAGTGGTCCAGGATCAGCTATGGTTCAGAAATCTTTGTGCTTTAATTGTCATCAGCCAGGACACATGATCAAGAATTGTCATCAGCCAGGACACATGATCAAGAATTGTCCACTTCTGCAAAGAGCACCTCAGAATAAAGTTTTTGCTTTGCAAGCCGGACCATCTTCTTCTTCGGTGGGCAAAGGAGTATTAGGAGGTACTTTACTTTTAAATGGAAAATATATTAGAGTTTTGTTTGATTCGGGTGCTTCCTTGAGTTTTATTTCTTTGGACTCTGTTGAAAAGTTTTCTCTTACCCCTAGTTCAGTAGATAGTTCTATCTTGGTATCTAATCCTATAGGAGGGGTGACCAAATTAGACTCTATCTGTAAGGACTTGAAGATCTCTTATCTATCCCACAGTTTTTCTTGTGACCCGTATGTGTTGAATTTTAAGGGATTTGATCTTATTTTGGGTATGGATTGGCTGGATAAGTATAAAGCCGTCTTGAATTGTGATGAAAGAACAGTTTCGTTGGAAACTGATCTGGGTAGAATTGCCTGAGTGTCGTGTGATAATTCTGGAATTCACTTGAGCAGTCTTTTGCATGGAATTGAGACATCTAAAGAGAGGGTTGAAGATATCGATGTGGTTCAGGATTTTGCTGATGTTTTTGAAGAAGTGAAGTGTTTGCCACCACATCGAGAAATAGAGTTCCGTATTGATTTGATTCCAGGAGCTGTGCCAGTGATTTAGCCCAGTAGGAGAATGGCTCCCAGGGAAAGAGAAGAGTTGATTAAGCAGACTCAAGATCTTTTAGAGAAGGGATTGACTAGACCCAGTTTTTCTTGTTGGGGTTCAACGGCGGTGTTTGTAACCAAATCGGACGGATCACTGAGGTTCTGTGTGGATTATAGAGAGTTGAACAAAGTGACTATCCGTAATAAATATCCTCTTCCTCGCATCGATGATCTTTTTGACCAGTTGCATGGTGCTTCTATCTTTTCTCAATTGGATCTAGCTTCAGGTTTCCACCAGTTGAGGGTAGCTGAAGACAGTATTCCCTTGACTGCATTTAGGGGACCGAATTGTTTCTATGAGTGGTTGGTTATGCCGTTCAGATTAACCAACGCTCTTGCTTACTTCGTTGACCTCATGAATCGAGTCTTTAGAGATGTGTTGAATAAGTTTGTGCTGGTATTCATTGATGATATCTTGGTCTATTTCAAATCCGAAGAAGAGCACAGGGAACATTTGAGGATTGTATTGGAGACTCTGAGGAAGAATGTGCTGAAGGCGAAGTTTTTGAAGTGTCATTTCTGGAAATCAGAAGTTAAATTTTTAGGGCACATTGTTTCGGGTGAAGGCATTTCTGTAGACCCAGCGAAAGTTAAAACTATTCTGGAATGGAAACAGCCAGAGACACCGACGGAAGTTCGCAGTTTTCTAGGATTGGCTGGCTACTATAGGAAATTTATCAGAGATTATTCCAAGATTTCTTCGCATCTGACTAAGCTGACTAGGAAAGGAGCGAAATTCAAATGGACGCCTCAGTGCGAAGAAGCTTTTCAGGAATTGAAGATAAGGCTCACTAGTGCACCCGTACTTGCTATTCCGGATGGGAAGAGCAAATTCAAGGTTTATACTGATGCTTGTATTGTTGGTTTGGGAGCAGTTCTGATGTGGAACGGAAGGGTTATTACGTATGCTAGTTGACAGTTGAAACCTCATGAGAAAACCTATGCTACGCATGATCTTGAATTTCTTGCCATTGTTTTTGCTTTGAAAATTTGGAGACATTATCTTTTAGGAGAGAAATTCAAATTGTTCACGGATCACAAACCGTTGAAATATCTATTCTCTTAAAAAGACCTTAATCCGAGACAGCAGCGGTGGGTTGAATTTCTTGCATCCTATGATTTGGATATTCTGTACACTCCGGGGAAAGCGAATGTCGTAGCTGATGCTCTCAGTAGAAATGCAGTTTTATCACTTCTGGAAGTGGTTCCATCTCTCATTGAAAGGATATCAAGCAAGCAAGAATCTGATAAGATGTTGAGGAGGATCATTAAGAGAGTCAGGAAGGGTCAGTGTCCTAGTTTTGAAATTGATGACCAAGGAACACTAAGGATCAACAGGAGAATCTGTGTTCCGAATGACAAGGAGTTGAAGCAGGAAGTTTTATCCGAGAGTCATCGCTCCAAATTGAATATTCATCCTGGAATCTCGAAGATGTATAAGGACATGAGGAGAGTCTTTTGGTGGAAGGGCATGAAGGAGGATGTAGCTGCATTTGTGAACAGTTGTCCCATTTGTCAACAAATTAAAGGTGATTAACAGAAATCTGCCGGGTTATGGCAACCTTTGGAAATTCCGAATTGGAAATGGGAAATGATCTCGATGGATTTTATTGATGGTTTGCCTAGAACCAGGAAAGGAAATGACGGTATATGGGTTATTGTAGATCGTTTACCTAAGAGTGCCCATTTTATACCAGTTAAGGCAACCCGCACTGCAGTTTCTTTGGCGGAAATTTTCTTGAAGGAGATAGTTCGATTGCATGGTGTCCCAGTCAGCATAGTAAGTGACCGTGATCCTATTTTTACTAGCAAATTTTGGGAAGCTCTGCAATCAGCAATGGGAACAGATTTGAGATTAAGTACAGCCTATCATCCTCAAACGGACGGATAGATAGAGAGGCTGAATCGTATTCTTGAGGATATGCTACGGGCTTGTGTTTTAGATTTTGGAGGACCTTGGGAGGACATCTTCATTTAGTGGAATTTTCTTATAATAACAGTTATCAAGCGAGTATTAAAATGGCTCCTTATGAAGCTTTATACGGAAGACCGTGTAGATCCCCAGCTTGTTGGATTGAACCGAAGGATCGTATTGTACTCGGACCCGATCTTATTCGAGAAGCTTCTGCGAAGGTTGAGCTTATCAAGAAAAGGATGAAAGCTGCTCAAGATCGTCAGAAGAAATATGCAGATCGAAGACGAAGGCCATTGGAATTTAAGATCGGAGACTTGGTTTTTGTTAAAATTTCCCCAATTAAAGGTTCTATAAGATTCGGAAAGACGGGAAAACTTACTCCGAGATACATTGGACCATTCCGAGTGTTGGAGAGAATTGGAACTGTGGGCTACATGATTGAATTGCCAGAGCGGATGTCTGGGATTCACAATGTGTTTCATGTATCGCATTTGAGGAAATTTGTTCATGATCCCTCACTGGTTGTAGAACCAGTAATTCAAGAAGACTTGGAAGTTGAACCCAATTTAACTGTAGTCAGAAATCCCAGAGATTGTACCTGGGAAACTCTCGATAGTTTTAGGAATGCTTATCCGGATTTATGTTCGGATAACTAGTGATGTTTGTTAGAATAGGCTGTTTGTTTGTTTGCTATTGTATGAATGATATGTATGTTTGAATGGTTAATATAAAAACTTTTGAATTAACTGTTGTTTAAATTTCGGGGACGAAATTCTTTTAAGGGGGAAGGAATGTAACGACCCGGAATTTTGACGATATATTTTAATAAATATCCAATCTAATTTAAATTAAATATAAGCTTGTCAATTTAAAATTGATGAGATCTTGGATATTTAACAGTTATGTATGTTTGTAAAAGAAAGTTTGATTTGAAAATTTTAAAATTAAATGCTTCAAAACCATTAAACAAAATTTGTCTTATTCAATAAAATCAAATCGAAGACTTTATATTTTTGTTAATTGATAAAATACATATGAATACAATTGTAGTTTTTAAAATAAAGTGTTTAAAATAAACAAACATAGTAATATTAAACATAACATGAAAAACAAGTATGAATCATAATTATAAACATAAGTATAAACCATAAATTATAAAATATAAAATATAACTAAGATATAAATTTACGAATATAAGTTATAACTTGAACTATATTAATACAAGTGTTTGAACATGAGAACACTATAATATTAATATCAGTGTAAATGAACAAATAAATGGACTATGGAATAATAAAAGTTTAATTTTATTTATGCGTAAGAAAACAAAGTCAAATATAAGAATCTTGATGCATTGCCTATATACACATATACATTTGTACAACAATTAAGTGTTTGTCCAGAGAAAATTTTATAAACTAAAGATAAATGTAAACCAGTAATAAACATATTTGTGCTTTTGTACAGTTTATAGGTATAAGCAAACCAAGTTTTACTTTAAATAAAATAAAAAAAAAGATTTCAGTTCAAATTAATAATGGGAAAATCTGTGACTTGTACAAAACCAAACAGAAATCTGAAACATTTATTACTTGTTAAGCATAAATGAAGCATTCATTAAATGTAAGCAAATATGAAACTGAAAAATTGAAAATGTTTCAAACATCTTTGTCCAGTAAAAAGAAAAAAAAAATTAAAATCTGTATCTTGCAAAACATGTTTGGCCGAAATTATAAATATCTTTGTACAAAATTGCAACTGTCAGTAAACATTTAATTACTTGCTATCATGATTAAAAGCATAAACATTAATTAGCCTAACATCTTGTTTAACAAGTACATGCAGCCGAGATCACAAAATCATTTCATATTTGCAGTAAAATTTAATACCAAAATTCTTGTTGGTCAAAAATGGAGGCTGTCCAGTTATCACCTGTTTTGTTCAAGCATTTATATATATCCATCTTTCTATTATCAGTTCATTTATACAATCCTAAACTTAAAAACAAACCTGAGAAACATTTGTTTTGGCTTTGCAAACAAAATTTAATTCAACAACAAAAACAAAGGAAGGTTTCAGGAAAATTTCAAATGCAGTGTCTTCTTCAACATATCTTTCTGTTCGATTGCTTTTAGGTGAGTAAACAAACTAATTTCAACTTTAGCTTGTATATTTGCTTATTAATGATATGTGTTGATATAGTTTAAACATACTGTTCTGTGTATGTTTTGTTTGCACTGGGAACTTATATGGTTGTTCTTGAGCAGTGTTTCAAGTTTTGAACAAAGTAATGCCAATAAATTTACAAAACTTATTCATATAACCATTTGAACTTGGTAGTGAGCTAATTCGAGTTTGTTTATATGAAACAAAAGCCTGCAAACATGTTTAAAGTTTAACAGCATGATATTCATACTGTATTATCAAACTACAGGTAAAAAGGAAATCAAAGTTTAAAATTCAAATGTTGAAATTTGTAAATCCAATAACATATTTAGTTTTCATTAACATAATTACGATTTTTAACATAAAAATCTTGATTTTTAAGCAAAGATCAACAGAGCAGTTTTAAAATGAATCAAAAATGGGTTTTTGTCAATTTTAGGAGATTGAGCTAATTTTAACTTCTGTAAATTAACAGGAAGCAAGTTTGTAAACCTTTTGATTCAAGAAAAATGTCAAATTATTTTTCGAATGCAAGGAATTTGGGTTTGAATCTAGAATAGGGTTTAAGCTCGTATTTTTCAATGCTCTGTAAAAATTAGTTTGCGGCTCCAAAAGGCAACCGAGTGAAGTGCGATTTTTGGAGGAGTTAGGGGGAGATGTGAGTGACGTTCTGGTGAATTTTCATCACCTCCAGTGATGTGTGGTGGTCGCGCGATTGATTTGTCAGTGGCGTTGTTGTTGCCATGTTCGAGCTACAGGTCGAATTTTTGTTTTCGGCTTGTAATTGGAATTTTGGGTTTCGATTTCGGTTGAGTGGTTAATTTGTGAAGTGTGGGGAATGTCGCGAGTCGCCGCAGGGGAGGCGAGCCACCGTGCACGTGCACGGTGGTGAAGTGGTGTTCGTTGGTCCGAGAATAGTCGCGTGTTCGTACTCGAGAAATTTGAGTGTTGCCTCGATCGTGTCTTCGGGTCATTTGCTTGTGCGTGTTACTGCAGTTGACTCTTAACTGATGCTTAAAAAAAAGTATAACTGGAAAAAAGAAGAACTGGAAAAGAAGAACCACAGAGTGAGTGAGAGAGGGGAAGACACGGGATAGTCTCGTGAACGTCACGAGTTGGAGGGAAGGCGGTCTCGGGTATTTTTTTTCTGGACGAACGTGTAACATGATTTAACTTTAATTTGAGTTATAACTAAGTTAGATTAGTAATTAGTAATTTAAGTTAATATTTGTTTAAAGGTTTAATAAGGTTAATGATGTGAAGATAGTTGATTTATACAAAGTAACTAGAATTTTAATTAATTTATATTTGAAATTTAATTGATAACTTTAAATTAATTTTGTAATTAAAAATAAATCATATGTTAAATCAATTTAAATCTTAAGAATGTTAGCTTATCACTTATTAATAAATGAAAATTAATTTAAGTGATTAATTAAAGATTTTATAATTAATTAAATTGATAATAATTGATTTATTAAAATAATTTGAAACCTTTAATAAGTAAGTTGTTTATTAATAATTAAGATCAACTAATTAATTGAGTAATTGAGTAACAGTTAATGAATAAAAGTTAATTAATTTAAATAGGTAATTAAAGATTAGATAATTAATAAATTAATAATTAATGATATATTAATTATTTAATTGATCATTAATCAGCTAATTAATCAGTAATTAATTAAACAGAATAACATAGTTTATTCTTGGACAAATAATTTGGTTAAGTAAAGCCAAACTGTTTGGTATGCATTGATGATTCTGTTTGATTGACTTTAATATCTGTTTGATGATTTTTATGTGATGTGTTGTGATATATTATGGATATCTGTGATAACTGTATATGATTTATCTGATATATCTGTTATGTTAATTTTGATATTTAATTAAACTGTTAAGTTAAACAGACAACTTGACCTTTAAAATGGCGTTTGGATTCCGATGAGACCGGGATCGGAAGAATCAGTCTTGATTCTCCGAAAACCACATCGATCCAAATTAAACGATAGGTCGTGACTTATCAAATGGAGATCGAGATGGCGTTTCAGAATACAAGGGTTATCGTCGTTAACTCTGAGGGAGATTCCAAAATGAGTGTAACGAGATAATGCCTTCGGTTTCGTTCGAACCCGGAACGAACTTGTATGGATTGAATGCTTTCAACACATCGTCAGGCGGACGATGAGCATTCTAAGATATGTCTAATAAAGGTAATCGTAGCCTCAAGCCTCATCAACCGGGAATGGCTAAAACAGGGGAGATGCAGCAAGGTTCCTCGACTATCAAATTTGGCCATTTTAGTTCCTCGACTTGATACGGGAACTATTTAGTCGTACACTTAGTACGTAACCTTTTGTGCAGGCTTGATTATCGTTTGTGTTGAGAATGTTGATTCATATAGTGTAGAGTTTTACTCCAATCTCGAGCTTCCTTCTTGGCCCGAAGGATAAAAAGTTGAAAGTTGGAGACGTGATAAGTCTATGAGACTTAGTTTCTGTGTGAAGTTGAGAAAAGCTTTTGCGTTGTTGGTGCAAAGAGACCGGGATCAGATTTATCTGAAAACCACTTCGGACAACCGCATATGCGACGATTGTGCAGGTTGCTTATGATGATATTGATATTCCGGATTTTCATAGTGGGGGACTGCTTGTTGATCGCTGGGGGTTAAAATCCCAATTTACATCAAGTAGCATTGGTCTCTTCATTATGAAATATCCAATGTGAGGACTATTCGCTACTAATCCTAGGGATTTTCTGACAGGATGTGGTAGGAAAGTACCTTCGGTTTGTCCTGTTCCTGGACAACTTGTATGAATATTTGTCTGACATTGCATTTCTAAATATTACGTACATTGGTTTTTACAAATGTACATCAATGGTGGCGGAGAAGGCAATTTCTCTTAGCTTAACACCCTCCTTGAGACATATGAGATTAAGGGTTGTATTTTTGTGGAAGGCAATTAGTAATCAACGGAAATGGCCGTGTGGCATTCTAAATGATGCGACATGTGATTGTGAAAGGTAAATCGTAGCCTCGCGAGCCTCACACCCTGGCTATGATGGGATTCTATATGGTCAGATGTATGCTCACATTTTGAATAGTAGTGATTTGGGTTATCAGATGTTCTAAGCCTCAGGTAATAGATACATCTGGGCCTTATGGCAGGGATACGCGAAGTCCATGTCCTTGGATGTGATTCGCAGATTTTATCCACTTTTAGCCATTTGTGTTGTTGTATAACGACGTCTGAGTTTTAGACGTAAGCCGTGGATACAGATTGATCTTTCCACTAGTTCCCTATCATGTTGGAAATCCAATACCGATACGAGATTTGTGGTTTTAATTGTATTCCCAAAATAGCTGTAATGACTTGCAAATATTTTAGCTACCCCCTTTCTGTTATCATATATTCCGTTCGGTATATTCCGTTGACCTAGTCCGGATATATTACCTTAGACTTAGTCTAGATATTGGTACCTTATTTAAATAAGTTTATTCGAAAAGTGTTTTCAAAAGATTGTCATTAAAAATAATATCAAGTGTATGTTGGTATAAAAGTGTTTTGGTTATCGTAAGGTAAAAACATGTCCGTATTTATATGTGGACTTGCCTTACGAGATACTTTTGTTTTGATAATGGTAGAGTTTGGTAATTTAAAAAATTCAGTTGAGTGTGTTTCTCATGCTGGTTTACCAGACTGATCTGAGCATTCTTCCCTTTCAATGCTCGGGTCAGACCGAGTATATTTACAGGTTCAGATTGGTGCTTTTGGAGCTTCAGCAGGAGAGTTGAGGATCTTCATTTTCGTATACACGTACATGTTTTGTTTAATAGTCCGCTGCATTGCTTAGTTGTTTTTTTATATTATCAGCAATTGCGAGGACAGATTATTATAAGTATTCAGGCTGATAACTATTGATTGATTGTTGAACTCTGATTGATGTATGTATATACAGTTTTTGTTTTGTAAAGATCATTGATATGAGATTATATGTTTTCCACTGCGATGCGAGATTTTGTATTGTTCTATTTGGTTCTATCTTCTCTCTTTCTTCTCTTCTCTTCTTCTCTCTTCTTTTCTTCCTCTTGACTTTCCGTCGGTCTAGGCTTTTTGGATCGGACATGTGTGTTTTATTGTTGATTCAAGAGGTACGGATTTGTGGTTCGTCACAATCCTAGTGTCAATTTAGCCTTAAGATCCCTATTCTATAAGCTTACATTTGGTATTAGAGCATGTGTTTTCAAAGTATTCATAATCTAATTTTTGAAAAGATTTTATGGCATTCCTTAATTATTTTTAACACTATTTTAGAAAGGATAATTTGTAAAATCATCGTTACAATGTTTCATAGATTTGCATCTATTCATTGTGAAAATTCATGTGATCTATTGAAAAGGAATAAATTGCAGGAATAGATGTGTTGCTTGGATTTTGATGAACCAACATCTGATAATCAGACCTACAAATCAAAAAGGATAAATGGATATTGGATAGTGGTTGTTCAAGATACATGACTGGAAATCCGAAGATTTTGAAAGATATAGTTGATAAAGATGGAGGATAAGTAAATTTTGGTGATAATTCTAAAGGATATGTGATTGGCATCAGCAATGTTGGTACTTCTAGAACTCCAACTATTTCCAAAAGATGATTCATTTGAATTAATTTCATATAATGATGCCAATTATGCTAGTTGTAAATCAAACCGAAAAAGTATAAGTGGAACCTGTCACTTTTGGGACACTCTCTGGTTTAGTAAATAGAAAAATGCCGCCTCTCTATCTATGACAGGAGTAAAATATGTTTAAGCAGCATTAGCCTATTCACCTATTCATAGGTTATCTACATGCAACAGACTCTAAGATATTTTGGTTTAAATTTTACTAAATCACCAATATACTGTAATAATACATGTGCGATGTCTAAAAATCAAATTCATCAGGCGAACAAAAAATATTAATGTAAGAAATCACTTTCTAAGAGATAATGTAAATAAAGAAGTTATATCACTTGAATTTACAGAAAACTCTGAAAATCAAGTAGCTGATATTTTGATGTTTCATTGAATCAAACATCCTTTACTAAGTGCAGAAGAGATTAGTTATTTTTTATGTAATGGAAATTTAAAAAGAATTATAACATAAATTTACATAACTAATAAAAAAAATAAACGAAATTTTCCAATCTATATCAACATACAGGACCACTATATGTCGACATATAACAGTAAAATTATTTTTTATCTTTCCCTTTAATATTTAGTTATGTGGTTATATAAACACCAAATTCGACTTTCTTCTTCATTTTCTGCCTTTCCACGGTTCTTAACTTCTGAATTAAATAATCATGGCATCCTCTTTAAATCCAAACCAATAATTCAACATTTTCCGACCATTCTCTCTTCCAAAACACTATTATGGCAAAAGTTATCAAATCGGAGGAAGATATAAAGAATGTTCTAGAGATGTTGACTGAAATTCAAGTCGTATAACTTGTATGTTGAAGGAATAAGAGAAACAAAGTATGATCTACGTAATCTTCAGAAATATATATTACATAACCCTATGAATCCAATAATTACTGAAAATGATTCCACAAATTTAGCCATTCATAATCCTCTTCAAAGCAGCAAAGAAGAAGAGGATGAAGAAGAAGAAGAGGAAGAGGAAGAAGAATAAAAGGAACAGTGTATGGAGGAGGATGAAGAGTTTCAATGCATTGAGGAAGTTTGTTACGACCGAGATGGAAATCACGTCAAACAAAAGAGAAACTTTTTCCTTTTTTATCCTCATTGTCTCATTCATAAGTCTCCTATTATTAAGAATTCTCAGTAGAATAGGACTTCTTCATTTAATATAATAATAATGTGCATTTTAACTTTAATTTGACTTTGTTGTGTGTATGGATTGATTAGTGTATAAATATGATAATTGAATGAATATATAGTATGGTTTGGTTACTAGTAATGATTTTTGCTTCACTTATCATTTCTTATATATAATTCTTGCCACTTTGCATTTCATGATCATATCACTTATTGTTTCTATATGTATTTTTGTATCATTATAAGTATATAGTGTTTATTAAAAATGGATTTAGAATTATTATTAAGAGTTAGGGTTAGAATTATAGTTATAGTTATAGTTATAATTAGTTATTTTTGATTGATTCCAAAAGGAGAGAAATATATAAAATACTAAGCATAGATTAAGGGTGAGTTTTATATCTCATAGATTAAGGGGGAGTTATATTATATTTATATACAAAGTTGTCATTATCAAAAGGAGGGAGATTGTTAATAACTAAGAATTTGTTTTTGATGAAAACAACTTTAAAAAATCATGTAGAATATAAATACTAATGTTTTATCAAGATATATAGTATATATTGTAGGATATTAGACAGGTGTTAATATAAGAAGACTGTACATTATCAAGTAAAGATTGAAGAGTTAAAGATGTTGATATAGAGACTCAAGAATGAAGACTCATGGGTATTCAAGAGTTCAAGGTTCGAGGATGTTCCAGATAAGTTATAGAGTCTAGAATGTTTGTTAAAATTCTGGTAGCACTTGATCTCTCTCTCTCTCTCTCTTTTAAGTTTTAAAATGTTTTGGTTTTTAAATAGTCTTTTCAAAATAGTTTTAATAGTTTTTAAAATTCTTATATTTATTATTTTAGTTTTTAATATTTTACCAAGTTATTGTTTTTATTAGATTTTGATTTATGTTAGTTTATTTTTCAAAATTCTTATCATATAGTTTTACTTAAGTTTTATTATTATTATAATGTATATATATTATATTTAAAAATACTTACGAAGTATAAAATTATTTCACAAAACAATACATTTTCAAATAATGTTATAAAGTGTTTTTCAAAATTACAAAGAGTATGTCGACGTACTTTAACCCAACATGTCGACACGCTAGCCATGAATTTCAAAATTCAATTTTCAAAAGAAGTGCCTATTCGTCGTATCTCTTCACAAATAGACATGACCGTTATTCCTCTATAAATACCCGTGTTTCCAATAAATTTTTTAATCACTTTCCATTGTTCTTCTCTCCTCCTTCTTCTCTCTCATTTTCTAAAACAAATTATAACCATACTCTACCGAATTTCAACCAGAATCAAACTCCATTGTGATTAGTTTGATTCTCTATCATTTGCACTTTGATTTCTATCATTTCTCTCACTCTAGTCAATATCTAAGTGTTATTCAAGGATTATAGGATCATTTGTAATCAAGATTGAAGTTCTAATTTTGTAAATCTCTATCAAATTAAAACGATATCCTTGTGGGTGTGATTGTAGCCTATAAAATCAATTAGGTGTGCTTAGTAACCCGTAAATCTAGTGGGTGTGCTTGTAGCCCAGAAATCGAGTGGCTCTACCTAGAGGCCGGGATTCCAAAGGGTGTCTCTTGGAGCTTTGAAATCAAGATTGTACTTGCATTTACTAGTTAAAAGATATTCGTATAGGAATTGTACAAGACATGATGCAGGGTAAAACCGAAACTAGTATAAAATCCTAGTGTGTTCTTTCCTTCTACTTTTAGTGCATTTACCGTTTATTTGTGTTTTGATTCTGTGATTTTTTATATGATTCTTAATCTCATTATTCTATGTATAATTTCAAAAGGTTTCAAAAGGATTCATATAAATTAGAAAACACCATTCACCCAAGATTTGGTATTAATTTAGCCTTAAGGTCCCTATTCCGCAATCTTACACCCCAACACTTCTATGCTGGGTAAGGTCCTTCAGAAATAGTGCCAACAACTAGTCTATATTCCATCCATTTGGATCCTTCTCCATTAGGTCCAGGTTGGTACCCTTGAGCACTTGGAACTTGAGGTCTAGCAAGTTGGTTAGAGTTTTGCGATTTATTCACATACTACTAGAGCTTGTTATTCCTAATCAATTCCTCAATAGAATCTTCTAGGTGTTGGCACTCGTTCGTGTTATGCCCGTGAGTCTGATGGAAGCGGCAGAACTTCCCCGATTGCTTCTATCGTTCAGATTCTTCTTTCTTGAGAGGTTTGTTGTGTCGCTCAGTTCCCTAAGTTACAAGGTTCTCCAGGCTGGCATTCAATCGCGTATATTCCTTGGGTCTCAGGTTCCTGATCCGCTTTCCATTCCCATCATGCTTACTAGTGTTATGGTTTTTCCTTTTCTGATTTCCATCTTTCCCTGCATTCCTGTCATGAATCCAAAATTGTTTCCATCCTAGTTGACCACTACATTGCTCTGAACTATTTTTTTTGGCTACACACTGGTAGTCTTGCCTTCCAATGCATCCGCCTCTTCCAATCTCATATACTGACTAGCCTTCCGGTTGAACTCCTTCATGGTGGTTAGTTGATCTTAATCCATCTTCCAAAGTTTGTGTTTAGATGGATAGCTCGGACTAAAGCCATGAATACCATATCTTCATTAGGATTGCTCACTTCAGTAACCAAAGTATTAAACCTATTCGTAAAGGTTTTTAATGATTCATTTGGTCCCTAGAAAAGGCAAATGGAGACATCGCATCTTTGGGCTGTGCCGTGTGAATCCTGAACTATTCCAAGAATTTCCTTGCAAACCCGTCAAATGTAGAAATGGATCTTGGTGGGAGTCTGAAAAAACAATAGAAGAGCAACAACTTCCAAGAAGATAGTGAAACATCTACAGTGGACTGCACTCGTTGCCCTAGCTCCATCCTTACGCCAACTGTATTTGTATAAGTGTTGTTTAAGGTCTGTTGTTCCATTATAGGCAGGTATGGTGGGAAAAGTGAACTTCTCAGGATATTCCACCCTTGGGATTCAGTGAATGGAGTACGGCTTAGTGCAAAACCCTAGTCGTCGTCTTTTCTGCACTTACTTTCTTCCATCAAGTGTTTGATCATGTCCGCTATGTATGCCTCACTAGTCCTACAGTCCGTAGGTCGACTATCAGGGGCTACACTAAGCATGTAGCTCTATAAACGGCCTTGGTTTTCCAACTAAAGCCTAGACTCTCCACTTTCTGGGAGAACCACTCATGCGGAATTCCATTGGCGTGTAGTTGCGGCAATTTGGACTTCTTTTTTGGTATTCTGCCTATTTATATCAACATTTAATTCCAATACCTTGTCATCAAGTTGTATGTCATCTTCAAAGTCAGAAAGAAGCATTGGAACATTTCCTAGTGGAGCATTCGCTCCAAGGTTCGGGTTCACAATAGGCTATCCTCCAGCAAGTGGAGTACTTCCATTTCCCATAATAACAATTCTAGTTGCTCCAACAACTATCTCGTTTTTCTTTTGCTTTCCATCCCTCATATGAAAGCCTGAGACATAGGAATTCTCCTATTTCATAGAGGCGGCAGTTTTCGGCCTAATTCTTGGAGCAGTTGGTGGCTAGCAAAGCGTCTATCTTGTCCATAAGAGATTTTTGGCTATCAGCCTTCTTTCGGTTAAGTTGGTTAACCATCTGATTAAATTATTCTTTCATCAAAACTTCATGATGAGTAGAAGATTCCGATGCTCGATTTTCAATATTAACTCTCGTTAGTAAGTTGATGGCGTTGTTGACTTCAACCTGCCGGCGGTTTGGTCCATCACTACCAACTGCTACATCGGTAGGTCTCCCAGAAGTTGTTTTCTTTCTTCCCATCATTGATCTTCAATGGCAAGTCTTCCAATTCTTTTGAAATTAGGATTTGTGGGTCTAACTTTTAGACCAATTCGATCCAATGTGGAGAGTTAGATCTAGGCCTAGGTTCACTGTTTCTCTATGAAACACCAAAATGTTAACCCAAGGAATGGGTCAACACCCTAGAGTGTGATGTAAAAGCACTAGGCCTATTAGAATAGAGCGAATGTAATAGAAAAGTAGCAGAAAACTAAATAAACACAAAGAAGTTTATAGTCGTTTGACTGTTAACTAAGCCTACGTCCACTTTATAGCTTTGCTTATTATTTAATCTTGATAGAATGCAATTACAAAGAGATGGAGAGAGATTTAGTCACAAATACAAGGGCTAGATAAGTTCTAAGTCCTAGAAATGTCTATACTTGCTACCTTGGTGAGTGTGATGTAGAGATAAGAGCTAAAGAGTAGATGGAGATCTAGCACGGTGATAGCAGAATTTGGATCCTTTGTTAATTGCTTTATGGATTGTATTTATAGCGGCAACAGTCACATTGGGTCAAACAAAGAATTGGAGTAAAGTATATAAGTTGTCCTAAAAGAGTGAGAAACGAAAACCTCATCTGGATTAACCAGAGATGTCAGTACCTAGTTCTCATGCTGGTACCGACCTCTGTGGTAGAACTCGGTACCGACCTCCATGGTTAACTCCAAAGAAGGTCGAATTCTTTTGCACTTGTCTTCCCACTAGATTTTGAGTTTTTCTGTTTGGATATTTGGTTGATATTAGTGATGGTTCCTTCATCACTTGGTTTATTCCACAATTCTGACTGCTAACTCTTGAATCTTGGTATTCAGCTGATCAGAATCCTTTGATGTTTTTTGGGTACACATGAAATAGGTAAAGAAGAGTCTCTGTAAAGTTTGGTGAAGAGATAAGGGAGTGTGGGATGTCACCACCAACATAAAGAGGTCGGTGCCAACTTCTCACCCTTGGTCCAACTGAGTTGAAACTTCTCTGTATTGTTTGTCCAGCCTATCTAGGTGTGTTCCCAAAATTTCAAGTCGCTTCGTCTTTGTCTCGATGTTCTAACTCTCATTAATTTCTGCATGGTTAAAAACCCAGTTAACACTTGTAAAGTCCTCCTACATATCCCTCTTTTTCTATCAATATCATATTCCTATTATATGGGCTCATAGTACTAATCTTATTTATTCACCCTTTAATCCATAATTTATTTGCTACCGCTAGTTGGTTTAGAAAACCTCCACTAACCTTTCTAGAGCAATTCCTTTAAAACTTGTACTTATTCTTACTATCTGTAATTGGTAATTATTTTCAACTTTCCCCGAGATAGTATAGACATAGATAAAGATAACTACGATATATATAGATATAATGTTGGAAATTTTTTGAAAACTTTTATCTATATATATGTATATTTATACTATCAAAACCCATTTTTGAAAACTTCTTGGAAACATTTTGGAAAACCTTTTGAAAAAAAATCTTTTTTTAACTTTTCAATCACGTTCTCCCAATACGTACCTAAGTCTTATCCTAAACCTCACTCTGATACAAAATATAACAACCTGCACTTCTCGACACAACGTTCCAAGGCTTAGTGTGGCTTTTGGCCTCGTGGCGTGGCGAAAAATACATGCTATTGTGATTTCAAACATTATAGAGCATAATTATAGGGGTAATTTATAAGACGTTCTACACTTTTAAATTTTGCAACAGAAGAAATTAAAATATAAGTATGAAATAGACATCTCAGAAAAACAGTCTCCAAAATACTTTTTTTACATATACTCTATTTTCAAAGTACAATATAAGCATTATAGATATTTAATACAATAATTGACTACAATATGAATAATGAATAATATGAGAACTCCAACATGAAGCTCCTTTTACCATGTACTCCGCCCAATCAACTACTAACCTTCTATCCTGTGGTGAGGAAAAATGGTAAAGAGGGAGTGGGTCGAACAAAAATCTAGTGAATGAGTACAAGTTTAATATGTGATAATCATGTGCAATAAACTTCAAAACTATTCTAAATGACATATAGAGTGTACTATAAGTGTCCATGAATTCTAAAGGTCAATTACCTAAGGATTCTTGTCTAATACATACATACACTACTACTTGCATAGGCTACCGAAAGGTCGAACTATGAATCGAACCTCACATTAACGATCGGCTAATGCCCTTAGAATTTTCCAAATCCACTATCATCACTACGCTCAATAGGAGAACACCGAAATGCAAAATTATAATGCAAACCATTAATGTAACACATCATATGAATCCACTGTCCACCTCTCGATCGCAGTGCCAAACGTCTTTTATCGCAGCCTCTTATCGTCCTGCTTCTATGTCCACCTGTGCCACGTCACACCAGAATCATGTTGGCTACCCATCATCCATGGTTTTATTAACAAAATTATGTGGATTATCCATCTCACATATATTTATTACTTGGATTACCCGTCCTTTACCATATGGATTAACCATCACACATGGTTTAACTATTTAAATTGCATGGACTATCCATCATACAAGATCCGTTCATTTAATATGTCGTGGAACATCCATCATACATCTTATTGTTAGGATAACTACGAACCCTTCATTAACCTCGTAGAGACTATCCATCTCTAGCCTGATGACTATCCATCTCACATTCCATAAATTTTTTAGGATAACTATGAATCTATCATTCACTAATTTGATTTGTCTTAAATACATGTTCAACCTATGTCTATTAGTGTCCCCAATTAGGTTGTATACCCTTTAAAGTTATGACATCTCAAATGACATGCGTTCGTATCTCCAATGATCTATATCGAACTTAATGAAGAAATTTTTACATTGGTATCCCTACTGATTAGTGTCGAAATCCATAAAGTAAAATACATTGGTATCCCCGATGATAAAAGCTGAAATCATTAAAAATATAGCATGTCGAAGCTAATCTACATTAGTGTCCCCAACGATAGTGTCAAAATTTATAATTAAATGACACTGGTATCCGTAATATAGCGGCGAAAAAGAAGACTTAAGGCTCTTCGCCCTTAGTAAAGAAGATAGGCAACATCCATGCCGCATTATTTACAACATTGAACCTCTACCCAAAGTTAGAAAATAAAACATAAAATTTTTCTAAGCATAAAACTTCTTGTCGAAAATGATGTTGTCGACTAACATTGACTATAGGTTATTCACCTATTAAACAATGTCGACACTAATAGTCACGACAGCAATGCCATACACCATCATTGCCAATTTAAAATAAAGGGACCTTCTCGACCTTGATGGGAAGTGGCACCAAGACTTGCGGCGACCTTATAAAACATTTTAGCTGAAAACTGGCGGCATCAATGCCATCACATTGTTGACGCCGAAGGTAATAAGAAGATAGGTGTCGGCCTTGGTGAACTTTGGACCAAAAATATAATAGAAATAAGAAATGCGGCGATGATATGCGACTAAACATTTTAGAAGAATCACGATTTCGTGCTTCCTAGCTTGCTTAATGGCCGACCTTGTTGTGCTTTCTTTTTGATTGTTTGTGGAGTGAAAAATGAGAATGATGAATATACCTATTTTTCCCCTCTCATATATTCTCTTATATGTTAAATCCTCAAACAATATTACTTAGTTCATTGGTAAGGGCTCGCCTTATAAATTTTCAAATCTCATTCTCCTTAACCATTTGCATTATTCTGTTCAATCTATCCAATTAAATATTCTGAATAATGTTAAACTAAATTCTTATAAATATCATCCATTTCAAAACCATTTTAATATCAATCATAACACCGTCAATCCTAATGTCCTCAACTTTTTCATTGTCCTAAAGTCATAAAGAAAAGTTAAAAAAATAAGTTTTCCACCAAATTCTTTAAATATAAACTAAAGACTAAATAATTCCATATGCATAATTACCTCATTTAGATCATTCGAGTACTCTTCGTCCATTTCATAATTTGAATTCTTCAAAACCTTTATCTCATCTCATTCAACTAACAAAATCCTAAATATCCTTTGTAAATACCACAATTTTTTTTTTAAAAAACCCTAGAAAATACATAATTTAAAACAAAAAAAGAACTCCTAAAAAATCCATCCTAATAAAATTTACCTCATTTCTCTCTTCTCTTTAGTACACCGACTATTCAATAATTTGTCGTCTTTTATTGTTCACCTCGCTTCTTAGAATAATGATCTTCTTTCATGGATTAGTGATCTAAATGGAAAATTGTCCAATTTTGATATTGAAATTTAAGACTTTAGGATTAAGGTTCTTAACAAGTGGTTTGAGCGTGCATGTACATGTGTTGACCATTGAGTGAAAAATTAGATTAGATATTAAACAACATATTTATTTATTAAAGTTTAAAAAATTAAATGGTAGTAAGAAACACATTCTTGGACGCTTTTTTATACTTAGTTACCAATAATTGATCAAAATAAAATTTGTATCTAAACAATCTCGTGCTCAATATCAATGCATAACTTTTATTCATATTTTCATGACTCGGTTGAATATGTGAACTTGTAGACCATTAATGCCTTTCACGTGCATGGTTAGCTGTTGATTAAGTCACTTATCAGGTTATATACTTATATTTATACAAATGCAATGGATCGAGGTCTAATATCTTTGAAAATAATTATACATATAAACATGTTGCACACTGTGGACCAATCCTTTAGTTTCATGTTTAGTGTCGACAATATTTTTATGTATTGTTATTTTTATTAATTACGACCTACACTTTCTTACAAAAAAATAAAGAATAAAAATGAATTACAGACACTCATATTCCAAATAATTGGTGTAATAAAGGTATCAATGAGTATTGTCATGCAAAGTATAAAGTTTATGTGGATTCATTCAAATGCATAGAAAATACGATTCATGAGAAAAAATTGTTTGAGAATTAATCATTGAGTACCAAACATTCTTAATAATGCAAAAGTACATGTAAATATGCGAAGAAATTATATACTAGAGCTTACATTCTCTTGTTGGCGATGCTAATATGCAAAGAATTATACATGTTGGTCAGCTTAATTCTATATGTATAATAATATTATTCAGCATCTATCAGAATGTACCATGATCGAAGGCATACAAGAAAAAAATCACAGATATTAAATAACATTTATATTTCTAATTCTTCAGGCACCTTATATATCAAAACATAAGAGTAAAAATTAAGTAATAATTACATTTTTCTTCATCTGTAACTCACTACTATACCTTGAAAGTTTGAGCTTATTCTCACACTCATCACTCATACAAACACAACTCATCGAGGAAAATGAAAAAATAGAACGTATATAACTCGGCTGTCTACGAATGGAATCTTGCACAATCATCAACCTCTTACACTAGAATTTGCAAATTTTGTTTCTTTGTTAGTAACTGATTAGCATTGGCCATAATACCATTTCTCTCTGCTACTTTTGTTTGAGAAATCATGGTCTTTCTTACATTTGAAACTCTGTAAAATAACACAACATATATGTTAGCAAATTAAAATTCAAATATCGATGAAAAATGAATTCTTTTTACCTTTGAGTATTTGGAATAGAAGAGCATGTCTTGATGACCTTGTTTTGTTCAGCTTTAGTTTCCGGCTGTAACTGTTATAAATAGCCTATGATAAGAAAACAATGTAAAATGAGAGTCAATTGCAAATACCCCCCGCTCTAAAATTTACACTTTATGCCTATACGAATCTATTAGCAGTTTCACAGCTTTAGATATATGCAAGCTAATGAATGACTACTAAAGAGTAAAAGAGCAATGTGAGGGATACATGCAATTGACTTGTAAATTATATAAGTAGAGTATTGAATCTAACCTTATGAATATTGGGACCGCTTTTTCCAAATCTGGATTCAACGTATCTTACTCGAGGTGCTTTTGGTAGATTCTACAAAGTAAAAGAAAATGCAACACTTAACAAATGATTATAATAA
Source organism: Allium cepa (assembly GCA_030765085.1). NCBI lineage: Eukaryota > Viridiplantae > Streptophyta > Magnoliopsida > Asparagales > Amaryllidaceae > Allium > Allium cepa. The sequence goes on from CM060940.1 coordinate 555,624,652, forward strand.
TCATGTCATATACACAAATGACATGATCTACATTATTAACTTAGGCTTAGCCTTTGGCACTTCCAAAGTAGTTCTATGGGTCTTCCCTTGGATGGCATTTTGCTAAAAGAAACATAACAGCAATACATGACTTGTATTATTAAAATATTTAATAGTGAAATTAGAGATAATCATTGAGAGTTACTCACATTCTTAACATCTCCATTGTATTTCAATGACGTTGGAACTTTTTTCTGAGTTTTGAGTTGGATGTTACTCTTGGCGTTTTCTCCCTTAACTATTGACCTCTCCTGTTATAAGAGAAACGTTTATTAATTTTTGGTAATTGCATTATTAAACCACATAATAATGTGATATCAATTTTGAAAAATAAAATAAAGAATGGCTAAACATATGGTATAGCTTACATGCTTATTGTCCTTCGGCCTTTCCAAAATTCTTCCATGGGTTTTTCCATTAATGACATATTTCTGACAACAAAAATATATATTAAACAACCATTATTCAATTGGAAAATATTAAAGTAACCAAGGAATTCCAGACATTATTGACTATTAATGTGATTTTGATTTCAAAAATAATTAGACATAGGATATGACTTACAAACTTAGTGTCCTTTGTTTTTTCCAAAGTTGTTCTATTGGTTTTTGCACTGATAACATATTTCTGACAAGAAAATATATATTGTAACAAATATTATTCAACTGGAAAATATTAAAAGTAAGCAAGAAATCCCAAAAATTAATGGTATTAAAAATAAAAGAATAATTAAATAATAATATGATTTGACTTACAAACTTCTCATCCTTTGGTCCTTCCAAAGTTACTCTACACTTTCTTTCATCAATGGCATATTTCTTTGGAAATAAAAACAAATATTATTCAACTCGAAAATGTTAAAATAAGCAAGGAATAATAGATATTACTATTGACTAATAATGTGACATGGTTTACATATGTTTTTACTTACACATTAGAAAATATATAAACAAATGTTACTAATATGTTTACTAACTTTTGCATGCTTAGTTGAAATATTGGAGAAATCTTAATAATATTTAAAGGCAAAATTATACTCAACATATACAAGGATGAGCGGAGCGAAGAAGATTAGTTAAGTATATGAGTATATGAGTCTACCTAGAAAATGTTGAAAACTCCACAACAATACAAAACTATTTCCAACTCTTCCAAAAATAATTAACTATTGTTTAAATATTCTATTCATAGTTTTCTTAATTTGTTACAGTCAAAAATCATTCTAAAACTCAAATTAAAGTGAAGAGATACTTGAATATTTGTCGGAAGACCATTAGATTAGTCATTAGATGATCGTAAAAGTTGGTTTTAGAATTCAAATTAAAGAGTTTTTTAGCCATAGTTTTTTGTAAGGTACCGTCCGCTCATTTAGGTGTCGTTGGCGTCCGATGCGTCGACCACGTCCCCAATGGTTGCCATTAATTTCTTTTCTCTTCCTAATCTCCCTTTCAAATACCCCGTTCATAGCCGCAAACGCATTCTCCGTCCACCAATCTTTCCCACTCAAATGCCCCGTTTCCATTCGTCGCAAACGTACCCTAACTGTCATGCCTTTTCAAAGTGCTTGAAAAGTTTAAAAAACCATTTTTTGCGATATCATTCTAAATGAATTCATTTACATCTCTCACTCCATCTCAAATAGCAAATATCCATTATCGGTCTTTCTATCTAGAATTTGTTGTTTATCAGAGATAAAACTTCAACTCTCATTATTCATTCTCAAGTCTTCTTCTAGGAAGCTTTTGAACTTCATTTTTCAAATTTGTTGTGAATAGTTTTATAAGAATTTGTACCGTGTTGATACTACTTGCCATCTCAAAGTCTAAGAAAAGCTCTAAGGGTAACTGACTAGGTTGTGAAATTCAGAATGAGAATTTATGGTATTGAAATCCAGATGAGAGTTTTTGGCAGTTGTGAAGAATGTCGATGACGAAAATATGTGTAAGAGATACATGACTAGAAGTAGAAATGATTGTCTGAAGCGGGATAAAGATTGCTATTTTCTTTATTGCTTCTGTGCTCTGAGTTCGTCTATTCTTTTTATGTTAAGATAATTCTTTATTTATCTCAAACTCGTCATCCTTTAATTTTTCTTCCATCAATACCATGTTTTTGAGAAGTAAAATATATGTAAAAACAGACGTTATTCAGCGGAACAAAATTAACTAACAAAATCATATTTATTATGGAATAATATGATGTTAGTTTTCTGTAAAAAGGAATTAAAAAAAGCAAATGGTATGACTCATAGACTTGTCATTCTTTAGTCCTTCCAAAGTTATCTTATGTTTTCTTATTAACAACAAATTTTTGGAAAGAAACGTAAAAATGTATGCTGTTCGATTGAATTTTTTTAAATAAGAACGGGGATTATAGACAACACTGATTTAACAATATTGTGATATCAGCTATTGAAAAGAGCAATTGTTTCTTAAAATAATAAAAACGATAATGATGACGACGATGATTAAACATTTGAAGTGACTTACAGAAGTATTGTCTTTTGGCCCTTCCAAAGTGTTTTTGTGGTTTTTTACACCACTGACATATTTCTGAGTGTATGTAAAGTAATGTTAGACATTTTTCAAGTGTAAAGCACTAAGTAAGCACAGAGAGTCACGAATTCAAAAAAGGACAAACTTTATGATTAATCTTTAAAAAAAAAACAGAACCATTTTCCAAGTATAGGCTTCAATGCAAACTTATTACAAAAATATTCTAGGTTTTCATTAGGTTATGATTTGTGTGTGCACGATCACTTTGAAAGTGTGTAATCTTACTTGTTTTTTCTTTAAATGAAAAAGATTATGTGTTTGTGAAGTTGAAAGTACATTTACTTTTCTATAGTTTGAAAGTACGTCTACTTTTCTAGTAAGTTTGCAGTAAGGTGTATTGCAAAGCTTACATTTTTAAAGCTTGAATGTAAAATTTGGCCTTCAAGAAAAATAACTCACATTTTTAATATCTCCATGTCTCGATGTTGTTAAATTTTCTTTCTGAGATTTTACTTGCATCTTTCTCTCTACATTTGCTTCCTTGACAATCCTTCTTTCCTGATATAAGAAAATCATGCGTTAATTTCAATAAGATCTTAATAGAGACTAAGAATGTTAATTAATCGAGTACACAGAAAAACAAACTAACTTCAGTTCTCAGCCTGAATGGTTTCGGGTCTGTTGATCTCTTAACCTTTCCTTTAAGAGTAGCTTCTTCTTTAATTTTCTTTACTGGAGCCTTATTCTCCTAACAGATACGAAGGGAAACATAATTATCCCACTGAAAGAAAACAATTTTTAATTTTTTAATTAAAACAGCAAAAAACAACCGATACAGTCATGCATGTGCACCTTGTGTTGGCTACTCTCGGTACTTTGAGAATTTGTAGTGCTAATTTTCCTACATCTGCAAAAAGAATAAAACGTGTACACATTTTGGATTGAGAATTAAAAAGTTTGTAACATTACAATGCTGCACAACTTGAAACATACCTTGTGGTACACGCATTTTCTTTATCCTTATCAAATTCAGGAGAATTATCCAATTTTGAGATTTGTGGAACAAGTTCATTTACTTTCAGAAACTCTTCTGAAATATCCAACTGATTGGCCCGCTTTGAAATTGTTGGCACAATATCATCTACAATTTCATGCTCTGCTCCCACTTTACTTATTGCCTCCGCTTGAATTGAAATAGCTTCTGCCTTCTTTTTCACACTCATGCATTTTTTGTTTTTCTTCATAGAATCAATGCTGAGCTTCTTCATACCATCACAACTACTTCCATGTTTAGATATACTGCTGCTTCTACGCGATGCTTTAGTTGCATCATTATGATTCAATGACTTCCCATTTCCAATCTTTGCACTTTTAGGTGGCACATATTTGGTTGGTAGCCCTTTTGAGCTTGGAGTCATTGACGCCTTCTTTTCACTTATCAGAGATTTTAACACATATTTAGTTGGTAACCCTTTTGTCTTTTCTTCTCTAGTACTTGGAGTTGATTTCAGACTAGATACTGGATGATTTTTAAGCCTGGAATTTGAATAATTTGGTATAGAACTGATAGAATTTGTGCCAGCTGTTCCGCCCTTGACTGATTTTGCAGGTGCTGAATGTGGGCATTTCTTAATTGATTTGAATGTGATTTGATAGTTAAGTTCAAAAATATAACTAGTAGAAATTGCAGGAAATTCAAGGAGGAAATAGAATTTTTATGTTACCCCGGTGATTGATGATGTTTGTTTAAGGACCTCTGAAGCTTCACATTTGGACTTCTTGCAGCCATGACCTAAGGAAAAATATTTTCAGTACAGTACCAACGTTAATTTACCTTAAATGTGAAATTCATGAACAATTATAAGGATTAATATGAACCCGAAGCGTGAAATCCCTATGAAGAGCTTCAGGATCAAGTTCAAATTCCTCATGCTGCCGATCACAACCTGAAATTATACACACTCTCAATTCATTTAGAATTCAAACTCCAGAGATATATATTTACAGTAAAGTTAAACTTTCAAAAAATAAAAACTACTCAAAGCGAACATGAAAACAGTTACAGGGATGAAGTTACCAAATCGAAGGCAAAACCATGATCTATCATCGATCGGATGACTATCGGGAGCACTCAAATCCACAAATTTTGGCGCGTCGAAATGTTCATAAAATTCATTATCATCTTCCTCAATTATAGGAAGATCAGAGAAAGTAATATCCATAACAAATGTGAAGTATAATTGTAAAGAAACAGAAGGAGATTTGTTTGAATAAAATAGAATGGAAAGGAAATGAAGATACGTGTGTTGAGTGGAAGGGGAGGCGTTGGAGGTTAAGTGGAATTTATCCTTGTTTGAAGCTGCTTAGATGGTATTTTGGCCATTTTAATGATTGAATTAATGTCCGTTAATATTTGGTCCGATATAGCCGTTGCCATGTTTGTCGATTCTTTATTTGCCAATTTATTTATTTTCCAACTTATTTCTGTGATAGAATTAAGCTTTTATACTAACATCTGTTTTATTGATATGATTTAGCAAGAACTATCTATATCTATGGGTGATTTTGGTTCCAGCATTGTAAAATGTAAACCTTGCCATACATAGAAGAAAGAACATTGGATTGTATGAAAAATCTACAGTGTGAAACCAACACAAATGGGTATAATCATGGATGATTGTTTTTTAAGAAATGTCTTACTTCGCAGAAATTATTATTCTAAATGCGCCTGGTTCATTATATGCACGTATTCATTATATGTACGTATGTATGTGTTTCAAATAAATAAATAAATAATCAACCCTCTTTGATTCTAAAGATAAAATATCATAATTTATTTATTTACGTGATCTTTTGTTATATTCTATGAACGTTTGAATATCCAATTTTACAATAAAATGCATTTTTCTCATAATTTTGAGGATGGCTTTTGCATTTTCTACCTTTGACTATTTTCCTTTACCAACATCTTCTTGTTGTGGAAACGTTTTAATGGACATTCTTAAAATATCTCATTGTCTTAATTTTTACATTTCTCTCTCCACATAATGAATTTCCACTTTCCGCACAAGTGCTTTATGATTATTTAATCTCAATTACTATTAGGAAAATAAGAATCTTATACTTAAATTTTATTTTTAACGAAAAAGTCAAATTATTGATTTTCCCGTACAAAAATAGTGAGACATTTACTATTTTGTCATTTTTGTATGTGTTATTCTTTTCTTTTTCATCCTGTAAGAATCCTCTTTTTTTTTCCACTTTCAAAATTAGGTCTCGTTTGACTTGCAATTTTTAGTTTTGTGTTTTCATCACAAAAAAAGGTGTACATGACACATACATTTTTAAAAAAACAATCAATTTTCAAAATGGCACTAACAAATAAAATGAAATTAATTTTTTTTGTTTGATAAATAATAAAAGAATGGAAAACAATCCATCCCCTCCCCCATCTGCTCATATCCTCCGCCGTCCTTGCATCGTCGTTTTATTGATCTAAAATTTTAAAATTTTCTTTCGTTATACTTACATTTTGGTATGAATGTTGACAACGGAAAACACAAAACAAAAAGTGAAACCAAACAGTAGTTTTTCAGTTCAATATTTTAAAATTTAATTTAAAACTAAAAGATCATAAAAATTAAAGATGGCAGGCGAGAGCTCGTATGGATCTGCGAGAGCTCGTATGGATCTCTAACCTTGGTTCCTAATATTTTTTATTGTAGGCATTTTACTCTTCAAAATTAGATATTAACACTAAAAATTAGGATTTTCAACTTTAAATTAGGTGTAATTGACTAGAAATATGTTTGTAACAAATGTAATGGAACGAGAGATTGGAAAGTAGGGAGCAAATGGTAATATACCGTAGGAGCTAGCACCAGTAAAGTGCAGTGGGTGGGGGAGTCAAAGTATAGTTTTACTAATGCCTAATTCTATTCAAACACCGAAAATCACTTAACATACACCTGTATTGTCAAAATTAATTTTAGGACAGATTTCTCCTTCTTCTTCATTACAACCTTAACCACCGTTTTTCTAACCAATTAAATCAAAATCATAAGTTATATAAAAATAAAAGGAAACAATAATATTTTTAATTATGAATTTCACTATAAGCTTGAAATAGAATAGAGCAAAAGGGTTAATAATTTTAACATTTTTTCTTTTCCTTTTTTGTTATTGATATTTCAAATCAACACAATTGAGATAACGATTTTTATAGTAGATTTGATTGATAGTTTTCCAAAATTATAGATTGATATTAATTGAAAGACATCAAAATCTATATAAGCATAAAGAGTTGAATTTGTTATTTTGGACTCTGATTTGAAAATTTATTTTAAAATAAAAAATGAAGAACAAGATAAGAAATGTAATTTTATAGAAAGGCATGGGTAGTGTTGTAATAATTATAGTATAGATAAAGTAAAAATCGATGTATATTGATTAATTAAAGTTTTGGTGTGGGTGTAGTATTAGTTGGTGTTTGAATAGAATTTGCATTTACTGATTAGGGCGATGAAGTTGAAAATGGATGAGAATTTGAGAAGGAAGCTATTAAGGATATTTTAGAAATAATATATAGTATTTCATATATGACAATCCTATGCTTAAGAAAAATCTCCCTTTTAAAATTTTATGATATTTTTCCGTTCTTCCCTTATTCCTTATAACCTCTTATTTATTTTGTTTCTTCCTTTAATAATTCTAATTCTAGTAGTCTCAAATTTAGTTTTATATCGATTCACGATATTGTAGACACACTGATGTATTGGTTTTGCTTTTGTATACCAAGTTAAATTTAACATAATTATTTGAATAATAATCTATAATTCATATTTTTTTTGATTTCAAATAGTAATCATGAAAACGTCAATTATGATGTAATTTTATACAACACAAATTGAAACTCGGAAATGAGATTTTGATGATGCATTTAGTGGGAGAGCGATTCAAATAGATTGAAAATAGAGTGCCGATTAGAATAGTGGCAACTAAGATCCATCACTTATTTTCAAACTTAATACTTGAAAAACCTTTTCAAAAACAAGTTTCACGAAACATTCATTTCAATGTTTTCAACGAAAATATACATTTTAAACGATGAATATCGTAGATAGAAATACAATATTTGCAATTTAAAAGAAACCATGTGTAGCTAAAAATGCACATATTTATAAAATAAATATTTTGCAGTGTGGTGTAAATATTTAAGTGCAATTGCACATTCTTACGATGTAGACTTCAAATTTTCAATTTATAAAATATGCAGTTAGAACTGCAAATATTTGAAATGAAATATGTAAATATTGGTAGCTATAACTGCAAATATATGCAGTTTTAATAAGAATAGAAAATTGTCAAATTATTATCATAGCTATTGTCGTTTCAATAGGAAAAGAAAAATGAATGCCTAAGTCAATTGTAATAAAAAAGTAATATGATATAATCAAATATATTATTATTATCATCCTTCCTATAACATTAACGAGGTCACAAAATATCGGTTTACATGCATATTCTAAAAATAATTAAATATCATAACTCATCATCTCTTAATATGAAATTGATGAAATATTTTTACTTGCAGTGTTCATCTTGGGTTTTTTCTATCATTGATGGTTGAGAAGATTAAATATATTTATGTTTTGTTTTGGAACTATGTTTTAAACATTCAATTTAAAGTCTAATTTTTAGGTCAGAAAATTTGAATGTTCAATTTATCAACTGGGTTTTTATTTTGTTAAATTAAAATTAAAATTTATATATGTTTGAGTATAATATTTTATTATTGATCTATATTGTTAACATTCAATTCAAAGTATAATCCTTTAGATCTAAAATTTTGTGTGTTCATACTGTTTTGATTGGATTTTACTTTAACAAATTAAGCTAAAGTTTTTTATGAAAAGTACAGTGTTTTATTGAAGATTCTTGTTTTAAATGATATAAAACAAAGTGTAATTTTAGATTTGAAAGTTTACATGTATGTATTCTGTGTTTGTATTGTTTTGGAAATTAATAAAAGGAAAATGTTTTAGTAATATATCTGAATTTTAATTTGATTACTATAGTCTCTAATTTGTATTAATTAGAGACGTATTATTAAATATTACAGTCAATTAACGTTTTGACAATAAACCTAATTTTGAATTGATTGCTATAAATTCCAAATTTTTGTTAAGTAGAAAGATTTAATTTAATCTTATATACACACGATTAATTTTATATGTATGTTTGCATATACAAAATCTATTACATGTATTTCATATTATATGTATGTTCGCATATGTAATTTAATATTACCAAAAGATGTGTAAGTGATAAATTCGGCCAAAATGTCACACCACCTGCTAAGTGACGTATGAACATTAATATTCGAATAGTTCGATATTAATCGCTAACTAAATTTACACCTTTGAGTTGCACAATCGTAACGAAGAATTATTTTAAAAGCCACTTGATTTAATAAATTTATAAAATGTTGTAAATTAATTAAATGAATTGATATTTGAGAAATATTAATTATTATTTATTTGATGTTTGGAAGTTTTATGTAATTATTTTAATGCATTTATAAAAGTTTTATTTGCACGCATTGACATACGATATTGATATAATTTGAAGATAATTGCATAAAATGATTTGTGGAAATTTTATGTCATTTGATGACATTTATGGAAATTTTATGTCATTTGATGACATGATTTGTTGAAATTTTATGTCATTTGATGACATACATGTACAGAAAGGATTGGAGAGAGAAAACAATCAAGGGAATTAATTAGGGAAGTTTTAACTAAAAACAAGAAAATTTTCATTCTTTCAAATAAAATATATTCTCTAATTCATTCTGTACGTACAATTCATTCTTTCTCATTCAGTCTGTTTTCTTTTCTCCTCCTAACTTTCAATGGTAGAGACAGAAAAAAATTCCAACATTCTTTCAACTCCATATGAAAACATCAAAAATAAATAAAGCAAAAGTGGTTCATCTATCTCTTACAAGGATAGGATGGGGATCTTAAAGATCTGAGGAGATATCATCATTCAAGGTGTGACTTCTAGGCAACATCCTAAGGGAAGTCCATTTTCAAGATGTGCTTCAAGGCTTCGGGAAATAAGGTATGTTTTTCATTAATAGATAATGATATTTGATGTAATATTTGTTGAAAGAGAAATTTAATTATCATAATTTGTATATACATATCACTGCCTCATTTAAGTTGAAAATTGTTTGTGTAGCTTGAATTGTTTGTTGAATGAATCAATTGGCGTTTTATTTAATAAATCAAAACTAATATTTGTTTATGTTTAAATATAATGTTTTATTTTGGAACTATGTTTTAAACATTCAATTTAAAGTACAATTTTTAGATCAGAAATTTTGTATGTTCAATTTATGAAATGGGTTCTTATTTTGTTAAATTAAAATTAAAATTTATATATGTTTCAATATAATGTTTTATTATAGATATATATTGTAAACATTCAGTTCAAAGTATAATCCTTCAGATCTAAAATTTTATGTGTTCATATTGTTTTGATTGGATTTTACTTTAACAAATTAGGCTAAAATTTGTTTATGAATATTATAGAATTTTATTGAAGGTTCATGTTTTAAACATATAGAACAAAGGTAATTTTAGATTTTAAAATTTACATGTATGTATTTTGTATTTGTATTGTTTTGGAAATTAAAAAAAGAAGATGTTTTGCAATAAATCTAAATTTTAGTTTGATTACTATTGTCTCAAATTTGTATTAATTAGCGATATTTTATTGAATATTACATACACACAATTACTGTTTTGACAATAAACCTACTTTTGAATTAATTGCTATAAAATTCTAATTTTTAACTACAGGAAATTACTGTCAAGGACAAAATTTCACAGCTTTTTAGCCTCAAGGACAGACCTTCAATATTTTATCCTAAAGGACAACTTTCTGTAGGTATCAGTTTTTAGTTATTGATAGCAGTTTTTAGGTATCAGTTTGTAGTCATCGGTAGCAGTTTTTAGGTATCAGTTTTAGCTCGGTGGCAGTTTTGTTGTCCTTATGAATAATTTTGGAAAATGTTTGTCCTTATGAATAATTTTTAGAAGAATGTTTGTCCTTGTGGTAAAAATATTGAGGTCGTGTCCTTGAGGCAAAAAACATACAAATCTTTGTCCTTTAAATTAATTCCCCCACTATTACATGTATTTCATATTGTCATGGTATGATTAGATTTCTTTCCAAAAGGAGGAAAAAATTTAAATGAGACAATAATATATACATAAATTTATTTTTGACTGTTTATATCCTTATATATTATAATGCCAATAATTTGTATTTATATGCTGCATTAATTAAGTTAACAAAATGAGAAATTGATTCAATCGTCGTTGTTACCCTTTATTTATTTCCCCTTTTTTCCTTTATGTGATTAGCTATCCATTTAATTTGGTTATATGTCTACACCTTGCCATCGATTGATAGCACCTATCATGTTGCACTTACAAAATTTACACTGTAATATATTTGTTTATACCATATACATGTTGCTAATTCATGAAATTCATATGATTAATCAATTTAATTAAAGAAAGAGAGAGAGAGAGAGAAATGAAAGGTTTCTCTCTACATATAAATAACGTGCTCCCACATTGATTGAATAAGTTAAGAGGAGGGAAATGAAAATTTTCCGTCTATAAATAAATTTATGCCCCATCATTAATCGAATAATTTAAGGGATATAAAATGAAAAGTTTCATTTTCTAAATAAATTTAATAAGTTACTATTACACACAAATATGTACATAAGAGCATATTTGATATACTTTAATTAACATGCACATTAAACTAAAGTATATTTTTATTTAAAAAATTAAATAAAATATTGGTTTTATTTAAAAGAAACTTAGAAAAGTTCTAAGTATATTTAGACTTCATAGGCCCATTAAAGATCTAAAATGACTAGTTTTTTTTTAATTCACCAATTTCTTCCACTATGGGCTGGCCCAACTCCTTCACATTATGTGAATCCCCACCGTGAGACCCACATTAACAAAGAGTATTACTAAGTAATACTGTCTGCTAATGCGGAGTATAGAGCTGGTTAGGAGCGACCATCTGTAGTCTTGTCTTAATCATCTATTGAATATGTCGACAATTGCTATATTTTTTTCTAACTCAAGTGGATCGACATATCCAATAAATACTTAATACAAAGCCATAGGTGGCTATAGGATCTATCAGAACAAAATACAATAACTCAAATGCAAAACACATCACAGAACAGTAGATCATCGTATATACATATATACACATATACAGATATATCACAAAGTATACAAAATGATACACGTCAAGTGGTATAGAGACCACAATATACAAGCGACTCAAAAGAATATACATATGAGAGTAGCAAACAAAAGGACTACACAAAAAATTATATCAAAAAGAGCTAGCTCGTATCTATCTTTAGCCCTGGTTCCTAATATTTTTTATTGTAGGCATTTTACTCTTCAGAATTAGATATTAACACTTAAAATTAGGATTTTCAACTTTAAATTAGGTGTAATTGACTAAAAATATGTTTGTAACAAATGTAATGGAACGAGAGATTGGAAAGTAGGGAGAAAATGGTAATATACCGTAGGAGCTAGCACCAGTAAAGTGTAGTGGGTGGGGGAGTCAAAGTAAAGTTTTACTAATGCCTAATTCTATTCAAACACCATACTTAACATACTCCTGTATTGTCAAAATTAATTTTAGGACAAATTTCTCCTTCTTATTCATTACAACCTTAACCACCGTTTTTCTAACCAATTAACTCAAAATCATAAGTTATATAAAAATAAAAGGAAACAATAATATTTTTAATTATGAATTTCACTATAAACTTGAAATAGAATAGAGCAAAAGTGTTAATAATTTTAACATTTTTTCTTTTCCTTTTTTGTTATTGATATTTCAAATCAACACAATTGAGATAACGATTTTTATAGTAGATTTGATTGATAGTTTTCCAAAATTATAGATTGATATTAATTGAAAGACATCAAAATCTATATAAGCATAAAGAGTTGAATTTGTTATTTTGGACTCTGATTTGAAAATTTATTTTAAAATAAAAAATGAAGAACAAGATAAGGAATGTAATTTTATAGAAAGGCATGGGTAGTGTTGTAATATTTATAGTATAGATAAAGTAAAAATCGATGTATATTGATTAATTAAAGTTTTGGTGTGGGTGTAGTATTTGTTGGTGTTTGAATAGAATTTGCATTTACTGATTAGGGCGATGAAGTTGAAAATGGATGAGAATTTGAGAAGGAAGCTATTAAGGATATTTTAGAAATAATATATAGTATATTATCTTTGACAATCTTATGCTTAAGAAAAATATCCCTTTCAAAATTTTATGATATTTTCTCGTTCTTCCCTTATTCAGTATAACCCCTTATTTATTTTGTTTTTACCATTAAGAATTCTAATTCTGGTTGACTCAAATTTAATTTTATATCGATTCACGATATTATAGACACATTGATGTATTGGTTTTGCTTTTGTATACCAAGTTAAGTTTAACATAATTATTTGAATAATAATCTACAATTCACATTATTTTTATTTCAAATAGTAATCATGAAAACATCGATTATGATTTTTATATAACACAAATTAGAACTCAGAAAATGAGGTTTCGATGATGCGTTTAGTGAGAGCGAGATTAAGATAGATTGAAGGTAGAGTGTTGATTTAGATTAGTGGCAATTAGGATCCATCATTTATTTTCAAACTTAATACCGAAAAAACCCTCTCAAAAACAAGTTTCACGAAACATTCATTTCAATGTTTTCAACGAAAATATACAATTTAAACTGTGCATATTTGTAGTTAGAAATACAATGTTTGCGGTTTAAAAGAAACTATGTATAGTTAAAAATGCACATATTTATAAAATAAATATTTTGCAGTGTGGTGCAAATATTTAAGTGCAAAATGCACGTTCTTATGAAGTAGACCGCGGATGATTTGCTGTGCTGTAATTAAGCTTTGTTTCCAAAGCTTGCTGAAGACTCTACCATAAATGACTTGTGAATAACGGATCATGGTCACAAATAATCGAACTAGGAACACCGTGAAGTCTCATGATTTCCTTGATATAACTTGGCCAAATGAGAAGCACTCCTATTAGACGTAATAGGAATGAAATGAGCTTATTTGGTGAGGCGATCAACAATAACCCAAATGCTAGAATGACCCGATCTCGAATGAGGTAGGCCGTCAATGAAATCCATCGAAAGCTGATCCCTTTTCCATAATGGAATCTCCAGAGGCTAAAGGAGACCAGAAGGGCGCTGATGCTCAGCTTTGATAAGCTGATAAGTCATGCAGTTACTCACATAACTCGCCACATCGCGCTTCATGCCTTTCCAATAATAAAGACAATGCACATCGGCATACATCTTACTACTGTCGGGATGAATTGTATACTTCGAACGGTGACAGTCATCGAGAATGTCATGCCTAAGTTGCACAGGATCGGAATCATGCCGTTGAACATCGGTAACACAATCCAATAAACTAGGTGAAGCTTCCAAAAAGAATAATAAAATAGGAGAATCAGAAGATGGAGCTCGATCGCAAATATCAAAGAGATAAGTTCTCAAGAACATCCCACTCGGCTAACATCAAAGGAACAATAGTCGAATGTTTATGTGACGACCCGGATTTTTTAAACGGTTAATTTGAGATATTTAAATGGATTTACATATTTGACTTGGATTATGAATTTATTTTGAATATGGAAAGTATGGTTTTCATTTATAAAGTAAATTCAAGATCTAAGATATAATGATTTATTGGAAAATTCGACTTTTGAATTATATAATTGGTAATTGGGTAAAATATAAAATCTGGAGTTTTAAGCCTGTTAAAAATAATTTGAAGGTTTGTAAAATTTATATTGATAGTGCTGAGAATAATAGAAGTTTTAAAATTGAATCTAACAATGATTTGTTCAGTTTTGAAATTATATCGTTTAAATTGATATTCTAAAAATAGCCTTTCGAGGCACAGTCTCGGAATTCGACGAAAACAGTTTTATTGGATCCGTAATATTGTATTATTATCGAGTTTCAATTTTTGTAGTATTTCGAGCTGTTGTGTGAGCGTATGATTTGCCAACGCGCTGAAATCTATATTAAAATTTAATATAATAACTGGGTTCAAAAGTTATCTTCTCCATACAATCGAGTTAGGCCTCGAAACCTTTTCCATTCCATTCGGAATAGGTGTATAACGTTATAAACGCCTAGCGGCATGCCTCGATAGGAGGTCAAGATTTTGAGTTGCGAATTCGGGACGATTTGAATTTAAATGTATATATTTTTCAACATTAAATTTTGTATTCCCATCAGCCTATTTTCTATCTCTCATCAGTTGTTATTCTATCATTCTTCAAATCACTATAACTAGATTCTTCACGCAACCCATCACCTCGAGTTCAAATCCCGTCTCCTCAATTCCCTTTTATAAATCTCATGCAAAAAAAAGCATTTTCAAATAAAAATATATTCTTCGTGGAAACTGGAGAATCAACAATGGCCAAAACGAAAATTCCTTCCTCTAGTTATAATTCTCGAAATTTTCCCTTTTTATTTTCAAAATCAAAAGAGTGCCGAAGCCTCTCTCCTCAGTAAAATTAAAAACGAAATCCAAGTCGATTTTGTTTATTTAGAAGAGGGATCTCGACATTGGCGCATCGTCCTACTTGAAACCCTCTCGTCGTTCGGCTCGAAGCTTTGAGGGATGACGGCGAAGTTTTAGGGGCAAAGGCTCAGCGTTATTGGGCGGCGCTCAAGCTGACGAGGCAATGGTGAGTCGTGACGAGGCCGCGACGGCGTTGGAAGGTGGGGTCTTCGTGCGATGAGGATGGGAGTGGGGTGGCGTGCCAGTGCTCGAGCGTTAACGAGTGGAGGCATTAATAGGTTGATCGATCGAATTAGGGAGGTACGAATCTTTTTCTTTCAATTTAATGCTTACTTAATAAACATGTATATATATATATGTGTGTGTAGGGTAAGGAAAAGAGAAATTTTAACGGTAAGATAAGGTTTCATTTTTTTAAGGAAAAAAATTATGTATAATTTTAAAATGTTTGGAAGCCTACATAAAATTGACTTTGGGACCTATACAGATTTTAAGCATATACGTAGTTTCAATAAAGTAGATATACATATACACGTTTTTTTAATTTATTGGGTTTGTTAAAAGTAATGTGTTATTGAACACTAATTTATTTATTTAACTTATATAATTATTTTAGTTACTAAAATTGTTTAAAGGGAAAATTAATTTAAATCACATTATTAAATGTTAATAGGTAGTTCAGGTTGTTCAAAAGAAATAATTATTTAATTAAAATTATTTAAATGATAATCGATCATTCATTTAGTTCAAATGATAATAAACATATAATGTCTATTCAAGGTCTTAAATCGTGAAGAAAACAAGCTGGTTTGGGTCGGATTGCAAAAAAAAAGTCAAAGGTTAGTTAATCTCACTCATCTGGGTTTATTTAAATTTAAATGGTTAAATTTAAATATTTGGTTGAATGATTGAATTGATTGGATGTGGTATATTTATAATATATAGTACATATTTGGAGTGATTTATTTCCCGCATTATATAGCGGATGAGACCCTATACGTCGCATAATAGCGGATGATATTATATTAATCCCATATACCGCGATATTCCACCTTGAAGTGGAATTGGTGTTGTGCTAACATCTGTGGATGCAGTGAAACAGGTTGGAGGGATCCAACTGGATTCCTCAAAATTATTTAGATTGTTTAATATTCCGTGTTATGAATATTTGATATGCTATGATGAATTATATTGATAATTGGAATATTGAATGCTATGGTTTGCTTGAATATATTTCGGTTCACTGAGTTATCAAAATATATAGAATTGGATTTTGAAAGGAAAACAAAAGAGCGAATTTTTAAATAAAATAATTATGGAGAATTTGAATAAATTTAAGAATGAATTGGAAAAGAACGAAAGTGATTTTAAAATTCTAATAACTAAGTTCCGAGTATGGAAAAGGGGATTTTGAATAAACAGAGTAATAATGAATTTTAAAACATAAGTGATGTTATTTAATGGAATAAAAGAATTTACTTTAAATTCAAAGTTAAATTTATTTGAAAAGATAAAGAAGAAATTTGGGAAATCTGAAATTGGTGTTTTCAGTTAAAAAGAATTTAAATCATAATTACGGTATAAAATCTAAAGTTAATGTATTTTGAAAGAAATTGAGTAAGGAAAGAAATTTATTTCAAATGGAGTAAATTGGGAATCGGAATTTTAAAAGGGAAGTTCAGTCTATGAAACTTATAAACTTGGTTTATAAAAGCAAAGCAATATATCAGTGGATATTTGAAAGAAAAAATTCACGGTGGGAATTTATTAAGGGAATGAGTAAATTGTTTAAAAATAAATAGTGATTTATTTTTAAAGGATGTGAAAGAGAAGTGTATTTCCCTGGATAGCCAAATACGTTTTCGAAGCAAATTTAAAGTATAAGTAAAAGTTTAAAGTTGATTTAAAGGTGTGTTTTAGAAAATTTATTATTTTTAAATGTTTAAATTCTAAAGTGAGTATTTTTCAAATCTATTATCGTAGTAATTATTTAAAGGTGACTTGGTATTTTGTTTTAAAGGAGAAAATCTAGTCTTATATTTTATAAAGTAACCTCATTTTAAATATTCCTAAAGTTATATTTTTAATAAAGTATTGAAGTAGTTTTCAATTTAAATTTTATATTTTTATAATAAAGTGTTTTAAATTATTTTAAAAATCTAAAGTATTGTACTTGGTGATTTCATTGGAAATAGAAATATTTGGGGAATTTATTCCGTAAAAAGAAGATGGTTTAAGACTGTTTTCAAAAGGGTTGAAAAGTGGAAATATATCTTGTGAAGATATTTTGAGATTAATAAATAATTTGGTGAAATTATTCATATTTGATGGTTGTTTATGAATGTTAATTGATAGTTAAATAATCGACTATCAATATTTGGCTAATGCGCTAATCGTTTCTTAGAGACCGGGATCGGGATTTATTTTCTGAAAACCACTTCGATCCGGTTTGAACGTTTTCGTGAGGAAGACGAGTTTGGATTCGAAGATGAAGCAGTGAAGTGCAAGGGCTAGTCGCTACTAATCCTAAGGTGATTCCAAAATGGGTGTAGTAGGAGTAGTGCCTTCGGTTCCGTTCGAGCCCGCAACGAACTTGTATGGATGAATGCTTTCAGAACATCGTCAGGTGAACGGTGAGCATTCTAAGTGAGTGCTAAAAAGGTAACACTTAGCATTAAGCCTCATCAACCGGGAATGACTAAAAATCAGGGGGTCATGCAGCAAGGCTAGGTGGGTAGCGCCCATTAGGGTGAGGTCATCCCTGTTTAGATGTCCCTTTTTATTCGGCTTAGTGGTGCGGTTGCTGATCTCAACCGTGGGGTGATCTTACTCGGGATTATCCATTAAAGGGTAGTCCCGGTCTTGTTTTGTAGGGGATTGGGAGTAATCCGCGGTACAGTGATCTAGGCCACATACTGTTACAGGTGGTACCCCAGTGCCTAGTCGTTAGTTGGAAATCCATTCTCCCTACGCGCTTGTACGGTTTTGATTGTGCCCAATTATTGCTGAAACGTGAGATGCAAGCATTTCAGCTATAGATTCTATTTTACTTTCTATAGGCACTATTATAATATCAGAGGATTTTGATAAAAAGTGTTTTAGCTATCGTAAGGTAAAAACCCGACATGTTGTGGCGTGGTCTTACGAGATGCTTTTGATTCAAAGGATTTTGAAACTTTAATAATCCAGTTGAGTGTGGTTTTCTCACGCTAGTATTCCAGACCGACTCGGGTGTTATTTAACTATAATGCTCGGATCAGACCGAGTATTATAGGATACAGGAAAGGATGCTGTAGAGCTAAGGAGACGAGCTGGATGGTGATACGTACTTCCGTACTTGATTATTATTCCGCTGTGTATTCAGTTTTGAGGACAAGTTTATGTGACTGTTTAGTTGTATGTTATTGATGTTGTTGAACTCTGATAATGTATTATGATGATGTATGTATATAACAGATGTAGATTTCTTTTGTGTAAAGATCTGTTATTATCTATTATATTTTATTCCGCTGTGATGGTAAGATTATGTTGTTTTTTCTATTTTCTTCTTCTACCTCTTTCTTCTTTAACCCAAATGGTTCGTATTTCCGTTCATTTTGAGTTGATTGATGGAGAATAGTGTCAACTCAAGTGGTACGGAACTACGGGTTGTTACAGTGGTATCAGAGCAGAAGGTTAAGCGAGAACCTTGGCTCTGGTGGGGATTACTCATTTAAATAGTGTCTATAGTACTCTGGAATGAGTTTGGGTGTAATAATAATATGAGCGCGTATTTGTTAGTGAATATAAAATTGTTTTGTATTGTGGTGATTTATCGGTTAAGTATTTATAAATTCTGGTCGATATGTAGGACGCCATTTTATCGATAGGGGTTTCTAAAC
Source organism: Allium cepa (assembly GCA_030765085.1). Classification (NCBI taxonomy): domain Eukaryota; kingdom Viridiplantae; phylum Streptophyta; class Magnoliopsida; order Asparagales; family Amaryllidaceae; genus Allium; species Allium cepa. Next base: position 555,643,775 of record CM060940.1, read on the forward strand.
TCTTTAGCAAGATAAACGACACAATATCGTTTTAGATAGGGTAAATGAAATAATTTTACCCAAATTATTTTTGTATATAGAGGAAATAATTTTTCGTAAATTATTATAGTTATATATGGATGTTTGGTTGTTAGGAATGATAATATTAAATTATTATCATTGATGTGTAAAATTGAATAAGAAATTAAATTATAACCAAAGATTAAGAAATAAATTCATATACAAATGGGATTTGTAAATGTGAATTATAAATGTGATCTATAATTGAAGATGAAATAAAAATTCAAGAGTAATGTTTAAATAGGAAGTGAAAAGGTTTGGAATTTGAAAATTTGGAAAGTTTAAATTCCATTGAATTTTAATATGGTTTTCAAAAGTTTTGGAAAAAAATATGTATTTGAAATTGAATTGGATTTGAAAATTTGGAATTTAAAAATATATGAAGGGATTTTAAAGTGATAAAAGCATTGAACTCTTTCGGTCACTGGAAAATAACTTCGGTGATGACTACAGCATCATCGATGTTCATTTTTAAATTTCCAAAGGAGGAATTGTTACTTGAATGTTTGAAATGGGAGATGTTTGCAAAAACTGGGTTTCATTTTGAAATTCAAAGTGATAATTGAATTTACCAAAGAATTTTGGATATAATTGATTTCAAATGATTTTTTAAATACTTAAGTGATTATTGAAGACTCTGGAATTGGTTAAATGTTTTGAGCGTCTAAGTAATGGCTTAAGCTCTAGAGGTTTAACTAAAAACGTTTATGGATTATAAAAAGATTTGGAAACTCATAAAGTTTGAAAATTTCCTGGAATGGAACTAACTTGTAAAAAGTTAATAAGTTAGAAGAGTAAGTCGAATTAAATGAACTTAAGCTAAGTTTAATGATATTTTGATTGAATTTGGATTAAAGTTGAATTATGAGTTAATAAAATTGGTTTGTGAATTAAATGATAGAAATAGAACTTGAGTATAAATAATATTCATCGCATATTGTAAGTGGATTAATTATGAATCGAAGTGGTCAAATGAAATGGAATTGGATTATAATAGAAATGATTTGAGTTGCAAATAAAATCTAATTCGAGTATAAATGAGTTAAATATGTGCTTGGATATTATTTTAACAAATCGAGAATGGCTAATTGAATTAATGAGTCGTGAATGAATTGAATTTGAAAATTAAAATTTGTAATGAACGAAACAAAAGAACTAATCCAATAAATTTGTAGATTGAAATGAGATTTGATTGAAATAGAACCAAGTTAAAGTGAAAAAGAAAATTTATTTGCAAATGAAGTGAGCTTAAGTTTTGAGGTTGGAATAAATTGAAGTAAATTAACCTAAGTTAAAAATAATTAGAAGCCCAACTTCGAGTAAGAATGAAAGTTCATTAAATAAAGGTTTGGGTTAAATTAATTTGGGAAATGGTTATTAACATTAGCATGGAATGTTATCAAGCTTAATGGAATGGGTTTAAATGAAACCAACGCGGGAATGAATGAAATGCAAGTGAATGGTTTGTAAATAAGTTAGAATGGAATAAAATTTAATATAAATTGTATTAGAATCAATTTAAAATGATTATAAGCTTAAGTAATTGTTAATTCACATAAATATCGCCGAATTTGCATAGAAATAACTATCGTTTGACGAAAACGAGGTTAAATAAAATTCTATGAATTAATGGAAGTAAATAAAATTGATTTTTGAATCAATTGAAATGAATATAATTTTGTTTGGTTTAAAAATGAATCGTATGCAAGCAAGTGGGTTGTAAATCACTTAAATTGAATAGTATGGGTGAGAGTTGATTGAAAGCAATTGAAATAAGTGTCGAAACTCTACATATGTGCTTATGAAAGTATATAACATGCATTGTTATAGAATCCATGTTTTAGCTGTTTAAATGTAAGTGAAATGCTATAAACTTCTTATATATAGTGCTTATATGTTTAAATTGAGTAAGTACAGGTACCTGAAGGCCGTTTGGCAGGATTTTGGTCGCGCTAATTGCTAAATAATAAGTCACTTGCTTAAAAATGCTAAATGGAGGTACGCCTACGTAATAAAAGTTATGAAATATGAACTATTGTTTTTTTTTTCCGACCGGGTGGGTCAATGTATATATATATTTATATCTCTTGTCAAATTGCAAAAGCTCCTACGTGCAAAGGAGACTCTGCCAAAAATTTTCGAAAATTTTGGGAGTTAGAAATTTTTTGGGAAAATTTTTGTTAGCGACAAAACGATTTCAAATTGGAAATCGAAATAAATTAGTGGATGAAACTAATTTAAAATAATGATATGAATCAGTTATAAATGGAAGATATGATTCAATATTCAGAGTTGAAGGTAAATTGAATTCATATGGAAATGGGAGAACCGATTTGAATAGAATTTGATATAAACTAAAGTGGTGAAGTGAAAATAAATATAAGAAGCTTATAAAATACTTATATTGAACTTAAGAAGAAAAGGTAGAATTAAGTAATATGGGTATCAGGAAAATATATTGAATAAGCATTTGAGTGAAGATTTAATAAAAATATGTGAAATGATAAGCATTGATGAGTGAATAGAAATCAAATGAATGTGAATTAAAAGAGAATTGATGTAGTTGATAATCAATTGAAATAAATAAGTAGGATGTACGTATATTATTTTATTCGCTTAGCAATTTGATCCAGATTCGAGCACAGAATTTCGAGATAGTTATATCGATCCGAGTTAGGACATTTCACTCGATTTTCGACGGCGAACCCTGGATATGGATTTTGATTGATTTTGAAAATTCTCTATCACAGTTATGACTATGCAAGGAGAATGACGATTTCTGATCAAGGAACTAGATCTGAGTCCGCACTAGGAAGCCGGGTGGACGATACTAGTTCAGAAATGAAATTTTGTGATCGAGTAAGCGATCGGATTCGGTATTGCGTACGAATGATATAGGTACGTCATATGGGCTTAAATGGAATGAATATTGAAATTTTTGTAAAGAAGTGTATAAAATGATTTTGGAATCTGTAGTGGATATGGTTAAATTGGATATACAGGTATTAAAAAGCAAGTGGGAAAATTGGGATTTTTGATTTCAGAAGATAAATTGAAATTTGCTCGGCAAATGTATGCATTTAAATTTCTGTATGAAATTTGATGATTTTCTGGTCTAGCCACTTGACTTTTATTTTCTTTTTGGAACTAGGATCATGTAGAGGCATCGTGTCGTTGTACCGAGCTAGCCGCGCAAAGGAGACGCTCACAAAAATTTTCGAAAATTTAGAGAGTTAGAAATTTTTTTGAGAAAGTTTTGATAATTTAAATTTGGATTTTAATTTAAATTTGAATAAGTGGAGTAAATAATGTTGTTGGAAACTATGGAAGGTTTTGGAAAGTTGGTTGAAGTAATAGTGGATCTCTAATAAAAGATATGTTATGGCAAGTTGATAAAACTGTTTGGTTTTGGAAAATAATTAACGGGCTGTGGACCATTCTTCTTAACCAGCAATTTCGGGGACGAAATTCTTTTAAGGGGGAGGAATGTGACGACCCGGATTTTTTGAACGGTTAATTTGAGATATTTAAATGGATTTAAATATTTGATTTGGATTATGAATTGATTTTGAATATGGAAAGTATGGTTTTCATTTATAAAGTAAATTCAGGATGTAAGATATAATGATTTATTGGTAAATTCGACTTTTGAATTATATAATTGGTGATTGGATAAAATATAAAATCTGGAGTTTTAAGCCTGTTAAAAATAATTTGAAGGCTTGTAAAATTTATATTGATAGTGCTGATAATAATAGAAGTTTTAAAATTGAATCTAACATTGATTTGTTCAGTTTTGAAATTATATCGTTTAAATTGATATTCTAAAAATAGCCTTCCGAGGTACAGTCTTGGAATTCAACGAAACTAGTTTCATTGGATCCATAATATTGTATTATTATTGGGTTTCAATTTTCATAGTATTTCGAGTTGTTAGGTGAGCGTACGATTTGTAAACGCGCTGAAATTTATATCAAAATTTAATATAATAACTGGGTTTAAGAGTTATCTTCTCCATACAATCGAGTTAGGCCTCGAAATCTTTTCCATTGCGTTTGGAATTAGGGTATAACGTTATAAATGCCTAGTGGCACGCCTCGATAGGAGGTCAAGATTTTGAGTTGTGAATTCGGGACGATTTGAATTTAAATGTATATATTTTTCAACATTAAAATTTGTATTCCCATCAGCCTATTTTCTATCTCCCATTAGTTGTTATTCGGTCATTCTTCAAATCACTATATCCAGATTCTTCACGCAACCCATCACCTCGAGTTCAAATCTTGTCTCCCCAATTCCCTTTTATAAATCTCACGCAAAAAAAGCATTTTCAAATAAAAATATATTCTTCGTGGAAACTGGAGAATCAACAATGGCCGAAATGAAAATTCCTTCCTCCAATTATAATTCTCGAAATTTCCCCCTTTTTATTTTCAAAATCAAAAGAGTGCCGAAGCCTCTCTCCTTAGTAAAATTAAAAACGTAATCGAAGTCGGTTTTTTTTCATTTAGAAGAGGGATCTCGACAATGGCGCATCGTCCTACTTGAAACCCTCTCGTCTTTCGGCTCGAAGCTTTGAGGGATGGCGGCGAAGTTTTAGGGGCGAAGGCTCCGCGTTATTGGGCGGCGCTCAAGCTTACGAGGCAATGGTGAGTCGTGACGAGGCCGCAGCGGCGTTGGAGGGTGGGGTCTTCAAGCGACGAGAATGGGAGTGGGGTGGCTTGCCAGTGCTCGAGCGTTAACGAGTGGAGGCAGTAATAGGTTGATCGATCGAATTAGTGAGGTACGAATCTTTTTCTTTCAATTTAATGCTTATTTAATAAACATGTATATGAATATATACCAGGAAGGAATTTTACCGTAAGTTATTTAAACCAATTTAATTTTTAGGAAAAAGATTTATATATACAGACAAGATTTTGAAAGATATAATGTCTAGAAACGGAAAATTTTCTTGTTGGAAAGAATAAAAATAAAATAAGCAGTTTCTTTGTAATCATATTTAAGCTAGAGAAATATGGATAAGGCTTTGGAATAAAAAAGGAGGAGGGGTTACAATGATAATTTTTATGTAAACAGAAGAATTTCTTTTTACAGTAAGGTTTGAAAAGAAAATTTCCGTTTATATATATATATATATATATATATAGGGTAAGGAAAAGAGAAATTTTAACGATAAGATAAGGTTTCATTTTTTTAAGGAAAAAAATTATATAGAATTTTAAAATGTGTGGAAGCCTACATAAAATTGACTTTGGGACCTATACAGATTTTAAGCATATACGTAGTTTCAATAAAGTAAATATACATATACACATTTTTTTAATTTACTGCGTTTATTAAAAGTAATGTGTTATTGAACATTAATTAATTTTTTTAATTTATATAATTATTTTGGTTACTAAAATTGTTTAAAGGGAAAATTAATTTAAATCACATTATTAAATGTTAATAGGTAGTTCAGTTAGTTCAAAAGAAATAAATAGTTAATTAAAATTATTCAATCATTCAATTAGTTCAAATGATAATAAAACATATAATGTTTATTCAAGGTCTTAAATCGTGAAGAAAACAAGCTGGTTTGGGTCGGATTGCAAAAAAAAAGCCAAAGGTGAGTTAATCACACTCATCCTTGTTTATTTAAATTTAAATGGTTAAATTTAAATATTTGGTTGAATGATTGAATTGATTGGATGTGGTATATTATACAGTAATATATAGTATATATTTGGAGTGATTGATTTCCCACATTATATAGCGGATGAGACCCTATGCGCCGCATAATAGCGAATGATATTATATTAATCCCATATACCACGATATTCCACCTCGAAGTGGAATTGGTATTGTGCTAACATATGTGGATGCAATGAAATAGGTTGGAGGGATCCAACTGGATTTCTCAAAATTATTTAGATTGTTTAATATTCTGTGTTATGAATATTTGATATGCTGTGATGAATTATATTGATAATTGGAATATTGAATGCTATGGTTTGCTTGAATATATTTTGGTTCACTGAGTTATCAAAATATATAGAATTGGATTTTGAATGGAAAATAAAAGAGCGAATTTTTAAATAAAATAACCATGGAGAATTTGAATAAATTTAAGAATGAATTGGAAAAGAACGAAAGTGATTTTAAAATTCTAATAACTAAGTTCCGAGTATGGAAAAGGGATTTTGAATAAACAGTGTAATAATGAATTTTAAAACTTAAGTGATGTTATTTAATGGAATAAAAGAATTTACTTTAAATTCAAGGTTTAAATTTATTTGAAAAGATAAAAAAGAAATTTGGGAAATCTGAAATTGGTGTTTTCAGTTAAAAAGATTTTTAATCATAATTCGGGTATAAAATCTAAAGTTAATGGATTTTGAAAGAAATTGAGTAAGTAAAGAAATTTATTTCAAATGGAGTAAATTGGGAATCAGAATTTTAAAAGAGAAGTCCAGTCTATGAAACTTATAAACATGGTTTATAAAAGCAAAGCAATATATCAGTGGATATTTGAAAGAATAAATTCACGGTGGGAATTTATTAAGGGAATGAGTAAATTGTTTAAAAATAAATAGTGATTTATTTTTAAAGTATGTGAAAGAGAAGTATATTTCCCTGGATAGCCAAATACATTTTCGAAGCAAATTTTAAGTATAAGTAAAATTTTAATGTTGATTTAAAGGTTGTTTTAGAAAATTTATTATTTTTAAACGTTTAAATTCTAAAGTGAATATTTTTCAAATCTATTATCATAGTAATTATTTAAAGGTGACTTGGTATTATGTTTTAAAGGAGAAAATCTAGTTTATATTTTATAAAGTAACCTCATTTTAAATATTCCTAAAATATATATTTTTAATAAAGTATTGAAGTAGTTTTCAATTTAAATGTTAAAGTATATTTTTATAATAAAGTGTTTTAAATTATTTTAAAATCTAAAGTATTGTACTTGGTGATTTCAGTGGAAATAAAAATATTTGGGGAATTTATTCCGTAAAAAGAAGATGGTTTAAAACTGTTTTCAAAGGGTTGAAAAGTGAAAATATATCTTGTTAAGATATTTTGAGATTAATAAATAATTTGGTGAAATTATTCATGTTTGATGGTTGTTTATGAATGTTAATTGATAGTTAAATAACCGACTATCAATATTTGGCCAATGCGCTGATCGTTTCGAAGAGACCGGGATCGGGATTTATTTCCTGAAAACCACTTCATCCGGTTTGAACGTTTTTATGAGGAAGACGAGTTTGGATTCGAAGATGGAGCAGTGAAGTGCAAGGGCTAGTCGCTTCTAATCCTGAGGTGATTCCAAAATGTATGTAGTAGGAGTAGTGCCTTCGGTTCCGTTCGAGCCTGGAACGGAATTGTATGGATGAATGCTTTCAGAACGTCGTCAGGTGCATGATGAGCATTCTAAATGAAACGTTCTAAAAAGTTAACACTTAGCCTCAAGCCTCATTAACCAGGAATGACTGAAAATCAGGGGTTACGCAGCAAGGCTAGATGGGTAGCACCCATTAGGGTGAGGTCATCCCTGTCTAGATGTCTCTTTTTATTCGGATTAGTGGTGCGGTTGCTGATCCCAACCGTGGGATGATCTTACTCGGGATTATCCAGGGTAGTCCCAGTCTTGTGTTATAGGAGATTGGGAGTAATCCTTGGTACGGTGATCTAGGCCATGTACTGTAACAGGTGGTACCCCAATGCTTAGTCGTTCGTTAGAAATCCATACTCCCTACGTGCCTGTATGGTTTTGATTGTGCCCAACTATTGCTGAAACGTGAGATGCGAGCATTTCAGCTAGATTCTATTTTACTTTCTATAGACACTATTATAATATCAGAGGATTTTGATAAAAAGTGTTTTAGCTATCGTAAGGTAAAAACCCGACATGTTTATTTATGGCGTGGTCTTACGAGATGCTTTTGATTTTAAAGGATTTTGAAACTTTAATAATCCAGTTGAGTGTGGTTTTCTCATGCTAGTATTCCAGATTAACTTGGGTGTTATTTAACTATAATGCTCGGGTCAGACCGAGTATTATAGGATACAGGAAAGGATGCTGTGGAGCTCAGGAGACGAGCTGGATGGTGATACATACTTCCGTACTTGATTATTATTCTGCTGTGTACTCAGTTTTGAGGACAAGTTTATATGACTGTCCAGTTGTATGTTATTGATGTTGTTGAACTCTGATGATGTATTCTGATGATATATGTATAAAACAGATATAGATTTCTTTTTTGTAAAGATCTATTATTATCTATTATATTTTATTCCATTGCGATGGTAATTCTGTTGTTGTTTCTATTTTCTTCTTATACCTCTTTCTTCTTTAACCCAAATGGTTCGTATTTCCGTTCGTCTTGAGTTGATTGATGGAAAATAGTGTCGACTCAAGGGGTATGGAACCGCAGGCTGTTACAGTTTGCCACTAAGCGCATCAGCAATACGATTACCCTTACCAAGGGTATACTGGATATCGAAGTCATAGGAGGCAAGAAACTCGAGCCAATGCTGTTGCCTTATATTGAGCTCCTTTCAAGTGAACAGATATTTCAAGGACTTATGATCGGTATAGAGAATGAATCGCTTGCCCAATAGATAATGGCGCCAAATCTTCAAGGCGAAGACAATTGCTGCTAACTCGAGGTCATAAGTAGCATAGCAAACTTCATTCGGTCGTAGCTGTCTAGAAGCATAAGCAACTACCCGATCCTTCTGCATAAGCATGACACGTATGTCACATGGGAACCACTAGAATAGGAGCATTTGTGAGAAGCTCCTTCAACTGTTGAAAAGAAGCATCATACTTATCGAACCAAATAAATCGAATGCTTTTCCGAGTAATGCTGGTGAGAGGAAGCATAATACAAGAGAAATCCTTAATGAATCGATCGTAATAACCCCCCAATCCAACGAAGCTGTGAATCTCATGAACATTCTTAGGCCTCTTCCATACTGGATCGCTTCGATCTCCAAGGATCGACCGAAATGCCTTCGGAAGAAATAACATGGCCTAAGAACTTAACGATATTCTACTAGAAGTGGCAGTTGGAGAATTGGGCTTTAAGCTAATGATGACGATGAGTACTCAAGACAATTCTCAAGTAATTAGCATGCTCGGCTTCAGACTTCGAATAAACAAGGATGCCGTCGATGAACACATGGATGAACTTATTGAAAGATTCCTGGAATAGTCGATTCATAAGATCGACAAAAAAAGCAGGAGCATTTGTAAAACTGAATGGCATAACACGCCACTTATAAGATCCACATCAAGTGCGGAAAGCTGTAAGAGGTTTGCTATCTTCCGCAACTCGGAGCTGATGAAAACCAATGGCAAGGTCGAGCTGAGAAAATACCTTTGCACCACTCAATTGATCAAACATATCATTGATCCTAGGCAACTGATACCTATTCTTGATGGTCAACTCGTTAAGCTTGCGATAGTCGATGCAAAGCTTAAGAGTTCCATTGGACTTCTTCAAGAAGATGACTGCAGCACCCCACGGTGAAAAAATGAACTGAATCAACTGCTTGGACTCAAGATCTAAAAGCTACTTCTTGAGTTCATTATTTTCCTTTGTAGATATCCTCATAGGAGGACGACTAACTGGTCGCGCCCCTAAAATGAGATCAATGCGGAACTCGATCGCCTGCTTGGGTGGCAAACCCGAAACATGCTCAAATACATCAGGGAAATCACAAACAATAGGTATACGAGATATATCATCATCATCTCATGAGTCGAGAGAAAATAAAGATGCTTCAGAATTATCCACATTCCGAAGAACAAGTGATAGCTGAGCAGATGAATCAGGATGTCGAAGATATAAAACTCTCTCAGAATAAATAATCCTGGCATCGTATCGCACTAGCCAGTCCATACCCAAAATCATATCAAAACCCAAGTAAGAAATAACGTGCAGATTCGCATGAAAAGAAAATCCACATAAATTAATCTCAACATCATCACAAAGCATGCTAAGGAATGTGGACCCCTCGATAGGATTCATAATCCTCAATGAAGTAACAAGGCATAAAACATCGAAAGAAATAGCACCAATGAGCTCTTTCGATACGAATGAATGCGATGCACCCATATCGAAGAGAACTCGAATAGAATGATGATTTGATAAAATAGAGCCTTTAAGGATAGAAGGAGACGTGCCTTTGCATTGGGAAGACCCTCCAGAAGCATCCACTACGTTCATCTTGCCAGACAGGGAATTACTAGGAGCAATGAGACGAGTGGCAAGACGGTGGCCTTCCTTCTTGCAATAACAACAAAAGAGAGGCTTAGGACAATCGCGAATCATATTGTTAGGAGAACCACAATTGAAACACCCCTTCCGAGTAGGAGATGTTCCACTAGGCTGAGAACTAGGACCAACAAACTTATTCTTCTTCTGAGGAAAAGATTTCGGCTTATGAAATGAGAACTTCTTCTTATTAGGGTTCTTGCAAACCTCAACCTCATCACTACTATTGCACTCCTTCTTGACGGCTTCAAGATGATGCGCCGAGGCAACGAACTCCTCAAAAGAAAGCTTGAGCTGGAGCATCAAAGACTTCTTGAGACACTTCTTAAGACCAGAGACAAACTTCAGATTCTTCTTATGAGGAGTGCTGATGTATTCAAGACCATACTTAGATAAGGCCTCGAATGATGAAACATAATCAGAGATGGAGGACTTTCCTTGCTTCAACTCGAGGAAGCGACGGGCCAATAAAGCTTTGTCAGGTTCAAGAATGAACTTGAGCTCGAATCATTCCCGAAAACGAGTCCAAGAAGGAGTAGACTCATTGAGCTTGGATATGAGAAGCTCGTATTATTCAAGGGTATGCTATTGCAACATACTAGATGCTACGAGAACTCCATCGTGATCAGAAAGATCCATGGGAGAAAAGATGCGCTCACATGTACGAATCCAAGCTTAGACCTCCAGAACGGACTCAGAACCATTGTTCGGCTTTCCTCCGAGATGAGAGAAATCACTGCACATGCACACAAAGATAGACTTTCACGAAGGAGGCAATGGAGTAGGAGCTAGAGGCTGAGCTCTCCTAAATAACTCGATAAACTGATCGGTAAACATATAAACACCGTCCGGATGCGAGCCGTTGGATTTCCCAGCATCCGAGCGTCGTCCTCTTCCTCTTCCAGCCATTAGTTGAAAGTTAAGATAAGATAATGATTATTCACAAGGTAGATATCATTAATACAGTAAGGAATACTATGAAATTAAAATGCATTCTTGGACGTACTCCCAAACTTCTATCTACCCCAAGGGACAAGAAAAGGTCAAAGGCACGATGATTAAGCGATTCGTAACACTTGTATTGCACTTAGATGTACCATAATATGCGTTTCTATTATGTTTTTATCATATTTTATTATGAACTCAGCTCTAATACCAAGCTATGACACCCCACCCTAAGATCCATATTAATAAAGAGTATTACAAGGTAATACCGCCTGCTAATGCTGACTAGGGCTGGTTAAGAGCGACCACCTATAACATTGTCTTACTTATCTATTGAATACGTCGATAATTGCTATATATTTTTTCGAACTCAAGTGGATCGACATATCTAATAAATACTTAACACAAAGCTGTAGGTGGCTATAAGATCTATCAAAACAAAGTATAACAAATCAAATGCAAAACACATCACAGAAAAGTAGATCATCATATATATATACACACGCACACATATACAAATACTTCATAGAGTATACAAAATTATACATGTCAAGTGGTATGTCGACACAATATACAAGCGAGTCAAAAGAATAAACATATCAGAGTAGCAAATAAAAGGACTACACAAAAAGCTATATCTACAACAACCTAAATTTTTTATTTAATATTTTAATTCATTTTATTTAAAACTTTGGTGTTTAATTATCCAAAATTTAAATTTTGAAAATTTTCCAATAGAGTTTGGATTTTTGTTTGTAATTTCCTTTCCAAATATACTAAAATAAATAGTTTCTGTCTATATATATATATATTTATATTTTTCATATATATTCATCTCTATTTTATCTTTCTATATTGTCCTTTTTTGACATTCATTTTATTATTTGAATTGTTATATGCTTATATCTCTTATTTATTGCTTGAAAAAAATTTCAATGGATATACGTTATATTGTCTTAAAGGCATATCTTTTTAAAATTTTATTTATTTTGTTTATTGAATGTTTCTTTATATATACCTTTTAATTAATGGCAAGGAAATAAATCAAATTAACGTATGTTACTTTGCTTTAATTTGGCATACGTTACATTTGCTTTATTTCATACCTCTTTATTTGCCTATCTATTTATTTCCTACCATAGTTGTTCATAACTTACGTTATTTTCTATTTGTGTGTATACACTTTAATTTATTTATTTAGATGTTCATTTGTATATTATGTATTTAACAGTTGGGAAACGAATCAATTAGTTGTACGTTACGTTGTTTTATTTTGGCATAAGTTTCTTTGGCTTTATTTCTTGCCTTTTTATGTGCTTATCTATTTAATTTCCTACATGGCCGTTCACTATTTCAGCCATTCCTCACGTGCTATAGCCGTGTATTATTTCTCCTAATCACGCATAAAAATCTTCTCAATATATCTCTTCCTCTGATTGAAAGATCTTTGCATACGTTTCTTTTATTAAATAGAAACTAAATACCCTTTATTATTTTCTTACCATTTACTCTTTTGGCTGTTCATACCACAAACCTTAGCCGCTTCCTCTATTACTAATTCATGTACAAAAACATTTTTCCCACATCTCATTTTATTTCCTAAGAGAAAAAATTATAGATCTAAATATCCATGGCTTCTTCTTCCTCTTCTTTCTCTTTTTTTTCTTCTTTTTCTTTCTTTGTTTCCTTCATGAATAGGCTCGGCTTCCACCTCCTTGCCAACCCCATCACCACTTGCATAGGGTAGAGCAAGGTTATGTCACCTTATCTCAATTATTTTCATTGTTTAGTTCATCTAATCTTTTGTATTAAATATACTTATGTATGTTGTATTTGTTTGTATACATAAGTTGAAATCTTGGCTCTCCTATCACTCAAGTTGAATCGCGCTTTGCCGTGCCTTTTGTGCTTTCCGTAGTTTGATCTTTGTGTTTGAATTGTTACCTTCAGCTTTAAAAAGGTGAGTATTCACTCTAGACATTACATGCTTATATTATTGTGAAATGATGACAAGTGAATCTGTATAAATTGATATGTTATTCATACACGCCTGTTGTATGTTATATGATGTTAAATGTTGTTTATATATTTTTTACATTATCTAATATGCTATTATATGATATACTGTTCATTTTATTTATTGTATCATTACTGCAAGTTCCCTTTCACTATGGGTTGAAATGATACATGCCCGAACGGACTTTAGAATAAGGAAAAATCATTATAAGCTTAAATGATAGGCTCAAGTGATTTTTATTATGATTTCTATTGCATTTATTTTACCTGGGATCGCGGGTTTGAAATGGTAGAACCCAGATTTTTTTTAAAATACGGATTGAAATGATACACATTCGTATCAGTTGACCTAGGTTAGAAAATATTATACGGCTCATGGTTATATTTTAAATAATATTTTCCTAAAGATTCATTAAGTGTTTTGCATATTTTATGAAATTTTTTAAGTATTTTGAAACTATGAATATATGAAATTTTAACTTAATTTGATTTAATGCTCTTTATTGTGATAATGAAATGTAAGTTAAAAACGTACATTTGACATGTAATTGTAACTAATGTGATATTGATTAAGACAATAAATGCTCTTTATTGTGATAATAAAATGTAAGTTAAAAATGTACATTTGACATGAAATTGTAATTAATGTGATATTGATAAAGACAACGAATGCTCTTTATTGTGATAATAAAATGCAAGTTAAAAATGTACATTTGACATGTAATTTTAACTAATGTGATATTGATTAAGACAATAAATGCTCTTTATTGTGATAATAAAATGTAAGTTAAAAATGCACATTTGACATAAAATTGTAATTAATATGATATTGATAAAGACAACAAATGCCCTTTATTGTGATAATAAAATGTAAGTTAAAAATGTACATTTGACATGAAATTGTAATTAATGTGATATTGATCAAGACAACAAATGCCCTTTATTGTGATAATAAAATGTAAGTTAAAAATATACATTTGACATGTAGTTGTAATTAATGTGATATTGATTATGTAGCGACCCAACTTCCAAACTCCAGGAAGTCGCATCGCTAAGAAGAAAGAAAGGGATAGAAAAGAGAAAAGAAAGGAAAGAAAGAAACAGACAACATCAGAATCTCACAGCGGAATCGAATAAATTATAATATATCACATAATACTTTACATAGTATCATATATATCAGAGTTAAACAGCTAATATAACACAAACTAGACGGTTATAAACATCTGTCTAGCAATTACAATTCTAATACATCAGAGAAAACAGATCATCTCAAAACACAGCAGAACCACTAAATATATCTACACGCTGAAGCCTCCTGCTCCATTATCTCCTCTAGAAATTCGTCAAAGCAATCCTGAATCACTTGACTACTCATACGTAATATGAGTACCCAAGAGTTTAATAAAACAGAAAATAAACACTCAGGTCAGACAGGGGTCTGGTGTGAGTAAACGGGGATAAAAGTTGCTTAACTTTAGAAAATCCTTTGAAAACAAAGGTATCACGTAAGACTTCCCACACATAAACATGGAAAAGTTTTTACCTTACGCTAACCAAAACATTTGATAGGAAATCCAGTGATATTATAATAGCATCTAGGGTTTTCAAATAAATAAGAAATAGCCGAAATTGTTACATCTATTAAATTCCAGCTACTAGCCACAAAAGTGGGTAATACAATCAAAAACTAGGGTCTCGTAGGGAAAATGGGTTTCCATCAATGGCAGGGCTACTGGGGTACCGGCCGTCACAGTACGTGGCCTAGATCACCGTACCGAGGAGCCACATTAACTCCCCTGCAACACAAAGCTAGACCCGTTCCTTACTGAACAGTTCCGAACAAGACCACCCCGCAGATTGGTCGTCACCAACTGCCACACAGCCGAATATAAAGGGACCTCAAGACAGGAGTTAATCTTGCTCTCCAGTGGGGGCTACCCACGAAGCTTTGCTGCACCTCCCATGTTTTAGCCATTCCTGGTTGATGAGGCTTGAGGTTACGATTACCTTTATAGGACACATAAATCTTAGAATGCTCATCGTCCACCTGACGATGTTCTGAAAGCATTCAATCCATACAAGTTCGTTCCGGGTTCGAACAAAACCGAAGGCATTATCTCGTTACACTCGTATTGGAATCACCCTCAGAGTTAACGACGACAACCCTTGCACTCTAAATCTCCATCTCGAATCTATAAGTACTATTCCGTCAACTCATTACGGAATCACCCATAGAGTTATACTGACGTATAGCCCTTACACCTCGAGTCTTCACTTGCTCCACTTGGATTAACGACCTATCGTTTAATTGGAATCGATGTGGTTTTCGGATATCCAAATATGGAAACCCGATCCCGGTCTCACCGAAACCAAACGCCATTTTAATGTCCAAGTTGTACTTAAGGGTTTTTAACAATCAACTCATTTCATTATCATCTAATTCACATAGATAGATAAACTACATCTCACAATAGATAATCACATTCATATCATAACAGATAATCTATATCATTATCACAAACAGATAATCATTCAACCAAATAATCCATCATAAACCATCATACTTAAGCCAATCATCCATATCATACAGATACAACTAATTCATTACCGAGATCGCAACCATTCAATCAATAACATCCATAAGCAATGATTCATTAACCATCAATTATAATTAATTTAAAATGAATTAAATTAATTACAACTATCTCTAATTAAATTAAATTAAATTAATTACTCATTTCTATAAATCCTGCTTAATATTCATAGATTAATTAACCCAGTTAATTAATTATTCACTAAGTATTTAACTTGATTAAACACTTTTGATTTATCATTCACTAACTACAATAAGTAATTAGTCTTTAATTAAAATTAATTAACCTTAATCATAAGTAATTAACATTTAATTACTTATTTATTAATTAATTATAATTAATTATATTTGTCCTTAATTAATTACAATTAATTAATCTCTTAATTAATTAATTATTACTTAATCAAATAATCCTTAATTATATCATTAATTAAAATAATTAATGATCTCTAATATTTAAATAAATCACTTAATTAAAATTTAGTAATTAATCTAATTATTAATCACCTTGATTAATATTAAATTTAGTAATTAACTATCTTTAATTACTTATTTATAAATTAATTATCCAATAATTAATCATTTATTAATTCCTTAATTAATTACAAAAGTAATTATCCAAATTACTAACTACATTCCAGTAATTATCATTATTTCTTCTCTAAGTAATCCTGCTCCATTAATTACATTAAGTAATTACACTCTTAAAATCATCAAATGATTTATTAAAATTAATTAAACTAAATTAATTAACTTAACAAATCACAATATTAAAATTAATTACAATAAGTAATTAATTCCTTAATTACTTTAACAATTAATTATACTTAATTATATTCAATTAATTAATCAAGTTAAATATCAAAATTAATTACATTAATGAATTACTTAATTATCCTTAGATAATTATCACTAATTATTAATTAACAACATTTCAATAATTACATACTTAAGAAAATTTTGAATTAGATTAATTATCAATAAATCATTTCTAATTAATAATTAATCTAAATCATTATTTAAAATCAAATAATTAAGTTAATCCTTAATTATCTTAAAAAAAATTCAAAATAATTCAATTATTTATCAAATGACTCATTTACATTCAAAATGTATTAAAACAATACATTTCTAAAATAAATTCAAATTCAAATTAATTAAAAAAAATAAAGATTCAAATGTTTAATCATTTAAACATTTATCCAAATTACATAATTATAAACCTTAAAATAAACTGCATGTTAAAGAATATTCATTTCTTAAACATAAAAGAAAGATTTACATGAATTTACTTGATTAAAATAATTTAAACTTTTGAAAATAAATTGATTAATTTAACTTTTAAATTTAAATTAACACTTCATATCTTAATTTCAATATTAAAGAAATAAATTCTTTCAAGTTTTAAAACTCATTTGAAATCAAATTTCATTTAAAACATTTGAATATGTTCATTTCTAATTTTATTTTTTTATTTTTTTATTTTTTTACAAGCTGGTTTTGAAATCAAAACTGATTTCCAGAGAAACTTGGAAACAGTTTTTAACTTGATTTCAAACTGAGTTTAAGTCTTGCTTAAAACATTCAAATCTGTTCAAAAATTTTAAAACTTTCAAAAACTATTTGAAATAAAAATCTGGGTTTTAAAACAAACCTGAAACTGTTTTATACTTGATTTAAACCCATATTTAAATCTTGTTTAAATTTAAGATTTCGTTTTTAAAAACTTTGAATTTCAAACTTTATTTGAATTCAGTTTCAAGTTACACTGAAATCAAACTCCTGCACTAAATTGAATTTCATTCAACATTTTTTTAAATAAACACTGCAAAATAACTCTCTGGTTTAAAAGCTGAAACTGTTTTTAAATCTTGTTTTAAAACTGAATTTAAATCTTGTTTAAATTTAAGATTTTCATTTTTTAAAAAACTTTGAATTTCAAACTTTATTTGAATTCAGTTTTCAACTTCCACTTGAATCAAAATCCAGCTTTAAAAATATGAATTCATTCAAAAATTAAAACTGCAAAATTCTCTGGTTTAAAACCTACAATCATGTTTACCCGAGAGACCATTACTTTACTTCGAGTTCCTAAACCATCTACTCCGAGTCAAATACAAAAATACCCGAGCAACCCTCGAGTCAAAATACCCTGCACATCAGAAGTTCACCAGAACTTGAGAAACCACTGCAAACCTGTCAACAGTCCATTAGCTCGCTTCCGACCACCATCATCGCTGCAATTCCGGCAGACCCTTCCTTGATGATCCCTCTACAACCTCTCAAAAACTAGCAACACTTGATTCAACAGAGGGTATGTGCAGAACTAGGAACTGCAACCCTAAAAAACAAGGGTTTTTGAAACTTGGAAAACCCCAAAATCATCTCCTCCCTTCTGATCATCTATCCCAAATTTTCCTTACTTCTCACATCAACATTCTACCTACAGGAATCATTCTAACCCCCAAATTTCACTAACCTATCAGATACTTCCAAATTTCCACTTCTGTTTAAAACAGAAATGTTTTCTCCCCAACAGTTTATTTAAACTGTAATATTTGTTTTAAAATTTCTAATTTCAAACATGCATTCTAATTTATACACTTGTTCTAATAATTTAAGATGTTTGATACCTTTATTATTATTATTATTATATATTTTTTCAAAAAAAACCAATACTGTATTTACTTATAAGAGAGACACAAATTTTATTTAGCTTGATTATAATTTATAAACTTGAATTTATACTAAACAAACAAATATTGTTTACTTGCTAATCCTAACAGAAAACCAAACCAGGTGGAAATAAATTTCCCATTCAAATCTTGGTTTCAAAAGCAGTGACAGGTATGTATATAGTTTCTGGCATCGGCTACATATACATATATATGTGTGTGTATTCACAAATCTCATCGCAATATAATCAAATAAACATGCTTACTACTATCAGATCACATGCACAGATAATTCTAAAGAAATCTCTAAAATTTTTGAAGTCATTCATTCAACAATGAAGGCACTGTAGTTCAAATCTTAGCAGTTTGGTATTTTTTTTTAAATGACAATTTTGTTTGAACTTGAGTTTTAGTTCATTTCTTAACTATTAATTTTTAAAGAAAAGATCTACTTTTAAAATAGAGGTTTACTCACATTTTAATGAAGGTGCAGAGAACAATTCAAAGAAGCATTTTCACCATTTTCCTGAAACCTGATTGCTAGTTGAAGATGCTTGCCTGATGTTGATTAATAAAACTGCAATTTGCCTCCAATTTGATTTCAAAGTTATTGCATGCAGACCCCATCTTCAATGCTTAGATTTTAAATTGGACTTCATATTGATGTTGTACTTTGTTATTCAGATATGCAGATTTGGGTTTGCAGATTTCGACTAGAATTTGCTTTGCATATATGAAGTTGTTTGCAGATTTTAACTTGAAGTTTGTTTTGCAGAATTGGTTTGTTTTGAGGAAATTGATTTGTATTTGGTTTACTGGATTTGATTTGTATTTTTGATTGCAGATATTGATTTGTTTTTGTTTGAGGTTTTTGATCTTACTGAAATTTTGATTTTCAGGTTTTCAAATGAGAAAATGGTTTGAACAAACAATAAAAAAATTTGTTATATTTCTTATTTAAAAGAATAAAATCCAAGAATAAATTAGTTTGCCACTTGTTATCTTATTATGCTAAATGTTTTACAAGTGTCCATTTAATAGTTTAAGAATTTAACACATGTATATTTCAATACTTAAAAGCAATTCCTAAATCTATATATGTATTTGAATTTGTCTTAAACCATTTTCAAATTTATTTTTAGCAAGTTACAAATGTTTATTAACATCTAGTCTTTAAATAAATACATATAAACTTCTTTATAAAACTATACATTTACATTTTAATGTTTGTTTGATTATTTTTAAAATAATATTCTTTATGAAACTAAATTTCAAAAGGAAAGATTTTTAAAAGAAGAAAGATGTTGAGTTTATCTTATTCAAGAGTTTTAAATCAAATGTTATACTTTATCAAGAATGAATTAAATCTTATTTCAAAAGAAAAAAAAATTTAAAATAAAACAAAACAAATTTTTATTATAAAACAAAATTTAAACTATATTTATTCTTATAAACAAATAAATACTTACTTACTTTTCTATAAAGATATAAGAAAGATTTTTAAAACAAACCCTTTGAAAAGTTTACAATACTAATTTAAATCAATTTAAAATTTATACATTTATATAATAATAATTAGAAAATATCCTTTATTTAATATAAAATTTATACATTATAAATAAAATATTTTTAAATCAGCTTAGAAAAATGAATTTTATTACTTAAATATTTTAACATTTGAAAACAATCAGATTCTCAATTTAAATTAATTTATTATTATTTTTGAAAAGAATATCATTTAACAAATAAAACAATTATTAATCTTCAAAAGAAAATTCCTGTTTGAATTAAATTATTAAATCAATATTTCACTATTTAAAATAATTATTAAAGAAATTATTAAATAAATATTGCCTCAAATTTCCGGGACATCACAGATTAAGACAATAAATGCTCTTTATTGTGATAATAAAATGTAAGTTAAAAATGTACATTTGACATGAAATTGTAATTAATGTGATATTGATAAAGACAAAAATGCTCTTTATTGTGATAATAAAATGTAAATTAAAAATGTACATTTGACATGTAATTGTAATTAATGTGATATTGATTAAGACAATAAATGCCCTTTATTGTGATAATAAAATGTAAGTTAAAAATGTACATTTGACATGAAATCGTAATTAATGTGATATTGATAAAGACAACAAATGCTCGTTATTGTGATAATAAAATGTAAGTTAAAAATGTACATTTGACATGTAATTGTAATTAATGTGATATTGATTAAGACAATAAATGCTCTTTTTTGTGATAATAAATGTAAGTTAAAAATGTACATTGACATGTAATTTTAGTTAATGTGATATTGATAAAGAAAACAAATGCTCTTTATTGTGAAAATACAACGTAAGTTAAAAATGTACATTTGACATGTAATATTAGTTAATGTGATATTGATTAAGACAATAAATGCTCTTTATTGTGAAAATAAAACGTAAGTTAAAAATGTACATTTGACATGTAATTTTAATTAATGTGATGTTGATTAAGATAATAAATGCTCTTTATTGTGATAATAAAATGTAAGTTAAAAATGTACATTTGACATGTAATTTTAGTTAATGTGATATTGATTTAGACAATAAATGCTCTTTATTGTGAAAATAAAATGTAAGTTAAAATGAACATTTGTCATGTAATTTTAGTTAATAATACAATATTGATTAAACCAATACATGTTCTTTACTGTAATATACTTTTAACTTAACATAAGGAATTTCAACTTTAAATAGGAAATTACAGTTATTAAGTTTATTTAACTGAAAAGAAAGGTTTATTTAATATCCAAATGAATTAATTAGTGTAAAAAATAGAAATGATAAAATAACTATGGTAAGAATTGTAAGTATATAAACATTTGGATTATATAAAATGGTAAACTGGAAAGTATATACTATTTTGAAATAAATGATATGGTTTTGAAGTGGATATGACAATTTGGTTTTGAAAGTATATGTTATTTTAAAATAAATGATATGGTTTGAAATGGATATGATATTTTGGTTTTGGAAGTATATAACGCTTTGAAATAAATATACATGGGTTATAATAACGATTGGTTGGAAAAGAGACCGGGATCTGATATGGGTATACTCTCTGTCAATACCAAAACCACTTTGACAATCGTGTACACGGTGCAGATTTCAGAAGTAGGATGGTGGCGACGTTCTATTGAGGCACATACGTGGACCCGACTCCCGTGAGTCGGCATAAGGTGACTAAAACAAGAGCGATTCTCGGGTTAAGGAGGTAGCACCTTTTATCGGACGCACTTCTTCTATGCTATTCTATTACTTTGTGATTGTTTGGTGCACACCTTTGATTTTAGGAGTGCGGTTCGAGGTGGGCGGTAGTAGCTGCTACGCGTTACCACCGGTCCGGATGCGTAATTGGTATATCTACCTTGGCATTGCCTTGTTGTGCCATGTCACCTACCCTAGCGCACCTTGTATGAGTTTGATTTGTGTCATACCTATGGAGTATCCTCTGGTAGCCTCCCGATCAGGAGGTATCACTGTACTGTATAAACTATTGGCACTATTACGTGGTAAGGGCTATATGAGTAACCCCTTAACGCTATTTAAAAGTAAGTTTATTTTACTATAGACATTATTATAATAGCGAAATATTACTACATAGTAAATAGTTTAACGGATCCTTAGAGGATGAGCAGTCCCAAGCATCCTTTAAGTTACTTGCACCTCTCTATTACAGTTCACTTGAGTTGGTTTACATTGTATAAGTATGTATGTCCTGACTCGAGTGTTTTGTGTTTTGCTTTATGCTCGGATCAGACTGAGTGATACAGCATTTGAGACTCACCTTCGGAGTTGGAGCTTTGCTTGAAGATCCAGCTATCTATTTAAATTTCAGTATTCAGTTGATTCCAGTTATCCAGTTGATTCCAGTAATGTATTTTGATTTGTACTTGATTATCATCTTGTTACTTCTGTTGTATCTTGTTTAACTCTGATGTATTTATATAGTAGCTTCATGAACTACTATCTCTTTTCTTCCACTGCATTTCATTACTCTGTGTCTGTGATCTGTGATTTATTTATTTACTGTATGTTCTGAGTTTTGCCAAATTTATTTCTACAATTCGGTATTTTGAGCAATTCAAGTCCGATATGTGTGGATGCGAACGGTTGAAAATACTGGGTTGTTACAGTTTGTATCAGAGCTTTGGCTCTAGGAAAAACTTAGCATATATGGTAAATTTATTTGCAGAATCACTTTCATTCGAGTGTGAATCTCTTCCTTTTTGACTCGATTCCTTTTTAAGTTTGGAATGTTCCCAGCGGTTCCAAAATTCATTCTTGCCCCTCACTATTAATATTCTTTTATTCTGGAGTATACCATAACTCCTTTACAATTCGCATTGATTCACTGGAGATTTCTATATCCTCGGTTTAGATGCTAGTGTCTCTTGTTATCCCGAATTCTATATCTTGAGATCGAATGTAGATTTGCCTTAGAATTCCACATCGATCTAATTCTCACGGTTGACCCAATTAAGGTTGCCCGCAATTTATATAAGCTTATCCATTTCCTTATTCGGTTAGTAAATCATCTTATTTTCTGTTCCTGTAACGACCTAGAATTTATATTAATTAAAATTCGTATATTTAATTGAATTTAAATATTAACAAGTAAGATTTATAAGTCGAATAAATTTTATTTCGAATAATTGGATTTAATTGTATAATTAAATCGATAATTTAATTACAGAAATAATTGAAAATCGAGTTAAATATGATTAAAAATGATTTGTAAGATTTTATTATATCATATTGGAGTTAGAATGATGTTATAGAACTTTTAAAATCGAATTAAAAGTTAATTTGTGAAAATTGAATATTTTAATATTTAATTATCGACTGGAAAATAGTCATTTTTCAAACAGCCTCGGATTTCGACGAAACTAGTTTCATCGGATCTGTAATGTGATATTTTTATATGGTTTCAAATTTCGTGTCAATCGGATTTACCGTTTGTCGGGGGCAAACTAAAACGCACAGAAATTTGAATAGCCGATTTAATTTTAAATCGATCGTTTATTGCCGTAACTCGCACAGACGACCGAATTTGCCTCCGAAACATTTTCCATTGTGTTCAGAACGTGGGGTAAACCTTAGAAACGCCAACCGGCACGCTTCGTTTGGAGTTCGGAAAATTTCGGATGAATAGTGTTCGTTGAATTTTCTATAAAAGCCCTTTATTTTCATTCTTTTGCAAAGTAAAACAAGCTAGGGTTTCTCAAACGTTCAGCCGCCACCATGGCTATCAATGGCCGAAATAACATCTTCTTCTTCCTTAATTATCTCTCTATCCATCAACATTTACAACAAACTTCCAACATGAAAGTCGTAGAGGGTGGTGAGATCTTGCTATCCAACGGTGGATCTCAGCTATCATCGTCGTTTAGAGGAAATAAATGGCCGCGTTCATCCACGTTTCGCACACGGATTGCAACATCAGGGGAGTGCCGAGCTTGCTATGCTCTTGGCTGAAGGTGGAGTCAACATTGCTCGTCGTAGTGGCGTATCCTGATCGTCGTGAAATCGAGTCGTTTGGTCGCAAAAAATTGCAAGAAGGTGGCGGCTATGGGTTTCGGTTACTGGATATTAACGTGTTTGGGGGAGAAGCTTTAGGGGACGACCTTGATTGCGTGCTAGGGGATTGAACGGTTGTGATGCAATTTAGGTTAAAAATTAAAAGAAAATTTTGAATTTAATTATATAATAATTCATGTAATATTTAAAATGCGATATCTTGTTCATACGAGGTCGGATTGCACGAAACCAGTTGCGTTGGCTTCGTTTCGTCGAGCACTACGCAATGGTGCTGGTTTGGAGTCGTTTGGAGCTAGTGAGAATTTCAGGTAAAATTAAACGCGCTTTTAATTTTATTCGAAATAAAACGCTGAAACGGAATTGAAGTCATGGTGAGAACTTCTCACTCAATCGAATTGTTTCGATTTAAATTTTAAATAGTTAGATTTAAAATTATTGATTGTATGTCTGGATGATAAATTATTATCTATTGATTGTTAAAATAGACATTATACGCCGTTAGTAAGCGGAGGTTATTTATTAAAAACATATACCACGATAATTCCATCTTAATTGGAATTAGTATTATTTATATAATTAGAGTTGATTTCCCGCATTATATAGCGGATGAGACCCTATTGCGCAGTATAATAGCGAATAATGTTTTATAAATGCCATATACCGCGATAATTCCGTACTGGAATGGAATTGGTATTGTGCTAACATCTTTGGATGCAGGAAAACAGGTTGGAGGGATCCAACTGGATTCCTCAACAATATTGATTTATTTACAGATATTGTGATGTTTGTTGATTATCATATCGATATAAGATATTTGGATGTCGTGTTTGACTACTTGGTGCTGTTGCATCATCGGATCCATTTTTAAAGTTTAAAATAACGATTTTGATTTAAAAGGATTTTTAAAATGATTTTTCAAAGTATACGTTTTATTAAATTTTTAAACTGATTCATTTTAAATAATTAAAACGTTATAAATTTTTATGTTATAAAAATTAAGATTTTTGTGAAATATAACCAAAAGGTGATTTTTAAAATAAATAGATTTATAAAATAGTTTATATTTGGATTTTTGAATTATTATAAAGGATGTATAGAAAAGATTTTTAACATTGATATTTATTATAAAAATATATATGTATATATATATATATAATATAGGAATTATAAAACGAGTTTATTAAGTGTTAAAATGAAGTATAAAATGGATTTCATAAGTGAATGAAATCTATAGATTTATAAATTGTGAAATTTTAAAATAAATAGATTTCGTAAAATAAAAGATTTTAAGTAATTAACTTATAAATTAGATTTTTGGTATAAAATTGAGTTATAAATTAAATTGGTAAATAAAAGTGATTTTTATAAGTTGAAGTTTTTAGGAAATGAATATATATATATATATATATATATATGTGTGTGTGTGTGTGTGAATTTATAAACGTTGTTTATAAATCCGAAATCAATTGAATTTGGTGAAATAAACATAGAAGTTTATTAAAGAGGATATATTCGCGATTTTGGATAGCGAATTATCTTTTGTATAATATGTGTCATAATAAAGAGTTTGGATCGGGAGTAATATTCACGATTTTGGACAGTGAATATATTATAAAAGAAAATGGACATGTTTTGGGGAAGTGGTATTATAAAATGAATTTAATTGTTTTAAAGATGATTTAAAATGGATTAACTATCGAAACCGTAGATTTCAACATTTATTGTTGAAATAGACGTTTCGAGAAATAGAAGGAAATGGTGGACTATAATACTGTTGTTATAGTAAATGATTTCCGAAAGGAAATGTTTTGTATAGTATTGGGATTTATATATCTATTTTAATTTTGAATCCCTATACTAGTGATTTTGGGGTCGTCGTAACGATGTTTTACGTAACATTCATTTTGGCCCAAACAAATGTGTTTAAGAGAATGATTTCTTAAAGAATGAAATATATACTTAATTTCGATTTAAGTATATTGAATATTTTCCAAGTGTTGAAAATAAATGGATTTGTGAATTACTTAGTATTAAATAAGTATGGAAATGTTTTCCAGTATAAAGTGAATGTTTTGAGATTTTATCTTTTAAAGATAAATTGAAAATGAATTTTAGAAATCGATATGAAAATCGTATATTCATAGATATTTTGGGATTGTAAATTCACTATGGAATTTATAAAAGAAAGGGAAATTAGTTAAAAATAAACGTTGATTTATTTTGAAGTGTGGAGATTAATTTACGGATTTGGAACGTAAATTTTATAAATCGGTAAGGATTTATTTAATTGGTTTAAATGAACCATTTTTAAATGAAAGTTGTAAGGGTGTAAATTTATTTGAAATTGGTTTTCAAATGGTTGAAGTGTGGGATATATATATCTTATAAGTTATTCTTGAAAATAAACAATTTGGGAAAATTATTTATAATCAGGTGATGTTGTGAATACCGATTGATAGTTAAATAACCGACTATCAATATTTACCTTTAAATAGGTATTTGTTGTGATTTGCTTGAATTTGAATGCTACACTTATTTTTGAATAAGCGCTCACTATTCGGGTTAGCCGGGAAAGGACCTTGGGGTCGTATAACCCATTCCGAATATGTGATACGTCGATATGGATTGCATTTGACGACCGGTGTTGAAGACCGGGTATTTGTGAAAACGATAGGATGACCTATCAATTGTCTCTACCCTGTTAGCTACGGTATGGAGATTTCCCTTGTGATGGGAAATTCGATCGGGATTGTGAATACCCGGATTGCAAGGGCTTCTTTTGAAGTGCCTTCGGTTCTGTTCGAACCCGGAACAGACTTGTATGGTTACGTGTCTGACATTACATTTTGAGATATAAAGCCGATTTCTTTCAAATACATTTCTGTTGGTGGCGAAGAATTTATTCTCTAGCTTAACACCCTTCTCTGAGACGTACGTGCTCAGAGGTTATGTAGTTGAAAGTTATCAGCGATATACTCCCAATTTGGTAATGTGGCATGCTTAGTGTTGCTGTGTGATGATTATTTATTGATCATTTGTTGATCAAAGCGTGGCTTTGTGCCTAGCTTTGTGGTCGAGACTTCTTCAGACCTCACTCCCCGGAAATGGTCAAAACAGGAATATGCGGCAAGGTTATGAGGGTCGCGCCCTTTAGGGTATGTCATTTCCTTTTGGAAAGGGTGGTATCATGGTATGGAGCCCAAATACTTACTCATGTTGACACACTATATTTATTACTGTGTGATGTTGGTTATCGAGCGCTCGGATAAAGGTCCAAAGGGACCGGGGGATGGCATATTCGTGTAGTAGTTACCTAGTGACAAAGGTAACCCGACCTTGTGTTGGCAGAGAGCTGGTTAAGTTCTCGGGACGTCCCGCCAGAGGCGATCCCATGTGGCAGTAGAAAGTTCCTTAGCCTGACCATTTGTTGGAAATCCAAAGAAACAATACGATCCTTGTACGGTTTTAGTTGTAGAACCTGCCATCTAATATGGTAGCTATAGTAGGCATAATATAATGGTACCTATGCTGGCTAAGATTTATATTCTACTTTCGAAATGTTTTCTACACTATGCACTAATAATAACATCAAAAATGATTTGATTTTGCGTAGTAAGCATCTTTGACTAACATAAGAAGAAATCTCCTCCAAGTCTGCGTTTGCATTGTGTGTGTGGTGGGAGGTCTTATGGTAGTTACATTTTCAAAAAGCATTGCGAATCTATTTTTTTTAAAAAAAATTGTTCTTCGTTTTAAAGATAAACTGTTTTAGTTCTCACACTAGTCACATGACTGACTCGGAGTTTATTATTTTCCTTCCTAAACTCTGAGTGTCCACCAATTTCCACACGGGCAGTCAAGAGTCAGGTTTATCAGGATAATCTGGATTTCAGAGTTGCTGGAGGCAAGCTGGATGACATGGCGTATTCACTAGTATATAGTACTTCTTTTCCGCTGTTTGTTGTTGTACACTCTGATGATGTAATGTAAAGTGATGTAATGTAATAACTGATATTGTTCTTTGTTTAAAGATTATTCATTTATTTATTATATGTTGTTCCGCTGCGATATGTGAGATTCTGATATTGTTTCTGTTCTGTTTCCTTATTTCTTCTACCTCTTCTTCTTTAACCCTAACAATTCGGTTTTCCGGCATTCGATTATGCGGCATTTGATACAGTGGACGTAAGAATGCCGACCTTCGGATCCCGATAAAATCGTATCGTTACAGCTGGTATCAGAGCATATGGTTAAGCGACAACCATGGCTCTGTTGGGAATTACTCATTAGAGATAGAGTCAGTAGTACTCTAGAATGAGCGTGAGTGTAATAATGGATATGAGTGCGTATTTGTTAGTGAATATAAATTGTTTTATGTTGTGATGATTGGTTTGTTGAGTGGTATATGGATTCTGGTCGGTATAGTCTGTACAACTCTATCGATAGGTGTCTCTAAACTCTTATACAGAACAATTCGGCACGATTTCGTTTTAAAAATGGGTAAATGAAATAATTTTACCTTGAGTATATTTTTATATAAAGGGAATAATTTTTTAGAAATTATTAAAGAATATATAAATTGATTGTTTGATTGTTGAAAATGTAAAAATGTATAAGCCAATAAAAGGTTGTTTGAATAAGTTAAATAAAAACAACAATGGTAAAAGAATGAATTGTATGAGCAAATGAATTATAAGTATGGAATTAGAATTAAAAAGATTTACAATTGTGAAATAATCTTATATAAGTAAAGAGAAAATAATGAAATTTTATAAGGAAAGATTTATAAATGTGATTTATAAGATAAAAAGAAATTTTTTGAAAGAATATTTAGCACTGATTTCACTATTGTTGCTGGGAAATAATAAGGGTGATGACTGCAGCATCATCAGTATCATTTTAGAGTTTCTATGTGAGGGATTCGCTACCATAATAAATTGAAATTTTAAGTTTTGTTGTGATAAACAAATTTGAAAATTAAAAAAAATCCAAGTTGAAATTGATAAATATAAGTGAAATGAATTTTGAACTTATAGTATAGGATAATAAATTTAGCTTTGGATAAGTAAATGGATTTGGAAGTTTAAATATGTAAGTTGTATAACTTAGAAAATGAGAAAATGTAAGTGAAACCAATAGTTAAAATGGTTAAACAATTTTGTAAAGTTAAATGAAATAGAACTTGAAATAAATAAGAAGTGAACTTAAGTTGTATAATGGAAGTAAAATGTAAATGAAGTTGAAATGGAATATAACTTAAGTAAAATGGAATAAAGTTGATTTTGGTATCAAAGTAAAATAATAAAGTTAATTGAATGAATGTAAACTTGAGTTATATAACTGAAATTCAACCTTATATTATTAAAGGAATTGGCAATTAAATTAATAAATGGATTGAATGCCAATCGATCGAATGTAAATAAGTTGATATGAAATAATGAATGAAGTGTTAATTGATTGAAAGCCAATGCAATTAGAAGTTGAATAATTGAATGAAAATCAATTAAATCTTAAACCAATTGAAATTAAAAAGTGTTGAACCGAATTGAATGTTGAATGTAAATTTAATAATTTGGTTATGTTAAATATACATTGGTTGTTATATAGATGTTAGTTGCTTGTATATAAATTCATTAAGTGTTAATAAAATTAAATTAGCGAAATTGAAAGCTATGTAATTGAATTCAAATTGAAAGTGAAGTAAATAATTTTGAATAGAATTGAATTTGATTTGGAAGTAAACCAATGTGAATGTAAATTAGTGAATATGAACTAATTGAAAAATATATATGAATAAATGGATATTTATAAAGCCCAATGTTAACAAATCAAATGCGATTAAAATGAAAAAAACCGATTCATTGAATGTTAATGAGAAATGAAAGAATACTGATTTGGTTATTAATTTGTTGGATGTTAATTATATGATAGTTGTTTGATGGTTGCATTTGTTGTTTTTGTTGCATTTGCCATATTGGCATATGTAGTTGTTATTTTGCTATATGTTGTATATTGATATTATTTTCATATATACATGTTTCTCATTTGTTTGTTGAGTGTTTAGTAGGTGTGGATTGCGCTTGCTTCGCATTTTGGAGCTCGCTTTCGCGCTATATTAGCCGTATACGCTCGCCAATGATAAATAAGGTACATATCTCAGATTACACACCGTACTTTTACACGTTTTTCCCTGCGGGATGCGTCATCACTTGATGAGATGTATATTTGTGATATATATACTGTTATTTTTTTTCGGATCGAGCTGCGCAAAGGAGACTATGGTGAATTTTTCCGAAAATTTAAGGCGTTAGAATTTTTTTGGAATTTCGGAAAATTTTATAAACTATAACTAAGTATGATTTGAAAACTTAGTAAAGTTATTGTATGAAGTTTAACTATGAATTTTGGAAAAGTTAAACATTTAAGAGATTTGTAAATCAAACTTGAACGGTTTGTTTGAAAAGTTAATGGATTTCGAAACTTTTTCTTACTTGGTAATTTCGAGGACGAAATTCTTTTAAGGGGGGAAGTCTGTAGCGACCCAGAATTTATATTAATTAAAATTCGTATGTTTAATTGAATTTAAATATTAACAAGTAATATTTATAAGTCGAATAAATTTTATTTCGAATAATTGGATAATTAAATCGATAATTTAATTACAGAAATACTTGAAAATCGAGTTAAATATGATTGAAAATGATTTGTAAGATTTTATTATATCATATTGGAGTTAGAATGATGTTATAGAACTTTTAAAATCGAATTAAAAGTTAATTTTTGAAAATTGAATATTTTAATATTTAATTATCGACTGGAAAATAGTCAATTTTCAAACAGTCTCGGATTTCGACGAAACTAGTTTCATCGGATCCGTAATGTGATATTTTTGTATGGTTTCAAATTTCGTGTCAATGGATTTACCGTTTGTCCGGGGCAAACTAAAACGCACAAAAATTTGAATAGCTGATTTAATTTTAAATCGATCGTTTATTGCCGTAACTCGCACTGATGACCGAATTAGCCTTCGAAACATGTTCCATTGTGTTTGGAACGCGGGGTAAACCTTAGAAATGCCAACCGGCATGCTTCGTTTGGAGTTTGGAAAATTTCGGATGAATAGTGTTCGTTGAATTTTCTATAAAAGCCCTTTATTTACATTCTTTTGCAAATTAAAACAAGCTAGGGTTTCTCAAACGTTCAGCCGCCACCATGGCTACCAATGGCCGAAATAACATCTTCTTCTTCCTCAATTATCTCTCCATCCATCAACATTTACAACATACTTCCAACATGAAAGTCGTAGAGGGTGGTGAGATCTTGCTATCCAATGGTGGATCTCAGCTATCGTCATCATTTGGAGGAAATAAATGGCCGCGTTCATCCACGTTTCGCGCACGGATTGCAACATCAGGGGGGGTGCCTAGCTTGCTATACTCTTGGCCGAAGGTGGAGTCAACATTGCTCGTCGTAGTGGCGTATCCTGATCGTCGTGAAATCGAGTCGTTTGGTCGCAACAAATTGTAAGAAGGTGGCGGCTATGGGTTTCGGTTATTGGATATTAACGTGTTTGGGGGAGAAGCTTTAGGGGACGGCCTTGATTGCGTGCTAGGGGATTGAACGTCTGTGATGCAATTTAGGTTAAAAATTAAAAGAAAATTTTGAATTTAATTATATACTAATTCGTGTAATATTTAAAATGCGATATCTTGTTCATACGAGGTCGGATTGCACGAAACCAGTTGCGTTGGCTTCGTTTCGTCGAGCACTACGCAATGGAGCTGGTTTGGAGTCGTTTGGAGCTAGTGAGAATTTCGGGTAAAATTAAACGCGCGTTTAATTTTATTCGAAAAAAACGCTGAAACGGAATTGAAACCAAGGTGAGAACTTCTCACTCAATCGAATTATTTCGTTTTAAATTTTAAATAGTTAGATTTAAAATTGTTGATTGTATGTCTGGATGATAAATTATTATCTATTGATTGTTAAAATAGACATTATACGCCGTTAGTAAGCGGAGGTTATTTATTAAAAACATATACCGCGATAATTCCATCTTAATTGGAATTGGTATTATTTATGTATTTGGAGTTGATTTCCCACATTATATAGCGGATGAGACCCTATTGCGCCGTATAGTAGCGGATAATATTTTATAAATCCCATACATCGCGATAATTCCGTACTGGAACGGAATCGGTATTGTGCTAACATCTTTGGATGCAGGGAAACAGGTTGGAGGGATCCAACTGGATTCCTCAACAATATTGATTTATTTACAGATATTGTGATGTTTGTTGATTATCATATCGATATATGATATTTGGATGTCCTGTTTGACTATTTGGTGCTGTTGCATCATCGGATCCATTTTTAAAGTTTAAAATAACGATTTTGATTTTAAAAGGATTTTTAAAATGATTTTTCAAAGTATACGTTTTATTAAATTTTTAAACTGATTCATTTTAAATAATTAAAACGTTATAAATTTTTATGTTATAAAAATTAAGATTTTTGTGAAATATAACCAAAAGGTGATTTTTAAAATAAATAGATTTATAAAATAGTTTAAATTTGGATTTTTGAATTATTATAAAGGATGTATATAAAAGATTTTTAACATTGATATTTATTATAAAAATATATATGTATATATATATAAAATATAGGAATTATAAAACGAGTTTATTAAGTGTTAAAATGAAGTATAAAATGGATTTCATAAGTGAATGAAATCTATAGATTTTTAAATTGTGAAATTTTAAAATAAATAGATTTCGTAAATAAAAGATTTTAAGTAATTAACTTATAAATTAGATTTTTGGTATAAAATTGAGTTATAAATTAAATTGGTAAATACAAGTGATTTTTATAAGTTGAAGTTTTTCAGAAATGAATATATATGTGTGTGTGTGTGTGTGTGTGTGTGTGAATTTATAAACGTTGTTTATAAATCTGAAATCAATTGAATTTGGTGAAATAAACATAGAAGTTTATTAAAGGGGATATATTCGCGATTTTGGATAGCGAACTATCTTTTGTATAATATGTGTCATAATAAAGATTTTGGATCGGGAGTAATATTCACGATTTTGGACAGTGAATATATTATTAAAGAAAATGGACATGTTTTGGGGAAGTGGTATTATAAAATGAATTTAATTGTTTTAAAGATGATTTAAAATGGATTAACTATCGAAACCATAGATTTCAACATTTATTGTTGAAATAGACGTTTCGAGAAATAGAAGGAAATGGTGGACTATAATACTGTTGTTATAGTAAATGATTTCCGAAAGGAAATGTTTTGTATAGTATTGGGATTTATATATCTATTTTAATTTTGAATCCCTATACTAGTGATTTTGGGGTCGTCGTAACGATGTTTTACGTAACATTCATTTTGGCCCAAACAAATGTGTTTAAGAGAATGATTTCTTAAAGAATGAAATATATACTTAATTTCGATTTAAGTATATTGAATATTTCCCAAGTGTTGAAAATAAATGGATTTGTGAATTACTTAGTATTAAATAAGTATGGAAATGTTTTCCAGTATAAAGTGAATGTTTTGAGATTTTATCTTTTAAAGATAAATTGAAAATGAATATTAGAAATCGATATGAAAATCGTATATTCATAGATATTTTGGGATTGTAAATTCACTATGGAATTTATAAAAGAAAGGGAAATTAGTTAAAAATAAACGTTGATTTATTTTGAAGTGTGGAGATTAATTTACGGATTTGGAACGTAAATTTTATAAATCGGTAAGGATTTATTTAATTGGTTTAAATGAACCATTTTGAAATGAAAGTTGTAAGGGTGTAAATTTATTTGAAATTGGTTTTCAAATGGTTGAAGTGTGGGATATATATCTTATAAGTTATTCTTGAAAATAAATAATTTGGGAAAATTATTTATAATCAGGTGATGTTGTGAATACTGATTGATAGTTAAATTACCGACTATCAATATTTACCTTTAAATAGGTATTTGTTGTGATTTGCTTGAATTAGAATGCTACACTTATTTTTGAATAAGCGCTCACTATTCGGGTTAGCCGGGAAAGGACCTTGGGGTCGTATAACCCATTCTGAATATGTGATACGTCGTTATGAATTGCATTTGATGATCGGTGTTGAAGACCGGGTATTTGTGAAAACGATAGGATGACCTATCGGTTGTCTCTGCACCGTTAGCTACGGTATGGAGATTTCCTTTGTGATGGGAAATTCGATCGGGATTGTGAATACTCGGATTGCAAGGGCTTCTTTTAAAGTGCCTTCGGTTCTGTTTGAACCCGGAATAGACTTGTATGGTTACGTGTCTGACATTACATTTTGAGATATAAAGCAGATTTTTTTCAAATACATTTATGTTGGTGGCGGAGAATTTATTCTCTAGCTTAACTGTAACGACCCAGAATTTTTAGAAATTAAAATTTGAATATTTAATTTATTTTAAATATTAATAAGTGAATTTATAAGTCGAATAAATTTTTATTTGAATTATTGGATTTAATTGAATAATTAAATCGATAATTTAATACGTTAAATTATGGAAATAATTAAAAATTGAGTTAAATATGATTGAAAATGATTTGTAAAATTTTATTTTATCATATGGAAGTTAGAACGATATTTTAGAACTTTTAAAATCGAATTAAAAGTTAATTTGTGAAAATTGAATATTTTGATATTAAAATCGACTAGTGAAAATAGCCAATTTTTGAACAGTCTCAGAATTGAACGAAACTAGTTTCATTAGATCCGTAATAGTTAGTTATTACCGGATTTCAAATTTCGTGTCAATCGGAGTTATCGTTTGATCGTGGCAGCTCGAAACGCATCGAATTATTTTTAATTTAAATTTGACGAGTGAAAATAGCCATTTTTCAAAAAGTCTCGGATTTCGATGAAACCAGTTTCATCGGATCCTTAATGTGATATTATTGTAAGGTTTCAAATTTCAAGTCGATTGGATCTACCGTTTGTCCGGTACAAATTAAAACGCCTAGAAATCGATTTAAATCGGTTTAATTTAAATTGAGCGTTTACAGCCATAACTCGCACATACTTTCGAATTAGCTTCCGAAACCTGTTCCATTGTGTCCGGAACGCGGGATAAACCCTAGGTACGTCAGTTTCGGCGCGTAAATCGGAGTTCGGAATTTCCGGGATGAATAGTGTTCGAATTTTCTTTATAAATAGCCCCTACCCCTTCACAAAAAAAAAAAAAAAAAAAAAACCCTAGCAAAACAGGCCGCCGCCACCCCTATATGAACGACCGAAATCTTCCCACCTTCCCCTCCAAATTTCTTCAAATCCGTGCAACGATTCGACGAACTTCTAACTAGAGAATCGTAGAGCACATCAAGATCTACAAGATCAACGGCTATGATTTGAAACGGAGCTGTAGACCGATGGAAAATTGCGTTCAAAGACCATAGAGTCGGCCTCGTGATGCGTGCACCAGAGATGGCCGAGCTTCACTAGCTTATGGTCGAAAGTAGCTCAGGTCAAGAGCTTCAAAATGCAAGTTACTGATCGTGTTTTCGTGGAGCGAGGTGGATGCAAAAATTAACCCTAATCTATACGAATGGGTTCGGTGGCTTCGTGCGCGACCTGGAGGTGCATACGAGAGAGAAGGGAGAAGCAAAAGCACGGCTCTGATGTATTTTCAGGGATCTAACGGTTGTGATTAACTTAGGGTTTAAAATTTGTAAATTTATATAAGTTAAAATTCGTGTAACTTCAAAAATGTATATCTTTTTCATACGAGGTCGAAAACGCGCGAAACCAGTTGCGTTGGAATCGTATGGACGAGCACTACGCGATGGAGTTGGTTTGGAGTCGTTTGGAGTTAGTGAGAATTTTGGGTAAAATTAAACGTCCGTTTAATTTTATTCGAAATAAATCGCTAAAACGGAATTTAAAATCAAGGTGAGAACTTCTCACTCAATCGAATCAGTTTCGATTTTATTTTAAATAGTTAGATTTAAAATATTTGAATGCATGTTTGAATGATGATTGATATCTATTGATTGTTAAAATAGACATTATACGCCGTTAGTAAGCGGATGTTATTTATTAAAAACATATACCGCGAATATTTCATAAACAGTGAAATTGGTATTATATATAGTAGCAATATATATATATTGGCATATGTATATATTGGAGTTGTTGATTTTCCCGCAATTTTTAGCGGATGAGACCCTATTGCGCCGTTATTAAGCGGATAATATTTAATAAGAACATATACCGCGATAATTTCGCACTGGAGCGAAATTGGTATTGTGCTAATGTTTGTGGATGCAGGAAAACAGGTTGGAGGGATCCAACTGGATCCTCAACAATATTTATTAGATTTTAGATATTTTGATATTTAATTGATTATCATATCGATATATGATATCGTTGTAGTCGTGATTGACTATTTGGTGTGTAGCATCATTGGACCAAGTTTTGGAATTTTAAAATGATTTATAAAGTGATTTTTTGAAAATATACTATATGTTTGGAGTTTGATTCATTTTAAATAAATAAATGTTATAATTTTTAAAGTTATAAAAATTATGATTTTTGAGAAATATAGTTAAAAACTGATTTTTGAGAATATGATGCTAATGATTTTATAAAATAGTTAAATCGGAATTTTTGAATTTATTATGAAAAGTTGAAATATAGGATTTATAAAATTTAATTATTTTATGAATCAAAATGGTGAAATAATAAAGGAATTTGAAGACGTTTTAAAAGAATAATATAAATTGATTTATATTAAGAGATTTATAAATGGATATTTATAAATTGAAATATTGACATTATAAAACGAGTTTTTATAAGTGTTTGAATGAAGTGCAAATGGATTGCATAAGTGAATGAAATTTATAAAATTATAAACTGTGAAGTTGTAAATAAAATTTATAAATAGTAAGATTTATAAATTTATGAAGTTATTGAAAGAATAGATTTGGTTAAATAAATGAATCTTATAAGTTATAAGATTTATGGTTT
The DNA here is from genome assembly GCA_030765085.1 of Allium cepa. Lineage (NCBI taxonomy): Eukaryota > Viridiplantae > Streptophyta > Magnoliopsida > Asparagales > Amaryllidaceae > Allium > Allium cepa. The sequence goes on from CM060940.1 coordinate 555,680,942, forward strand.
GGAAAGTCTTTAGAGGAACGATTTTGTAAAATAATCGTTTATAAGCATTTGACTTATAATATGAACCTTTGTTTTGTAATTGAGTTATAAAATCGAATAGGTTAATAAAGGAATTTATAAAAGGAAGTTGTTATAAATAAATAGAAATAGAATTTATAAACGTTGTTTTATAAATTCACAAACGACTTATTTTGATAAGTAAATTGTTATGATTTATTTATGGAGTTATATTCACGTTTTTGAATAGTGAATAATCCTTTGAAATAAAATAAATAAAAGGATGAAATTTGTTAACAAAGAATATTCATGTTTTTGAATAGTGAATAAGATGTTAAAGAAATTGTTTTGAATGTGATATTTGAAATAGAATTAAAACGATCGGACGATGTTTTAAAAGGTGTTGTGATTCGAAACCATAGATTTCAACATTTATTGTTGAAATAGACGTTTTCGAGAAATAAAAGGAAATGGTGGACTATAACACTGTTGTCATAGTAAATGATTTCCGGAAGGAAATATTTTGTATAGTATTGGGATTTATATATCTATTTTAATTTAGAATCCCTATACTAGTGATTTTGGGTTGTCGTAACGATGTTTTACGTAACATTCGTTTTGGCCCAAATAAATATGTTTAAGTGAATGATTTCCTGAAAGAATAAAATATATACTAAATTTCGATTTAGGTATATTGAATATTTTCTAAGTGTTGAAAATAAATAAAATTCGTGAATTACTTATTTAATAAGTATTGAAATGTTTTCCAATATAAAGTGAATACTTTGAGAATTTATCTTTTTGAAGATAAATTGAAATGAATTATTGAAATCATATGCATGGATATTTTGGAATGTAAATTCACTTTTGAATTTATAAAAGAAAGTGAAATTGGTTTAAAAATAAATATTGATTTATTTTTGAAGTGTTGAAAATTATATATCTAGTGAAGATATTTTGGAAAATAAATAATTTGGAAAATTATTTGGAAACTGGTGATGTGTGCATATCTATTGATAGTTCAATAACCGACTATCAATATTTCCCTTTGAATGGGTATTTGATGTGATTTGTTTGAATGTGAATGCTACACTTATTTTTAAATAAGCGCTCACTATTCGGGTTAACCGGGAAAGGACCATGGGGTCGTATAACCCATTCCGAATATGTGATACGTCGTTGTGAATTGCATTGAAGATCGGTGTTGAAGACCCGGTATTTGCGAGAGCGATAGGATGACCTATCGATTGTCTCTGCACTGAGTTGCAACGGTATAGAGACTCCCTAAGTGATGGGAAATCCGATCAGGATTGTGAATATCCGGATTGCAAGGACTTCTTTGTAAGTGCCTTCGGTTTTGTTCGAGCCCGGAACAGACTTGTATGGATTGTATGTCTGACATTACAAGTTGAGATATAAAGCCGATTTCTTTCAAATATATTTCTGTTGGTGGCGAAGAATTTATTCTTTTAGCTTAACACCCTTCTCTGAGACATACGAGCTCAGAGGTTATATAGTTGAAGTTATCAGCGATATATTCCCAATTTGGTAATGTGATATGCTGAGTGTTGCTGAAATGATCATTGTGTTGATTATTTGATAGGATCGTTTATTTGATCGTCTATCTTAGTGATCATTGTGTTGATCATTTGTTGACCCAAAGCATGGCTTTTGTATAAAGTATGTTTTTGTGGACGTGACTTCGTCGAACCTCACACCCCGAAAATGGTCAAAACAGGAAAGATGCGGCAAGGTTATGAGGGGTAGCACCCTTTAGGGTATGTACATTTCCTTCTGGATAGAGGTGGTATCATGGTATGGAGCCCAGATATTTAACCTATGTGGTTACTGCGAATTTATTACTTTGTGGTTGTTGGTTATCGGGATCCCGTGAGAAAGGTCGTTTACGATCGGGGAATGGCGTGCTCGTGTCAGTAGTTACCCAGTTAGGGGTAACCCGGCCTTGTGTTGGCAGAGTTCCGGTTTGGTTCTCGGGGATGTCTTTCCAGAGGCATTCTCATGTGGCAATGGGAAGTTCCTTGGCCTGATCATTTGTTGGAAATCCAAAGAAACAATACGAAACTTGTACGGTTTTAGTTGTAGAACCTGCTTCCTCAGGAAGTAGCTATAGTAGGCATAATATAATGGTACCTATGCTGGCTAAGATTTATATTCTACTTTCGAAATGAATTTCTTCTACACTATGCGCTAATAATAATATCAAAATTGATTTGATTTTAATGCGTATCAAGCATGTTTGACTATCATAAGGAGAAATCTTCTCCAAGTCTGCGTTTGCATTGTGTGTGTGGCAGGAGGTCTGGTAGTCTCATTTTTAAAAGCATTGCGAATTGACTTTAAAAATATTCCTCTATTTTGTTTTCAAAGATAAATAAACTGTTTTGAGTTCTCACACCAGTCACATGACTGACTTGGAGTTTATTGTTTTCCTTCCTAAACTCTGGGTGCCCACCAATTTCCACACGGGCAGTCAAGAGTTAAGGTATATCAGGATATTTTGGATATTCTGGAGTTGCTGGAGGCAAGATGGATGTCATGGCATATTACTTATATTGTATTTCTTTTTCCGCTGCACTGTTTGTTGTTGTTGTTGTACACTCTGATGATATGATGTAATATAATGTATAAAATGTAATAACTGATATAGTTCTTTGTTTAAAGATTATTCATTTATTATTATATGTTGTTCCGCTGCGAATTGTGAGATTCTGATGTTGTTCTGTTGTTTTCTGTTCTGTCCTATTTTAAAATTTCGTCCTATTTTCTTCTATTTTCTTTTTCCTCTATTCTCTTTTCTTTCAATTTTAAAATTTTCTATCTTCTGTCTTCTCTCCTCCCTAATCTCTACTTTTCTACTCCTTTTCTTTTCTTAAAATTCCTTTTAAAAAAAAACCCTCAGTGTTCGGTTTTCCGTCGTTCGATTCCTCGGCAGTCGATAAAGTGAGTGTCGATGTCGAAAATTTTCGAGGCATTACATGTGGTATCGGAGCATATGGTTAAGCAACAGCCATGGTTCTGTTGGGTATAATTCATTGGTTTGTTGAGTGGTATATAGATTCTGGTTAATACGAGTAATTAACGTTGTTGATAGGGATCTCTAAACACTTTTACAGAACAATTCGACACGATATGATTTTAAAATTGGGTAAATGAAATAATTTTACCTTGATTATATTTTATATATAAAGGAATAATTTTCAGAATTATTAAAGTGTATATAAGTTGATTGTTAGGTTGTTTGAATAATCTAAATAAAGAAATAATTGTATAAGTATAAAGAATTATAAGAATTGAATTATAATTAAATGTGAACTTAAGTTATGTAAATGAAATTCGATTTTGTAATTGAATTGAATTAATGGATTGAATATTAATCAATTAAATGTGAATTAAGTTGATATGAAATAATGAATATAAGTGTTAATTCATTAAAATCTAATGTTATTGGAAGTTGAATAGTCGAAAGAAAAATCAATTTAATTAAACCAATTGATAAGCAAAGGAATTTGGTTGTAATTATATATACATTGGTTGTTATATAATTGTTAGTTGATTGATTGTATATAATTCATTAAGTGTTAATGAAATTGGAAGCTAAAGTAATTGAAATTCAAATTGAAAGTAAATAAATTTGAATAGAAGTGAATTTGAATTGGAAGTGAACCAACTTGAATATGAATTAGTAAATATAAACTAATTGAAATTGAATGTTAGTAAACATCCATTGTTAATGAATCAAATGTGATTTAAATTGAAAACCATTTCATTGTATATTAATGAGAATATGGATGTTAGTTGGTTGATGGTTAAATATGTTGGCATTTGTTGTTTGTTGCATTTGCTATGTGACATATATAGTTATTATGTTGATATATGTTGTATATTGATACTATTATCTATATGCATGATTCTCATGTTGTTTGTTGAGTTTAGTAGGTGCGGATCGCGTTTGCTTCGCATTTGGAGCTCGCTTTTGCGCTATATTAGCCGTATATGCTCGCTAATAAAATATAAGGTACATGTCTCGGATTAAATACAGTACTTTTACACTTTTTCCCTTCGGGATGCCTCATTACTTGATGAGATGTATATTTGTGATATATATACTGTCATTTTTTTTTTTGGGATCGAGCCGCGCAAAGGAGACTATGGCGAATTTTTCCAGAAATTTAAGGCGTTAGAAAAAATTTGAGAAAATTGGAAAATTTTGAAAACTTTAACTTTGATTTTGAATTGAAAGTTAAACAATAGTAGTTGTTTTTGAAAAGATAACTAAGTATGATTTGAAAACTTAGTAAAGTATTGTAAGATATTTAATTTTGAATTTTGGAAAATTAATAAATTCTGTAACTTTTCTTACTTGTAATTTCGAGGACGAAATTCTTTTAAGTGGGGAAGATTGTAACGACCCAGAATTTTTAGAAATTAAAATTTGAATATTTAATTTATTTTAAATATTAATAAGTGAATTTATAAGTCGAATAAATTTTTATTTGAATTATTGGATTTAATTGAATAATTAAATCGATAATTTAATACGTTAAATTATGGAAATAATTAAAAATTGAGTTAAATATGATTGAAAATGATTTGTAAAATTTTATTTTATCATATGGAAGTTAGAACGATATTTTAGAACTTTTAAAATCGAATTAAAAGTTAATTTGTGAAAATTGAATATTTTGATATTAAAATCGACTAGTGAAAATAGCCAAATTTTGAACAGTCTCAGAATTGAACGAAACTAGTTTCATTGGATCCGTAATAGTTAGTTATTACCGGATTTCAAATTTCGTGTCAATCGGAGTTATCGTTTGATCGTGGCAGCTCGAAACGCATCAAATTATTTTTAATTTAAATTTGACGAGTGAAAATAGCCATTTTTCAAAAAGTCTCGGATTTCGACGAAACCAGTTTCATCGGATCCGTAATGTGATATTATTGTAAGGTTTCAAATTTCAAGTCGATTGGATCTACCGTTTGTCCGGTACAAATTAAAACGCCTAGAAATCGATTTAAATCGGTTTAATTTAAATTGAGCGTTTACAGCCATAACTCGCACATACTTTCGAATTAGCTTCCGAAACATGTTCCATTGTGTCCGGAACGCGGGATAAGCCCTAGGTACGTCAGTTTCGGCGCGTAAATTGGAGTTCGGAATTTCCGGGATGAATAGTGTTCGAATTTTCTTTATACATAGCCCCTACCCCTTCACAAAAAAAAAAAAAAAAAACCCTTGCAAAACAGGCCGCCGCCACCCCTATATGAACGACCGAAATCTTCCCACCTTCCCCTCCAAATTTCTTCAAATCCGTGCAACGATTCGACGAACTTCTAACTAGAGAATCGTAGAGCACATCAAGATCTACAAGATCAACGGCTATGATTTGAAACGGAGCTGTAGATCGATGGAAAATTGCGTTCAAAGACCATAGAGTTGGCCTCGTGATGCGTGCACCAGAGATGGCCGAGCTTCACTAGCTTATGGCCGAAAGTATTTCAGGTCAAGAGCTTCAAAATGCAAGTTACTGATCGTGTTTTCGTGGAGCGAGGTGGATGCAAAAATTAACCCTAATCTATACGAATGGGTTCGGCGGCTTCGTGCGCGACCTGGAGGTGCATACGAGAGAGAAGGGAGAAGCAAAAGCACGGCTCTGATGTATTTTCAGGGATCTAACGGTTGTGATTAACTTAGGGTTTAAAATTTGTAAATTTATATAAGTTAAAATTCGTGTAACTTCAAAAATGTATATCTTTTTCATACGAGGTCGAAAACGCGCGAAACCAGTTGCGTTGGAATCGTATGGACGAGCACTACGCGATGGAGTTGGTTTGGAGTCGTTTGGAGTTAGTGAGAATTTTGGGTAAAATTAAACGTCCGTTTAATTTTATTCGAAATAAATCGCTAAAACGGAATTTAAAATCAAGGTGAGAACTTCTCACTCAATCGAATCAGTTTCGATTTTATTTTAAATAATTAGATTTAAAATATTTGAATGCATGTTTGAATGATGATTGATATCTATTGACTGTTAAAATAGACATTATACGCCGTTAGTAAGCGGATGTTATTTATTAAAAACATATACCGCGAATATTTCATAAACAGTGAAATTGGTATTATATATAGTAGCAATATATATATATATATTGGCATATGTATATATTGGAGTTGTTGATTTTCCCGCAATTTTTAGCGGATGAGACCCTATTGCGCCGTTATTAAGCGGATAATATTTAATAAGAACATATACCGCGATAATTTCGCACTGGAGCGAAATTGGTATTGTGCTAATGTTTGTGGATGCAGGAAAACAGGTTGGAGGGATCCAACTGGATTCCTCAACAATATTTATTAGATTTCAGATATTTTGATATTTGATTGATTATCATATCGATATATGATATCGTTGTAGTCGTGATTGACTATTTGGTGTGTAGCATCATTGGACCAAGTTTTGGAATTTTAAAATGATTTATAAAGTGATTTTTTGAAAATATACTATATGTTTGGAGTTTGATTCATTTTAAATAAATAAATGTTATAATTTTTAAAGTTATAAAAATTATGATTTTTGAGAAATATAGTTAAAAACTGATTTTTGAGAATATGATGCTAATGATTTTATAAAATAGTTAAATCGGAATTTTTGAATTTATTATGAAAAGTTGAAATATAGGATTTATAAAATTTAATTATTTTATGAATCAAAATGGTGAAATAATAAAGGAATTTGAAGACGTTTTAAAAGAATAATATAAATTGATTTATATTAAGAGATTTATAAATGGATATTTATAAATTGAAATATTGACATTATAAAACGAGTTTTTATAAGTGTTTGAATGAAGTGCAAATGGATTGCATAAGTGAATGAAATTTATAAAATTATAAACTGTGAAGTTGTAAATAAAATTTATAAATAGTAAGATTTATAAATTTATGAAGTTATTGAAAGAATAGATTTGGTTAAATAAATGAATCTTATAAGTTATAAGATTTATGGTTTGGAAAGTCTTTAGAGGAACGATTTTGTAAAATAATCGTTTATAAGCATTTGACTTATAATATGAACCTTTGTTTTGTAATTGAGTTATAAAATCGAATAGGTTAATAAAGGAATTTATAAAAGGAAGTTGTTATAAATAAATAGAAATAGAATTTATAAACGTTGTTTTATAAATTCACAAACGACTTATTTTGATAAGTAAATTGTTATGATTTATTTATGGAGTTATATTCACGTTTTTGAATAGTGAATAATCCTTTGAAATAAAATAAATAAAAGGATGAAATTTGTTAACAAAGAATATTCATGTTTTTGAATAGTGAATAAGATGTTAAAGAAATTGTTTTGAATGTGATATTTGAAATAGAATTAAAACGATCGGACGATGTTTTAAAAGGTGTTGTGATTCGAAACCATAGATTTCAACATTTATTGTTGAAATAGACGTTTTCGAGAAATAAAAGGAAATGGTGGACTATAACACTGTTGTCATAGTAAATGATTTCCGGAAGGAAATATTTTGTATAGTATTGGGATTTATATATCTATTTTAATTTAGAATCCCTATACTAGTGATTTTGGGTTGTCGTAACGATGTTTTACGTAACATTCGTTTTGGCCCAAATAAATATGTTTAAGTGAATGATTTCCTGAAAGAATAAAATATATACTAAATTTCGATTTAGGTATATTGAATATTTTCTAAGTGTTGAAAATAAATAAAATTCGTGAATTACTTATTTAATAAGTATTGAAATGTTTTCCAATATAAAGTGAATACTTTGAGAATTTATCTTTTTGAAGATAAATTGAAATGAATTATTGAAATCATATGCATGGATATTTTGGAATGTAAATTCACTATTGAATTTATAAAAGAAAGTGAAATTGGTTTAAAAATAAATATTGATTTATTTTTGAAGTGTTGAAAATTATATATCTAGTGAAGATATTTTGGAAAATAAATAATTTGGAAAATTATTTGGAAACTGGTGATGTGTGCATATCCATTGATAGTTCAATAACCGACTATCAATATTTCCCTTTGAATGGGTATTTGATGTGATTTGTTTGAATGTGAATGCTACACTTATTTTTAAATAAGCGCTCACTATTTGGGTTAACCGGGAAAGGACCATGGGGTCGTATAACCCATTCCGAATATGTGATACGTCGTTGTGAGTTGCATTGAAGATCGGTGTTGAAGACCCGGTATTTGCGAGAGCGATAGGATGACCTATCGATTGTCTCTGCACTGAGTTGCAACGGTATAGAGACTCCCTAAGTGATGGGAAATCCGATCAGGATTGTGAATATCCGGATTGCAAGGACTTCTTTGTAAGTGCCTTCGGTTTTGTTCGAGCCCGGAACAGACTTGTATGGATTGTATGTCTGACATTACAAGTTGAGATATAAAGCCGATTTCTTTCAAATATATTTCTGTTGGTGGCGAAGAATTTATTCTTTTAGCTTAACACCCTTCTCTGAGACATACGAGCTCAGAGGTTATATAGTTGAAGTTATCAGCGATATATTCCCAATTTGGTAATGTGATATGCTGAGTGTTGCTGAAATGATCATTGTGTTGATTATTTGATAGGATCGTTTATTTGATCGTCTATCTTAGTGATCATTGTGTTGATCATTTGTTGACCCAAAGCATGGCTTTTGTATAAAGTATGTTTTTGTGGACGTGACTTCGTCGAACCTCACACCCCGAAAATGGTCAAAACAGGAAAGATGCGGCAAGGTTATGAGGGGTAGCACCCTTTAGGGTATGTACATTTCCTTCTGGATAGAGGTGGTATCATGGTATGGAGCCCAGATATTTAACCTATGTGGTTACTGCGAATTTATTACTTTGTGGTTGTTGGTTATCGGGATCCCGTGAGAAAGGTCGTTTACGATCGGGGAATGGCGTGCTCGTGTCAGTAGTTACCCAGTTAGGGGTAACCCGGCCTTGTGTTGGCAGAGTTCCGGTTTGGTTCTCGGGGATGTCTTTCCAGAGGCATTCTCATGTGGCAATGGGAAGTTCCTTGGCCTGATCATTTGTTGGAAATCCAAAGAAACAATACGAAACTTGTACGGTTTTAGTTGTAGAACCTGCTTCCTCAGGAAGTAGCTATAGTAGGCATAATATAATGGTACCTATGCTGGCTAAGATTTATATTCTACTTTCGAAATGAATTTCTTCTACACTATGCGCTAATAATAATATCAAAATTGATTTGATTTTAATGCGTATCAAGCATGTTTGACTATCATAAGGAGAAATCTTCTCCAAGTCTGCGTTTGCATTGTGTGTGTGGCAGGAGGTCTTATGGTAGTCTCATTTTTTAAAGCATTGCGAATTGACTTTAAAAATATTCCTCTATTTTGTTTTCAAAGATAAATAAACTGTTTTGAGTTCTCACACCAGTCACATGACTGACTTGGAGTTTATTGTTTTCCTTCCTAAACTCTGGGTGCCCACCAATTTCCACACGGGCAGTCAAGAGTTAAGGTATATCAGGATATTCTGGATATTCTGGAGTTGCTAGAGGCAAGATGGATGGCATGGCATATTACTTATATAGTATTTCTTTTTCCGCTGCACTGTTTGTTGTTGTTGTTGTACACTCTGATGATATGATGTAATATAATGTATAAAATGTAATAACTGATATAGTTCTTTGTTTAAAGATTATTCATTTATTATTATATGTTGTTCCGCTGCGAATTGTGAGATTCTGATGTTGTTCTGTTGTTTTCTGTTCTGTCCTATTTTAAAATTTCGTCCTATTTTCTTCTGTTTTCTTTTTCCTCTATTCTCTTTTCTTTCATTTTTAAAATTTTCTGTCTTCTCTCCTCCCTAATCTCTTCTTTTCTACTCCTTTTCTTTTCTTAAAATTCCTTTTAAAAAAAAACCCTCAGTGTTCGGTTTTCCGTCGTTCGATTCCTCGGCAGTCGATAAAGTGAGTGTCGATGTCGAATTTTCGGAAGACGAAGAATCGGGTCCTGACATTAACACCCTTCTCTAAGACGTACATGCTCAGAGGTTATGTAGTTGAAAGTTATCAGCGATATACTCCCAATTTGGTAATGTGGCATGCTTAGTGTTGCTGTGTGATGATTATTTATTGATCATTTGTTGATCAAAGCGTGGCTTTGTGCCTAGCTTTGTGGTAGAGACTTCTTCAGACCTCACTCCCCGGAAATGGTCAAAGCAGGAATATGCGGCAAGGTTATGAGGGTCGCGCCCTTTAGGGTATGTCATTTCCTTCTAGAAAGGATGGTATCATGGTATGGAGCCCAGATACCTACTCATGTTGACACACTATATTTATTACTGTGTGATGTTGGTTATCGAGCGCTCGGAAAAAGGTCCAAAGGGACCGGGGGATGGCATATTCGTGTAGTAGTTACCTAGTGACAAAGGTAACCCGGCCTTGTGTTGGCAGAGAGCTATTTAAGTTCTCGGGACGTCCCGCCAGAGGCGATCCCATGTGGCAGTAGGAAGTTCGTTAGCCTGACCATTTGTTGAAAATCCAAAGAAACAATACGATCCTTGTACGGTTTTAGTTGTAGAACCTGCCATCTAATGGTAGCTATAGTAGGCATAATATAATGGTACCTATGCTGGCTAAGGTTTATATTCTACTTTCGAAATATTTTCTACACTATGCACTAATAATAATATCAAAAATGATTTGATTTTTCATAGCAAGCATCTTTGACTAACATAAGAAGAAATCTCCTCCAAGTCTGCGTTTGCATTGTGTGGTGGGAGGTCTTATGGTAGTTACATTTCCAAAAAGCATTGCAAATCTATTATAAAAAAAATTTATTCTTAGTTTTAAAGATAAACTGTTTTAGTTCTCACACCGGTCACATGACTGACTCGGAGTTTATTGTTTTCCTTCCTAAACTCTGGGTGCCCACCAATTTCCACACGGGCAGTCAAGAGTCAGGTTTATCAGGATATTCTGGATTTCAGAGTTGCTGGAGGCAAGCTGGATGACATGGCGTATTCACTAGTATATAGTACTTCTTTTCCGCTGTTTGTTGTTGTACACTATGATGATGTAATGTAAAGTGATGTAATGTAATAACTGATATAGTTCTTTGTTTAAAGATTATTTATTTATTTATTATATGTTGTTCCGCTGCGATATGTGAGATTCTGATATTGTTTCTGTTCTGTTTCCTAATTTCTTCTATTTTTTCGTCTACCTCTTCTTCTTTAACCCTAACAATTCGGTTTTCGGGCATTCGATTATGCGACATTTGATACAGTGGACGTAAGAATGCCAACCTTCCGATCCCGATAAAATCGTATCGTTACAGCTTCAACTTATCCTCAAATCAAAATTTTCTTTGATTTGAATTAATCAAATTTGAATCTCTATCCTTGCTTTGAAAATCTATTCCTGTATAGTGTATTTGTAAATCTATATTTAAAATGTTATATATATATATATATATTGTGTTGCTTGAGTTGTTGATGTTGATTTGGGTTTTCGATCGATTCGTCTGATCAACGCTATCGATAGGATCTCGAAAACACTTAAACAGAGCAAACCGACGCAATGTAGTTTTCAAATTTAGTAAATGAAATAAATTTTGTGTAATTATATTATATATGCATAAGTATGATTTTCTAAATTTGATAGTTATTTGAATTGGATGTTAGGAAATAATATTTGACTATGTATATATATAGCTTGTAAACATTAGCACTATGTATATATATAGCTTGTAAACATTAGCTTTTGTTTCATATATAAATGATTGAACTATAAAACATGATTATAAATTTATTTGTAAATTTAATTGAATTTAAAACAAGAAACTAAGAATTTAATTTCCGACAGTTTCAAACTTTGTGTTTAAAGTTTTAAAGGGAGTATTATTTAAAGTATTTCAATAGAAATTATTTCAAAGAATTTTAAGTTAAATCAGTGCTCTTTTCTTTATCGTTGGAAAATAATTTCGGTGATGACTGCAGTATCCTCGACTTTCTTTTCGAATTTCGAAGTAAAGAGGCCATTCTGTAGTTTTGATACAGTCTTGCTTTGGATAATTAAATGGATTTGGATTTCTAAAATTTGATTTGATATATATTGTGTATATTTATTTATCTCTAAAATCGTTTGAAGTTAATCGGAAATCTAATTCTTAAAATTTGTCTTAAAGGATAATGTCGAATATATAATGAAACCAAAATTTTGAATAAATATTTAAGCTTGAGATAATTAAATTAGAAAATTTTATTTGTATAATATTCTATTACTTTCCAATATAACTTACCTTAATTATTAGAAGTTAACAATGTAATTAGATGATATACAATACAAAAGGAATTTTTATAAATAAAATTTGAGTGTTTATAATAAATGTTATACACTTAAATTTTAGTTGCAAAAAGGATTAATTGAGGTAAATAGAATAAAAGGTTAATTGAGTAACTTACAATATAAAACGGTGTTAATGGAATTTATAAATAAATCGGTATATTTTATTCAAATTTATTTAATTTTGTAAATTTATTTGTTTATAAAGTCGGTATTTTGAATAAGATATATTGATTACTTAATTCTTTCTTTTCCCTTATTTTCCTTTTCAGAGACGAAAATTTTTGAGTGGGGGAGAGTGTAACAACCCAAAATTTTTATTAAATATTTTAATTCATTTTATTTAAAACTTTGGTGTTTAATTATCCAAAATTTGAATTTCGAAACTTTTCCAATAGAGTTTGGATTTTTGTTTGTAATTTCCTTTCCAAATATAATAAAATAAATAATTTATATATATATATATATATATATATATATATTTCATATATATTCAACCCTATTTTATCTTTCTATATGTTTCTTTTTTGACATTCATTTTATTATTTGAATTGTTATGTGTTTATATCTCTTATTTATTGCTTGGAAAAAATTTCAACGAATATACGTTATATTGTCTTAAAGGCATATCTTTTTAAAATTTTATTTATTTTGTTTATTGAATGTTTCTTTGTATATACCTTTTAATTAATGGAAAGGAAACAAATCAAATTGACGTATGTTACTTTGCTTTAATTTGGCATATGTTACATTTGCTTTATTTCATACCTCTTTATTTGCCTATCTATTTATTTCCTACCATAGTTGTTCATAACTTATGTTATTTTCTATTTGTGTGTATACACTTTAATTTATTTATTTGGATGTTCATTTGTATATTATGTATTTAACAGTTGGGAAATGAATCAATTAGTTGTACGTTACGTTGTTTTATGTTGGTATAAGTTTCTTTGGCTTTATTTCTTGCCTTTTTATGTGCCTATCTATTTAATTTCCTACCATAGCCATTCACAATTTTAGCCGTTCCTCACATGCTATACCTGTATAACTTCTCCTAATCACACACAAAAATCTTCTCAATATATCTCTTCCTCTGATTGAAAGATCTTTGCATACGTTTCTTTTATTAAATAGGAAATAAATCCCCTTTATTATCTTCTTACAATTTACTCTTTTGGCCGTTCATACCACAAACCTTAGCCGCCTCCTCTATTACTAATTCATGTACAAAAACATTTTTCCCACGTCTCATTTTATTTCCTAAGAGAAAAAAATTGTAGATCTAAATATTTATGGCTTCTTCTTCCTCTTCTTTTTTTTTTCCTTTTTCTTTCTTTGTTTCCTTCATGAATAGGCTCGGCCTCTACCTCCTTCCCAACCCCATCACCACTTGCATAGGGTAGAGCAAGGTTATGTCATTTTATCTCAATTATTTTCATTGTTTAATTCATTTAATATTTTGTATTAAATATACTTATGTATGTTGTATTTGTTTGTGTACATAAGTTGAAATCTTGGCTCTCCTACCACTCAAGTTGAATCGTGCTTGTCGTGCCTTTTGTGCTTTTCGAAGTTTGATCTTTGTGTTTGAATTGTTGCCTTCATCTTTAAAAAGGTGAGTATTCACTCTAGACATTACATGCTTATATTATTGTGAAATTATTACAATTGAATCTGTATAAATTGATATGTTATTCATACATGCTTGTGATATTTTATATATGATGTTAAATGTTGTTTATACATTTGTTACATCATCCAATATGTTATTATATGATATACCGTTCATTTTATTTACTGTATCATTACTGCAAGTTCCCTATCACTATGGGTTGAAATGATACATACCCGAACGGACTTTAGAATAACGAAAAATCAATATGAGCTGAAATGATAGGCTCAAGTGATTTTTGTTGTGATTTCTATTGCATTTATTTTACTTGGGATTGCGGGTTTGAAATGGTAGAACCTGGATTTTTTTTATAAATTTCGGATTGAAATGATACACATCCATATCACTTGACCTAGGTTAGAAAATATTATATAGGCCCATGGTTATATTTTTAAATAATGTTTTCCTAAAGATTCATTAAGTGTTTTGAATATTTTTTGAATATTTTTAAGTATTTTGAAATTATGAATATATGAAATTTTAACTTAATTTGATTTAATGCCCTTTATTGTGATAATAAAATGTAAGTTAAAAATGTACATTTGACATGTAATTGTAATTAATGTGATATTGATAAACATAACTAATGCTCTTTATTGTGATAATAAAATGCAAGTTAAAAATGTACATTTGACAAGTAATTGTAATTAATGTGATATTGATTAATACCATAAATGCTTTTTATTGTGATAATAAAATGTAAGTTAAAAATGTACATTTGACATGAAATTATAATTAATGTGATATTGATAAAGACAAAAATGCACTTTATTGTGATAATAAAATTTAAGTTAAAAATGTACATTTGATATGTAATTGTAATTAATGTGATATTGATTAAGACAATAAATGCTCTTTATTGTGGTAATAAAATGTAAGTTAAAAATGTACATTTGACATGAAATTGTAATTAATGTGATATTGATAAAGACAATAAATGCTCTTTATTGTGATAATAATAAGCTAAAAATGTACATTTGACATGTAATTGTAATTAATGTGATATTGATTAAGATAATAAATGCTCTTTATTATGATAATATAATATTAGTTAAAAATGTACATTTGACATGTAATTTTGTTAATGTGATATTGATAAAGACAATAAATGCTCTTTATTGTGAAAATAAAACGTAAGTTAAAAATGTACATTTGACATGTAATTTTAGTTAATGTGATATTTATTAAGACAATAAATGCTCTTTATTGTGAAAATAAAACGTAAGTTAAAAATGTACATTTGACATGTAATTTTAATTAATGTGATATTGATTAAGACAATAAATGCTCTTTATTGTGATAATAAAATATAAGTTAAAAATGTACATTTGACATGTAATTTTAGTTAATGTGATATTGATTAAGACAATAAATGCTCTTTATTGTGAAAATAAAACGTAAGTTAAAATGAACATTTGATATGTAATTTTAGTTAATGCAATATTGATTAAACCAACACATGTTCTTTATTGTAATAATGAAATACAAGTTAATAATATACTTTTAACTTAACATAAGGAATTTCAACTTTAAATAGGAGATTACAGTAATTAAGTATATTTAACTGAAAAGCATGGTTTATTTAATATCCAAATGAATTAATTAGTGTAAAAAAAATAGAAATGATAAAATAACTATGGTAAGAATTGTAAGTATATACACCTTTATATTATATAAAATGGTAAAGTGGAAAGTATATACTATTTTGACATAAATGATATGGTTTTGAAGTGGATATGATAATTTGGTTTTGAAAGTATATACTATTTTAAAATAAATAATATGGTTTGAAATGGATATGATATTTTGGTTTTGGAAGTATATACTGCATTGAAATAAATATCCATGGGTTATGATAAAGATTAGCTGACAAAGAGACCGAGATGGATATGGGCATACTCTCTGTCGATACCGAAAACCACTTTGACAACCGTGTACGCGGTAGAGATTCTAGAATGAAGTAGGATGGTGGCGATGTTCTATTGAGGTATATACGTGGACCCAACTCCCGTGAGTTGGTATTAGGTGGCAAAACAGGAGCGATTCTCGGGCTAAGGAGGTAGCACCTCTTATCGGACGCACTTCTTCATATGCCATTCCATTACTTTGTGATTGTTTGGTGCGCATCTTTGATTTTGGGAGTGTGGTTCGAGGTGGGCGGTAAATGCTACTACGCGTTACCACTGGTTCGGATGCGTAATTGGTATATATACCTTGGCATTGCCTTGTTGTGCCGTGTCACCTACCCTAGCGTGCCTTGTACGAGTTTGATTTGTGTCGTACCTATGGAGTATTCTCTGGTAGCCTCCCGATCAGAAGGTATTATGGTACTGTGTAGACTATTGGCACTATTACGTTTTAAGGGCTATATGGGTAACCCCTTAATTCTATTTAAAAATAAGTTTATTTTACTATAGCCATTATTATAATAGTGAAATATTACTACATAGTAAATAGTTTAATGGATCCTTAGAGGATGGGCGGTCCCAAGCATCCTTTAAGTTACTTGCACCTCTTTATTACAGTTCACTTGAGTTCGTTTACATTATATAAGTATGTATGTCCCGACTCGAGTGTTTTGTGTTTTGCTTTACGCTGGGGTCAGACTGAGTGATACAACATTTGAGTCTCACCTTCGGAGTTGGAGCTTTGCTTGAAGATGAGCTATCTATTTTAATTTCAGTATTCAGTGATTCCAGTTATCCAGTTGATTCCAGTAATGTATTTTGATTTGTAATTGATTATCATCTTGTTACTTCTTTTGTATCTTGTTTAACTCTAATGTATTTATATAGTAGCTTCATGAACTATTATCTCTTTACTTCCGCTGCATTTTATTACTCTGTGTCTGTGATCTGTGATTTATTTATTTACTGTACGTTTTGAGTTTTGCCAAATTTATTTCTACAATTCGGTATTTTGAGCAATTCAAGTCCGACATGTGCGGATGCGACTGGTTGAAATACCGTGTCGTTACAATATCAAAAAGAGTTAGCAGAATAGTCCATGTAGAAGTAGAATAGGCTAAGTCCAAACGTTCCTAATCTGAAACACCTCGGCCTGACCCGAGTATAAATACACGGGTCTATCTAGCTAAACAAATCAGTTTACAAGAATATACGATAACATAAGCATAGGATAGAGGTGATGTTCTTCTTAAACAAGAAGAAACAGTACTAAATAAGAATGAGCATAAATATGGTAAGTATGGTTATTTCATGTGATGAATGGTATCACTACACAACATTTAATCTCAAAGAGATAGAATAACCCATAAAACGCTAAAAGTAGTGAGCCTCATATCATCGGCATTTCATAAAACATCAAACATAGTTTAGGGAAATCCTAAACTCGCCATATCGGCAAACCCAGAGCATGCGCATAGAGATCCCATCTCAAACACGTCATAAGGCAAATATATCTTCAAAGAGGAGAATAAAATCTCAAGTAAACGCCAAAAGGAAAATCTCATATAATGTCGCCAAAAGGAAAATCTCAAATAACTCCAGTGTAGGCAATTCAAATCTCAAAAATAGAACTCCTAAGAGTTCAAGTCCCTAAAAGGAAATCACCACAAATATATATCGAATGGTTCAAAGGACTAATTCCGAAAAGGGGCGATTCACTAGGGAAAATAGTCAAGAAATCATCTCAAAAGTTTAGCGGCCGAAGCCTTGCTAAGTACTGTTATCTCAAATAGGTACCCTGCCCGAAGGCAAAACGTCACAATAACGAATACGCCGAAACGGCAAATACGCTGCAATGGAAAACTTCTCGAAGAGAAATACGCTGCAAGGGCAATGACCCGAAGGTCCAGTACTGGCATACCACAATGATAAATGTGTCACAAAATCTCGGATAGGAACCCGAACAGTGTTAATGCGTATCCCATACCACATGTTCGCACTAAACAGTTTACTAACCGCTAGTAAATTTCACATCCAAAGCAGTAAAAAGTTTACCTCATCTCATTGGTAAAATTGACTCGGAGGTCAAAACGATCAAATAAACAAGTTGGGAATTAACCGGTAAGATAAATGCACCGTTTAATTCTCCTACTCATTCGCTCGAATAGTGCAAAAACGTGTAATTTATATATAAAAAATAAGTTACTCTAGAAAACAAGCTTTGAAAACCAATTTTTGAAATCAATTTGAAAACCTCATTTGGAAATTTCCCTTATTATGGAGAATAAATAGATTTACACTTGAAAAACTTGAAAATATTTTATAATAATTATTTTGAAATGCCCAAAATTTGTAGAAATCATGTTAAAAAGATTTGGAGAAAACCGTGCTTGAAAATGAATAAAGACAAGGAAAATCACTCAAACTAATATTCAAATTTAAATTCGAATTAAATTCAAAATAACTCAAAATTTGAATTTTATAATATCCTAAATTTGGCTAGTCTATTGATAGACATCATGGCCTTCAGAAATGATCAAAATCATCACGAAATATAACAAGAAAACGAAGCAAAAGAAAGTCAAAAACATCGAAACCAAGTGCAGAACAAGGAATTTTTTTTCCTTCGCCAGGTCGACCTCCTTAGTCCCTAGGTCGACCATGTGGTCGACCTTGGAGCCTCTGGGTCGACAGTCAGGTCGACCTAGGAAGGTGTGGCAGTTGACCTAGCATACGAACTTTGTTTCAGTTCTATTTCTGCCCGCGAATTGATTTTCTGAGCAACTTTTGACTTATCTAACAGCAATATTTTTCAACAAAATTTTACAAGGATAAAGTTCAACATGCAAGCTACCAATGCAAGAAATACGGCAGCATTTCATTGCCAGAATCAAAAGATAGAAGGATTCAAAGATGCAACATAAACTAAATATAAACAAGCAAAATACTCAGTACAGGAAATTGCAAACAGAAACAAAGTCTTACAGATTCAAGCAATGGCACTTTTGTTTTGACTAGTTTGTGAGTTTATACAACTCATCTTGCCGATAGATGACAAAAGCTCAGATTTTGATGCAAAGAGGAAGCTTTTGGCAAGATTGGAGCTTCTATGAACCTGTAAGAAGCAAATATAGGACATGCAAACAATATACAGTAAAAATTAGAAAGTTATTTATTATATTAAGAATTTTGTGATGAAATTGTATGATTTGGAGTTGTGTACCTTTGATTTATCTCTAACTTGCAAAAAGACTTGAATTTTGGCGAGTTTATTGAAGATTGAGCTTGATTTTTGAGAAATTGGTAAAGTGCTTTACCGACTTTGTTTTTAGGCTGAAGGAGGAAGAAGATCATTTGAAATGAACGTACAACCAATTCCTTTTTCCTCTTTTCTTAACCAAGCTAAGACTAAATGGACTAATTGGGTTTGATAATTAAAAGAAATAAAATGGCATAAGATTTAAATCAACACTCAATAAATTAAAGTGTACATATCACATATACACATAAATAAAAATGCATTTCTCTCAAGTTTTACACAAGAAAAATGTTAAAACTTGTATACACTTAAAATAAAACACTTTCTATCATTTAAAAAGATTATTTTATATTTTTAAAACATTTTTTTATTGAAATCCTTTATTTAACAAGAATACACCATCTACACAAATAAATGAATAAAACATTGTTTTTAACTTATAAAATTCCACACAATTTATTTTCTCACTTAGAGAAATATTTCAAACTATTTCAAAACATTATTTATGGCCAAAACTTATTTTTAACCCAATTTTCGCCTTTTATTTAAGAAAACTACCTTTAAAAATTACATACTTCTTCTAAAAATTATTGAAAGAAGCAAATGGACAATAATTAGTATAATTATTGCATTTTCTCTAAAATGGAATCATTTTCATTATTTAAAGCCCATATTCCATTTATTATCACTCCAAACAAAACGGAATAAAGCTTGGAATTTCATTTTCTCATTTTAAATTCCAAAATTCATTGATTATTCCAAATAAACAATTTAATTTCTCCAATTTTAATTTAATTTACAGTATTAAATTATAACTATCATTATAATTCAATATTGACGGATAATCTCCAAACCAAGGTTGTTACACATTACATAACGAATCATATTTAAATTGTGTGTTTATTTCTCATAGTGCGCATTCAAATTCATCCTTATAATCATCCTAATCAATACTTATTATCATCCACATTACTCAAATTTATGTTAGTTTTGTTTTAATTTAAGCTCACCCTCATTAGTACTCATTAAATTGTGGTTAATACAAACAATTTGAAATTCATTAATTATAATAAATCACAAATTCGATTTAAATTATGAAGGTTCAAATTGATGGATGAATTTTGTAGTACTTACTGTGATTGTAACAAATGGAAAAACATGTCATTATTTTATGTTCATCTTGTCTTTTATTCTCAACATTTCTCTAAACATGGTATCAAGGTTATAATTCTCACTTTTTGTGCAGTCATGGTTAATGAAAATAACAAATTGGGTCCTACATAGCGGATTACCACATCATGTTACCATTGGCTTACTTAGGGATGATTTCTACATAGATTAGTGGCGTCATTGTGACTCGGCATCAACATAGCGTCGCTAAATTTACTGCCATTGGTAAAACATCCCATGGGCATTGCTAATTAGCTACGCCTTAGTGACGTCATGAATATTATGATATTTTCAATTATTTTTTTGTGTGACAAGGCGTAGGGATTCACCTACATCTTTTTAGTACCAAAAATTTTACGACGCCTTTGTCATGCCTTCTTTAGTTCTTTTTTCTAATTTGAAGTCACAAAGGTGTAGGTGCTTACCTACGTGTTTGTGTCGTCGTCGGAATTCGACGATGCCTTTGTGACACTATCTTCAATTTATAATTAATTTTTTTGGGCATCATAAATGTATGAAATTACCTATGCATTTGCGTTGCCTGTAAATTTTAGCGATGCTAAAGTGACGTCATCTTCGAGAGATTTTTTTTGTCTTCTCGGATGAATTTTCTTTGTTTTCAATGTAACTCTAAGTAACTTATATTGAAAACGACCAGTACTGAACTAGCACTTATATTTTCTGTAACAACCCGGTGTTTCGCGTCGATTTATAATCGACGTTAAACGATTAATATTTTCGCTAATTGCCCATATGGAGTTTTAAAATTCGAATTAAAATTCTTTAAATAATTTGTTAAGGAAATACGGGCTTTAAATTTATATTGACTTGTTCCCTTTTTATTTTTTTTATTGGGCTTGTTTCCTTTTCATTGACATAATTGCGTACCAGCTTCCCCCCTTTCACTTTTTCCTCGTTCATTCGTTCGAAAAAAAAAACCTAGCATACGAAATAAAAGAAACGAAAATGGCGGCTCCAATTCTTCGTGGCTGCTAGGGTTTCGATTCCTGGATTTTTGGAACAACTTCGTGTTGCCACGGCCTCAATTCTCGATCAATTGAAAAGGTGAGTAATCCACTCACATCTAATTCATACCTCATGCTTATTTAAGGTACGAATTCAGTGATTTTCGTTGGTATTCAATTGTTTGAGGTTGTTGATTCAATTTGCTCGCCGTCTGATTTATGTTCTTTGCTTGAGGTTTAGCTGACTTCTTCAAGATATGTTTTCATTTCTGGTTAACTTCGATCGATGGGTTTTGGGTTCTTTTCAAATTAGTACAATGCCTCTCGTTCGATTTTGTTTTGTGGTTATGAATTTTGGGGGCTTCGGCCAGCATCATTGTTTTGATACTATACTGTATTCTATGGACTTTGGTTATTAGTTGGCCACGGCTTCAATTTTTTTTGACTTGTTCAATTTAGGTAGAGCACGACATTGATTTTTTTGCTTGGCAGTCGACTTTTATCACTTGAAAACTGCTTTTGAACTTGACCTTGTTCATTTACTTGACCGTGATGGTGATTGCGCTTTTGTGTGTATTCTCTGGTTTGAATTGTTTGACTTTGGCACTGGTTCGTCATTGTTGTTGCTCTTCATTTGTCTTGTACATTTTGGTTGCCAGATCATGTGCACTGATATCTGTAGTGTAGTTTGGTTCTGGCCATTCTTTGTTTCAGTGCAGATTAGTCTAATAATCTGGTCATTGATGTTGTAACATTTATTCACGACTTTGGTTATGCTTACTCATCCAGTTTCAGCTTGAATAGTTGTCACTGTTATGTTGTAGTCACTATTTTACAGATCCCTTGCTTAGCTGGAAGTCTGATTATTTCTAGTTGCATTCATGAACAGTCTGCGACATTTTTGTTCCACTTGGATTTGTGTTCGCATTGCATATGTATGTGTTAGTGCGGTACACATTTTTCTGATTCTATATGAATCATATCTGTGAACTTGTTGGTGCACTGAACTCTGTAGACATATGCATTGACCATGCTTTTGACTTGATGTTTGATCCTTTGTAGTTGCTATAGTGTTGAAGTCTTCGACTTGCTTTACACTTGAAGCTACCGATCGATACTTACAGTTCACTGAACTGTTGTATCACTATTTCACATATTTATGAGCTGTTGGTCGTTGGTTGAGTCATGTGTTCTTTGTGCTCGACTCTGACCTGTTGTGTTCTTCCCTGTAGCTTGACTTGATTGAGCTTCAGGCTAGACTTGTCTTTCTGTTCGATTTTTGCCTTGCCTTGAGCATATGTATACTGCTGCAGTTTCGAATGATGCATGCTATACCCTGTTTTAAACTTGCACGATACTGTCTCACTGCGTGTTGGTGTTGCACATGTGCTTGTTGACAGTGGTAATCTTTTTGATTTGTGAAATTGGCATTGACATTGTGTCTTCATTTGTACATATATATGTCTTTCCATTATCATGTATATATATATGCATTCAGGTATGTATATATATATGATTGTTGTTGCTCCTGGAATTTCATTGTGTACACACATCTCTGTAGCATTGTTCCTTGTCATCTGGATGCGTTGCATTTGATATTAAACTGCAGTAGTTCTCTTGATACTACACTTTTACATGACTCTGGTGCTTGAGTTTTCCTTTGATAATTTGGAATCAGTATTTGATTGCTAGATGTGTTTGCACCACTTTCTGTGGTAAGTGTTCAAGCTTCATATTGGGGCTGTTCTTGCTCTTGTACAACTGCTGTGTTTTATCACTTCAGTTTTATACAATTGGATTTATTTATTTTTACCTGAGAGGGTTGCATTGTACTGTGAATTTGATGAATATGCTTTATGCTTGTAGTCCTTTGGTCCAGGTTGCGTTTGAGGTGGGCATTCACAGTTTTACTGCATCATATATTGGTTGTTGTCGTTGTACCATGCGAGGCAGTTGGCGTTTTGTCTCGAGTATTCATTGAGAAGTTGAGTTATACATATATATATATGCTATGCATTGCATTATATTTTAGTTGAGATTTGTGATATCTTTGGGTTGTAATTTTTGATGCTTTTTGTTTGCAGAAGTGTTAAGTCACGAAAGTCGTGACTTGACCTCTGTAGATTCGTTTTGTTGATTTGCCTTTGGTGTTGTGATGATTTTATATACTGTTGTGGCGAGGCTGTGCACGCGTGCGTGTACTGCAGCCACACAGTTTTAACATTTCAATGTGGCGAGGCAGTGCACGCGAGCGTGTACTGCAGCCCTGTCAGATTCGACAATTTGAATTGAGATTTCAATTGCCGGTTTTGTTTTCTAATTTCACTTGAGTTGAATCCGGCTTAAACGCTCAGGTTTGACCTTGTGCCCGGTTGGGCACGACATCACTATAGTAGCAAGGCAGTGCACACAAGCATGAACTGCAGCCACACGGTATGGTGTGTATGATATTCTATTTTGTTTCGACTTATGGATCTTTTTGCGTATTCCATATTCCGTAGTGGCGAGGCAGTGCACGCGTGCGTGTACTGCAGCCCTAATTGAAATAATATTTTAATTGATATTTCAATGGTTTGAACTGTTTTGTTTATTCAATTCAATATTCTGAATTGCATTCTGATTTGGTTTAATTACTGTCGTCTATCTATTATTTAATTATTATTGCTTCTGTGCACTAATAACTGAGTTTGAATTAGACTGACCCGAGTATTATTTTCTTCTGAATCTAATACTCGGGTCAGACCGAGTATTTCAGGTTGTAGATATTCTGCTTTGGGTTGCTGCTAGAGCTATGAAGTTCTTTCATATCTTTTGGAGTAGTCGTCGTTATTTGTAGTAGTCTGTATAATTGTATAGGAAGATATGTATTCATGTATATTATATACGTTAATGTACTTGTATATGTAACTTCCTGAGTCGACTGTTGTAGTTGTATCATATGTATTATGTCAAATGTATCGTAACTGATGTCAGTTACTATATATATATGAGACTTTTCTGTTTTATCTGTGTTCCGCATTTATATTCTCTGTGTTATTATTATATATTTGGTTCTAAACTATTACGAACCATCGTAGTTCGTTTTATACTGGAATTGGGGTATGTCGATGGGAGAAAATAAATCAGAGATGAAAAATGAAAGAATATTTATATATATATACCACTCCTATCGAGATAACCAATGCTAGTTTAAGGCCTAACTATTGATGGTCGCTCCTCAACAGCCTTATTCTCCATGCTAGTTGACAGCATTAGAGGTGGGGCGTCACAGCTTGGTATCAAAGCCTAGGGTTTAGAAAAAAATATAAAACATAACTTAGATAGTACATGTGTTACAACTGTTTGTCGACGTTTTATCTCTCATATTTGCATATGATTGTCTTTAATTGTTAGGTATGAATTCCTAACGCTTATTCATATGCATTTGATTTTGATTCTTGTGTTTTCGGCTTTGATTTAGCCGATGATTGATTTTGTTCGAATCTCGGCGGTTCCGAACTTGATATTTTATGTTTTCCTCGGCTTGATTTCCATTTGACTTCGGTCACTTTGTTTTTGAGAAATTTCTAAATTCTTGATTTCCAAGACTCTGACTTGGTTTGCCGTTGAGTCCTTTGATGATGATGTTGAATCGTTTTGTACTCTATTATGGCCATTAATTGTTGACTTCGACATTGACTTGACTTTTACTTTTGTTAAAGTCATTCATGCATTTATGCTCGTTTTGCTTTGTCTTTCCAATTGTTGATCGATTCTTCTTTTCCGATCAGTTGTTATCTCCTTTGTCGACTTTGATAACTTCTATTTCAGGAATTTTTGGGTATTCCTACTTGATGGATTGGAATCGAATTCTTCGGATTTTATTCACGTCTTCGTATGTGAAATTCTTGTGATTGATTGTTTCTACAATCATTTTTGTGACTTGTCACTTTAAAATATAAAGGTTTCAATACTAGTAGTAAATATCAAAACTCTTTTATCAAAATGTTTTCAACTCTATTTTCAATATCAAACTCTTTTCCTAAACCATTTTCCAATCTATTAGTATATACAAACCTTTATTTCACTCGTATGAGAAATCTAATTAAACGGCTTAGCAAAACAAGTGGTATGAAACGCTTGCGTTTACTTCGTCGGTTGATTTTTTGACTTGTTCGATTGAACCACTTGTGACATTTTTCTAGTGAAGATCTACAATTTGTTCGTAAATATTTAAGTTAAGCTAGTGGTTATGGGACATGAAGCTAAACTTTTATATTCACTAGCTTAGTGTAATTGACACTTCTCGTTGATCATGACGATCATTTTAACGGTTAGACTAGGCCTCATCGGTGTGATTTCGTCTCACACATATCTCTTGGGCTTTGAGGATTGTCTAGACACCATTTGTGTGATTTCGTTCACACATACCTTTTCGGTTAGACTAGGCCTCATCGGTGTGATTTCGTCTCACACATATCTCTTGGGCTTTGAGGATTGTCTAGACACCACTTGTGTGATTTCATTCACACATACTTTTCTTTTGATTGCGAGGTTAGTCTTGACCTCAATCTGTGTGATTTCGACTCACACATGTGGGGTAGCGCCCCACGGTCTTCGGGCCATTCGTGTGTCAAAATTAATGGCTTGCAACCATGAGATAGCGTCTCGCTTTGCGTTGCACGTGTTGGTGATTTTCATGCTCACGTGTAGGTGAGATTCCGTGCTCCCGTTCTCGCTTTGCGTTGCACGTGTTGGTGATTTTCATGCTCACGTGTAGGTGAGATTCCGTGCTCCCGTTCTCGCTTTGCATTGCACGTGTTGGTGAGTTTTCATGCTCGCATGTAGGTGAGTTTTCGTGCTCCCGTTCTCGTTATGCTTTGCACGTGCTGATGAATTTTCATGCTCGCATGTAGGTGAGTTTTCGTGCTCCCGTTCTCGCTTTGCGTTACATGTGCTGATGAGTTTTCATGCTCGCGTGTAGGTGATTTTTCGTGCTCCCGTTCTCGTTATGCGTTACATGTGTTGATGAATTTTCATGCTCGCGTGTAGGTGAGTTTTCATACTCTCCTTCGAGTTTTCATACTCTGTTTGAGTTTTCATACTCTCCTTCGAGTTTTCACACTCCGTTCGAGTTTTCATACTCTCCTTCGAGTTTTCACACTCCGTTCGAGTTTTCATACTCTCCTTCGAGTTTTCATACTCCGTTCGAGTTTTCATACTCTCCTTCGAGTTTTCATACTCCGTACGAGTTTTCATACTCTCTTTCGAGTTTTCGTACTCCCATTTGAGTTTTCACTCTCATTTTGTGATATCTGGATTTCTTGTGATGATTTCTAGAATTTGCGCTTCACCAATTTTCGTGATTTCTATTGATAAGTTTTATCAATTTTTGTGCATTGATGAATTCGTGTGTTATTGACTTGTTATGAATACAAGTTTAGGGTATGATATCCCTTTCTATCTTTGAAAAGATTCCTGCGACATTTTCGATGAATGAAAATTCATTGGTATTATATTTTGATGCCAATTATTTCGTTAAAATTTTGACGTATGTCGAAGTTGCTACGGACGTTGCTGCTTTAATCACGTGTTTAAAAAAAAAATACACAACTATGCACTTTCAAGAAGACGATGAAGTGAATTAAACGATTTAGTAAAACTCGTGGTTATGGGCCATATGCGTTTGCTATTTCGGTTAATTCCGGACTCGTTAATTGAAAAATTAGTGATTTCTGATTATCGTTTTTGATAATCAGATATTTATTGTTTCTAATTATCTTTGTTGATAATTAGATATTTGAGATTTAATTATCGTTTGTGATAATTAAATATTTACGATTTAAGATTTGATTATCAGTTGTGATAATTAAATATTTGTTGATTTGTGATTTCTGATTATCGTTTTGATAATCAGATATTTATTGTTTCTGATTATCGCTTGTGATAATTAGATATTTGAGATTTAATTATCGTTTGTGATGATTAAATATTTGTGATTTAAGATTTGATTATCGTTTTGATAATTGAATATTTGCTGATTTGAAATTTGATTACCGTTGTGGTAATTTCTGATTACCGTTTTTGATAGTTCGATATTTGCGATTTTTGTTTTCTAATTATCTTTGTTGATAATTAGATTTTGCTGTCTCCTAATTATCGTACCGATAATTAGATATTGCTGTTTCGTGATTTTTGTATTCTGACTATCTATTTGATAATTAAATTTTGTTGAGAATTTGTGAAATTCTTTTATGAAATTAAAAGATTTCTTTGGTGAACTTCCTATTTCAAGTTTCTTCATCTTGTGATGATATGCTCTTATGGTTGTTACCTTTTGTCCATTTATTCCTTATGATTGCGAGGACGCAATTTCTTTAAGGAGGGAAGTCTGTAACAACCCGGTGTTTCGCGTCGATTTATAATCGACGTTAAACGATTAATATTTTCGCTAATTGCCCATATGGAGTTTTAAAATTCGAATTAAAATTCTTTAAATAATTTGTTAAGGAAATACGGGCTTTAAATTTATATTGACTTGTTCCCTTTTTATTTTTTTTATTGGGCTTGTTTCCTTTTCATTGACATAATTGCGTACCCGCTTCCCCCCTTTCATTTTTTCCTCGTTCGTTTGTTTGAAGAAAAAAAAAACCTAGCATACGAAATAAAAGAAACGAAAATGGCGGCTCCAATTCTTCGTGGCTGCTAGGGTTTCGATTCCTGGATTTTTGGAACAACTTCGTGTTGCCACGGCCTCAATTCTCGATCAATTGAAAAGGTGAGTAATCCACTCACATCTAATTCATACCTCATGCTTATTTAAGGTACGAATTCAGTGATTTTCGTTGGTATTCAATTGTTTGAGGTTGTTGATTCAATTTGCTTGCCGTCTGATTTATGTTCTTTGCTTGAGATTTAGCTGACTTCTTCAAGATTTTTTTTCGTTTCTGGTTAACTTCGATCGATGGGTTTTGGGTTCTTTTCAAATTAGTACAATGCCTCTCGTTTGATTTTGTTTTGTGGTTATGAATTTTGGGGGCTTCGGCGAGCATCATTGTTTTGATACTATACTGTATTCTATGGACTTTGGTTATTAGTTGGCCACGGCTTCAATTTTTTTTTGACTTGTTCAATTTAGGTAGAGCACGACATTGATTTTTTTGCTTGGCAGTCGACTTTTATCACTTGAAAACTGCTTTTGAACTTGACCTTGTTCATTTACTTGACCGTGATGGTGATTGCGCTTTTGTGTGTATTCTCTGGTTTGAATTATTTGACTTTGGCACTGGTTCGTCATTGTTGTTGCTCTTCATTTGTCTTGTACATTTTGGTTGCCAGATCATGTGCACTGATATCTGTAGTGTAGTTTGGTTCTGGCCATTCTTTGTTTCAGTGCAGATTAGTCTAATAATCTGGTCATTGATGTTGTAACATTTATTCACGACTTTGGTTATGCTTACTGATCCAGTTTCAGCTTGAATAGTTGTCACTGTTATGTTGTAGTCACTATTTTACAGATCCCTTGCTTAGCTGGAAGTCTGATTATTTCTAGTTGCATTCATGAACAGTCTGCGACATTTTTGTTCCACTTGGATTTGTGTTCGCATTGCATATGTATGTGTTAGTGCTGTACACATTTTTCTGATTCTATATGAAATCATATCTGTGAACTTGTTGGTGCACTGAACTCTGTAGACATATGCATTGACCATGCTTTTGACTTGATGTTTGATCCTTTGTAGTTGCTATAGTGTTGAAGTCTTCGACTTGCTTTACACTTGAAGCTACCGATCGATACTTACAGTTCACTGAACTGTTGTATCACTATTTCACATATTTATGAGCTGTTGGTCGTTGGTTGAGTCATGTGTTCTTTGTGCTCGACTCTGACCTGTTGTGTTCTTCCCTGTAGCTTGACTTGATTGAGATTCAGGCTAGACTTGTCTTTCTGTTCGATTTTTGCCTCGCCTTGAGCATATGTATACTGCTGCAGTTTCGAATGATGCATGCTATACCCTGTTTTAAACTTGCACGATACTGTCTCACTGCGTGTTGGTGTTGCACATGTGCTTGTTGATAGTGGTAATCTTTTTGATTTGTGAATTTGGTCATTGACATTGTGTCTTCATTTGTACATATATATGTCTTTCCATTATCATGTATATATATATGCATTCAGGTATGTATATATATATGATTGTTGTTGCTCCTGGAATTTCATTGTGTACACACATCTCTGTAGCATTGTTCCTTGTCATCTGGATGCGTTGCATTTGATATTAAACTGCAGTAGTTCTCTTGATACTACACTTTTACATGACTCTGGTGCTTGAGTTTTCCTTTGATAATTTGGAATCAGTATTTGATTGCTAGATGTGTATGCACCACGTTCTGTGGTAAGTGTTCAAGCTTCATATTGGGGCTGTTCTTGCTCTTGTACAACTGCTGTGTTTTATCACTTCAGTTTTATACAATTGGATTTATTTATTTTTACCTGAGAGGGTTGCATTGTACTGTGAATTTGATGAATATGCTTTATGCTTGTAGTCCTTTGGTCCAGGTTGCGTTTGAGGTGGGCATTCACAGTTTTACTGCATCATATATTGGTTGTTGTCGTTGTACCATGCGAGGCAGTTGGCGTTTTGTCCCGAGTATTCATTGAGAAGTTGAGTTATACATATATATATATATATATATATATATGCTATGCATTGCATTATATTTTAGTTGAGATTTGTGATATCTTTGGGTTGTAATTTTTGATGCTTTTTGTTTGCAGAAGTGTTAAGTCACGAAAGTCGTGACTTGACCTCTGTAGATTCGTTTTGTTGATTTGCCTTTGGTGTTGTGATGATTTTATATACTGTTGTGGCGAGGCTGTGCACGCGTGCGTGTACTGCAGCCACACAGTTTTAACATTTCAATGTGGCGAGGCAGTGCACGCGAGCGTGTACTGCAGCCCTGTCAGATTCGACAATTTGAATTGAGATTTCAATTGTCGGTTTTGTTTTCTAATTTCACTTGAGTTGAATCCGGCTTAAACGCTCAGGTTTGACCTTGTGCCCGGTTGGGCACGACATCACTATAGTGGCAAGGCAGTGCACGCAAGCGTGAACTGCAGCCACACGGTATGGTGTGTATGATATTCTATTTTGTTTCGACTTATGGATTTTTTTGCGTATTCCATATTCCGTAGTGGCGAGGCAGTGCACGCGTGCGTGTACTGCAGCCCTAATTGAAATAATATTTTAATTGATATTTCAATGGTTTGAACTGTTTTGTTTATTCAATTCAATATTCTGAATTGCATTCTGATTTGGTTTAATTACTGTCGTCTATTCATTATTTAATTATTATTGCTTCTGTGCACTAATAACTGAGTTTGAATTAGACTGACCCGAGTATTATTTTCTTTTGAATCTAATACTCGGGTCAGACCGAGTATTTCAGGTTGTAGATATTCTGCTTTGGGTTGCTGCTAGAGCTATGAAGTTCTTTCATATCTTTTGGAGTAGTCGTCGTTATTTGTAGTAGTCTGTATAATTGTATAGGAAGATATGTATTCATGTATATTATATACGTTAATGTACTTGTATATGTAACTTCCTGAGTCGACTGTTGTAGTTGTATCATATGTATTATGTCAAATGTATCGTAACTGATGTCAGTTATTATATATATATGAGACTTTTCTGTTTTATCTGTGTTCCGCATTTATATTCTCTGTGTTATTATTATATATTTGGTTCTAAACTATTACGAACCATCGTAGTTCGTTTTATACTGGAATTGGGGTATGTCGATGGGAGAAAATAAATCAGAGATGAAAAATGAAAGAATATTTATATATATATATACCACTCCTATCGAGATAACCAATGCTAGTGTAAGGCCTAACTATTGATGGTCACTCCTCAATAGCATTATTCTCCATGCTAGTTGACAGCATTACACCGTAGTGTTCTTGGCTAGTGTGGGTATAGAGGTGGGGCGTCACATTTTCGTTTTGAATTTCTAAAGTCCAGCCATAACAAATATTATTATATATTGTGATAAAAGATTAAATATAAAATTTGTGTAATTCCAACACCATCAATTGTCTAAGCTAACTAATTTTTTTTGTAATTACTTACACCGTTTAATAACGTAATTTGATAAGATGAAATGTTAAGTTGAGTCAAAATGATATGAAATCTTGTATTTAAGATTTTCATACAATATTAACGAATGTTTAAAATTTAATTTATGGTAATAAATTGTAATATCCCGGAATTATGGCAATTTAAATTTAATAATCTGTGTTTAAATTTATTTTGAATTTATAATTTTTGTTAATAAATTTGGTTTGATTTAATAATTTTCTTTATTTAAATATTTAATGTGTGAAATTATTTTTAATGAACTAATAAATCTATTTTCTATTTAATAATGTATATGTATTTATATATATATATTAAATAGACAAGTTGTTAAATTAGTATAGCATAATTTTAATAATTTGAAATTAGGAATTGTGATTTATTTTTGGATTTAAGTTTTTCAAAAATATTTAATAAAATACTAAATGATTTTAAATATGAGATAACTGTTTTATTGGTTTAAAATTCATTTTAATTTAAGTTTGAATATTTAAAATGAGTTATAAAAATGTTGTGTTATTCTTTTTAAAATATTGATTTATAAAATGTGATTTGTTAATTTAATTTGAAATTTAAAATACAATTTAAAAATATGAAACATGTATTTATTAAGTTACAAACTCTTTTATAAATTTATTTTGATTATTTAAAAGTATCCTTTTCAAATGAATTACTTGTATGTTGTTTTATCTATTATAATACTTTGCTTTGTTCTTTAGAAATTAATTTTATACATAACTACATATTAAAGAAACTAATTAATTAAGTTTAATTTTTCTTAACACTTAATTAAATAACAAAAACATTTAAAAGACATATGTAAGCATAATTAACATGTGTATGTAATTTAGAACATGAATTTACATGTGTCTATTTCTTTTACAAGTGTCATTGTTCAATTTTTATTTTTCTTTAATTTTAATTCATCATAAACAAGCTATATAAACCTGCATACTCATTTCTTCTCCTCTTTCTCATTTTTTCATTCTAAATCAAATTTTCTTTCAGCTGAATTTTTTTCCCCCATCTCTTCAAAAACCTATATTCTTCAAATCCATAACATGTTCATCTTCAAATACACTCTAATTTATTCAAACCTGTAACATTTCCTGCATGCAGCAATTTCAAGTTACACCTGCATTTCGTCTGGAAGCATGTATAAATCAAGATTAAAAGAAAGAAAAAGGTCTGCATTTCTTTGCATCTGGAAGCAAGGGCCTGCATTCATGAATTTTCAATCTGGACTCTGCATTTTTCCAAGTGAGTAACTCATTTTTAAATTATTAAGTAGGTAAAATTGTGCATGCTTTATAAATTACAAAGGAACATATATGGAATTTGCTATGAATATCTTACCTGTAAATATTTGCATGTATACCTGATTTAACTGTACCATGACTGTGTTTCAAAATCCCAAGTTCCTGATTGATTTCTTTAATTCTTCCCTTTAACTTGTTGTTGTTATGACTTAGAACAATTGAATAAAATCTGTTTATTTTAGAATAGGGTAGGTATAAACCTTATATAAATTAAATAGAGTTATCTAAAATTTGGAAAATTAAGATTTACAGAGCAAATTAGCATAGAGTGGAAATCCAAACTTTATGATTCAATGTTTCAGGTTTATTAATAGGATCAACAAGTGAATTCATGAATTTTAAATCAAAATTTACAATTGATAGTGCTGTGAGCACAGAACAGTTTCCAATTGACTGTATTATACATAATTGATAAGCACTGTTGATACATGCATTTGATTTGGTTGTAATTGCTTCTGAATATGGTGAAATTATCATAGATTATAGGAAAAATCTTAGATTGAGTTGAATTTAAAATTTTACATTGTAATTTGGGTTTCCAGGTTTAGAACCCTAGTTTTACTAAGTATAAGAAAATTTAGTGTTGCGGTCTCATCAATTGATCGAGTTCAACTAGGTTTGGCGTGTTGGTAGCAGATGTATTGATGAAGTCTTCACCGGAGTTTCAAGATTTATGGTGGCCGGAGTTGTGAGTTCTCGCCGTTGACAGGTCGAGTTTGAAAATGGGGAGTGTTATATCCAGGTTTTTGGTTTAAAACATGAATTCAAATTCAAGTTGAAATTGTGGGGATCTGAGGATTAAAAGGTGATGTAGGGTTACTGGTCAATGGGGGATGGCCATTGACGATTGTCAGTGATGGCCGGAGTTGGTTTATAGGTGCACAGGGAGGTGTGTGCAGGTGGGTATTTGTTTTTGGGTTGCAGGGTTTTTGTACTCGGGACGGTCTCGGGTATTTTGAAGAATGACTCGAAGTAAAGGTGGAGTAGACTCGAAGTAAAATAGGTGGTAGCTCGGGTTAGTGTTTATGTTTCAGGATTTTGAGTTAAGTCAGAAACCTGTTTTTTTTCCAGGTTTATAAAAATTGAAGTTTAAATTTAAAATGCAAACTAAAATTTAAAAACTAGTTTGAAAATTGAATTTAGTTATAAGTTCAAATTATTTAAATCTTGGTATTTGTAGTTATTCAGGTTTTAAATTTTAGTTTGGGTTCTAAGCCTAAAATATGAAACTGTGTTCTGTTTTAAAATTTAAATGTAAAATTTCAAATTGTAAGATGAAGTTCAATCTGGAATTCTTAAACCTGAAATTAAATTTGAAATCAACAGTTAATTGTTGGACTTTGAAACACTTTTGAATTCAAATGTAAGATGATTAAACGAGACAGAGAACTGTTTTCTGTTTAATTTAAAAGTAAAATTTTTAAAATGCAACTGAAAATTTAAAACAAGTTTAAAATCTGGAAAACAGTAATATGGAACCTGAGTTTGAATTTAAATCTGGAATTTGACTTTAATGTCAGTTTTTAAAAATTTAATATTAAATTTAAATTTGTTTTAACTATTTTTGGAAAGTTTAAATAACTTGAATTTAAAAATGAAGATGGAGATGTAAGTAAAGTTTTAAATTTTTACGATTTAATCTGAAATGAAAATTCAAATTGTGTTTCAGTTTGAAATTTAAAAAGAAATTTTCAAATTTGAAATTTATTTGAAACAAATTGTTTAAAAAAAATACTTTGTATAAGGAGAATGTTTCTTAATTTAGAACTCAAGAAATTGGTTTCATTTAAATTATTAAATTAATTTAAATGGAATATTAATTATTTAATTTATTAATAATGTGGATATTTAATTAAGTAATTAATATTTTTAAGTTAATTTGATAAGATTTAAGATTAATTAAGGTTAATTAATCTATAATTAAGGATGGTTAATTAAATTTTAATTAATGATTAAGATTTATTTAATCAAGTGATTAAAGATAATTTAGATTTTAATTAACACTTAATTAATTAATAATTAGAGATTAATTAATGATAATTAAATATTGATTAATTGAAAATTAATAATGGTTAATATAAGTTAATCTCCTAATTAAGTAATTAAGAAATGTTAATGAAGATCATTAGCTTAAGATTTATTTAACAATTAATTAATGTGATTAATTTTTGTTAATTAATTAGATTAATTAATTTGTAATAATCAATTGTTTAAGTTTTAGTTACTTAATGAAAGTAATTAATGAATTAATTACTTAGTGTAATTAATTTGATTAATGTGATTAGTTTAGATTAATTAAGTTAAATTAATTTAAACATTTGTTGATTGTTGATAATTACTTTATGAATTTGTAATTACTTAAGTAAGTAATTAATTAATAATTACTGAATGTAATTAAAGATATTTATTATAGAAGTAATTTGGATTTAAATTACTTTGAAATTAATCAAGGATTAATTTAGATAATTAATTAGGAGTAACTAATTATGGGATGGGTAATTAAAGCAGTTAATTACTGAATGTTTATTAATCATGGGTGATTAATATATAGGGTTTAAATTTAAGATTAATTACTTTTGTAATTAATTTATATTGAGAGATTGATTAAATTTAATCATTAATTAATTAATGATGTAATTTGGAATTGATTAATTAAGGTATAATTAATAATGAATAAACGATTAATGTAATTAATTAATTAATTAAGCAATTACAAGTTAATTATTTGCAAGAGGTTTAAGTAATTAACTTGTGTAATTAATATTAAATGCTAATTACTTATTGTAATTAGATATGGTTAATCAGCAATGATTAAGTGAAATGAAAATTGGGATGATGATTTATAGATTGATTTGAAATCAATTAATGGTTAAGTTAAGCAGAATTTTATTGATAAAGTAATTAATTTAATTTATTTTAAATTAATTAGAATTTAGGTAATTAATTTAGTTCATTTTAAATTAATTATAAATGGTGTGATCATTAGATAGTTGCTTATGTTTGATGATTGGTATTGATTGCCTGGTATGGTTTGTAATCTTAGTTATGAGATGAGTAATGATTATAGATATGGATGCATTGGTTGCTTGTGGATGGTAATATGGATTATCTGATTTAGATATGAATTATCTGTTGATGATAAGGTTGATTATCTATTGTGATGAATTATCTATCTGTGTATAATTAGATAATTGAATTGAATTGTTTTAAAATTTAAAACAACTTGGCCTTAAAAGACACGCTTTGGATTTCGATGAGACCGGGATCGGGATTCCATATTTGGGATCCGAAAACACATCGATTCCAATTAAACGTTAGGTCGTTAATCCAAATGGAGCGAGTGAAAACTCGAGGTGTAAGGGCTATACGTCAGTATAACTCTGTGGGTGATTCCGTAATGAGTTGACGGAATAGTGCTTATAGATTCAAGATGGTGATTCAGAGTGCAAGGGTTATTGTCGTTAACTCTGAGGGTGATTCCAATATGAGTGTAACGAGATAATGCCTTCGGTTTCGTTCGAACCCGGAACAAACTTGTATGGATTGAATGCTTTCAGAACATCGTCGGGTGGACGATGAGCATTCTAAGTGATATGTCCTATAAAGGTAATCGTAACCTCAAGCCTCATCAACCGGAAATGGCTAAAACAGGGGAGGTGCAGCAAAGCCTCGTGGGTAGCCCCCACTTGAGAGCAAGATTTATCCCTGTCTAGAGGTCCCTTTATTTTCGGCTTAGTGGTGCGGTTGCTGATCACAACTGCGGGGTTGTCTTGTTTGGAACTGCTCAGTAAGGAACGGATCCGGCTTTGTGTTGCAGGGGATTGGGAGTAATCCTCGGTATGGTGATCTAGGCCACGTACTGTGATGGACGGTACCCCAGTAGCCCAGCCATTGATGGAATCCAAAATCCAATAAGTGCCAACGGTTTTGATTGTATTACCCACTTTTGTGGCTAGTAGCTGGAATTTAATCATGTAACAATTTCAGCTATTTCTTATTTACTTGAAAATCCTAGACACTACTATAATATCATCGGATTTCCTATCAAATGTTTTGGTTAGCATAAGGTAAAAACTTTTCCATCTTTATGTGTGGGAAGTCTTACGTGATACCTTTTCTTTTCAAAGGTTTTTCAAAGTTAAGCAACTTTAACCTGTTACTCACACCAGACCCATGTCTGACCCGGAGTTATTTCTGTTTTTCTTTAACTCTTGGGTACTCAAATTTTTACGAGTAGCCAAGGGAATTCAGGTTAGGATTCAGGTTAGCTTTGACGAATTGTGGAGGAGCATATGGAGCAGGAGGCTTCTGCGTATAGTTATATAGTTTTCCGCTGCGTTGATATCTCTGAGTGTTTATCTGTTATGTATTGAGTTGTAATAACTAGATAAGTGTTTATAACTGTCTAGTATGTGTTGTATTGACAGTGTAACTCTGATAATTGTTGTATACTATGTAATACTTATGTTAATAATATAATTTATTCGTTCCGCTGTTGAGATTCTTGTGTTGTTTCTTCTTTCTTTTCTCTTTTCTATCCCTTTCTTTCTTAAGGATGATACGACTTTTTGTGGAGAAAAAGTCGGGTCGTCTCATAAATTTAAATTACTTTTAGAAATTAATTCGACATATAATAATATTTAAATATTTAAAATAATTTTTAATTATAAATATTTAGCATTTAGTAAATTATTTAACATTTAATCGTAATAGTATTTAAATACTCATAGTAATTCTATTTGGAAAACTATTTAACATTTAGTAAATCTAAAATTATTGTAATATTGTTTGCTATTTTATAATTACACTTAGAGTATAAATTTGTATAATATAAAAGTAGCATTGCTTAACTTTCCAAACTAGATCCACTCCTTTAACTTTATCCTAAAGTCTTTTTTTATAAATAGCAAAAGAGCCTAAAATTTGTTACAGACAAAAATTGATCGGGCTTATTCCGTACAAAACACCTGCAGCCACAAAAAACTCGCACCTATAACTTCTTATCAAAGCTTAGGAATGTTAATGGATATCTAAAGAATCCGAAATCCGTATGCGTCTATATTCATAATTATGTAAATTATCCAATATTCGAAAAGTTGATGCGGATATAAAAAACTTGAACACTAAAGAAATTACTTACGTCTTTAAGGCATCAAAGAAATTTGGCAACGCCATAGAGATGACAAATTAAATTTTTATTCAAATTTTTCTCGGGTTATAATGGCTTAGAAATTACCTACGTTTTGCGAGGCGAAAGGAATTTAGCAACAACTTTTGTTTATAGCTTCTTCAATATTTTAAAAAACAAGTTTGAATTTAAATAAAATTTTAGTATATAAATAAGATTTAATTATAATAACTTAGTTTGTACTTCTTTTAATTTTAATACAATTAAATTTATTATCTATGTCACAATACCTAATCAGTCATAAAACCATAATAATTAAAAAATTAAAAAATTTCTCCTTAAATACATACAATCTTATTTATTAACTATTGATTTGTACAGAAATTAATTATATCATTATTTTTTTATTAAGAAAAAATATTTCTCTCTCAAATCTACGGATAAAAATATATTTTAACTATAGCTTTGTAATGTAAATTAGATGAATATTACATCTCATAATTTTTTTTAAAATATATATTAAGAAGAAAAATACAATTTGATCTCAAATTCGCAATTATATTTCTCGATGATAATTTCTAAGGAATTATTTCTAATATTGATTATTAGAACAATGAAAATAAATAGATAGTAAGGTAATTATAATTTACAGTATTAAATATCTTAATCAGTTCAAGTATCATTAATTATGCTTCGAAGTCCCAAATCCATTCACTCCTCAATATATAATCTAGGTTTCCATAATTTAAATAATATTTTAAAATAATTTTGGAATATATGTAATAACATGTAAATTATACTTGAAATTATAAATTGATTATATGTTGTTTTAATATTTAATAAAACTAAAATTATTACAAAATTATTTAATATTTTATAAATAAAACTACAATTAAAAGTGCATAGACCAAAAGCATACCCTACCTGTTCCTTATCTACCATTATCCCAAATTGAAAAAAACCCTCAATAGAAACAAGCACCGCTACCGAGCCCTAAATCACCGTTTGCTACTTCTACCGATCCGCGAGGCTACTCAATTGCTTTTCGCTCCCGCACAGCCGTTCTTCACCATAGTTCATCCTCTTTGTGTAGCTCAAAACCCTTAATCATTGTCATTATTTGTAGTTTACTAGTTATTCGGTATGAATTTTTCATGTGAGAAGCTCTAATTGTTCTTATACAAGTACTTTTATGTTACCAAAAATTAATTTATTGATATTAACTTCTTAACACTAGGAAAAAGCATCGATAATGGGGCAGGAAATAACATGTTTAAGTTAGAGCAACTCCAATAATGATTAATTTAGTTGAAATATTCATTTTCATTTCGCAGTAGCGCAATACAAACTGAATATCAAGGTTAATATTAAGTTTCCAATTCAGAAAACTGAATTGGAATAGAGCGCCCATTTAATGAACGCTCAGTGTTAGGCACCCATGTAAGGGACACCTAACACTAGATGTTCATTTAATCGATGCCCATATATTAAAATAATTCAACCCTACACAAAGTATCCTAATTAAATAATTTTTTAAATGCTAGGCGACCATTAAATGGGCCTCCAGACCAGGCATCCAGCACCAGACGCCCATTAAATGGGCGCCTAGCTATTAGGGTTTTCCCCCTCCAGCCCTGAATATTCGGTGCTCTAAATATTCAGGGTTGAAGATATTGGAGATGCCCTTAGGATTGATAATTAGTGAATAACATTAATAATAGTGACAACGAGTAACATATTTCTTAGATGGATTTAGTAGTCAATAAGAGCATCTCCAATAACAATGACTTTAACTAAATTATTCAGTCTTCATTTCCCCATAGCACAATTCAGACTAAATATTTAATATTCAGTTTCTAATTTAGAAAACTAAAATTGAATTGAGTGCCTATTTAATGGACCATTTAATGGACGCTCAGTGTTAGGCGTCCATTTAATGGGCGCCTAAGATTTGACGCCCATTTAAGGGACGCCCAACTTTAGAACAAAGTACCCTGATTAAAGAATATATTAAATGCTAGGCGACCATTAAACAGACGCCCAATACTGGGTGTCCATTAAATGGGCATGCAACACCAATCATCCTTTAAATGGATGCCAAGCTACTTGGGTTTTCCCCCTCCTCCAACCTGGATATTCAGTGCACTGAATATTCAGGACCGAAGATATTGGAGATGCCCTGACATTGACAATCATTTTTATTTAGTATGTCAATATGCTTAAATGGTCGAGTGTAACGACCCAGAATTTCTAGTCGTAAATTTTGAACATTTAATTTATTTTAAAAGTTAAATGTGGATTTTGAATTAATTTTGAAATAAGGATTTTGTTAAATCGATAGAATTTAGTCGTAATTTTCAATATGGAAATTCAATTGAAATTTGAATAATAACACTTTAATGGAATTTAATAATATAATAATGCAACTAATCATATTTTGATTTAAACCGAATCAGAATGAATTCTAATGTGAATATAAAGTCTATATGATTTATAATAGAGTTAGTAATGTTATAAAAGTGAAATTTTAGATGATTTCAACGATTTTGAAAATCGCTCGAATTTATCGACGAGTTAAAATAGCCTTCCGGGGCACAGTCTTGGAATTCGACGAAACCAATTCCATTGGGTCCGTAATAGTTAGTTATTATCGAATTTCAATTTTTATAGTAATTGGAGTTGATGTTTGACCCTGGCAGCTCAAAACGCATAAAAACTATTTTAATTCATTTAATTTAAAATTGATCCTTCATTTCCGTAACTCGCGCATATGATCGAATTAGCTTCCGAAATATTTCCATTGTGTTCGGAACGTAGGTAAAACCCTATAAACGCCTGGCGGCATGTTTGATTCGGAGTTCGTTCGAAAATCTGATAGATTGGTGAAAATTAATATTAAAATAATATTCAATACGGTTTATATAATCACTTTTTTAGCCAGAACCCTAATATTCTTTCAAAGCCTCCACCCTATCGTTTAATGGTCAAAATTGCTTCTTTAATCTTCCTGAATTTTCATTCCATCCATGCGACGATTTCGAAACTTTCAACTAGTAAATCAAAGAGAGCGAGGAGCTCTGCATAACCAACAGTGGAGATTGATTTTCGTTGACTGGAGAGGGAGCTGTGGGCCCGTGTTCGTGCTCGTTTCTTGCACGAAATTTGAGTAGTGAGGAGCACCGAGCTTCGCCGCGTCTGGGGCGATGGTTGAGGCGGCAATGGACTTCGATGGGATGGGTTCTGATCTAGTACTTGAGCAATGTGGTGTCCGCGATATCCAACCCAAGTTGGAGATGATGGGTGCGGCTTCAACCTGTAGATGAATGCGTTTGGGAGGAAAATGTAGGCGGCCCCGATTTCTCTAGTGAACGTACGGCTGAGATGTTGTTTGGTATGATAATAAAAGAAAATTTGTTTTAAAATTTGTAATTGAAACTTGTAAAATTCATAACTGTTGCATACATTATCAGAATTCGACAAAACTGGTAGCGCCGGAATCGCAGCGACGAGTACTACGTAGCGGAGCAATTCTGGAATCGTTCTGGGCAAGCGAAAATTTTTCATTACATCGAACGTACTCGATTTAGTTTAAAAATTCAAAACGCTCTTCAAAAATTCAATGTGAGTAATCTCACTCAAATCTGGATACCAGTTAATTTAAATAGCCAATAATTAAATATTTGATTGGTTGTTTGGCTGAATATGATAATTATTATAAGATTGAATCGATATTTATTGGCAGTGCTAATATCCGTGGATGCAGGGAAACGGGTTGGAGGGATTCAACTGGATTCCTCACAAATAGCAATTTTATTTATATTCTATGATATATCTTATCGATAAATTTGTTTTATCTATGAATCTGTGTATAGATAAGCGTTATGGATTATACCGCTTATCGATGTTAATATGATTGAGCCTATAACCTTTGATGTTTGCACTATTGTGTTAAACCCTTGGACTACACTATACACACATGAAATGTGGAAATCGGCTAAGTCGCAGATATTTGAATTTAATGCGAAATATTTTTAAAAGTTGAATTTTCAATCCAAACGGTTTTGGAAATGGAATTGGGTTAAATATGAAAAGTTTGTGAAAAGGGATAAAAGTTATTTTGAATAACTTAATAAAGTTTGAAATTTGAATAGTTTGATTTAAATTGGAATTCAATATCTGAAATTGAATTCTATATTCGGTATTTATGATTTAAAACGGTGTACAAGTTTATATGAGTTTTTAAACCGTTTTAAAGTGTTGCTTCGGGAATTTAAATTAACCCGAAGATTTAACTTGTATAAATGGAATCGGATTTTTCCGAAATAAAAACTATTTGTTTTCGAACGATATAAACTTTCACATAAGAAATGAATTTCCAATTGGTATTAAAGGAAGTCCAAGTTAAATTGGAAATAGTTTTCCAAGTTAGGAATGATTTGAAATTAGGGTCTTATAGATTATACAAGTTATAAGGATGTTTATATAGGTTTCTAACCATTTAAAAAGTATGGTTTTGGAAATTTAAATTTAAATCCAAGTTTTATACTTGGATGGTTCGACTTATGTA
This sequence comes from Allium cepa, assembly GCA_030765085.1. Classification (NCBI taxonomy): domain Eukaryota; kingdom Viridiplantae; phylum Streptophyta; class Magnoliopsida; order Asparagales; family Amaryllidaceae; genus Allium; species Allium cepa. The sequence continues at coordinate 555,723,408 of CM060940.1, forward strand.
ATTTGTAATCGGTTTTTCCAAAATAAAAAATCTATTTGTTTCAAATAATAATAGCTTTCACATAAGGAAAGGATTTCCAATTTGTGTTGAAAAATTTCGAGTTTAAAATGAAATTGTGAATTGTTTTGAAAGCTATGAATTAAATCTTTGATTAAAAGATTGAATGAGTTAATCCAATTTGAAATGGAAATTATTTTGGGATCTGTGAACGAATCTTTGTGAAAGAATTTTTAACTTTGTTCCCAAATTGAAGCGAACCTTAAGGATGTATCTTTATATAAAAAGATATGGAATTATAATTTTTTTGAAAACTATGAATTTATCTTTGTGAATGGGGTGAACTTTGTGAATTAAATATTTTGTTTAAAAGATTAAAAGTGTGGAAATTATTTAAACCATTGAAGTTTGTTGAAATGAATCTTTTTGTTTAAAAGATTGGAAATGGTAATTTGTTTTAACCATTTGAATGAAAGGTTTGGGCTTTAAGCTGTGATTTAACTGAGACCCCACTATCCATATGATTTTTAAGTATTGCGCTCGTTATTCGGTTTAGCCGGGAGAGTACCTTTGTGTCATATAACCCATTCTGAATAATGATACGTCGATATGGATAGCATTTTAAGACCGGTGGGGAAGACCGGGTATTTGTGAGAATGATAGGATGACCTATCGATTGTCTCTGCACTGAGTTGCTCCGGTATAGAGATTCCATATGTGATGGGGAGTCCAATCGGGATTGTGGATTCCCGGATTTGCAAGGACTTATTCGGAAGTGCCTTCGATTCTGTTCGAACCCAGAACAGACTTGTATGGATTGTATGTCAAACATTACATTTTGAGATATAAAGCTGATTTCTTTCAAATACATATCTGTTGGTGGTGGAGAATTTATTCTCTTAGCTTAACACCCTTCTCTGAGATGTACGAGCTCAGAGGTTATGTAGTTGAAGGTTATCAGCAATGTATTCCTTAGTTGGTAATGTGGCATGCTGAGTGCTGCTGATCATTTGTTGATCAAAGCGTGGCTTTTGTGAAAATCGTAGCTTTGTGGATGAGACTTCGTTAAACCTCACAACCCGGTTATGGTCGAAACAGGAATCGTAGCAGCAAGGTTATTTGAGGGTAGCGCCCTTTGAGGGTATGTCATTTCCTTCTGGATTATGAGTGGTATCATGGTATGGAGCCAAGATACTTGCTTTGTGGTTGCTGCAAACTTATTACTTTGTGGTTGTTCGTTGAGAGGTACCTCGGATAAAGGTCGCAAACGACCGGGGGATGGCATGCTCGTGTCAGTAGTTACCTATTGCAGAGGTAACCCGGCCTTGTCTAGCAGAGATCCAGTTAGGATCCGGGGACGTCCCTCTAGAGGCGTTTCATTTTATTTGGGAAGTTCCTTTGCCCGACCATTTATTGGAAATCCAATCAAAACAATACGAGCCCTTTACAATTGCAATTGTAGAACCTGCTATTTAAAATGGTAGCTATAGCAGGCATAATATAATGGTACCTATGCTGGCTAAGATTTATATTATACTTTCGAAATGTTTTCTGTACTTTGCACTTATAGTAATAATATCAAAGAAATTCGCGTATCAAGCATGTTTGACTATCATAAGGAGAAATCTCCTTCAATTATGCGTTTGCATTGTGTGTGTGGCGGGAGGGCTTATGGTAGTTTCATTTTCTAAAAGCATTGCAGATCTATTTTAAATTCTTTGTTGTTGTTTTAAAGATAAACTTTTTTTTTTGTTACTCATACCAGTCCCACACCGACCTGGAGTTTATTGTTCCTTTCCTAAACTCAGGGTGCCCACTATTTTCCGCACTGGCAGTCTAGACTCAGGTTACCAAGTCATTCCGGAATTCAGGAGTCGCTGTAGAGATCTGGAGGCAAGCTGGATGGCGTGGCGTATCAACTAGTATATAGTATTTCTTTTTCGTTGTTTGTTTGTTGTTGTAAACTCTGATAATGTAATGTGATGTAATGTAATAACTGACATAGTTCTTTGTTTTAAAGATATTCATTTATCTATTATATGTTGTTCCGCTGCGATATGTGAGATTCTATTATTGTTTCTGTTCTTCTATCTTCTACCTCTTCTTCTTTAACCCTAACGGTTCGGTTTTCCTACCTTTGATTGTGCGGCATTCGATATAGTGGACGTATTGATGTCGATTTTCGAAAGTTGAAAATCTCATTCGTTACATGTGGTATCATAGCAACTGGTTAAGCGACAACCTTGGCTCTGTTGGATGTTACTCATTAGAGATAGAGTCAATAGTAATCTAGAATGAGTTTGAGTATATTTAGCTATGAGAGCGTACTTGTTAGTGAATATAAAATTATTTTATATTGTGTTGACTTATCGGTTGAGTGTTTATAGATTCTGGTCGAACTAGTCTAGCTAAATGTGTCGATGGGGTTTTCTAAATTCTTAAACAAGATAAACCGACATAAATATTGTTTAAAGCGGGTAAATGAAATAATTTTACCCAAAAATTATATTTTGATATAAAAGGATTATTTTTATGAATTTGTTATATATATTTGGTTGTTTGGTTATTGATGTTATAATCAAATATAAGAATCCAAAGTTTGAAATGGTTTATAACCAGATGAAATTCTACAAGTATGTTTTATCCAAAAGAAGAATAACTAAATTTGAGTTAAACCAGAATCTAAATCCCGGAAATTTTGAAAAGTGTTTTAAATGTAATGAAAACAAAAAAATTTGGGGATTTAAAACTCTTGGGAATGTTTTCCAAAGTGTTTGAAGGCAATGATGGAGTATTATTTTGGGAAATATTTTTGAATGAGAATTGTTTTGAAATGAATTTGTGGAAGTAAGGAAGCGCTGAACTCACTTCAGTCGCTGGAAAATAATCGTGATGATGATGGCCACATCATTAGAATTCATTTTCGAGTTTCTAAAGTGATGGATTGCTTCCATAGTAATTGGGTATGAATTGATTATTATTTTAAAACGGTTTCGAAATAAAACTGGGTAATTGAATTCTGGAAACACCATTTAAATAATGTGAAAGTTAAGACAAATCAACAATTGAACCTATTAAGTGAAGTTGATATTAATAAGAAGAAAATGATAATTTTAGTCTTGGAAATAAAAAAATTTGACTTGAGTATATGGAAGTAAATTGAAAATTTGAGTTTAACTTGGGATAAGTTAAATAAATTGGACTTAGAATAAAAAATTGAATTAAATTGGATAAAGTTGAAACGTAAAATGATTATAATTGTGAGTTATAATTGTGTAATGAAATTTATATCCTTAAGCTATTAAGTGTTATATAGATAATTTGGAATTGTGATTGTAAGATGAAAATAACTCAAATGAGCAGTATAAGCTTTTAAGTAAATAAGTTGGTGAACTTATAAATAGAAAATGGAATTATAATCACAAATGGTTGAATGGTATAGTGAATTCAAACTTGATCCTAAAGGAAATGTAAAGTAAAATAAAGAGAAATTGAGTTAAAATTGGACTGAATTAGAATCAAACTTCAATTGTGTTATAAATAATATTGAATGAAATTCAATTCTTGTTTAAGTAGTAAATGAAGTGAAATGAATTTAAGTTGGCAAATAAAATTTAGTTGAACTTGAATTAAATGGAATTTAAATTAAGTAAGAATGATATTGAATGAATTGAATACTCACTCAACTAAATTCAAAAAGAATTGCTTGGAAATGAATTTAGTGTAAGCTAAATTAAATAAGGGGAGTAATGGGATGAATAAGATTTTTATAGCTTGTTAAGAAAATTGGAAAAGGGTAAAAATGAAATCCCAATTCTGGTATAGAATAATTCGAAGGGTGTTATAAATAAATTCAGAAGTGAATTAAGAAGGTGAATATATTTAAAAAAGAATTAGGCAAGTGAACAATATGAATTAATGTTTGTGAATGAATTGGAATTTGATTTGGATGAGAATAAAATGAAAATAAAATAAAATTGGTACAGATTGAAATGGAATTAATTTTAATGGTTATAAGCTCAAGTGATGGTAATTTGCTTGAATGACATGAAAATTTGCATAGAAACTGATCATTTTGTTGTAAACGGAATTGAACTGGTTTAAAGAAGCAAATGCAATTGGTTTTTAAATCAATTGGGATGCACTGAAATTTTAATAAGTGGATTTGTATATAAATGCAAGTGAATCATAAAGAAATGCAAATGTATCAAATTTGAAATAAAGATTTGATTGTAAATTTATTTGGAATTGAATTGAAGTATACATAAATTGTATGTAGTATACTTGAATGAAAATCATTCGAGTGGAATAAACATGGAGTTTGTATTTGTAAAGAGGATTAAAATGGTAATTGAAACCTTGTAATTGCTTATAAAATATGGTTTACATGTAGGATTATGGAAATGTGTGGATTGGGATTTGTAATTGATATGTTTGGTTAAGATAAATGAATGGAATGTTGTGGAAAACCTCATATTATTGAAAACTGATGTGTTTGTTTAAGTAAGTACAGGTACGGGAAGCAATCGATAGAGTTGGAGCGCGTATATGCATAATATATTCGCCGCTTGCTTTTAAAATGCTAATAAAAGGTACGCCTATGCAATGAAAATAGGAAATGTGAATTGTTTTGGTTTTTCGACCGTGTGGGTCGATGTATGTATATTTATATCTATTGTGATATTGCAAAAGCTCCTCCGTACATAGGAGACGCTGGCAAAAATTTTCCAAAATTTTGGAAGTTAGAAATTTTTTGAAAATTTTAAAATTTTTGGGTTAACTGGTAAAGTTGTTTTTGAAAGGATAATGAGAACAAAGCTTTTAGGTTAAAATAGGCAAATGATATTGGAATCGAGTTAAAAGTTTTGACGAAGTAAATGTGAGTTTGGGTAAGTAAATGAGTTTAGTAGCATCTTTTTACCTTAACAAATTTCGGGACGAAATTCTTTTAAGGGGGGAAGGTTGTAACGACCTAGAATTTCTAGTAAATCGAAGAGAACGAGGAGCTCTGCATAATCAACGGTGGAGATTGATTTTCGTTGACTGGAGAGGGAGCTGTGGGCCCGCATTCATGCTCATTTCTTGCACGAAATTCGAGTAGTGAGGAGCACCAAGCTTCGCCGCATCTGGGGCGATGGTTGAGGCGGCAATGGACTTCAATGGGATGGGTTCTGATCTAGTTCTTGAGCAACGTGGTGTCCGCGATATCCATCCCTAGTTAGAGATGATGGGTGCGGCTTCAACCTGTAGACGAACGCGTTTGGGAAAAAAATGCAGGCGGCCTCGATTTCTCTAGTGAATGTACGGCTGAGATGTTATTTGGTATGATAATAAAAGAAATTTTGTTTTAAAATTTGTAATTGAGACATGTAAAATTCATAACTGTTGCACACATTATCAGAATTCGACAAAACTGGCAGCGCCGGAATCGCAGCGACGAGTACTACGTAGTGGAGCAATTCTGGAATCGTTCTGGGAAAGCAAATTTTTTGCATTAAATCGAACGTACTCATTTAGTTTAAAATTTTAAAACGCTCGTCGAAAATTCAATGTGAGTAATCTCACTCAAATCTTGATACCGGTTAATTTAAATAGCAATAATTAAATGTTTGATTGGTTGTTTGGCTGAATATGATAAATATTATCAGATTGAATCGATATTTATTGGCTGTGCTAATATCTATGGATGCAGGGAAGCAGGCTGGAGGGATCCAACTGGATTCCTCACAAATAGTAATTTTGTTTATATTCTATGATATATCTCATCGATAAATTTGTTTTATAAATGAATCTGTGTATAGATAAGCGTTATGGATTATACCGCTTATCGATGTTAATATGATTGAACCTGTGACGGTTGATTAGTGCACTATTGTGTTAAACCCCTGGACTACACTATACACACACGAATATGGATTTTATATGGAAATCGGCTAAATCATAGATATTTGAAATTAATGCAAAATAGTTTTAAAAGTTGAATTATCAATCCAAATGGTTTTGGAAATGGAATTAGGTTAAATATGAAAAGTTTGTGAAAAGGGATAAAAGTTATTTTGAATAACTTAATAAAGTTTGAAATTTGAATAGTTTGATTTAAATTGGAATTCAATATCTGAAATTGAATTCTATATTCGGTATTTATGATTTAAAACGGTATACAAGTTTATATGAGTTTTTAAACCATTTTAAAGTGTTGCTTCGAGAATTTAAATTAACCCGAAGATTTAACTTGTATAAATGGAATCGGATTTTTCCAAAATAAAAACTATTTGTTTTCGAACGATATAAGCTTTCACATAAGAAATGAATTTCTAATCGGTATTAAAGGAAGTTTAAGTTGAACTGGAAATAATTTTCCAAGTTAGGAATGATTTGGAAATTAGGGTCCAAAAGATTATACAAGTTATAAGGATGTTTATACAGGTTTTTCACCATATAAAAAGTATAGTTTTGGAAATTTAAATTTAAACCCAAGTTTTATACTTGGATGGTTCGACTTATGTAATTTATAATCGGTTTTTCCCAAAATTAATAAACTATTGGTTTCAAATAATAATAGCTTTCATATGAGGAAAGGATTTCCAATTTCTGTTGAAAATTTTCGAGTATAAAATGAAATTGTGAATTGTTTTGAAAGCTATGAATTAAATCTTTGATTAAAAGATTGAATGAGTTAATCCAATTTGAAATGGAAATTATGTTGGGATCTGTGAACGAATCTTTGTGAAAGAATTTTTAACTTTGTTTCCAAATTGAAGAGAATCTTGAGGATGTATCTTTATACAAAAAGATACGGAATTATAAATAGTTTTGAAAACTATGAATTAATCTTTGTGAACGGGGTGAACTTTGTGAATTAAATCTTTTGTTTAAAAGATTAAAAGTGTGGAAATTATTTAAACCATTGAAGGTTGTTGAAATGAATCTTTTTGTTTAAAAGATTGAAAATGGTAAGTTGTTTTAACCATTTGAATGAAAGGTTTTAGGCTTTAAGCTGTGATTTAACTGAGACCCCAGTATCCATTTGATTTTTAAGTACTACGTTCGTTATTCGGTTTAGCCGGGAGAGGACCTTTGTGTTATATAACCCATTCTGAATAAAGATACGTCGATATGGATAGCATTTGAAGACCGGTGGGGAAGACCTGGTATTTGCGAGAATGATAGGATGACCTATCGATTGTCCCTGCACCGAGTTGCTCCGGTATAGAGATTCCATATGTGATGGGGAGTCTAATCGGGATTGTGGATTCCCGGATTTGCAAGGACTTCTTCGGAAGTGCCTTCGATTCTGTTCAAATCCAGAACAAACTTGTATGGATTGTATGTCTGACATTACATTTTGAGATATAAAGCTGATTTCTTTCAAATACATATCTGTTGGTGGCGGAGAATTTATTCTCTTAGCTTAACACCCTTCTCTGAGACGTACGAGCTCAGAGGTTATGTAGTTGAAGGTTATCAGCAATATATTCCCAAGTTCGTAATGTGGCATGCTGAGTGCTGCTGATCATTTGTCGATCAAAGTGTGGCTTTTGTGAAAAGCGTAGCTTTGTGGACGAGACTTCGTCGAACCTCACAACCCGGTTATGGTCGAAACAGGAGTCGTAGCAGCAAGGTTATTTGAGGGTAGCACCCTTAGAGGGTATGTCATTTCCTTCTGGATTATGAGTGGTATCATAGTATGGAGCCCAGATACTTGCTTTGTGGTTGCTGCAAACTTATTACTTTGTGGTTGTTGGTTGAGAGGTACCTCGGATAAAGGTTGCAAACGACCAAGGGATGGCATGCTCGTGTCAATAGTTACCTATTACAAAGGTAACCCGACCTTGTGTAGCAGAGATCCGGTTAGGATACAGGGACGTCCCTCCAGAGGCGTTCCATTTTATTTCGGAAGTTCCTTTGCCCGACCATTTGTTTGAAATCCAATCAAAACAATATGAGCCCTTTACGATTGCAATTGTAGAACCTGCCATTTAAAATGGTAGCTACAGCAGTCATAATATAATGGTACCTATGCTGGCGAAGATTTATATTATACTTTCGAAATGTTTTCTGCACTTTGCACTTATAGTAATAATATCAAAGAAATTCGCCTATCAAGCATGTTTGACTATCATAAGGAGAAATCTCCTCCAATTCTGCGTTTGCATTGTGTGTGTGGAGGGAGGCCTTATGGTAGTTTCATTTTCTAAAAGCATTGCAGATCTATTTTAAATTCTTTTGTTGTTGTTTTAATGATAAACTTTTTTTTGGTTACTCATACAAGTCCCACGACTGACCTGGAGTTTATTGTTCCTTTTTTAAACTCTGGGTGCCCATTATTTTCCGCACGGGCAGTCTAGAGTCAGGTTATCAGGTCATTCTGGAATTCAGGAGTTGCTGTAGAGATCTAGAGGCAAGTTGGATGGCGTGGCGTATCAACTAGTATATAGTATTTCTTTTCCGCTGTTTGTTTGTTGTTGTAAACTCTGATAATGTAATGTAATGTGATGTAATAACTGACATAGTTCTTTGTTTTAAAGATATTCATTTATCTATTATATGTTGTTCCGCTGTGATATGTGAGATTTTGTTATTGTTTCTATTCTTCTATCTTCTACCGCTTCTTCTTTAACCCTAACAGTTCGGTTTTCCGGGATTCGATTGTGTGGCATTCGATACAGTGGACGTATTGATGTTGATTGTCGGAAGTCAAAAATCTCGTTCGTTACATCGAGCATCTAATTATTGCATAGGCTGATCAATGTTCAATTGCTTCTGCTATCACTTAGTTCTTGTTATGAATACACAGATAAAGAACTATATTGTTTTGTATTGATGAAACCTACAAATAAATGTTATATATTATTCATAAAATTTGTGGAGAGATTTTTTATACCAATCCTGTTACATGCGAGAAAACACTATTGTGATTTTTACTATGTCGGTGATATTACATTTTTCTCTTCTTTTTCCTTTATTGGGATAATGTTTGATTTCTACAGTATGGAAATAATGTTTGCCATTTTTCTGATATTTGTTAAATGAGATTGAGTAGAATTCAAACACATAAAATAATGGATAGAACTAACTTATACTTTATTAATAGACTTGGCTCTTTAAGTAGCCATACAAGATTAAACAAAATAGAAACGCGCAAATGGAAATGTTAAAACTGAACATATAGTTTAGCTCAACTAATCCTAAAGGCTAGGACATTTGTTGCTTCTGGTTTACCAAGTAAACAAGACTCATTAAAATCGCACAAACCCTCCCATAAGCCAACTGTGAACATAGTTAGCTTAGAACTCTATCTATCGAACTCCCAACCGCTCTTGAAACTTGATAAATGCTTCAACTTGCAAAGGATTTGCCATGGAGTTTGCAACTTTACTTGCTGTTTCAAAGTGCTCCAACTTCATAGTCCCATTTCGAACTAACTCACTCAGAAAGAGAATGCAGTCAATGATGTTTTTGCTATGTCAATGCATAATAGGATTTCTTGATAGCTTAATCGTTGAACTGCTTTCACAATGAATCGAAGTACCTTCACTACGTGTATAGCCTAGCTTCTCAGTAACCCTTCTTAACCAAACAACTTGGCTAGCGCAGCCTGAAGCGGCAACAAATTCTGCCTCTATAATAGATAAAGTCACTATTGGTTACTTCTTTGATACCAGGAAACAGAACCTCCACTTAGTAAAAAAGTACCTAGATGTACTTCTCCTATCATTTAAGTCAAATATGTAATCTAAATCCGTAAAACCAACCAAATCTGTCTTGATCTTCTTGTACATGATTCTATAGTCTAGATTACGCTTTACATACCTTAGTATTTTCTTGTCTGCTTGTAGGTGTAACTCAATTGACCTACTCATGTATTTGCTTACAAGGATTACAATATATATAAGATCTGCTCTAGTTGCGGTGAGATACATCAAACAGCCTACAATCTTCTTGAAGTTGGAATCGCATAAAGCCACACCACTTTCAACTTTGTTTAGCTTCTTACCACGAACAATTGGAGTTCTAAATTCTTAACAATCCACTATTCTGAATCTCTTAAGTATTTCTGATGCATAACTTTTCTGAAAAATGAAGTTTCCTTATTTCCCTTGATTAAACTAAATCCTAAGAAAGAACTACATTGTGATATCCCGGAAATTTGGCAATATAAATTTAATAATCCATGTTAGAAATTAATTTGATTTGATAATTTTTGATGATAAAATTTGAATTGATTTAAAAATCTTCTTCTAATAAATATTTAAATTCGTAGATTCTATCTTTTAAAAGCTAATAAATTGTTTTCTGTTTATAATATATATAATTGTATATATTGTAAATTGATAAACTTTGGTTTGGAATTTAGTAAATGAATCAATTTTCTAATTTTAGTTTATATTTGGTAAATTGGAAATTTGATTTAAATTTAACATCTAACTTTTCAAAGCAATATAATAAATAATTATATGGTTTGCAAATATTAAAGGTAAATCTTATTTGTTTAAATTTATATTTAATTAACTTAAATATGAATTTAAATTAGATTAACATTAAAAGCTTGGTTTTATTTTATTTTTAAATATTGTTTGAATTTATATATATAAGAATTTAAAATAAAAATTACAAATGATCTAAATTTGTTTATAATCTCTTTTATAAATTATTTAATATTGTTTAATTTGCTATTTTCAAATGATAATGATAATACTTAGTTTTTATAAACATAAATAAATTTTGTTAGAAATAGGATTTGTTATTTTTAATTTTAACGAGAGTTATATACGCATCTACATATAACTTGATTTTAAAATTGGATTTGATAAATTAATTTAAACTGGAATTTAGTGTCTTGAAATTTAAAAGAATAAATACTTAAAAATATTTGAATAGGCTTATATTCATAATTTGTTTGTCTCATTTCTTTTTAATAAATTAAATAGGGAAGAAACTCATTTATTTATACAAAAGAAATAATAAATTTGGATTTAAGAGTTTATAAACATTTTTAAATTAAAATGAAAATATACTTAATACATGTGTGAATTTCTTAAAACACCCTAAAGACATGTGAAAGCCATTAATTAAACCAAGTGACATGTGTTAAGGTTAGAGCAAGTGTATTCTTTAATTATCGTTTTCTTTTATTTTAATTAAATTAAATACTTGTTTATGTAAACATTTCTTCTCATCTCATTTTCTTTTTGCAATTTTTCTTCAAAATTTGAGAAGATCTTTAGCCATGAAAATCTGAAAACTTAATCTTCAAAACAGAAAATTTCTGTTCAAATAAAATCTGCAAATTTCCCCTCAAAACAAATTTGAAAACCTATAATCTTCCTCTAAACCAAAACCTGAAATGAAACCTCCTCAAACCTGAAAAGAAAATCATGTATAAACCTGTAGCACTTCAATTCCAATGCCTGAAATCAAGTTGCAAATTTCCAAAACCTGCATGCATCTGGATTCATTTTGCTACTGAGTCCTGCATTTGTTTTCTGGAAGCCTGCATTTTTTTTCTGGAAGCATGCATCAGGGAGCAATGCAGAATAGAAACAAGATGAATAATTTTAAAAGAAAACTAAAGTTTTTAAAACGCAAATCCAGAAGCAATTTGGAGTTTTCAAAATTTAAGCAATTCAAGTTCAGGATTCAAAGCTTGTCAAACATGTGCTCTGCTCCTTAAACCAGGTGAGTAACATTATATATTAAATAAACTTAAGTACAAATTTAGTTGCTTATTCTACTTTGAAATAAGTATGTGTGTAAGTTTTTTTTATAAGTTTAATCACTGAATGTTAATGTAGATGTGCATGTTATTGTGAATTCATTTTTTCTGTGTTTAAGTTCCTGATATATAAAGTGCTTAGGAATATCCATTTCTTTTGATTTAATATGTGTGTTAAGATTAAGGATTCAATCAAAATATGGTTGTGATATATAAGCTAAGTTTAAATTTTATTTAATATGAGAAATTCTGAATTATCACTGGAAATTCAAAAATAACAGAACCAAACCTTTGAAAATAAGAATTCGATCTTCCAGATTCTTTGATTTGAGATTATAAACCGATTTCATGATCAAAGTTATGAAGTTTAAAAATAAAATTAGAAATTATAGTTTGAAAAAGGATTGAGTATTTCTGGTTTAACCTGTAACCATGGTTTGGGTTGGAACTGTCAATCAAGAAGGTCGTGGTGGCCAGCGACGTTCCTGGTGATAGAATGGTGATAGGAGAATTGGAAAAAAATAGATGAACGTGGATCTGTGCAGTGAGGTGAAGGGGATTTTGGATTGAAAACTTTAAACCTAGTTTTCGGTTCATCAGGAAAAATGATCACCGCAACCTCCAGAGGTGATCGAGTTGTCCCCTATTCGAGTTGATGATAGATGGGGTATGGAGTAGTTCGTGGCCGGAAGAAAGGATTCTATGGTGATCGGAATTTGGGTTTTGAGGCGTTCCCAGGTTGCGACATTACTTCCTGTTTTTGAGCTCGAATGCTCGATTTCGATCTAGGGGTTCTGCAGCGAAATTGAGGGTTGGAAACGTTTTGGGCGATGGCTGTTGACTTGCGTGAGAGGTCACGAACGGTCGGTGGTGACGGCATGGCGGTGCAGGTGCACGAGAATTTATGGCGTATCAGTTTGATTTGGGGAAGATGGTATTCTCGAGTTTGTTTTGGGGTTCTTTCGTGAGTTGCTCGAAGCAGGGATGTGTAGGACTTGAAGTCGTTGTTATGTGGGCTCGGGGGAAATGTTGTTACAGGCTTATGTTAAACTGTCAGTACCTTAAGGTTTAAATTCATTCAAATGAAAGGTTACTCGAAGCTTACTCGAGTTATTTAGTGTTTTGCTCGAATGAATTTTGTGTTGTTCGGGTTAGAATTGTTACAGGTTAGAAATCTGTTTTATTTAAAAAAAATTAAACTGAATTTAAAATACTAAGCAAAGATTTAAAACAAGTTTTAAATCTAATTTTATTTTGGATTCAAGCTGATTTGAATCTTAAGCTAGAAATAAATAAGTATTTAAATTCAAATTTGTTTTAAAATAACTTTAAAGGGGATTTATTGTTTTAAAATGTTTTTAATTTCAATGAAAATTTGAAATTGAAATATAAAGTAATGTTTAAACAAAGTTTAAATTTGATTCAAATTTGGATTTGAATCTTGGTTTCAAAATAAGTTTAAGTTTTATAAATATAAGTGTTTGAAACAAATTTGAATAATAATATAAAGTTTAAGTGGTTTTCAATTTAAAAGGAAATTTGTTTTAACTTTTGTAAATTTTCTTTTATAATAAAAGTATTATTTATCATTTGAAGGTTTTAGATTGATTTTTTTAAAACTTGTTAAAGTTAAATAATAATTTGTATTTCATTTAATGATTTGGGTAATTAGATGAATAATTAATTTATTTAATAAATTAATAAAAGGGTAATTAAGTGTTTAATCTTAAAGGTTTAAGATTTATTTTTATTTTTAGAATAATTAACTTGTAATTAAGAATAATTAATTAAATAAGATTAGTTTTAATTAATGATTAATAATTAATTAATCAAGTAATAATGGATTAATTAAGTTTTGATTAACACTTAATTATTTAATTAATTAAGGGTTAATTAGTAAGTTATTAATAATTAATTAATTTGAAATTAATAATGATTTAAAATAAGTTAAATATTTTAGAAAAATAAAATAATAATAATAATAATAATTAATGAGTTGTTTAATAGTTAATGAAGGTCATTAACTAAGGATTATTTAATGATTAATTAATGATTAATTTTTTATAATTAATTAGATTAATTAATTTAAAGATAATCATTTGTGTAGTATAACTACTTATGGAAGTAATTAAGGAAATAAATTACTAATTGTAATTAATTAAGTTTCATTTGATTTGATTAAGTTAATAATTCAGTTTAATTAATTTAGAATAATCAATAAATGATTGTGGAGTATAATTACTTAATGTAATTTAATAAAGAGAAATTACTTAGAGAAGTAATTAATGGGTAATTACTGTATGTATTTAATTTAAAGGTGATTTGATAATGAAGTAATTTAAGTATAATTACTTTGTGAATTAATCAAGGGATGAACTTGAGATAATTAATTAAGGAGTATTAATTTATTTTAGTGAAGTAATTAAGGGTAGTTAATTACTAAATGTAGTTAATCAAGGGTGATTAACAATTATGGTTTAAATTAAAATTAATTACTTAATGTAATTAATTCAAATAAGGTAATTAATTTAAATGTAATTAGAGATCATTAATTAATATAATTAAAGATGTAATTAAGATTGATTAATTAAGATAAATTAATCAATAATAAGTGATTATGGAAATTAATTAATGTAATTAATTAAGGATTAATATAATTAATTATAGTAATTAATTTGTGAAGTAACTAAAGGTTAATTACTGTATTTGGTTAAGTATAATTGATTTGTAAAATTAATTAAAGGATAATTACTTAAATTTAATTAAGGAATAATTAACCAAAGGTGATTAATTAAGGTTATTAATTGAAAGATGATTAATTAATTAATTTGTAATTAATTAATGGTAATAAGCAAGATTTATATTGATGAAGTAATTAATTTAATTCACTTTAAATTAATTAGGAAATGATGTAGTTAATTTAATTCACTTTAAATTAACTAAATGATGATGATAGATCATTGCTTATATGGATGGATGATATTGTTTGCCTTGATTGGTTTGAATCTCAGATATGAGATAAATAATGTTGAGTGATATGGATGCATTGGTTGCATTGTGATGATGATTTGGATTATCTTTTGATAATGATAATATGGTTTTTCTGATATGATGAAAATGTTGATTATCTGTTGTGAATCTGTGATTTATCTATCTGTGTATATAGATAATTGAATTGTTTTAAACCTTTAAAACAACTTGGCCTTAAAATACACGCTTTGGATTTCTATGAGACCGGGATCGGGTTTCCAAATTTAGATATCCTAAAACCACATCGATCCAAATTAACGATAGGTCGTGAATCTCTAGTGAAGAGAGAATGCTCGAGGTGTAAGGACTATACGTCAGTATAACTCTGAGGGTGATTCCGTCATGAGTTGACGGAACTAGTTCTTATAGGTTCGAGATGGTGATTTAGACTGTAAGGGTTATCGTTGTTAACTCTGAGGGTGATTCCAAAATGAGTGTAACGAGATAATGCCTTTGGTTTAGTTCGAACCCGGAACGAACTTGTACGGATTGAATGCTTTCAGAACATCGTAAGGTGGACGATGAGCATTCTAAGAGATGTGTTCTCTAAAGGTAATCGTAGCCTCAAGCCTCATCAACAGGGAACGGCTAAAACAGGGGAGGTGCAGCAAGGCTTCGTGGGTAGCTCCCACTAGAGAGCAAGATTTTCCCCTGTCTAGAGGTCCCTTTTTATTCGGCTGTGTGGGCAGTTGGAACGTACGCTAACTGCAGGGCTGTCTTGTTCGGGACTGTCCAGTAAGGGATGGTTCCGGTCTTGTGTTGCAAGGGAGCGGGCGTACTCCTCGGTACGTTGATCTAGGCCACGTACAGTGACGGGCGGTACCCTAGTAGCCCTGCCATTGATGGAATCCAAAATCCAATAAGTGCCAACGGTTTTGATTGTATTACCCACTTTTGTGGCTAGTAGCTGGAATTTAATAAATGTAACAATTTCGTCTATTTCATATTTACTTGAAAACCCTAGACCTATTATAATATCACTAGATTTCCTATAAAATGTTTTGGTTAGCGTAAGGTAAAAACTTTTCCATATTTATGTGTGGGAAGTCTTACGTGATACCTTTCATTTCAAAGGTTTTTCAAAGTTAAGAAACTATAACCTGTTACTCACACCAGACCCATGTCTGACCCGGAGTTTATCTTCTGTTTTTCTTAAACTCTTGGGTACTCAAATTTTTACAAGTAGCCAAGGGAATTCAGGTTTGCTTTTGACGATTATGGAGGAGCTAATGGAGCAGGAGGCTTCTGCGTTGTAGATAATAGTTCCGCTGTGTGTTCTCTGTGTTAGTATTGTTGTATTGAGTCGTATAACTAGACATGTGTTTATAACTGTCTAGTATGTGATGTAAATTCAGTGTAACTCTGATTAGTGATTGTATACTATGTAATGTTTAAGTTATTAATATAATTATTCATTCCACTGTTAAGATTCTGATGTTGTTTCTTCTTCCTTCTCTTTCTTTTCTCTTTTCTATCCCTTTCTTTCTTATTAATGATACGTCATTCTGTGGAGTTGGATGGCGGGTCATTACAGGTGGTATCAGAGTATTAGGTTGAGTGAATACCTAGGCTCTGGAGTGGTGTCTATCTTGAGAGAGCGTATTTGTAATTTTTATATTTATAAATATATTTACTTCTACCTATCTGTTGGGTTACCCGTACAAGTTTTCCAATATAGGTTATAAAGGTAGATAAGGTAGTGGAGTGTGTAACACGACAACTACCATTGGTTGGTGTTTGAATGTTTGAAGTTAGAAGTGTATCTGTCGAGACTGTAGAACTAATACCGTCTCGAGTGAGCTTTGTAGTGATGAAGGATTTCATTTATCTCTGAAGGTGATCTGCAAAGGTTCAAAGATCATTTGAAGATGTAAGAGTAGAGTTTGGATCTGTCAATTGGGCAGAAGAAATTGATGGTATGTCGATACCTCAGGAATTAGAAGCCGTGTGATGAGACACAGTGACTATGGTTGTGTCCAAAGATTTTTCTTTAGAAAAGTTTGGGAAGTATGTCTGCTTCAATGTTGTGGCTGGGTTCAACAAGATGTTTCTGTCTGGTTTGAGGCCCGAGTTTCTCGAAGAGCTTTGGATTAGGAAGTCTTTGGCGTCGGTGTCAACAGTGCAGCTCGGAGTGTTATGTTCTGACAAGATGGATTTCTGGTTAGCAGTTTCTCCGAAGGAGTTCAGAAGCAGCCAGGTAGATTCATTTCTTTAATGGATTGGCTAGTTAAGCGTAGACTGTTCTGATTGGTAAGGAGAGAGAACAGTTTTCTTTAAATATTGGACCGGTTGATCGCAAAAGTGACTTGCGATAGTTTGAGTGTTCTCTTAAACTATGAGAAGTTGTCTGTATCTGGAGGTTGAGTTTCTTATTGACTAGATTCCTGGAGTGCTATTGGTAGTGCAGTTTAGTAGAAGGATCAGATGGGGCATCTGAGTTTACTTTTATGGATCTATTGGACCACATTTCTGAGATATGTTGTCCAGTTTGTGCTCGAGTTTTTCTTCTGCTTCAGATCAGAGTTGTGCAGCGAAAGCAGTTTGGGAGTGCTTTTGTTTTATCTTTTCTAGATAAGGGGAGTAAGTTGGTCTTCTGATGTTTGTGGAGTAGAGTTGGTATTCTTGGTCTGGATTTGATCTTGAGGAGATCATTTTGTTGGGTTGTTTTGGTCCAGTTTATTTCTAGAGACATTAGCGAAGGTTGAGCTGATCGGGAGAAATCAAGGCAGTCCAGGATCATCAGAAGAGTCCTGTGGGTAAGATACGAAGGAATTTGGATTCCAAAGTCGGAAATTTGATTTTGGATAAGTTTTCTCCGATCTAAAGAGTTTTAGGATTGGGTAAGACTTGGTAAGTCAGCTCCGAGGTGTTTTGGATCTTTCCTGTATTCTTGTGAGGATTGGTGTTTGATTTTCAAAGTTGAATTGCCAGTTTGGATAACTGGGATTCGTTGTGTTTCACGTATCTCTGAGGGAGTACGTGTATGGTTTATTTCTGGCTGTGGAACCAGCAGTTCAGGAGAATGTGATTGTTGAGTCAGACTTGTCTGTAGTCTGATATCCTGTTTAAGTTTTGTAGATCTAGTTGGATAGGAGCTCTATAGCTTAGTAGTATTGATTGTTTAGATTCTATAGAGCGAGTATCCCGATATTTATACCGGGGAAACTCGTGAAAATTCTATCCAGAATTTTTCTGGATAATTAGATTTGTTTTGTTTGAATGATTTGGTTGCTATGGTTGTTAGCATATGATTGATATATGCTTGTGTTTTTAAAATTAAATCTTAAGATAGATTATTAAATTACCTTTGCTTTTAAATTTCGGGGACGAAATTCTTTTAAGGGGAAGGAATGTGATATCCCGAAAATTTGGCAATATAAATTTAATAATTCGTGTTAGAAATTAATTTGATTTGATAATTTTTGATGATAAAATTTGAATTGATTTAATAATCTTCTTCTAATAAATATTTATGGTAGATTTTATCTTTTAAAAGCTAATAAATTGTTTTCTGTTTATAATATATAATTGTATATATTATAAATTGATAAACTTTGGTTTGGAATTTAGTAAATGAATCAATTTTCTAATTTTAGTTTATATTTGGTAAATAGGAAATATGATTTAAATTTAACATCTAACTTTTCAAAGCAATTTAATAAACAATTATATGGTTTGCAAATATTAAAGGTAAATCTTATTTGTTTAAATTTATATTTAATTAACTTAAATATGAATTTAAATTAGATTAACATTAAAAGCTTAGTTTTATTTTATTTTTAAATATAGTTTGAATTTATATATATAAGAATTAAAATAAAAATTATAAATGATCTTAATTTGTTTATAATCTCTTTTATAAATTATTCAATATTGTTCAATTTGTTATTTTCAAATGATAATGATAATACTTAGTTTTTATAAACATAAATAAATTTGGTTAGAAATAGGATTTGTTATTTTTAATTTTAACAAGAGTTATATATGCATCTATATATAACTTGATTCTAAAATTGGATTTGATAAATTAATTTAAATTGGAATTTAGTGTCTTGAAATTTAAAAGAATAAATACTTAAAAATATTTGAATAAGCTTATATTCATAATTTGTTTGTCTCATTTCTTTTTAATAAATTAAATAGGGAAGAAACTCATTTATTTATACATAAGAAATAATAAATTTAGATTTAAGAGTTTATAAACAATTTTAAATTAAAATTAAAATATACTTAATACATGTGTGAATTTCTTAAAACACCTTAAAGACATGTGTAAGCCATTAATTAAACCAAGTGACAAGTGTTAAGGTTAGAGCTAGTGTATTCTTTAATTATCCTTTTCTTTTATTTTAATTAAATTAAATACTTGTTTATGTAAACATTTCTTCTCATCTCATTTTCTTTTTGCAATTTTTCTTCAAAATTTGAGAAGATCTTGAGCCATGAAATCTGAAAACTTAATCTTCAAAACAGAAAATTTCTGTTCAAATAAAATCTGCAAATTTCCCCTCAAAACAAATTTGAAAACCTATAATCTTCCTCTAAACCAAAACCTGAAATGAAACCTCCTCAAACCTGAAAAGAAAATCATGTATAAACCTGTAGCACTTCAATTCCAATGCCTGAAATCAAGTTGCAAATTTCCAAAACCTGCATGCATCTGGATTCATTTTGCAACTGGGTCCTGCATTTGTTTTCTGGAAGCCTGCATTTTTTTTCTGGAAGCATGCATCAGGGAGCAATGCAGAATAGAAACAAGATGAATAATTTTAAAAGCAAACTAAAGTATTTAAAAAGCAAATCCAGAAGCAATTTGGAGTTTTCAAAATTTAAGCAATTCAAGTTCAGGATTCAAAGCTTGTTAAACATGTGCTCTGCTCCTAAAACCAGGTGAGTAACATTATATATTAAATAAACTTAAGTACAAATTTAGTTGCTTATTCTACTTTGAAATAAGTATGTATGTAAGTTTTTTTTATAAGTTTAATCACTGAATGTTAATGTAGATGTGCATGTTACTGTGAATTCATTTTTTCTGTGTTTAAGTTCCTGATATAAGAAGTGCTTAGGAATATCCATTTCTTTTGATTTAATATGTGTGTTAAGATTAAGGATTCAATCAAAATATGGTTGTGATATGTAAGCTAAGTTTAAATTTTATTTAATATGAGAAATTCTGAATTATCATTGGAAATTCAAAAATAACAGAACCAAACCTTTGAAAATAAGAATTCAATCTCCAGATTCTTTGATTTGAGATTATAAACCGATTTCATGTTCAAAGTTATGAATTTTAAAAATAAAATTAGAAATTATAGTTTGAAAAAGGATTGAGTATTCTGGTTTAACCTTTAACCATGGTTTGGGTTGGAACTGTCAATCAAGAAGGTCGTGGTGGCCAGCGACGTTCCTGGTGATAGAATGGTGATAGGAGAACTGGAAAAAAATAGATGAACATGGATCTGTGCAGTGACGTGAAGGGGATTTTGGATTGAAAACTTTAAACCTAGTTTTCGGTTCATCAGGAAAAATGATCAATGCAACCTCCAGAGGTGATCGAGTTGTCCCCTATTTGAGTTGATGGTAGATGGGGTATGGAGTAGTTCGTGGCCGGAAGGAAGGATTCTCTGGTGATCGGAGTTTGGGTTTTGAGGCGTTCCCAGGTTGCGACATTACTTTCTGTTTTTGAGCTCGAATGCTCGATTTTGATCTAGGGGTTCTGTAGCGAA
Source organism: Allium cepa (assembly GCA_030765085.1). NCBI lineage: Eukaryota > Viridiplantae > Streptophyta > Magnoliopsida > Asparagales > Amaryllidaceae > Allium > Allium cepa. The sequence goes on from CM060940.1 coordinate 555,743,880, forward strand.
TTTGAGGGTCGGAAACATTTTGGGTGATGGTTGTTGACTTGCGTGAGAGGACGCGAACGGTCGGTGGTGACGGCAGTGACGGTGCAGGTGCACGAGAATTTATGGCGTATCAGTTTGATTTGGGGAAGATGGTATTCTCGAGTTTGTTTTGGGGTTCTTTCGTGAGTTGCTCGAAGCAGGGATGTGTAGGACTCGAAGTCGCTGTTATGTGGGCTCGGGGGAAATCTTGTTACAGGCTTATGTTAATCTGTCGGTACCTTAAGGTTTAAATGCATTCAAATGAAAGGTTACTCGAAGCTTACTCGAGTTATTTAGTGTTTTGCTCGAATGAATTTTGTGTTGTTCGAGTTAGAATTGTTACAGGTTAGAAATCTGTTTTATTTAAAAAAAAATTAAACTGAATTTAAAATACTAAGCAAAGATTTAAAACAAGTTTTAAATCTAATTTTTATTTTGGATTCAAGCTGATTTGAATCTTAAGCTAGAAATAAATAAGTATTTAAATTCAAATTTGTTTTAAAATAACTTTAAAGGGGATTTATTGTTTTAAAATGTTTTTAAAGAAATTTGAATGAAAATTTGAAATTGAAATATAAAGTAATGTTTAAACAAAGTTTAAATTTGATTCAAATTTGGATTTGAGTCTTGGTTTCAAAATAAGTTTAAGTTTTATAAATATAAGTGTTTGAAACAAATTTGAATAATAATATAAAGTTTAAATGGTTTTCAATTTAAAAGGAAATTTGTTTTAACTTTTGTAAACTTTCTTTTATAATAAAAGTATTATTTATCATTTAAAGGTTTTAGATTGATTTTTTTAAAACTTGTTAAAGTTAAATAATAATTTGATTTTCATTTAATTATTTGGGTAATTAAATGAATAATTAATTTATTTAATAAATTAATAAAAGGGTAATTAAGTGTTTAATCTTAAAGGTTTAAGATTTATTATTATTTTTAGAATAATTAACTTGTAATTAAGAATAATTAATTAAATAAGATTATTTTTAATTAATGATTAATAATTAATTAATCAAGTAATAATGGATTAATTAAGTTTTGATTAACACTTAATTATTTAATTAATTAAGGGTTAATTAGTGAGTTATTAATGATTAATTAATTTGAAATTAATAATGATTTAAAATAAGTTAATTATTTTATAAAAATAATAATAATAATAATAATAATTAATGAGTTGTTTAATAGTTAATGAAGGTCATTAACTAAGGATTATTTAATGATTAATTAATGTGATTAATTTTTAATAGTTAATTAGATTAATTAATTTAAAGATAATCATTTGTGTAGTGTAATTACTTATGGAAGTAATTAAGGAAATAAATTACTAATTGTAATTAATTAAGTTTAATTTGATTTGATTAAGTTAATAATTCAGTTTAATTAATTTAGAATAATCAATAAATGATTGTGGAGTATAATTACTTAATGTAATTTAATAAAGAGAAATTACTTGGAGAAGTAATTAATGGGTAATTACTGTATGTATTTAATTTAAAGGTGATTTGATAATGAAGTAATTTAAGTATAATTACTTTGTGAATTAATCAAGGGATTAACTTGAGATAATTAATTAAGGAGTATTAATTTATTTTAGTGAAGTAATTAAGGGTAGTTAATTACTAAATGGAGTTAATCAAGGGTGATTAACAATTATGGTTTAAATTAAGATTAATTACTTAATGTAATTAATTTAAATAAGGTAATTAATTTAAATGTAATTAGAGATCATTAATTAATATAATTAATGGTGTAATTAAGATTGATTAATTAAGATAAATTAATCAATAATAAGTGATTAAGGAAATTAGTTAATGTAATTAATTAAGGATTAATATAATTAATTATAGTAATTAATTTGTGAAGTAACTAAAGGTTAATTACTGTATTTGGTCAAGTATAATTGATTTGTAAAATTAATTAAAGGATAATTGCTTAAATGTAATTAAGGAATAATTAACCAAAGTTGATTAATTAAGGTGATTAATTGAAAGATGATTAATTAATTAATTTGTAATTAATTAATGGTAATAAGAAAGATTTATATTAAGGAAGTAATTAATTTAATTCACTATAAATTAATTAGGAAATGATGTAGTTAATTTAATTCACTTTAAATTAACTAAATGGTGATTATAGATCATTGTTTATATGGATGGATGATATTGTTTGCCTTGATTGGTTCGAATCTCAGATATGAGATAAATAATGTTGAGTGATATGGATGCATTGGTTGCATTGTGATGATGATTTGGATTATCTTTTGATAATGATAATATGGTTTATCTGATATGATGAAAATGTTGATTATCTGTTGTGAATCTGTGATTTATCTATCTGTGTATATAGATAATTGAATTGTTTTAAACCTTTAAAACAACTTGGCCTTAAAAAACGCGCTTTGGATTTCAGTGAGACCGGGATCGGGTTTCCATATTTGGATATCCGAAAACCACATCGATCCAAATTAACGATAGGTCTTGAATCTCTTGTGAAGAGAGAAGACTCGAGGTGTAAGGACTATACGTCAGTATAACTCTGAGGGTGATTCCGTAATGAGTTGACGGAACTAGTTCTTGTAGGTTCGAGATGGTGATTTAGACTGCAAGGGTTATCATTGTTAACTCTAAGGATGACTCCAAAATGAGTGTAACGAGATAATGCCTTCGGTTTCGTTCGAACCCGGAACGAATTTGTATGGATTGAATGCTTTCAGAACATCGTAAGGTGGACGATGAGCATTCTAAGAGATGTGTTCTCTAAAGGTAATCGTAACCTCAAGCCTCATCAACCGGGAATGGCTAAAACAGGGGAGGTGCAGCAAGGCTTCGTGGGTAGCTCCCACTAGAGAGCAAGATTTTCCCCTGTCTAAAGGTCCCTTTTTATTCGGCTGTGTGGGCAGTTTGAACGTACGCCAACTATGGGGTTGTCTTGTTCGGGACTGTCCAGTAAGGGATGGTTCCGGTCTTGTGTTGCAGGGGAGTGGGCGTACTCCTCGGTATGTTGATCTAGGCCACGTACGTACCGTGACGGGCGGTACCCCAGTAGCCCTGCCATTGATGGAATCCAAAATCCAATAAGTGCCAACGGTTTTGATTGTATTACCCACTTTTGTGGCTAGTAGCTAGAATTTAATAAATGTAACAATTTCGGCTATTTCATATTTACTTGAAAACCCTAGATCTATTATAATATCACTGGATTTCCTATAAAATGTTTTGGTTAGCGTAAGGTAAAAACTTTTCCATGTTTATGTGTGGGAAGTCTTACGTGATACCTTTCCTTTCAAAGATTTTTCAAAGTTAAGCAACTTTAACCTGTTACTCACACCAGACCCATGTCTGATGCGGAGTTTATCTTCTGTTTTTCTTAAACTCTTGGGTACCCAAATTTTTACGAGTAGCCAAGGGAATTCAGGTTTGCTTTTGACGATTATGGAGGAGCAAATGGAGCAGGAGGCTTCTGCGTTGTAGATAATAGTTCTGCTGTGTGTTCTCTGTGTTAGTGTTGTTGTATTGAGTCGTATAACTAGACAGGTGTTTATAACTGTCTAGTATGTGATGTAAATTCAGTGTAACTCTGATCAGTGATTGTATACTATGTATATTTAAGTTATTAATATAATTATTCGTTCCGCTGTTAAGATTCTGATGTTGTTTCTTCTTCCTTCTCTTTCTTTTCTCTTTTCTATCCCTTTCTTTCTTATTAATGATACGTCATTCTGTGGAGTTGGATGGCGGGTCATTACATACATTGACATTGAATCAGTCATCTTGAAGCTTTTCATCATAAGGACTTTGAAATCTCTTAACATTGCTTTATTATCTCTTGTATATATCAAATTATCGACGTATATACCGACTATTAGTAGATTACCATATTAGTTTCTCTTAATGAACAACGTTTGCTTGTTAGGACACTTCTCAAATCCTGTAGCCATAAAATGAGCTTTAATTTTACTTAATCATGCATGAGGGCCCTGCTTTAGGCCATATAATGCCTTATACAATTTGTATACTTTTCCCTCCGAGCCTCACACTTCAAATCCTCTTGGCTATTCTACATATACCTCTTCTTCAAGTTCTCCATACAAGAATGCTGATTTTATGTCCAAATACATTATCTTCCAGTCACATTGCACAGCTAGAGCAATAATTGTACATACAGTTTTAATCTTAGCCACCGGTACATACAATTCCAAATAGCCCACTCTGTATTTTTATGAGTAGTGCTTAGCACTAACTTTTCCTTGTATTTCTCCAACTCTCCATCAACATTAAATTTTATCTTGTTAACCCTTTTAACTTCAACGGGTTTGGTATGTTTTGGCAGCTCAATAAGACTCCCTATTTGATTCTTCTCAATGGAGTTGATCTCGCATTTCATTGTCTCATCTAGTGTCTTTCTTTGGAAGCCTTTTCGAATGATATGGGATCAGTTGTCATAACCATAGCCATATTCATCGTGTATTCTTAAATAACATCTAGTTCTTCATCGACTATATAGTTCATCCAGTTGGGAGGGTGAACTTCTCTTTTATTTCTTCCTCCTCCTTGATTTTCCCTCCCATGATCTAAAGCTTCTTCAGTTTCTCTATGTTACCTCCATTGTTAGTTTGATCTTCTACATCTTCTTCATGTTCCTCACTATCCTCATTCCTAGTTTTCCCTTCCAAGTGATCCTTGGTGTCTTTGACTTCATCATCATTCCATTCAAGATCAATGAGCAACTCCTTTGAGAGAGTCTCCTCCCAATGTCGTTGTTTATCTTCCTCAAAAAAGACGTCCCTACTGATCACTATCTTTTTTTGCTTTAGGGTTGTACAATTTATAGCCCTTTTGATTCCTTGCTAAAGCCTATGAACACACACTTATTGCTTCTTTCATCAAGCTTGGTTCCCTGCTACTATTTCGGAACATATAAGTGTGCTATGTAACCAAAGACTTTGAAATGTAAGACCGCAAGGCGTATAATGGTCCAAGTTTCCATCGGAACCATATCTTGAACTGCCTCATTAGGATATTGATTGAGAATATAATTGCTCTAATTTGATGCTTTTGTTGAAAACTTTTTCGCATGTTTTTATCAAATAAAATTGCTTATACCATGTTGAATGTGGTGCAATTTTTACGCTCAGCAACTCTATTTTAGTGAGGTGTATGAGAAGTACTGAGCTGCCTTTTAATCACATTTTCCTTCTAGAAATTATTGAATGAAATTGAGGTGAATTCTTCCCCTCTATCAGTGCCTAGACACGTCTAAGCTCTTCAATGCCGAGTAGTTCAGATGACTATAGCGTCTACGCCATAATTGTGTCACATTCTAAGCTACGGTAGGTAGGCATGTACCTCTTTCTTCTTTCAACTAAACCTTTATATCAGTAAAAAGTATGGACATTATGTTCATACTTATGGCAGTCTCTATGATTGAACTCTTGTTTTGATGGTAGATCTGGCAGCTTCCTTTACTAATTAATATTGCGATCATCTTTTCTTGAAGCTAACTGATACTAGGTAGGTTGTTCCTGAACTCCAAAACAAAGTACACATTAGTAATAATGTGACTTATGCCATTCAATATAATCTTGACATTTCATTTCTTAACACTCGTTCGGTTTTTATTTCCAAGTTTCATGGTAGTTTGGAAACATTGGTTCATATCAAAGAAGAATGATTTTTCTACACACATGTGATTAGAGTATCAACTATCCAAGAACCAAGCATATTCTTTTCTTTTCTCATGTTTTTCAACATATTCCATGAGCAACATCTCGTCTTACTCATCAAACTCTGCCTGATTTGCTTCTTGCTTCCAATCTGGACATTTAGAGATGAAGTGCCCAAGCTTATGATATTTATAGTACTCCATGGTTCCTTTGGTGAATGTTTGTCTACCTTTGCCTCTGCTTCTTTCTCTTCGTCGACTTGCATTATATGGAAATTTAAGGGCTTTTTCTTCCTTATCTTCTCCATTTATTATAAAAATCTACTCATAAACAAGACATGAACTTTGAAATGCATCTACTGACTCTTTATATCTTTTGATTCTTCAATGGAAAATACAATATAGTTCCACTCTTTAATCAAGATGCATAAGATATTTTCAACAATTTTAACATCGTCCATACTTTCACCATAATTTCTCCTGTCGTTACCGAGCACCATTACCGTATCGAACTACTCCATTATTCATTCTCTATTCTTCATCATCAAGACTTCAAACGATCTCTTGAGTAGTTGAAGTTAAGCTTTATGCACACGAGCACTACCTTGGTACTTTACTTCATAGATTCCCAAAGCTGCTTAGCTGTCTCTTTCTTGATAATGGTCTTAGGATCATCTTATTTATTAAAGAGAATAGATAATTTTTCACCTTCAACCTCTAAGCTTCATCCCTTCAATGGCTTTTCTCTATGCAGTTGTAAGAGTCTCGTTATCTTTTAGAGCTCCTACTTCAACAATGCCCCAAATACTCCTTAGATTGTAGTAATTTCTCCATAAGAAGACTCCAGTGATTATACTCCCCATTAAGCCTGGAATGCATGGTTGTAACGACCCGTGTTTTATGTATTGAAGGATCGTAAAATATTATTATTTAATTCATAAGAGGTTGTATGACTCTATGACTTTGGGAAATGGGAATTACTAATATTTACTATAAGTAGAATTTTTTCAGATGATTTTACCCTTGGAAAACTTGTTTTGGCTATAGCTTTTGATAGGAGCCGAATTAGCACCTAAGACTAGTTCAATTGGAAATATATGATGGTTTCCCTTTCCATAAAGTGGTCATAATGGTGATTTGTACGTTCTAGCTAGGAGATATGGTTATTTGAAAATTTATATCTGGTTGGTGTTAGGGATGTTCGGTGTTTAGAGAGGAGTTGCCTTAGTTCGGCGTGCTCGGTTTGGCATGCTCGATTCAGGAGGTGTCTGTTTAGTATTTCTTGGAGGAGAGGTGCTTGGGGTTTTGCCTATGAATAAGTGAGCTATCCTCACACAAATTACATTTTACCGTTTCTCTCAAGAAGCTCTCAACCTTAATTATTCCACTTTTCACCTAATATTTTATCTTTCTTAGTGAATCTCGTCCAAATAATAGATAAGTATAGGGATTCATTAGAAAGCTTCAAATCTACATCTTTGGGAAGAAAATCAGGTCATAGTTGGGATTGTCGAATTTGCTAGAAAATCTCTATTTTTGGGCATTTGAGTTAAGAATCGCATACCGGGCTTCAACGGATTGACTCAAGACCGTTGAGAGTTATATCGTCGCATACGAAACGTGCAAGGATTGAAGAATGAGGCATAGTGGTGGAATCGATGTGAAAATTGGATTTGGGGATTCGACGATATTTTGGTTCGGTGGGTGTTCCGGTCGGCTCTAGGCATGGCTCAGGTTTGGCTCAGAGAAGACGAGAATTCTTGATCGGTTGTTTAGCTCAGGTCTTGCTCGAGCTCGATGGTAGTTTGGCTCAAAACCGACTAAGAATTCTTGCTCGGGGGGAGAGGGGAAAGGGGGTGGTTGCTTCAGGGGTTTTAGCAAATGGCTCGGGTCAGCACCCGGGTAAGGAATTTGGTTTGGGGTTTCAAGGGAGCTTCAGGTCGCGCTTTAGGCTTTTTCAAGGTTTTTTTGGCCTGCTCTAGGGCATATACGGACGAAACTCAAAATTTGAAAATTTTGTCCATAGCAAGGCGAAACTTTACTAAGGGTTTAATGGATGATGTAGAATGAAGTCCACGATTGTAAATGACTCGAAATGGCCTTCGACTTCTTGTGGCGATAAGTGAAACCATGGAACATTTCTTTGATACGACGATATCGACGACAATGGCGATGTTGGAACCTTAGTATAATGGCTCTACGATTTGTGATGGACGTATAGAGGCATTTCAGAGATGATGACTTAACAATACGAGTTATGGTGACAATCCACAAAGGAAAGTTTAACGATTGGAACTTCTGGGTGGGATTTGCGACTGTGTCCTACTGTGGAGGTAGGCAGGATAGAATAACAACTGAGTGCCATTATGGATAACATGCAAAGGGATCGTTGATAATTCTAAGTTTCTAGTGTGCTTGTAAAGAAGGGTTATGTGGGTAGATCCCACTTAGATTTACAATCACGTCTGAACCTTGCGATAGTAGATTATCTGGGCTTGCGATTGTGGGCATTGTTCCTAGCCATTTAGAGTGGCATGGATTCAAGCATCAATGGAGCAAGGATTTCGATTGAGTCCCTGGTTTGCGATTGTGCCATACGAGCTATCATATATCCAATACCAAAGAGTGAGAGATGCGAGGTTGTGTGATGGATTCCATGATTGCCGTGTGTTTGATGTGCTGTGTGGTACCCCTCTACCCCATATTTTCTTCTTGTTATAATAGTTTAGCATATAATGTGTTTATGTACTAACTCTTGAAATGCAGGGACGTGTCAGGTATGGTTGTCCATACCCTATACCTTTTTTACTATTATTACTACATAGTGTCTAGGTTGTTGTTATGAACGATGTATTACTAACATGGTGAGTTAGTATGCATTTGGAGACATGGTGTTGTGCACTGACATGGTGGGTTAATACCATTGGTGATTTGGTGGTTACATAGGAGTTTTGTTTCCTACTTACATTAATTTCATCGGTTGTGATGGTTGCAGATGGTTGCATGAATGTTGTGGTTGTGATGTGCTAACGGCTATTTGGATATAGGAAAAGAGGCAAAACCATAACTACATAGGCTAGATCCCCTGAAAAAGGTACGTAGGTAATCTATTTCTATGCAATAGCCACCGGATCTCTTAGGTTAGGCTGGGGTATATAGAAATTGGCACAGTCAAAAAACAGTTGAAACCTTTTCCCATTTTATTTTGTCTATTTTTACAGGTAGGAAGTTGTAGATAAGAACGGAAGAGGGAATGGATAGCGGACGCGGGCTATGTTGTTGGTAGCTGATTGATATATTCTTTATTCCATTGTTTATTATTAGTCAGATAATGTTATTCTAGAACCATTGATGTTGGATTCTATTGTGCAATGTTGTGGGCACCATGATGTTCTTAATTATGGTTTGTTTGATTATATCACTATCTTGCCTATTTTACATCTATGTTGTTATATTATATTTTACTGTTATGTTGTGAGATGTTCTACAGGTTCTATATTTGGTCTTCTTTCTTTTCATCCTTGGCAATCACCCTACATCGGCCGGGCATGGTAGAAACGCACTATCTTATGTGCTTGGGTTTCGGAGGTGTAGGGTGGTCGTTACATTTATAGCAGAGCATAGGTTTAGCGACTCCCTGAGCCTTGGATAGACTTAACCATTTAGGATTGGTTAATTTACACTTTTGCTTGGGTTAAAAATATAGAAGGAGAGAGCATTTCTATTGTATGTTTGCTTGTTTGACTATTGTTTTATAGGCATGATGTTTGCTTGTATGAATGTGTGGTTGAAAATGCCCATCGGAGCAAACTAGAAGAAGGAAACATGGGACTGAACTTCAATGGTTAGGCACTAGAGTATTGGAATTCATATCCTTATATAAGTGATGCATGAGGGTTAAAGTGTTAAGTGTAGTGGGGAATTGACACGTTGTTGAAGTGCTAAAGTAGCTACAGGATTTTGGTTCGGCGGTGGTCGGTAGTCGGGTGGAGGATCGTAGTCGGTGGCCGAGCGGAGAATCATAGTCGGTGGCCAAGTAGAGAAGCATGTTGGGTGAATGGGCATGGGCCATCGTTCAACATTGGTGTTTGGCGCTTGGCTCAGTTTGGGGTTTTTTATGGATGGTTCAACGGTTGTGTCTCGCTTGGCTTGGTCATGCGTTGGATTGACAAGAGTAGAGCATAGAGTTTAGCTATGGACTTCGGGGCAAGACTGTGTTGCTTGGTAGTCTGAGTAGTTAGTTCGAAGTAAGGGTGGATGACCCAAGGATGATTCTAGATGACTTTAGGATGGCAACCAACAAAGTACGAGGATTCAATGTGGTGAGTGACTATAGCATCTATGGGGTAGTTGTACTACCCGTACGGGTGCCAGGGGATTCTGAGTAACTCGATGGTTCGATGCTCATTAGTTGATAGGGTAGAGTGCATATACTCATGGTAGTCTGCGTGCCCATGTTTTGTACGTATACATGTGTCCAGTCCCCATCCATTTATGTGAGCAATGAGTTGAGCATCTGAGAGAGTTATTGTATATATGAAGCACTTAGTAAGAGATGATCTTTGAGATAGGAGGCCGGATGACGCTTCAACAATGTGACTTAGAAAATTCAATAAGATGACACTACAAGTGAAGTTGGATGTCAAGAAATGTTCCAGATTTTGATGGATTGACAGGTGAGTTAGTGTAGTTGACTACTTCGGGTAAGAAGTATATATGTGGACTTGATGATGTCTGAGGAGGCACACTCGACAAGATGAAGCGATTTAGAGGGGCATGAGTTGTTTTGGATCGAGTCAGATGCTGAGTGGATTATTGATAACCCTAGACCATGAGATGGTCTGGCTTGCCTTGAGAGGACAATACTATGAGATAGGCATCCGAAAGAACACTAGATATAATTGCGGAATGGGATGCCGTCGACCTAAGAGGTTATAAAGTGAGTTATAATGTATCCAAGAGACCTTGAGAAAGTAATAGCGTGGGTTGACTTTGAGAAAGTCAAAGCAGGGTGAGACTCTATGAATAATCATGATGGGGTGAGACTCCAAAAACAGTCACACTAAAGTGAGACTTTAGGGTTGCCTTGAGAAGGCCAAGATGAAGAGAGACTTTGGGAAAGTCATAGCAGGACGAGACTCCAGGAATGATCATGATGGGTCGATACTTTGGAAATGGTTATACCGAAGTGAGACTTTAGGGACTTGGAGGAGGTTATGATGGAGCGAGGCTTCGAGGATAATCGAGTAGAGCGAGACCTTAGTGAGGGTCAGGATATAATTGCATCTTGGTGATGATGCGAGGTCTTGGTGATGACTAGGGTCATGTGAGACTTTGGTGGTGATCCAATTCTCAACTTGGTAGTGGCGAGAAGTGTTCGATGCAAGACCTTAGTCGTGGTCTAATCTGCCCTAATGGAAGTGAGAGGTGTTTAGTATGAGACCTTGGTGACAGTTTAGTTTAACTCAGCGATGGTAATGAGCTACTTTATGCTTTGGTGAGGCCGTAGTTTAAGTAGTTATCGATCTATGTAATGGTAGCATGGATTATTGTGTATCTAATTATGTGCTTAACAAAAGACCTCAGCAGTGGTTTATACATTTTGACCTTATGTGTGATCAGTTATAAGATTTTGCACATGTTTTTTATTTGTTATAATGCTAGTATGGAGATGACACCCTATTATTTGGAGTATGAGACATACTAACTTAGGGGTCCGAGGAGAGCATGAGGATCGCTTGCCCGAACTCTTTACATAAATGATTGTCCATATTAATGAAACCTTTGGGAGGGTCTTAGGGAAAGCTTTAAGTCATGAGATCCTATATCTAAAACCAAAAGCTGAGGTTGTTATTTCTATGGGAGAGCTAAATTCATAGGTGAGCTAGGGAGGCAAGAGAAAGTGAGACAACAACAACAGGGAAAAGAAGCGACCCCAGGAAGAAGAGGATGAAAAAAAGGCTAAGTGGCAATCGGTGTGCTTTAATTGCAATAAGATGGGTCACCTTAGTCAGCACTGCAGGGCCTCGAAGAGTGGGGAAAGGAAGCGCTTCAACTTTGATAAGACTGGCATAGAAGAGAGGTTGTCCAGAATTGATGAGGAATAAGCAGGTTGTATCTGATTACGCTTTGAAAGCTATTGCGGCTTTGTCGAGTACTCCATCAATGAAAGGTATGGGGATGGGCATCATTATTCGAGGTTAGAGTTATGCCTTGGCCAAGTAGGCAAACCTATAGTTGTTTTTAACTTGGTGGTAGTTAAATTGACGTAGGTGTGGTTCGTTGAGACCTAAATTATTGAGCATGGATGTTTCTTTATTTGTGATTGCCTTGTTTGGGTTTATTGAGTTTGATATCATTTGGGATGGAGTGGCCAAAGGATAGGGAGATATGCAAAATGAAGAGGAGATGAAAATGACAATTGGGATAGGAGGAGACCGGAGGATAGAATTGCACTTTGCATCTAAGTGGATACAATTATGGTTAGCTTCGCTTGTTCTCTCAAGAATCTACGGCGGAATTCATCATCATTTCCCATAGTGAAGGAAACATCCAGAGGTAGTCAGACCACAGATGTGTAAAGGGACTGAATTCTGCATCAACCTAGGACTAGAGTTCTATCTTCAAGGAGGGTGATACTCGGAGAACGAGAAGGATTAAAGAGAAAGTGGAAGACCCATAGAGAAAGAGGGCGTTTTATAGGAATATTTCTGAGTGAGGAGTTCCTACAATATCCATTTAGTGAGTGGATGACGTTTGGAGAAAGAGTGGAGTTTCGGGATCCTGGTGGGCTTGTTTGGTGTTCATGGATGATATTCTTGCCTTCTAGTAAGAAGGAAGTCCATGATGCACTTTGGAGTTATGTATGTGGTATTAAGGATATGTACCGGCCTAGGGTAGTGTTTCTGTGGAAGGCAGGACTTGAATGTATTGCTAATAGATGATAGGCATGTAGGCTAGATATGTTGTTAGTGTTGGAATTTCGGAGACGAAATTCCTAAAGCATAAGTGAGTGTAACAACCCGTGTTTTATGTATCGAAGGATCGTAAAACATTATTATTTAATTCATATGTGGTCGTATGACTTATGGCTTTGGGGAATAACCATTAGCGACATTTCCTATCTTAGAATTTTTCCAAACAATTTTGCCCTTGAGAAACTTTTTCGGCTATAGCTTTTGATAGGAGTCGAATTAGCATCCAAGATCACTTCCATTGTCAAGATATAATGGTTTTGCCTTTCCATAGAGTGGTCATAATAGCAATTTGGTCATTCTAGCTTTGAGATATGGCTGTTTAAAGATTTGACTCTGGTCAGCGCTAAGCGTGTTCGGTGTTTGGAGAGGAGTTGCCTTAATTCGGTGTGCTTGGTTCGGCATGCTCGGTTCAGGGGAGAGTGTTTGTCTGGTACTTCTAGCGAGAGGGGTGCTTGGGGCTTTGCCTATAAATAGGTGAGCCACCCCCACACAAATCACTTTCTACCATTTCTCTCAAAAGGCTCTCAACCTCCATTCTTTCACTTTTCATCCACTTCTTCTCTTACTTTTCCAAATCTTGTCCAAACCATAGATAAGTAAGGAGATTCATTAGAGAGCTTCAAATCTACATCTTCGAGAATAAAATTAGGTCTTAGCTGGGATTTTTGGATTTGCATCGATTTACTTGCAAATCCATACTTTTGGATGTTTGAGTTAAGAACCACATGACCGGTCTTCGATGGTTGACTCAAGACTATTGAGTGTTGTATCGCCGCATATGAAATTTGCAAGGATCGAAGAATATGGCATAGTAGTTGGCGAAATTTGGATTCGAGGATTTAAAGCTAACCATAGTAGGATGCCTTGGGTTTGACTTAGGTTTGGCTCAAAGCCAGATGAGAATTCTTAGTTAGGAGTATTGGCTCATGTCTTGCTTGGGTTCGATACTGATTTGGCTTAGAGTCGACCAGGAATTCTTGCTTGGAGGGGGGATGTTTTAGTTTTGCTTGGGGATTTTGGCAAATGGCTTGGATTAGCCCTAAGGCAAGGAATTTTGTTTAGGATTTCTAGGGAATTTCAAGTCGCACTTTAGGCTTTTTTCGGGTTTACTTATGGCCTATCCTAGGGCATACCATGACCGAAACTTGAAATTTGAAAATTTTGGTCATGATGAAGCAAAACTTCGAAATTCCTACAGGATTTATTTTGGGGGCTTAGCGGATGATGTGGAATGAAGTAGACAACTCTAAACGGCCGAGACTGACCTTGAATTTCGTATGGCAACAAGTGAAACACTGGAGCAGTGCTTTGATATGATGATACCAATGGTAATGGTGATGACTTCAAAACTTTAGTACGATGGCTCAATCACTTGCGATGAACCTCCAGAGGCGTTTTGAAGATGATGACTTAATGATGGGACTCTTGGTGTCAATCCACAAGGCTAAGTTCAACGAAGGGAATTTGGGAGTGGGATTTGCAATTGTGTCCTAATATGGATATAGCAGAGGTGGAATAATGATTGAAATCCATTATAGAGATGCATGCAAAGGGATCGTTGATAACTCTAAGGTTTCTAGTCTGGTTGTAAAGAAGGGGTATGTGAGTAGCTCTTACATGGATTTGTGATCGTGTCTGGATCTTGTGATAGTAGATTACCTTAGGATTTGCAATTGTGGGACTAGTTCCTAGCCGTCAGAGTGGCATGGACTAGAGCACTAATGGAGCCTGGATTTTGATTAACTCCCTGGTTTGCTATTGTGTCATATGAGTTATCATATATTCAATGTCAAAGGGTGAGAGATGTGAGGATATGTGATGGATTCCATGTGTTTGATGTGTTGTGTTGTACCCCTATACCCTATATTTTCTTTTTATGATATTAGTTTAGAATATATGTGTTCATGTACTAACTCTTTAGATGTAGGGACACGCCAGATATGGTTGCTCGTACCTTATAGCCTATTTACTATTATTACTGCGTAGTGTGTAGTTGGTTGTTATGAACATTGTATTACTAATATGATAAGTTACGAAAGCCTTGAGGATTGTATACTGTCTAATTTATGTATAATATGCAAGTATATAAATCAATGCAGTAGTAGATGATAATAGTAAAATAAAAAGCATGCAAACCAGTGTTTTTATATTGGTCAAACCTCCTGTCCAACAACTAGTCCCGAAGCTCCCCTTCGATATTTCCTTTAAACAAATTACCCTCACTTCACCCGGAGGAATAAACTAATACTAAAGTATCTTTGACAATCTTGTGTTCCAATAGCATAATTTTGGACTTACAGTACAAATCTTCATATTATCTCCTTTGAGTATATGAATATGAATGACTTGAGTTGTAGGAAGTTATTTAACCAAAATTCTATTTTGGTCATAATAGATTGAGAGTATGTAAATAGGGGAAAGAGGTGCTTAGAAATCAAGGGAGTAAAGAATAGACTAATTCAAGTTCAGTGATTTTTACTTCTCAATCAAAGTGGTATTTATAGATATAGAAAGTTGTAAATGAAAAATTGTTACTCTTGGAGAAAATCTCTTTATTTCAATGGCTGCAACTCTTTAATGAAAGATGATTTCCTTTCGATTAAAAACAGAAGTGTCTTTTCAAATATGACAGTTTTTCCCATG
The DNA here is from genome assembly GCA_030765085.1 of Allium cepa. Lineage (NCBI taxonomy): Eukaryota > Viridiplantae > Streptophyta > Magnoliopsida > Asparagales > Amaryllidaceae > Allium > Allium cepa. The sequence continues at coordinate 555,759,185 of CM060940.1, forward strand.
ACTGACGCCGTGGTAAAATCCTCAGACATCTGTGACTTATTTAATTTTTAATTCGAAATCTATCACAGGCATCTATTGTTTTATCACAGACATCTGTGAGGTGTATAAAACTATTTTCACCTTATTTTGATGTACATGTTGTCAAGGAGACCTTAACAATATTAGATCTATGACTCTTTTATAGTAGAATACCTTAACATGTTCAACGAATCTTCGTTTCTCTTTGAGTCTCAATATCTTCGAGAATGGTCTTCTTGAAGTATATACCTGCATTCTTGATAAGGTGCATATATGTATATGATTGTATAGTTGTTATCATCAAAACATAAACGGGTGGTTCTAACAATCTCCCCCCCTTGATGATGACAACTATAAAATCAAACATTAAATATACAATGAAACTATATGATCAAAAATATCAACTATAGAATGGAAATATTATTATGTTTGTGCATGTTTATCTTCCCCTATGCACAAACGTCTCCCTCTATGTATGTCCGTAAATTTATCCTCCTTTGTCATTGTCAAAATGGAGGGAAACGATATATGATACATATATAAACGATATATATAGTCATAGTATGTTACCATTTCCGATTATGGAAAATTAAATTTAAAAATTCAAAGCAAAATTTAGAAGGAATTGTAACAGAAGTTATACAAAGGAAAACAAATAGGCATAAGAGTTTCAAAATAAAATAAAACAAAGTTTAGTTGTACTGATTTTGGGAATAAGATAGGCCTCCGTAGTTCTCGTAATACTCCTAGTAAGTGGATGGATCTTGCTCATATGTACCTGGCCATGTCGTATGATCGTGGTACTCCCCATCTTCATTGATTGAAAGTCCTTAAAAAGCTATGTAAGATGGTTGTTGAAAATGTGGAGTATTAGATGTACATTTCATGACCGTCTTCTTCATCTTCCTTGGCTTTTGCATGCATGGTAGTCTTCCCTTAGTCACCTCTGTCCTGTGATGTTCCTTCGGGCGAGGCTTGAAAAAGATAAACTGGTGTTTAAACCAGAGGTGATGGCATTATGAAAGGGAAAGATGATGAGCGTAAGAAAGATCGGCCATGGACTTTGCGCATTACTTTCCCTAAAGTGGAGACCACTTTGCCCAGAGTCCTCTCCATCTTCGTCATCCTAGTGGAGAAAGAGTTGTTCCAATCTAGTCATTTTTCTATTAAAGCTTGTTGATTGGCCATGATTATTTTTTGGCTTTTGATGGCCAAATCGCGAAGTGGTTCATTTGGCGTTAGTTCAACCCGAGCTTCTTGAATTTCGGAGTCCAAATAATTTTCAATACCATGACTAGAGGAAGGCGGATGTTGGGAAGGATAGGGGAGTAGATTTGTTGAGGAGCACTAGTTTGAGGAGGACCATTATGTTCTTGTTCTTGTTGTTGTTGAGTCCATTGGTTGAATGGAATGATGTGAGGTGGACTCTTCGGAATATGCATTAGTGAAAGATATCGTGGTCCGTTATCTTTGGTTAGAATTTCTTCGTATTGTGAGATATACAAAGGAACTCTAAGATTTTGCAAGATGCTCATTATTTATGGAGCATAAATAATGGAAGGACAATGTGTAGACCAAAATCCTTTAATTTATTCATGAATAAATTTTGCCCAATTAACCGGTAGGTGAGCAAATATGGCATACAAAGCTCTATGATCATTGGGATAAATTCGTTCATGACTACCTAGAAGAGGAATGATGGTATTAATTATCATTCGATTTAATAGTCTAGCCCGTGGTCGACGATAAATGGATTTCCATTGTGGCATTCTATACTCCCATATTTGATGGGTAATTTCATCCCTAGGTTAAAGAATATGATCCGGTATATCAGTTAAATCAATCCCCTCATAAGAACATCCTAAAATACAGCCAATGGTATATACATTAGTTTTAACTTCTTTCCCACAAACACTTGACCATAACCAACCCTCATCATTCACTGGATTACAAATCTCTAAACTACATATATTGGAGTAGAAGAGGTAAATAGCAAGAGGATCAATGATTACCTTATTTGCATCATAGCTAAACAAATTACAACAGACGACATCCTTAGTAATTCCTAAGATTTCATTTTCCACAGCATTGGCAAGGAGATAAGAAGGACCTGAGTGGATCTTCTTTTGGGTGGGCTCCTTGAATCGTTTGATTGAATTGGGATTATTGCGGAGCCGTTGGCTAATGTGAGCATGTGCGACTGGTACTTGAAAGGAGGATGAAAATTGGCCTTGCTTTTGGTTCTTAGGGATGGTAACCTTTTTTGGAGCCATTGACTTAAGAATTTGAGTGTTTTAAGATCTAGAGTTTTAAGAATTCGGAGTTGAAATGCAGGTAAAGTGAAGAGAAAGGGAAAGTTTTTTATATAGGCTATTGAATATTTTTTGCTAGAGCAGCTACAGACGTCTGTGAGGAAGTCACATACATCTGTGGCTTCAATGTAAATGAGGAAAAAAGAGTCGATAGACAACATCTATGGCTACAGAAGTTTGAAACAGAGAGTCTGCACAAACATCTATGAGGTTTCCATAAACGTCTGTGGTTACAGAGAAAATTATCCCATAAGTGATGATAGACCTCTGTTGTATATTCACATATGTCTATATATGCAATTTCTGCTTTCTAGATTAAAATTTTAATATGAATAAAAATATTTATTAAAATTATATATAACATACAATATACATACAAAAAATAAATAAATATGATGTGCAACATAAATTTTAATTTTTGTCGAAGAATTATGAATTATTGTTTTGTTGTATATCCCACGAATTTAGTTCAACTTTTTATCGTCAAGTAATAGCTTTAGTGGAGACCAACTTGGATGAGCTGGAGTGTCAATCCAAGCTTGATTTGATCGTCTCGGTTTGCACAAATTTCTCAGAGTAAAGTTGCACGCTCTTGGAGGAATTTCTTGTAATCGAGGAGACTTGATATATGCAAATTTTTGTTGGTGAATGACCATAAATTGCTAGAATAAATTTTTCGAGAAAATTTAGATGAGATCCTTGATGTTGTTGCTCATAATACATCTAACATTGAACGCCGATCATTTCTTGTTGATAGTGATGTATTTTATCGACTGTGTCCGTGAGAGATGTTGATTTCAGATCAATTAATCATTTAACATTTTTTCCTTTGGGAGAAAAGCCGGTGTGGTATGTTGGTGTAACATCCCCTATCTAGAGGCCCAAAGTTAAGCACTACAGAAGCTGCACTCATCTTTGGTATTAACTTTCGGCGACTAAATGCGGCTATGTTAGTGGTATCTATAATATCAGAAGTACTTGAATATGAAACGAATCACAGATTTCAAAATAATGTTTTCCATTACATTTCAAAACAGATGTTCCATATTCAGATTACGTAATCTCAAATGTTTCCGAAGCAATGATAAAATATACTTATTATAAAATATGCCAAGAACGACATATGAAGATGCCCCCTTGGATGATCAGAGTCATATAGTCGTAACTGACTCATGTATAGGGCAAAAAGCTAGGGCAAAAAGCTAATGTATAGGGCACGACTATATACCAGTCCCATCTGGTATTCTAATATCTGAACCATTTTACTTAGGGATAAATTCCTAAAATTTTCCTTGAAAACCTTTTTCAAAATGATTTAAGACCTTTAAATTAACTCATACAAGGAAAATACATATATTCTATGCTTTACTCAAAATCACCTTATCATGTCATATATATATATATATATACACACACATTTTATTCAAACCTTAGTTAGTGAAAACATATAAACACTTGAAAGTACATCTTTCGATTCCAATGAAAGTACCCGTTTCTAAACTTTTGAAAGCATCTCTTTTGAAACCAAGAAAAACCCTTTATTCACCTAGGCCGAAAGCCAAAGCTTCCCTTTCGAAACCATACTTAAATCCTTTCGAAACCTTTTGAAAACCTTCCTTTCGAGAGCTTTAAAACCTTAGACAACATATCTTATAACACTTCAAAAAATGCCTTTAGAAATCATGGAAAAAACTTCTATTTCAACCCTTTCGAAACCATCAGAAAATAGTACCTTTCGACTCCTTCGAAACTCTTTAGAGAACCACCCCTTCGAAACCATTTTAAATACCTTTCGAAAGCATCAGACCTTTAGAAACTCAAATCTTTGAAAGCTCTTGGGTTCAATTTAAACTATATGGAAAACCACCTTTAGAAACCACTTAAGTCAACTCTTTCGAAACCTTTGGGTTATACTTCAATCAGAACAAAAAGGGTCATTTAAAACATCTAAGTCGAAAGCCTCCCTTTCGAAACCTATTCTTAAGTAAAGAAGTGATGGTGCCGAAACCTGTAACGACCCATATTTTTAGCTATTTAATTTTTTTAAATTTAATGTAATTATTAAATAAAAATGGTTAAAAATAAAAAATTTAGTGAATTGTTAGTGGATTTATTGAATATTAACTTGAACAAATTTTGAAATAAACTAATTTCGAAGATTTGGCGATAACGAGTATTGAAATGAAATTCTATATATCAACGGGTTTATAATTAATAACTGAAGTTGAATAATAATTGAAAATTATTTAGATAGAAATAAAATGATGTTGATAACTAAAGTTTATTTGGAAATTAATGATTTATAGGTTAATTAAATTGTTTAAATTTAATTTTGAAATTTTCAAATAATTGAATCCTGAATTAAATATGAATGAAAATGATTTCAAAAGTTGATTTAGATGTTATTTAAATATGGATGAAGATTGTCAACACTTAAAAATTGAATTTAGATGATTAATTTAAAATTTGAAAATTTTATATTTTAATTAATGGGTAAAAATAGCCATTTTGGACACAGTCTACGATTTCAACGAAACCAGTTCCATTGGATCCATAATAGTGTACTATTATAGGATTTCAAATTTTCTAGCGTTTCGAGTTACCGTTTGGTCGTACGGGATAGAAATGCGTTGAAATTAATATCGAAAATTCAATATAATAAATGGGTCCAAAAAGTTATCTTCTCCATACGATCAAAATGGGACTCGAAACTTGTTCCATTATGTTTAAAATAGAGGTATAACATTATAAACGCCTAGCGACACACCTCGATTGGGATTTGGAAATTGTAGCTAGATATTTTTGAATTTTTAATCATATAATTAAATTCGATTTGACCCTATGTTTCTTTTAGCCGTTTAAACATCTCCATCTCAACCACCCTATACATACGTACCTATACCCATCCCTTTTAAAAAAATGCGTCCCCTCTCTCTTCTTTTTTGATACAGCAGTGAACAACAGAAGGAAAAAATGAGGAATTGAAGCGTCAAAAAATTCTAATTCAAATTCTTCTCAACAAAAAATCAAAAATTAGTTTGAAAAATCTTCTTTTGCTCGGGGCTTCTTAATGGTATATGTTTTTGGCTGTTCGATCATGGTTTGGAAGATGGCCGTTTTCATGAACGAGCTAGGGCTTGGGCTTCGTGGTGATTCAATCATCGATCTTTGAAACCGAGGTGATATTTGAGTTTTTCGGGGAGTTTGGGATCCCAACATAAATTTTAGTGATGTTCGATCGCCATATGAGGAGGGCGTCATTTCACTGTACGCAACGGAGAGGCGTGGGTCATGATTAATTCAGGGAGGGCGAGCTCGAAGATATTGGTACGTATGGATGCATTTTCGGAGAGATCGTTGGAGCTTTTGGGGTTTCATCGAAGAATGTGCCGTGTCAGTGCAAACGTGAATGGCTATGGAGGTGCGTTCGTGTGCAAGCAATGACTATGGGGAAGAAGCTCTTAGCGGGCCGGCTCTGTATGCTTGGGGGTATGGGTTTCGATGTTAAAATAAATTAGTGTTTTACTTTATTCATATTTTAATTGATGAACTTAAAAATTAAACAACTCTTCCATACGAGGTCGAATCAAGACATGGATTTTTGCATTGTGATGACGACGACGAGAGATTCACAATGAAACTGGTTTGGATGGATTTGGAGATTGTCGAAATTTGGGCTAAAATAGGACGTTGTTCATTTTAGTTCCAAACTGGAACGTCACAACGACAACAAGAAAATAAAGATGAGTGTTTTATAATGCTCACTACGTACTAAAATATTTTTATGCTTGTTAAATTCGAAATTATGAAGTGATAGAAATTTATTATTGTTGTTTGATAAGTTTAATTATTGTTCGAATTAACTATTAAAAATGAAGGTTAAAATCGAAATTGGGATTTAATTGCCAGAAAAATACCTGATATTGATAACTATGGAAGTGTTGTGAATTATTGGCTGGTTTGGGTGTTAATTTTGATGGATTCCATTGATTGATGTTTTAGATTACTTGGATGTTTATTTATTTTGATATTCTCTATCGTCATCCTGTGTATTTTTTACATTATATAAACTGTAAATTGAATTATTTTGAATAAATTAAGAAATAATTTGAAATGATATATACCTATAATACTTTGATTTGGGTTGAAATGATATATATCCATCCCTGAAATTAAATTGAAATAACCGATCACTTGACCATTGGATCGAAAATTATATACAAACACCGGATTGGTCACACTAAAGGATTTTAAAATTTTTGATTTGAAATTTATTTAAATGATTTGATTTTAAGAGGATGTAAATCGAATTTATGGAAATCGAACTCTTTCGAATTTGAGCTCGGAATTGAATTATATTTGAGGATTTGGATTTCAAATTGTGTATTGAAAGAAAATTGATTTAAGTGTTTTGATTCGATGTTTTGAAAATCGAACTCGGAATTGATAAAAATCGAAATGGTTCATAGTTTAAAATTGAAATTGTTTTGGAATTTTAATTGAAATTAATTTGAAATTGAAATTTGAAATTAATTTGAAATTGATTTTGAAATTAATGTGAAATCGACTTTGAAATTAATCTGGAAGCGAAGTAAAATTCGACTAGAAATTGGAATTGAATCGATTAAATGGAAATGGAAATTTAAAAGTGTAAATTAGAAAATTTGGAAATTGAATCAGTTAGACTTTCAAACCATCTTCAATAAATTATTTTGATATAAACTATTTAAATCTATCTTTTTAAATATTCAAATTATTTTGGATTTTCCAAACGATTTTGCTATATTAAACCATTTTAATACTTAAACTATTTCATATTGAACTATTTTAACCATTTGAACTATTGTCAACTATTTTTAACTATTTAAATTACCTAAACTATTTAAAACTACTTAAATTATTTTTCAAAAATCCAAACTATTCAAGGCATGAAATGTTTATAACTAAATCTTGGATTTAAACGCGAATTGGTTAAAATGAAGTTATAAACTAAATTGAAATTCGAAACAGTTTTGGGAGCGAATCGAAATATTGACGTGAAAATGGATTTTGAAGCAAAATGGTATATTTCGAGTAAATACGATAATTTCTAAATGGATTTGATTTTGAAGCAAATATGATATTTTGATATCAAGTATGAACTATTTTCGAAATGTAAAAGTACCAACCGATGTGTAAAACGACGTTTGGTTGTTCAAAGACCAAGGCCGGTTATGGGCATACCCTCTATCGATACCAGAACCACTTCAACACCTATGTTCATGGAGTGATGATCGAGAATGAAGTGGTTGGATTTGGCATCGTTTGCTAGATTTGAAGAAAGAGAACAATGATGGATTTGCCTAGCACTTGTGTCAATTTGAAATGACTAAAATAGGAGTCATACCGGCCAAGTGGATTAGCTACCCCAAGCGGATGTACTACTTCGTATTACCATCATTTACATTGTGATTGATTGCTGCGCACCCTCCGATTTTATGGGAGTGTTGGACACGGTGGGCTATCATGGCTATGATGCATTACGACCAGCCGGGAAGGGTAAACTGGTAGTATCTACCTTGGACTTTGCCTCACGTGCCTTGTCATACTTTTATCCTAATGCAAGACCTATACGATTTTGGTTTAGTGTTGTCGTATCACGACGTATCCCTGACTACTGACATGCTACTGGTGGTGTCAAATGCAAACTATACGCCAATGGTTAAAAATGCGTTAAGGTGGGTTAATGTAAAGCCTTAATACTAAGAAAAATATATTTTTTATTGACTAGACATTATATATATAACGTATTCTACTATATATAAATATTTTGACGAATCCTTAAGAGATGGAAAATCTCATAACATCTCTTAAGTTATTGCATGCACGTTATACACTGGATAGGAGATGCGAAACCCCGTAAACATCTCTGACGCCATGGCACCTATGTCATATGCGATATCGATTTGACTCACATAAGAATATTTTAGTCCTGACTTGAGTGTTTTGCCTTTTCATTATGCTCGAGTCAGTCTTGAGCTTTTCAGCTTATTGAAGATTTATTCTAGAGGACGAAGACGAAGACGAAGATTTAATATATTATTACTATGAGTATTCCTGCATCATGTTGTCTACTACATTATTTATTTATCCCTGATGTATATATGTAACTCTGATAAATGTTGTATAGATTATAATCAAATGTATAGTATAAACAGCTTCATGAACAATTTATTTTATTATTATATTTTATCGTTTTGTGGCAAGATTCTGTGTTTGTTTTCTTCTTTTTTCTTCTTTTTCTTATTTTTCTAAATTAACCTCATTGATCATCTATGTTCCGGATTATTTAAGTCGGACATGTGTGGATTATTGTTGATTTAAACAATCCGAAACATGGGTCGTCCCAACTGGTATCAGATCCTTGGTTTAGCGATAACCTTGGCTTTGAGAGGTAACTCATTAGAGATAAGGTCAGTAGCACCCTAGAATGAGTTTGAGTGTATTATAGATATGTGTGCGTATTTGTTAGTAAATATAAAAAGTGTTTTATATTGTGTTGGTTGATTTGTTGAGTGGCTTATGGATTCTGGTCAATACGAGTAATTAACGTTATTCATAGGGATCTCTAAACACTTGAATAGAACAATTCGACGTACTATTGTTTTGAAATTGGGTAAATGGATTAATTTGACCCTGATTATATTTTGTACATAAAGGAATAATTTTCAGAAATTACTATGGTATATATAGTGTGAATTGATTGTTAGAAATGATAATATTAATCATTATTTTTTATTGTTGGATTAGTCAATATTCCTAAACTGTTAGCTATTATATGATTATAAGAAAATGAAATTGTATAAATGTGATTTATAAAATATAATTTACAAGTAAAATGAACATAAAAATTGATAATTTGAGAAATTTAAATTCTGATGTTTCTGAAAAAAGGTTTTCAAGGTTTGGAAAATACTATCAATATTGTTCAAAAGTATATACAAACACAAATTGTTTTCAAATAAATTTTAAATGGAATGAATTTAATACTCCCCTCTTCTGTTTTTAGAAAATAATTTCGGTGATGACTGTGCAGCATCATCGACATTTATTTTGGGATCTTAAAGTAGGGGAACTGCCAAGAAGCTTTGCTACGAAATTGTTTTGATAGATGGATTTTGGTTTGAACTCCAAAAGTATGATTTGATGTATGAAAGATATGTACACATATCCATTTCAAATGATTTGAAAAGAACCTAGTATTTAAAATTTTTATGTTCTGTTAATTAATAATCTTTAAATTTTTTGAATGAAATGAAATATTTTAATAACTTGAACTTATAAAATAAGAGAATTAAGAAATCTAAGCTAATTGTTTTTTAGAAACTTTAGAGTTGAAGTTTGCAACTCTTAAATTGAATGTAAAGAAAGTTTAAACAAGTTAAAATAGTGAACATTATAATTAAGTAAAATGAATCAGATTAAATTTGTATTATACCAAATTGCATTCTAATAACATCTAATAAGACTTACCAAATGTTAAATGTAACATCCGCCTTTTCGCATGATTTAAAAAGACACACATGCCGATTCAAACCATACGTAAGGGCGGATTGTTATGGGATAAATAAGAATACAGAGAAAGAAAAAACTAAACAGAATCTCACAGCGGAAGGATAAAATATAATAATAAATATACAGTTCATAAATCTGTTTACAAAACCTTTGATTTTATTTATACCATACATATCAGAGTACACATACCATATAATAATGCAACGGAACAATATGAGTGTGGTACAATAATATAAATAATAGTAATACGAATCTTCGTCTTCGTCCTCCAGAGCTAAAACTTAAATCCTGAAACGCACGGACTGACCTGAGCGAATTGAAAAGAAAAAACACTCGAGTCAGAACTAAAAGATCTTATGTGAGTTAAATTTTTAGAAATAAATATGAGTGCAGTAACTCAAGAGATGCTCGAGATTTACATCTCCTAAGCATCCGTTAAACTATTTACTATGTAGTATATTTCTCTATTATAATAGTGCCTAATTGTAAAATAAACTTACTTTTAAATAGCGTTAAGGCTTTACATTTTCCACCTTAACAGGTAAAATGCCAATAGTCTATACAGTACCGTAATACCTCCTGATCGGGAGGCTACCAGAGGATACTCCATAGGTACGACACAAATAGAAACTCGTAGTAAAGGCTCGGTATGGTAGGTGACACGGCACAACTAGGCAATGCCATGGTAGATATACCAATTGCTATCCGGACTGATGGAAACGCACAGCACGCAGCTACCGCCCACCTCGAACAAACTCCCCCAAAATCAAAAAAATAAAATAAAGTGGCCACTGAATCAATCCAAAGTCAAAGTATAGCATCGAAGAGGAGTGTGCGATCAGAGGAATGACCTCATTGGCCTGAGAATCGCTCATGTTTTAGCCACCTTATGCCAACTCACGGGAGTCGGGTCCACGTATTTACCTTGCAGGAAATGCCTCCACCAACCTACTTCATTCTGGAATTTCCACCGCGTACACGGTTGTTAAAGTGGTTTTCGGAGTTGGCAGAGAGTATGACAACTTCCGATCCTGGTCTCTTCAACAACCAAACGTTATTATAGCACCGCGGTCATTTAAAATAATTATACTTTAAAACCAGAATAAAATATCTATTTTAAACCCATATAAATACGATATCATTTTTATTCTTAAAACCCCAAATCAATACGATATCATTTTATTTTCCAATATATAATATTTCCAAAATCATAGGGTTTCCAAAGTAAAATATATAGAAATCAAAACTCTTGAATATAATATTTCCAACTTATACTACCTTGGAAAAAACATAGCTTTGAAACAAATTTCCATCTCTTAAATGGTTAAATATTTATCTACTTTTATAAAACAAAATAGCTTCTTTGGATTTCACAAATCAATTCTAAATATCGATTTAAACTTCTAAATACCATTTCAATTCTTATGGTTAAAAGCTTTAAATATTTCACCATTTCAAAAACAAACTTATTTGACAAACCCATATGTATCAAATCCAATTACTTATTATTTAGACTTGAAATGTTTACATATTGAATTCAATATAATTTAAGTAAACCTTTAACTTCACATAACTGGAAAAAATTTCAATTTATTTAACTTGATATATTCATTTAAAACAACCTAATACTCATTTAAATCACTTTACACAAAATCACGTTATAAATCATATCCTTTAAAAATTTAACTTTTATTTAAATTCTGATTTAACTTAATGTTCAACTTCCAATTTTATTCTCATTTAAGTCAATAGAACTACCAGAAATTAAATTTTAATTAAATTTTTAATCGTATTTGATCTTAAAATCAAACTTCGGTTCATACTTCAAATCAATTTTTATACAAAGCCTAAAACCGAAAAATTTCTATATATATATATACATATATATATATATAGCTTTCATTAACGATCAAATCAAAACCCATAAACCATATATATATGTATAGCTTTACAAAACCATAGTAAACATTTCCAAAAATAATTTTATATATTTACCGCGGTGCCTGTATAAAATTTTCTATCCTATGGTCAAGTGATACGGATGTTTATCATTTCAATCCGCAATTTAAAATAAAAAAATGCGGTTGTATATCATTTCAAACCGCAATCCCGAATGAAATGAAAATGCATGATGACTTGCAGTTTATACAATATAAATATAGCGTCCATTCATCCAAATATCAATCATCAACCATTATTTGCAATCATCGTCCAATTTAAACAGTCATCGATACAGAGCATATAAATTATACAGGTAATAAATAACAGTTTATATTCAATAATAAATTTAATAACTGTTAACTAGCATTTTATATGCAAAATAAATTCTAATTGTAAATTTATATGCAATAATTAAAATAATAAATAGTTAAATAAATAAAAATGCGAATTAACTGAGAAGATGAATAAAACATGCCAAACAAATCATATATAAATTTCTACTCATATCTAAAAATCAATTTAACAAACATAAAATATTTTAGAAGTTGTGAGTGGGTTAAAACACTCACCTTTTGAATTTAAATTGGATTTAAATCCAATTCAAACCCAAAATTTCGCAGTCTCCAAATTCATCCAAACCAGCGTCAACAGATCTGAAATTTCAATACGATCCTAACAAAAATAATCTCGCGTGAATCGGACACGGCATGTGAAAATTACACAAGTTAAACGTTAAAGAAATTGTATTGAAAATCAAATAAACTAAAATAAAGAATACCTCTCTTCGAGAACTATGACATATAAATTTTTCTGGAATTTTTAGAGGAGTTTGAAATTTTATTTATTTATATTTATATTTTGGACTGTAATTGGATCTAGAATTTTGCAGCCATTGGAAAAGAAGAAGTTGAAGAAAAGAACACACAGAGAAATGAAGATAGATGGAGGCTAGGGTTTACACAGCCTATTTATAGACAAAGTGAAAACGAATAGGTAGGCACGAATTATAAACGCGCAAAATGGTTGTTGGCCCACCAGAAAATTTCATATTAATTGGATACGTTACGGATTAGTAAATAAATAAATTTCTTCCTCAAACATTTACATTGGATTTTAAACGTATTTACAAATATGAATTTAGACGCTTTATTTAAGTTTCAATATAATTTCATTAAATTTCAAATTCATAAATAATTTCCATTTTTAACTGAATTTCAAATTACCGTAATAATTATCTTAGATTCTTATTCATTCCCAATAGATTTAACTACTGTAAATCGACTAAGTTTACATACTATCAAATCCACATTCCTATGTATATATAGTTTTGAATTCCATACTATAAATATTTTATTAACATTTCGCAAATACATAAATTGGTATTGCATTGTTACTTAAATAAATAGCCTATACCAATCACTAATTAAATAGGTTACCAAATTTTGGATTGGTTAATAATTATTAATTGTTGCTTCATTTCTTAATTATACACTTGCATGGGTTATGCTTGTCTAATTATATTCCCATATTAATTAATGTTTCCAACAAACAATAACCTTTCCTTAGTCCCACCCTTTTTACCAAATATTTCCCTGCAAATAATTCATTTTCCCATACATACTTCCATTTACACCTAAACTTATTATACCTCTTTATTTTTTCAAACAAATTACAATGATTAAACAAATTTTGAATGAAAATTTGAGTTGATAGATTCATAGATTCAAATGTTTACTTTATTTCAATATCTACTAAACTTTGAAATTATAACATAGACTCCAAAATAAAATCCCCACTCTAGCCATACAAGTCTTATTGAAATAAAATGTATCTACCCTATTTTTAGGTCTTGGTTCCTAATATCCACCCGTTTTGACTTAATGTATCTACCCTATTGTCATATTCTGAATGGAGCCAGCATTTAATTACACAATTTATCTAAATTACATTAGGACAATATTTATTCTCTTTGATAATATTAAATCCCCAATTTATTAAATGGAATCAATATATCTTTCTTTATATACTGTACGTCTAAATATCTTAATTATCAAATTTCAACTTATCCCTCAACCCCCAAATAACATTATCAACAATCTTCATATTATAATTAATACTAACCTTTATTTCATCTTATAGAATCAACTATCTTTATTGACAAATTAACCTACCTTACTGCACAACTTAAGAAAATTAATTGCAAATATGATCTCACATTAGACTTCATAAATTATCAGTTGAAATCTACATAAAACCATTTATTTAATTAAAACCTTGCTATTATACATATTGACTCTTTACATGGAATTAGATTACATTCCTTAATTTCATTAAAACTTTATTTCTCACCTAAATCGCAAAATATTAAATTTCAATTACTATAGAAATTTTATTTAAGATGAATTTGAATCCCAATCAATTGTTATTGCACTCCTTATTACATTAAATTACATTCAGTTTACACATTTTAGAATTAGATTCAAATTACCTACAAATCTTATTTCATTCATAAATGCCATCATTTACCACATTATTGCATGGTTTCATTTAATTATATTCATGCTATTCATGATTCTATTAAGCTTGCATACATACTTCCGTTATTATTTAATCAATTATTAAACATTATGACCAAATCATCTAACAAAATTGTATAATTTTCCATTTATTAACATTCAGTTACTATTCAACATGTTTAATTCATTAGATAAATCAAATAATTACGCTTGCTTTTCTCATTTGATTTTATAACCTAATATACCATTCATATTAAACCTATTTCATTTAATTCATACAAATTCTGCTAGATTAACTTTACTGTCTAGATTTTCATGCAGTTACTTTTAATAAATCGAATATTGCATTGGATAATTTTACTGCTTACCTTTCATATATAAAAAAAATTCAAAGTGTACGCTCTCACTACTACCTTTATTAGGATTTATTCCCTATACTGATATTTATTTTTATTTACCCTTTATCTTTCATCTCTTTTTAAATTAAATTACAAAATCTTAATTAAATTAACTAACTTAAATTGTCGAAATTTACGGGTCGTTGCATTAAAAGTTAAAATGATGATTTGGATATGTAATGAGATATTATGCAAGTAAACAAAGCTTAAAGGAAATTAAAATGTATATAAATGGAAATTTAGTAGTAATAATAATAAATGTTATATACTTAATTTGTATTATGAAATGATTAATGACTTGATGGAATAGGTAAGTGGGACTTAAGAAAGTAGACAAATGAATTGAATAATATCTTGAAAATTGGTTATAGAATTAAATATAAACTAGTGCGTGGCCCGTGCTACGCACACGGGCATTGCTGGTATTTACATGTAATTATAGGTCCAGATGAATGTAGTCCAAATGTTTGTTAAAGCAGTATGCACACATCATATGCAGTGCTAGTTCTTAACTGATGCAGTGTTATGGGCAGTGTTGAGGTAGTTGGAAAGTGTTGGGAGAGAATAAAATAGTGTTAAAAATTTGAAGTACGGACATACTGAATATTTAGAAATAAGTTGGTCCTTTAGGTGATTAGTCTTTGTGGATGCAAACAGCATATTAGTTGCTAGTTTGAGGTAAACCTGTTTGTTGTTGAAAGTTAGTAAATGTAAGTTCTGTAACTAACTGTACATGGGTAGGTAGACATTGTGTAAGTGATGGTAAAATTTAGGAAATGGGGTGAACAAATCGTTAAGGAAGTGTGAACAATTATTGGTCAGTTGAAACCCAGTCAGGGTGCACCGTCAGGTAAAGGCGGTAGAGAATATGACAAACATTGCGTTTCGGTTGTAATTAAAGAGGAAATTTTAGTGTTATCAATAATAAATACGTCGTCCATTGTCACTGCACAGCTTATATGTGGATAAAGAGAAGTTTTAAAAACAGGCTAATGTCACATAATATATAGTGTGATAACAACAACGAAAAATGAAATGATACAGTAAGTGATGCATGTTTCGAAGGTGGACAAAGTGTCAGATTATTTAAGACACTTGACTTTCGTACACTTCGTAAGCGTATCTTTTGACATATTATCTGTGAGATAAATAAAAAACTTTTAGTTCTTCGAATTCATAGTAATTTAATGTTTTCTGAAAATTCTTTTTGTCGCATGTCATCCAAGAAGGAAATGATATGCAGATGAAGATGCCTTTTTTTTCCATGTCAAGGATTATGAAGAGAGAAGTTAACCACATCTTGTATATTGACAGTACATCATATATTATTCATGCAGTACATTTGTGCACTACTCTAGTCAGATAGGCAGTGAGACATTTATTTTTTGAAATGATGAGTTTTTCAACTGGTGCGCTGACAGTTGTTTACTGACGTAACTTGTTTATCACGTTGACAGTCCCTGTTTGAAAATGTTGAGTACGAAGTTGTCGAGAGAACGCATGTGCCGTGGGTGTTGTCGCCATCTACCTTATGTACATCTTTGTGAGTAAATATATTATGTAGGTAGGTAGTACCATCTGTACAGGTGGGTTGTTAGTGCAGAAAGAGTACGAATCATAAGAGTTAAAAGAAAACATTGTGCAATATTTTACAGAGGACAGTACACCGCACTGTCCTGCGGTCGAAATGTATGTGTAGGAGCGAAAGGAAGACAAGTGGGATGAAGCGGTGGTGCGTTCTGTAGTTATGGAGTAAAATAGAAGGTTTTAGTTGGGAATATGAGGTTTATGTAAAAAAAATCGCGTGAAGACGTCGCCAGGATGGAACTGTGCATATGCTTCAAATTGTAAAGAATGAGATTAACAGTTGGAACACACGATATTTTGAGTTTGAAAATGGTTGGTGTCAAGTAAGTTGCCGCTGGTAAAAGCTAAGTTTCTAATGACTGCAAATTGTCTTTCATATGTGTACAAAACAGGAGAGTAAGAGGGTCTATTTAAGTTACCGTTCTAAAAATGCTTGAAATACCGCTGACAGGTACGGGGGGAGAAGAGTCTATGCAGTGATGGAGAGTGTTATGTATTAACAGTGGTTAGCACTAAAGTGAAATGTTTATACGGAAAACATAAGTGGACGGTGTAAAACTGGGACATTTATTACATGGAACAGTGCCTAGAAATAAAAGGGTACAAACAGTAGTACAGAGCTTCAAATGTACGTAAACATATGCACTAACTAAACAGAGATGCCTTTTTCGTCTGCAGCGGAAGGCAGAAATAGGTACAGGAGGAAATAAAGATGGATGGTTACAAACATAACAAAGAAGATTGGACTTGGGAAGTCAGAGTTCGAATGGTGACGCGGACGTATGATAGTTTGTCATGCAATTGTTCATATGGCTGCCTTCTTCTTCCTCTTATTACCAGTCAGTCGTCCACGTTTTCCCTGCCTACCATTAGGCAGTGTCAAACAGCTAGGATCATTCTGACGGTCATCGGTGTGTTCTTGTATGCTGCCATCGTGTACACAGTCGTCAGCCTCCTACAGGTAAGGGCAGTTTATGTGGTAGTTAGTTTGTGTGTTATGTGGAATTAAGTGTAGAGTGTGGGTTGGAGCACAGACCTGCTTAACTTTAATTGCCTCTGTGTTTAGCACACCTGCAGAAGAAAAGCAAAGTGATGGTTGGTACAGTGTATGTAAGATATAGTGAGAAGAATGGACTGAGGTTGGAGAAAGAGTTGCACCAGTTTTTGTGACAGTGCTGGATTCCGCAGTTAGCTGGGTACCATCACCTTCCTTTGTATCCTTTGGTTCCATGGGGCCAGGTCGATCGGCCAGAGAGTTGTTAGGTTGGTGAATATGTGAAATTCTACTAACAATCAGCGATTTCCCATAATTCATAATGTCGTACTTCGACGGTTTGAATTCAAACCTAGCTTCTGTACCCATCAAGCTGGTGAACAGTTTAGTAATTACTTCGTCACAGTTGGTCTATTGAAAAAGAGAAAGTAGTGTTAGGTAGGCTGAGACAGGGGAGGAAGTAGTGGGACAACTGTTGTGTGGTCAGGTTAGATTCTTAGAAGTTTGCAATGTAAGTTGATAAAGTATTGTAGTTGTAAGATGTGTACCGTTTTGGATATATCCATCATCTCATCGACGCTCCGTTTGAGGAGGTAGGCAGCATCTTTGTCAAAAGCAGTCGCAGTACCGGTGTGGTCAAAAACTTCCATAGATAACCTATACCTGTGATGATATAACATAATGTAAGGGAGTTGAAATTGAACGATAAACTAACTTATACAGACCTGTTAAGTGGATGGGTAATAATGTTATTGCATTTAGAGCAGGTAAAACCGGATGCTTCCTTTGTCACCGTCTTCCTACAAATGGGACAGGATAGATAATTCCAAGCTGATGATGTGTTAATCCTCATCAATGTTGCGTTTACAACATACTTCTTTGACTGCATGGGATGGAGAAAGTGAAAAATGATAATCAAAAAGTAAAGGTAACATAATGATAGAAATGGAAGATATTGAATTACGTGGCAGTCATTAGATCGTATGTCGTCTAACATATTAGCGATGGTACTTCTAATTTCTGGTTCGTAAGGAGTTGAAGATGTAGGCCGTTGACGCTCAATCGATGTAACGGTACTGCCTTCACTGTCAATGACACTGAAATGTAATAAAGTGTCAATGAAGTTGAGGAGAAATTGCATGCATCAGCAGTAGTTGGTAGAAATTAGTTGGAGGTATACCCATAAAGTAATTTTGCAACGTCTGGACAGTCGGTGCTGAAGTATATTTGTTTAGCGTTGGTGGATGAAAATGTAAACTCTCCTATAATTATTAATTTGGAGATAAGATTGGTATTTGGAAATGAAATATAAAGGAGTGAAACCGGTTTACCTTTGAATAGTTTGACTAACATAGAAGTGAATATCACCGACGGTGGTTGTTGTTCCGATTCAATAGCGGACACATCGATGAGTTCAGTTTTGTCAGCTCACAGAGTAATAGTTGTATTTTTTAAACTGTGTAAAAGTTGAAATGGAGAGTGTTAGTGAGCAAATATGGGGACGTAAATGTGATACAGTGATAAATGTTAAACTTTCCAGTATAAACAGTAATCTCTCTTTTAGATGTTTGACATCCGGTCCTGGTTGTCAGTTGGACAACATCTGAAATTCCTCGTAGTACCCCACCAACATCTGGTAAGAAGACGAAAAATGGAGGAGGGGTGTTAGTGGAAACGGCAGAGTGGTAGGATACAGCATGTAAGAGTAAGAAAAATGAGTTTACCTGTAAGTTGAGCCACCTTATCTATGCGTTGACCAAGAGTTTCATTATCAACAAAACCAAATTTGTATCTTGGAATATTGTACTGTGTTGGTGGCAGCAGTTTGACTTTGGTGTCAGTACGAAGGATGATCATCAACTCCTCATCTATAGGACGGTACGTATTCTGCGAAGGGTAGACGTTGAACGTTTCAATCTCGTATAAGCATTGTACTTCAAACGTCTGTGAGTATTTGTCCACCAAACTCTTTGGCACCACAGCATGCTTTTGGTTGCCCTGTGGTACGGTAAAGTGGATTCAATTGCAGCGCAGAGCTAAGGGGTAAATAAAATGTGCAGATATTAACTGTGTTTGTGAGCTACCTTTATGTCGAGAAGATGAAGATTTGTCGAGTAAATCTCTTTAGCGGCTTTGGAGATTGAATTACACATTCTAGACAGTCGTACATGTATGCGATCCCAGTTAGGACCCAGTTGTAACTCAGACAGTAGTTGATATTGGTTTTTCATTCTGATATCTGTTGAAAGAAATAAAAGAAAGGTTAACATCAGTGGCTAACAGACCGGTAGTAGAACAGGTAGAAATTTTATCATTTGTACTGTGGTAGGTGGTGTAGAAGGGTCAGTGGCTTAAGGATTTTAATTTTGTTCAGAGAGAGGGAAGTACCCAGGGAGCAGTGTGCAGTGGGAGATAACAATTTGCTGAGGCATAAGGTGGACAACAAATGAACAGGATGAGTTATTTGTAGTTTCATACCGAAGAGCGTAACTGATGCGCAGTGTAGAAAAACCATTGTTGTACCACGTTTACCAACGTTGGGTTGAAACTGTTCGTAGTGGTTGTAGTTACGTAAGGAAATGGGTTTGATTGGTTGACTGGGGGGGAATAACTGTATGTACATGACAGTTGCAAACCAAAAAAAATTACGTGCCTTTGAATAGTTTCGTATTTGGTGATAAAAGCTGGATGTGTGTGAAACATTTGGAGTTCTTGGATGGATTGCAGGTGTACTACCTATACACTATATTTGAAGTCAATTATACTTTTTATTTTGTACGTAGTGATGATGTATGAACAGGTGGGTGAACAGTGAGGTAGGATTTTATTGTACGTAACGATGAAATATGAACAGGTGAAAGTACAGTGCGTTAGTACGGTCAGTTATGGAAAAGGTGGTAACACAGTTGGTGGTAAGGGAGGATAAAAATAAGGTAGTATGTGCATGATGCCTAAAAATACAGGGAAATAATAGAGCAGCACATAGTGAAATATGCGTATGCTGTTAGATTAAACTGAAGATGATATAAATAAAAATATTACTTCACTCATCTGTATATTACTGCTACGATGAATATAGAAGAATGCGGTTGGTAATACGAGTGGTGTGAGTTTGATAGAGTGAAAGTTATTAATTTACAGAGCATTCAGCTGAAGGCAACAGTATGGTCATACATTTTACTCTGCTATCCAAATTGGTGGCAGAGAACGTAATGAAAGAGGACAGTTGAAAATGACAATCACTACCAATTCGTCTTTCGCTCTGTATCATAGGAAAAGTGTGTAGTTCATTCATACGAAGATAGGGGACAACTGACCAGAAAAATATGGGTACTTAAATTACTTATTCATCCAATTTACTCATAATAGTACATACATACAGAGGAGTTAAGACCCTGACAAAATATTTTAGGTCTGTCCACGTATGTACGCCTTATTCTTCATATTGCTGTCCGAACTGCTTCCACGGTAGCTGGCGTACATTCACTCCGTCTTCATTCAGCCTGGGAACGACAGTAATATGTTATTACATTTGTCCATATGTTTTGAGCTAGTAATGTGGGATCCGACCTCGCACGTCATGTGCAGCTGTGGTTCAAAACTTTGGGACCAGCCTTGTTTCCGTTTCTGCGGGCATCAAGTTGTTCTTTTTTTGTGCTCTGCAGTTTGGGCACACTGCCAAATCCGTTTCATTATCTGTCTCTCTTAAGTGCAATTCAGTAAAACTGTATGGTGCACAACAAATTTGTTAGTTGAAGTCCAAGATGGACACAAATTGTCCTGTATTATGAAACCGTACCTGCTTTTGAAATCTGGTCAGACTATTACTGTCAGTGGGTAGATGATGAGGCTGAACTGATGAAAAAGAGATAATCAAATTGAGCAATTTTCAAGCAAGCCTCCGATACTCATGTTAACAGAAGCCAAAATGAACCTGTCAGTGAAATGGATCAGTAAATGGTAAGAAAAATATTTTGCAAGAACAAATGGGAGGATGTTTTTCTAAAAGAGTATATAATCGTCAACCACAGAAGAACACTGACTATCCACATCTCTTCCAACAGAATTGTCGTGGCTTTATATTCACGTTACACATTTGTTCCTTAGTTACTGTAATTTACTGCGTTTCACTAAGGACAAAATGAATATTTCGTTTTCCACCTTCACTATGCCTGCGTGTAAATTATAAATTGTAAACATAACCTGTATACCTCTGTTTTTGTAGAAGAAGTAAATGAACAAATATCATTGGTTGTTGAAAATGTCTTATCAAAGCAGAAAGGTAGCAAATATGAAGCAACACAGGTATATGATAAATGAGGTGAAGAAGCAAATTTCAACTCTATTTGTTTATGAGAAATGAATGATGAACAGATATATGTCTATATATATGTGTGTGTGTGTATGTATGTATGTATGTACGTATGTATGTATGTATGTATGTATATATATATCAGTGCAATCATGATCCACATTCCAAAGTTAAAATAGAATGCTGTTAAGTTAGTAACTTGGAGAATAATTTTTAACAACGCAGGAAAATGTGCCTATGTGGAGAAAATTGTTTTTATGTACTGTGTGAGTGCTAACGAACATCCAAATTAAGTATACGTAAGACGTGAAGAGTAGCAAATGAGAATCGTTGAGTATTTTGAACTATGAAAGATGATTGTATATTGACTGTATACCGGTAACAGTAAAATTTGGTAAAAGTAGTCAGTAATATGGCAGACAAAACTGTTGAAGTAAATTGCTGCAAATAAGCAGTTAAATACTTAAACAGGTCGTAAATTTAAATTCATAGTATTGAAATGTGCCTAACATTTGGTTGTACAGTTTTAATAATAATCGATATTCAGTTTGTAGTTTGAACTAAATTGAGTGGAGGTATGGGTGTTAATGGATAAATAAGCACTAATTAACGATTGTGTTGTTTGCTTGTAATATGTATGTTTTAAAACTGTCGGGACACTTAATGGAAAAGTCAAACAAACAGGAGAAAAAGTGGACTTTAGGTGAAAGCACTTACTGTTGCAAGTTTTTAGGTCGAAGGGAAAGAATTTGATAGCCTCTACAATGCCTTTCTTTCCTCAGTTCTGCCTGTAAGGGTAGATTTCATGAGCAAAAGCTTATTGT
The DNA here is from genome assembly GCA_030765085.1 of Allium cepa. NCBI lineage: Eukaryota > Viridiplantae > Streptophyta > Magnoliopsida > Asparagales > Amaryllidaceae > Allium > Allium cepa. Next base: position 555,781,641 of record CM060940.1, read on the forward strand.
ACCATTTCATTCATGTTACAAATGTTTATTGCATAAGAGTGTACTGTCCGCTGAGATAAAACTCCAAACTGTTAAATAAATAATGTTTTGAAGAAATAAAACTAACCGAAAAATAAGCTGATTAAACGTATAACGTATACTACAGAAGAAAGAAAGAAAACACATTGATCATCCACCCGGTTGTTTTGTAAAACAGGGGGAAAATTGTAATTAAGTACAGGCAGCATTGCTAATGAATATACTGCATAAAAACTCCCAATCACATCATAAATGGCCAAATTATTTTTGTCAGTAACGGACTAAGGTTAAGAACAACAAATTTTACATATGTCAATTAAGAATATTGAATGATGATCATTACAATATGTGCTGCCTTTTTCTTAAAACCAATTTGCTATTCTTAAGTTGACATTCATTCTTACGTTGGTCGAATAAAATCGACCGCAAACTGTGAACTGAATTTGAAATTTAGAACTGAGTAATAAAAATGAATTATGTCAAAAAGAAATGCGGAGTTACTTGCACAAGTTAATATTTAACACAATGGCGGAGGCATGTGATCAGTGTAAAATCTAACCATCTCAACATAATAAACTTGCGATTTGTATGGATAAACAATTTCTTCATAAAGAGAGTAAGAGTGGTTAAGTTAAATAAGAGATAGATAAATGATGTAAATAAGCAATAACAAATTCATACATCTACTCGTTCGATGAACCAAAGCCAACATCCATCTTGAAATCCCTAGATCTAGTGACTGTTATATGAAAGTCGAGGCTGTGTAGAAGGGATATGAGGAATGACGAAGAATTAAGACAGAAGTAAAAAGACAGTAAAAGGAACGAAATTGAATTTAGGAAAGATGAGTGAGAGTGAGGAGTAAAGGCACAGGGTGGAAAACATATGTAGTAAGGGCATATGAGATACGGGAAGATATATTTGTTGCAAACTTCTCAATGCCATTAAGTGAGCAATAGGGAATTACAACTCCATATTTATAGTAACATGCTTGAGTTGTCATTTTTATCATTCAGTCATTGTTATTTGTTTCAAATCAAATAGCGTATTATCCTGAAATCATACGACCAACTGAAGACAGGAAATTTTTGTAACAATCAGTGATCCAGAAAATTACCATGGTAGGAAGAGTTCGGTTTGCTGGAGTCATTGAAGTTGTTATACAACATCGAGTTGGCATTACAGCAAATTGAAACAACAAATGTTGTTATCGTACAATATTTTGGCCTGGCAATTAAAATTATGGCACAAATAAAAATTTGATAAGCACGTGTGTTAAAACAGAATGAAATATCTATATTTTTAGCGGTCAAAGAAAATATTGACCTCTGGAAGGATTTGCGTTCTTCGGCATAATGTGACTGAGCGTCGTGTCTCAAGATGATGTAAGCACAGAGATCTTGGCACCATATTGTACATGCGTAAATGTAACTTAAGTATCTTCTTATTTCTTGCATTCACATGATAAAATATTATAATATCAAAGTTAATTATACCCGATCTGCAGCTGCCTGTAGTGTGTCGTGATCTCCCCATTCCCCAGATCCAAAATATAACCAGAATATAAATCAAAAAAGAGAAGGAAGAAGTAGAAGAAAAGGTAGGTACTGAAATTTTATGTTATATTCGAGAAACTAAACTACACTTTCCAATTTGTGGTAGATAAACTTCTTAAGTTGGTCTATACAATTTTTATTACTTTCTCCATGTACATCCTCCTACTGCATGCTATTGATGCATGTAAATCTTCCATATAAAACGCAATCATGTATCATATGTAAAGTAATTAGGATTTGTCCGAATAGTTCTTGGTTTTTGATAGCATAACTAATTCCATACTGGGAGGGATTCCAATGTTACCATTTCAAATTATTGAGTACGAAATTGGCAGATCACGCAACCCTTTGAAGAAGTTTGCAAAAGATATCTAAATAAGTTGAGATTGCTAACGGTTTCATGTTTTCGGTTGATTTCTTTATTTCATTAAAACGTACCTTTCAAATAACTTGTGGAACTGTTTAGGCTGAAAAGAAGGGGAAATAACAGGTATATTTTTCATGAACTGATAGTGGCACCAAATTTTTGCCATCGGGCACTATATATTTGTGGAGTACTTCGCTTCAAATATTGTTACTGCATCATTGAATAGCTTAAACAATATATTTACCTGCTTAGCTACTTCTCTTCGAAACATGTTTTCGGTAATCAGGATCGCGGAAGAGCTAATCTGGTAGAAATCGAAACATATTTGTAGAAAGTAAAATTGATAAAAATAATCATTGGAAAAAATGGTCTGAAAATTTACACAGTAAATAACATATGGAGTCAATGTTAAATTTTGGTTAAAAGACAAATTATCTGAAGAAACAAACCTGGCAATTCCCATCACCTTCCACTTACAATTCAGCTAATCCATATGTAGCAAGTCTGAGTACATATATCAGTGGAAACTATACATAGTACAGAACAATGATAATAAATTGGAATAAAACATGTTATCATATATTCTCAAAGTATTATAATTTGTCCCAACTTACAAAGTGTTGGTGAGTATGGCATGTTAAATATTTAAAATTCAACTTATGTTGGGTGAACAGCAATGCAAGTATCAGTAGGTACATTACGATTACTGGATTGATATTATTGCTAAGAGCAGACAATATCACTAATCCAATCATGATTTCCATTGCAAAAACAGACCATAGATGTTAACTATGTATATCAGGCAATGAAGAGCAAACGTAAATATGTTGAAAACGAAACAGGTAAATGGGTTATTCCATGTTATATTATAGTATGTAAGAGACGGGAAGAATAAGAGTACACCATTACCTGTGCCTATTTTTGCAAACACAGTGATGCGTGAACTCGGTGAGGCATTTTCTTTTTTCCCTGTTTTTATTACAGTGGAAAGCAGTAGTTGTGGTCTGTTAATACGTGAAAGAAATAACATTATGCACACCAACAGAACCTACCATTACGGCGACTCTGTCCTGAAGTTATCTTCGCCCTGTATGACACATCTCCACGGGACTCACTTGTATCTCCCATCGCTGTCCCCTCCTGCTGTAAAACTTTAGACCTTTTTCTTTTCCTCCCGTTGATTGCACCCCTTCTTTCAGCTCTAGCATTTCTGGCCACAGGTGCGGTATCCATAATTTCTGATTAAGCAACAGACCTGAAAGGGGTAACAACAGTTAGGAACACAGTGTGGAGTACGTACAGCCAGCATCAAGGACAATAAGTAGCATTACCTACTGACTACAAATAATATGGTACTACTTCCGTGTGAATTGATGAACTTGTCACAACAGGGAGCGACAAATTTCGACATGGTTATTTACATACAGACTGTGGTCCATCGGTCATTCATACAGTAAAAAACATCCAGTTTTGCCGACATGCTTGTGTAGCAAAGTATGAGGGAGAGGACATTTACAGCAAAAAAAGTATGCAGTCGGAGGAATATTTGCAAGCAAAATGCAAAGTATGAAGAGGAAAAGCGTGGGAATGATTTATAGCAAAAGGTTGCTTAAACATTCAGAATTAATCTTGGTATTGATGATTGATAAATGATGAGATGTGTGTGGATATGGTAATACCACTTTAACACTGGTAGTAGAAAAACTGATAAGAAGAAAATTAATATGAGTGATATTACCTTATTAGCATTTAATTATTTATTCATGAGTCGTTATCTAAACATATAATTACAACGGTGAGTAACATGACTATGTTAATACATACAGGGAGAGATTTTAGGGTCCATGTAAAACAAATATTAATTCTTGAAAGCAAGCTTTCCTTCTTGTTTAAACAGGAAAATATTTCATTACTGCACATAACTGCCTTAAGACAAAACAGTATCTATCAAAATAGTTAGTTATTTAAGAAGTAGTTTTTAAATTGGAGGGAATAGATTTCTCACCGTTAGTTGCAACGTTGAAATTAGTTTTGACAGAAAGTTGCAGCTTTGAAAAATATTAACATACAACTAACTTTATTTGAGGTGCATATTACTGTATGCATTTTAAAAAAAGTTTTTTCAAATTAAAAATATCGAATACCATGTGCATGATTTTATTTCTACTATATATAACGTTTCGGACAATGTCTCCATTATCTATGTCCCAATAACCTTTTAGATGCCTAATTTATTAACTTTGACATATCACCGTGGTAGTTGACAAAGGACAGTGATTCAATTTAAGCACTTACTGTTGCAACTTTATAGCTTGCAGAGAAAGGATTTGATAGCCTCCACAATGCCTTTCTTTCCTCACTTCTCCCTTTAACGATTGATTTGATGACCAAAAGCTTACTGTACCATATTCATTCCTGTTACAAATGTTTATTGCATAAGGGTGTGGTTTCTACCGAGATAAAACTCCAAAATGTTAAATATATAATGTTTTGATGAAATCAAACTAACTAAAAAATAAGCTGATGAGGTAAAACGTATACTACATAAGAAATAAATAAAATACAGTGATCATCCACCGGGTTGCTTTGTAAAACAGAAAAAAAATGTAATTAGGTACAGTTAGTAATGCTGATGAATATACTGCATAAAAACTCCCAATCGCAGCAGAAATGCCCAAAAAATATTTGTTTGAAACAAACTAAGGTTAAGATCAACAAATTGTACATATGTTAATTCAGAATAGTGAATGATGACCACTACTATATGTGTTGCCTTTTCCTTAAAACCATTTCAATATTCTTAAATTCACATTCACTGTTACGTTCTATGATTAAAATCGACCAGAAAATGTGAACTGAAGTTGAAATTAAGAAATCAATTATATACATGAAATATATCAAAAATAAAAACTAAAAACAGTTGTTCAAACCCAATTTCCATATTCAGCTCTCATTACTTAAAGATTTTAAGTGCAGAAAATCTTGTAAAAAGTCAAAGAAACAATGGGACTGAATGCAAAAGTGGAACACAAAATAAGGAGAAAGTTGTATTCGGTTTGAGATGCAATAAGGTGAGAGAATACAAACGATCACTTATTCTGTTTCATATACAACAGAATAGATACCAAAGTAGAAACATATTGATTGGTCGATCATCGTAATCAAGAGGAAGAAAAAGTAGAAGAATAAAAAATGAGATAAAGGCATAAAGCATTGACTGCTTGGAAATAATTTTCGTTGATGTATACTGCAGAGTGGCAAGTACTGCGAACATTCAAGCTTGCAGAAATATTCGATCTTATAGTAATAGCATAAATGATTCAAATAAATTTCCAAAATGCCTACTGTAAAAACCTTTTTCAAAATACAAATATCAGATACCATGAGCAAGATTTTATTTATAATATGTAGAACATTTCAGACAACCTTTCCATTATCTTTGTCCCAATAACCTTTCAGATGCCTAATTTATTAACTTTGACAGATCACCGTGCTACTTGACAACGGCTGATGATTTAAATTAAGCACTTACTGTTGCAAGTCTTTAGGATGAAGATAAAGAATTTGATAGCGTGTACAATGCCTTTCTTTCCTCACTTCTGCCTTTAACGGTTAATTTGATGAGCAAAAGCTTATTCTACCATTTGATTCCTGTTACAAATGTTTATTGCACGAGAGTGTGGTTTCTTCTGAGAGAAAACTCCAAAACGCTACATAAATAATGTTTTGATGAAATCAAACCAAGTAAAAAATAATCTGAAGAGGGAAAACGTATACGACATAACAAATAAATAAAATACATTGATCATCCACTGGGTTGGTTTCTAAAACAGAAAAAGAATGTAATTGGGTGCAGTTAGTAATGCTGCTGAATATACTGCATAAAAACTCCGAATCACATCATAAATGGCCAAATCATATTTGCCAGTACCAGACTAAGGTTAGGAACAACAAAATTTACATAGGATAATTCAGAATATTGAATGACGATCAGTACAATATGTGCTGCCTTTTTGTTACAACCATTTCAATATTTTTAAATTCACATTCCTTCTTACGTTGTTCAAATAAAACTGACCAGAAAATGTGAATTGAATTTGAAATTTATAAATCATTAACAAAAAGGAAAAATATCAAAAATAAATACTAAAAACAGTTGTTCGTACCCAGTTGACATATTCAGTTGTCATTAATTTAAGAATTTAAACACTCAAAGGCTTGTGAATACTCAAACAAACAATGGGGTTGAATGCAAAAATGGAACACAAAATAAGGAGAAACTTGCATTTGGTTTATAGTAATAGCATAAATGATTCAAATTAATTTTCAAAATGCCTACTGTAAAAATGAATCATTTTGAAGGAACAAAAATGTTACTGCATAACGTGGTTGCCTATGAACATAAGGTTAACTTTAACAAAAGAAAATTTTGAGTGGGATGCACATTGTTATTAAACGTTGATTACAAAGATATATGGCTGTAAAAGAATAAATATGCCTGTAATTTACAATTGGTAAAGAACCTTTTAAACAACTTTAAAGTAATAGTTGCACACAAAATGTAGATTACGTAGAGGAAAAGTGTGGAAATGATTTACAGCAAAAGCTTGCTTGTACATTCAGAATAGATGCTGGTATTGATGACTAATAAATGATGAGATGCGTGTGGATATGGTAATACCACTTTAACACTTGTAGTACAGAAACTGATAAGAAGAAAATGAATATGAATAATATTACCTTATTAGCATTTAACGATTTATTCATCAGTCGTTATCTAAAAATTTAATTACAGCAGTACGTAACATTGTTATGTTAATACATACATGGACAGATTTCAGGGGCCATGTAAAGCAAATATTAATTCTTGCAAGCAAGCTTTGCTTGTTTTTCAAACATGGAAATATTTTAGCACTGGATATAACTGCCTTAAGACAGAACAACAACTATCACAATTGTTAGTTGTTTAAGAAGTAGATTTTTAAATTGAGGAAATTGATTTCCCATTGTTAGTTGCAACTTTCAAATTAGTTTTAACAGCAGCTTGCACCTTTGAAGAATTTAAACATACACGTAACTTTATTTGACATGCATATTGTTGTATGCAGAGGGAAAAAAACCTGTTCCAAATAAAAATATCACATACCATGACCATAATTTTATTTTTGCTATATATAACACTTCAGACAACCTTTCCGTTATCTATGTCCCCATAAACTTTTACATGCCTAATTTATTAACTTTGACAGAGCACCATGTTAATTGAGAAAGCGTAATGATTCAATTTAAGCACTCACAATTGCAAGTTTTAAGCTTGAGCATAAAGTATTTGATAGCCTCTACAATGCCTTTCTTTCCTCACTTTTGCCTTTAACAGTTGACTTCATGAGCAAAATCTTGTTCTATCATTTCATTCCTGTTACAAACGTTTATTGCATAAGGGTGTGGTTTCTACTGAGATAAAACTCCAAAATGTTAAATAATTAATGTTTTAATGAAATCAAACTAAGTAAAAAGTAAGCTGAAGAGGTAAAACGTATACTGCATAACAAATTAAAAAAAGACATTGCTCATCCATCGGGTTGTTTTCTAAAACAGAAAAAAAAATGCAATTATGAACAGTTGGTAATGCTCCTGAATATACTGCATAAAAACTCCCAATCACATCATAAAATCCCTAAATTATATTTGTCAGTAACAGACTAAGGTTAAGAACAACAAATTTTACATACGTTAATTCAGACTATTGAATGATGACCATTACAATATGTGCTGCCTTTTTCTTACAACCATTTCAATGTTGTTACATTCACATTCATTCGTACGTTGTTCAAATAATATCGACCAGAAAATGTGAACTGAATTTGAAATTTATAAAACATTAATAATAATGAAATGTATCAAACAGGAATGCATAGTTACGTGCAGAAGGTAATATTTAACATAATGGCTGAGACATGTGATCAGCGTAACATCTAACCACCTCAACATAACAAACTTAAGATTTATATAGATAAACAATTTCTTCATGAACAGAATAAGATTGGTTAACATAAATAAGAGATACGTTAATGATGTAAATAAGAAATAACAAATTCATACATCAAATCGATATCAATCGATATACCATATTGAACATTATGAACCTTTAATATAACACTATATAACACTTCCATGGATAACATCGGATTAAAACTTCCATGTTTTGATTTTGACTAAAATGAATTGTGAAAAAACAAAAATATTTAAAGAAATGAAAGTTACAAACATCGATTACAGATCATGGAATAATGTGGGGTAGAAGATGAAAAGGAACCTGTCATGTGTTAGTTGGTAAAAAAGCAAGTGTGCACAAACCGACAATCTCATTAACAAAAAAGGGCATATCTGGATGTTAAAAACCAAAAAGCGGGCGACACCGGAGTTTGTTAAAGGAAAAAAGGAGAACAAAAAGAGACGTACTACGATGGTTAATAAAAGACTACTGCCAAAGTGTCACAAAGGACAGGTAGGGTAATGATGACCGCTACTGCTTGGACTAAGCAAAAGTACATACTGATTATCGGTGATATGTAAACATTTTCCACAATGTTTACATATTTGTTTCAATACTTAAGAGTTTACAAAACGATGTCCGTAAACCCATATGCGGTACAGTTAGCACACAGTAAGCGTTAAAACTCAAAAATATATAACATCCGTGTGCTACAATCTGCTACGTGTAAGTAATTGTATATTTCAATTACTTATCACACCGTCAAATTTATGCATGCTAGAAATACCGAGTGAATAAAACTTATACGTACGTATATGTCGAACAGTACAGTCAACTTTATTCACAGTACAATAATTGCAGTGCACGTTGCCGTGTAAAAAAAATACTGTTAAATTAAGAACAAAATGTGGTTGGACATGTGCGTAAAGGTAAAATAGTCATTAATTTATTTTAGCATGGGTCAAGCAGATAAGTACCTTTCCAGGAGTCAAAGGTCTTCGTTGTCCAGCATACAGTAGCATTCCATATGATTTCCTATAGAAAAACGGTGGAGAGCAAGTTACCGGCCTGTATGAGCTATCTTGGAAAGCAGACCATACTGTATATCATAAGTTGCGTAGCTGTAATGACATAGTTAATGAGAAGAACTATACAAACAGTAGGGTGAAACGTAAACAGGAGTGGAAGGCATCATGTTCCCAGTGTTATGTGCATTAGTTGCCTCGCAGCTACTACCATTACTATGTATACCATAAACGTACAGGTTTTGGTAAATGATCGAATAAGTTGTTGACCTTTTTTCCCGCTCAGATCAAATCATCGAGTTGTGATAGTAATAGTATATTAGTAAGTGATTGTAGGTCAACAAACAGGTAATGGTAATTTGCAAATAGAGGTGTAATTCAACTTTTTTGTAAAACAGTTAAATCAGCTCATCGCACTACATTATTTCATATATGTTTCATAAACTTGTAGCACGCATAACAGTCAAAGATAACATCGTGTATTGTAAGAAAGCTGTAAATGCCTTAGCGGCATTTGCAATGTCTGAAAGATTGCGTAGTCAAAGCAGCGGAAGGGGGTTATAAGGCTCCCAGCGAAAAACATGAATATCTTGGTACAGATATTGGATTTAAAATGGGAGTGAAGGCAGCGAAACAAATTGGTGTCAGGTTTTTTAAGCCGATAGGGAAGCGAATATAGAAAATTGTCAAAATGTAAGTGGTAAGAAGTCCGCCTCAGAACTCCACATCAACTGACCCTTAGCTTACAGTAGCAGATTCAGTTTTATATTGTGCAGTTGTGCTACTGTACGGTTTGTGGTTCAAGGATGGCGTCGGCACCGTGCACTAAATCGGAACATCAGAAACGCAGGTGGAGGAAAATAATAAAAGTTGGGTCATGCGTACAGTGGAGATCGGGTAAGTCATGGACAGAGTATTAGGAAGCCCCAAAACGGAGAAAGAAAGAGTAAAAAATTACTGACCTATTTTGCAGTGGAGGGTTAGGCTGCGTTTGTTTTAAACAAAAAATGGCTTAATGCTTAACTACACAAGTGATAAGCGCATGTAGGATTGTTTGTTTTTAAATAAGTGATTTCATTAAGCTCTTTTATTCACTTAATTGAATAAGCAAAATTTTAATGCTTATTGTAAGTGCTGATCACTTATTGCACTGCAATTTTCAATTATACCCATATGCGACATAACATGTAACTATTTAATAAAGTTTTTTCTAATTATATCAAACAGTTAGAAAAGTTCACGTATAACATCAATTTTGTTTTTGGTTCTATCCCCTTCTATGGTGAGGTAATTTTTTCTTATTTTGTTTTGATTTTAATTTTATAATATAGTTTTCAATCACCAGAAATATACTAAAAACCAGTGATAAAAAAAATTGATGACATCCTAGCAACGGTTACATATAATTGGAAGTTGAAATATGATAATTTATAAATTGTTTAATAAAAATGAAAAAGAAAAAAAATGAAATATGTAATACAAGTGTGAAAAAATATAAATAAATAATTTCGACAAGCTGAACATCACCGATTTGTATTAAGATATATGAAAACTTAAATAAAATATGCAACACATATATGGAAACTCAACATTTTTAATAATTATGAAAAGTTTGACAAAATCGTATGATGTTTTTATAATAATTTATTTCGATACGTTTAACATACACACACACACACATACACACACATATATATACATATATACACACACGTATATATATACATGCACACACACACATACATAAATATATATATATATATATATATAATGCTAAAAACATTAATTAATAATCCAAACATACCACAAGCTTTAAATTTATTATAATAAAATATTTTTTTTCCGACCAAGCATTTATGAAATATATCTATGTCATCAAATTTACTATTTTCGATATGTTCTGTTGATTTGATATTACCTATACATGTGAGTATTTGTTTTTATGTAAAATATAAGGTATAAAATAAGATGATTTAGTGTGTTTTGTATGGAAATTACATGAAAGAATGATTAATTTTATCTTTGAGGGGTAATATTGTCAAAGTATTAAGTTATGTTCACAAAACAAATTTCTAAACAAACAATATTTTAAGTATTCAGCCATCAGCATTCAGCAATTGCTATTCAGCATCCAGTATTCAGCCTTCAGTATTCAGCATTCAGCATTTTAAACAAACGATACCTTAGGCCCCGTGCCCAATACGTCGAAGGCCGCAATCGTAGCCGGATCGAAGCGGACGGCAGGTACGCAAGCAGATGTGGATTATAGATCGTACAGTAGGGAAGCCGAGTGCGGGCAGATGGGAAGTGGGGTGATAGATGACCCAAAGCGAACAACAGGGAGAAGGTGGATTTATGGATGTAGGATGGGAAGAGGAGGGTGGACGTTGAGGATAGGAGAGAGCGATAGTGGAGGAAAACGGTAGGCGGGTGTGCGAGTTGACAATTGAAATGGATGGAGAGGAGGCAGGGGATGGGGAGAGGAACAGTTGCTGAAGAGAAGATGGGAAAGGAAAAGGAGCAGTTCAGATAGGACACGTGGCGGCAGAAGACTGATCTGGTTTCTCCTTTCCTATTTAAATAATAGATTTGCAAGAAGTTTTAAAATTGAATTTGTAACTTTTGAGATAATTATAAACTTAGATAAGGTCTCATATAAGAAGTTGGACTTTTATAGAATGATTATAAACTAAAGTGACGATTAGTAAAATGTATCACAAATAAATTTGTTATTAAATGAAATTGTAAAAAGAAAAGTGAATTAAGTTGGTAAGAAACTTAAGTAAGGATATGAGAAATAATCCATTAATGATGTTGAAACTAAAAATAGAGATATGAACGTTATAATTCAAATGTTCCGAAAATGTAAAGTAAAGTTCATAGTTTATAACTTTGATAAGTGTTAGTTAAACAAGATGTTAAATGAATTGATATGAGATGTTGCTAAACAAAAAATGAAATAATTGAAATTTAACAGATTGAATTGAATAAAATTGAATGCAAATGAAATAGATTTGAATAAATTGGAAGTAAACCAATTAAATGTTGATGAAATTTGGATGTTGATAAGAAATGAAGTGTATAAATTGAAATATTGACATTGGATAACGTAAATTCATATCACTATGGATTAAATGGTTTCTTTTGTTGTAAAATTGTCGTTATAACTGTTTTATTGTATGTGATTGTTGTTTATCATATATAAATTCTTATGTTATGGTTAAGGTATAAAAAAATTCATGTTATATGCTTCTCTAAAACTCATACATGTTTTCTATATCATATATGCGACTAATATTCTAAATTGAGTTGAGATAGGTACATATATGCGGGTTTTTATATGCTTTTGCTTGCTTAATATGAGCAAACTCGCTCGCATTAAAAATAATAATGTACACATCTCGGATTACATACCGCGCTTTTATATTTTTCCCTACAGGATGCCTCATCATTGTGATGAGATGTATATTTGATATCTATTTGGTATATTTGGGTTATATATTGAATTGTAAAAAAATTTCGATTGAGCCGCGCAGAGGAGACTCTGTCGAATTTTTCGGCAAATCCAGGTGTTAGAAATTTTTTGAAGTTTTAAAATTTTTTATAATTAGTTTTGATAACTAACTTGTAAATTCCATAAGCCGATCGGAGTAGCATAGTAGAAACGTAGTAATGGTTTTATAAATGTGATTAAATGTTTTTTAATTTGATTAATTTTTTTAAATATATCAAATGTAAGTTCTATACTTAGTTCCTTTTCGAGAACGAAAAGTTTTGAGTGGGGGAGATTGTAACGACCCATATTTTTAGCTATTTTAAATTGTTAAGTTTAATGTAATTATTAAATAAAAACGGTTAAAAATAAAAAAATGTAATGAATTATTACTGGAGTTATTGAATATGAACTTGAACAAAATTTTGAAATAAACTAATTTCGAAGATTGGGCGATAACGAGTATTGAAATGAAATTCTATATATTAACTGCATTTATAATCAATAACTGAAGTTGAATAATCGCAAATTATTTAGATAGAAATGAAATGATGTTGATAACTAAAATTTATTTGGAACTTAATGATTTATTTATATTGATTTATAGGATAATTAAAATGTTTAAATTTAATATTGAAATTTTCAAATAGTTAAATCCTGAATTATACATGAATGAAAATGATTTCAAAAGTTGATTTAGATGTTATTTAAATATGGATGAAGATAGTCAACACTTAAAAATTTAATTTAAGTAATTAATTAAAGATTTGAAAATTTTATATTTTATTTGATGAGTAAAAATAGCTATTTTGGCCACAGTCTCGGATTTCGATGAAACCAGTTCCATTGGATCCATAATAGTGTATTATTATCGGATTTCAAATTTCGTAGCGTTTCGAATTATTATTTGGTCATACGGGATAGAAACGCGTTGAAATTAATATTGAAAATTTAATATAATAATTGGGTCCAGAAAGCTATCTTCTCCATACGATCGAATTGGGACTCGAAATTTGTTCCATTATAGTCAGAATAAGGGAATAATATTATGAACGTCTGGCGGCGCATCTTGATTTGGATCTGGAATTTATAGCTAGATATTTTCGAATTTTAAATAATATAATTCAATTCGATTTGACCCCAAGTTCCTTTCAGCCGTTTAAACATCTCTATCTCAGCCACCCTATAAGCACGTGCCCCTACCCGACCCTTTTAAAAAATGTATCCCCTCCCTCTTCTTTTTTGACACAGTAGTAAACAACAGAAGAAAAAAAAGGGGAATTGAAGCTTCAAAAAATTATAATTCAAATTCCACTCAACAGAAAATTTCCAAACTAGTTTTGAAAATCTTGTTTTGCTGAGAGCTTCTTAATGGTATAAGTTTTGGACTTTTCGATACATGGGTTAGAAGATGGCCGTTGTCATGGCCAAGCTAAGGCTTTGGTTTCGTGGGGATTCAAGCATCGATCGTTGAAACCGAGGTGATATTTGAATTTGTCGTGGAGTTTGGCATCCCGGCAGCAATTTCGGTGATGTCCTATCGCCATATGAGTAGGGAGACATTTCACTGTATGCAATGGAGAGGCTCAGGTCACAATTCATTCAGGAGGGCGAGCTCGAAGATATTGGTACGTATGGATGCAGTTTTTGGAGAGGAGTTCGTCGAAGCTTTTAATTTTGGGTTTCGTTGAAGGATGTGCCGTGTCAGTGCAGACATCCATAGCCATGGAGGTGCGTATGTGTGCAGGCAATGACTTTGGGGAAGAAGCTCTTAGTGGGCCAGGTCTGTATGCTTAGGGGTATGGGTTTTGATGTTTAAATAAATTAATATTTTACTTTATTAATATTTTAATTGATGAACTTAAAAATTTAATAGCTCTTCCATACGAGGTCGAATCGTAACATGGATTTTTACGTTGCGATTGTGCTGATGAGAGCTTCACAATGAAACAGGTTTGGATGGATTTGGGACCATAGAAATTTGGGAGAAAATTGGACGTTGTTCGGTTTTAGTTCCAAACTAGAACGTCTCAACGACAACAATAAAATAAAGGTGAGTGTTTTATAATGCTCACAACGTACTAAATATTTTTATGCTTGTTAAATTCGAAATTATGAAGTGATAGAAATTTATTGATCGTTGTTTGTTAAATTTAATTGTCATACGAATTAACTGTTAAAAATTTAAAGTAACAGTTAAAATTGAAATTGGAATTTAATTGCCAGTAAAATACCTGGTATTGATAACTATGGAAGTGTTGTGAATTATTGGCTGATTTGGATGTTGATTGTGATGGTTCCATTGATTGATGTTTTAGATAATTTGGATGTTTATTTATTTTGATATTTCATATTACCATCATGTATATTATTTACTATATATAAATTGCAAATTGAATTAATTCGAATAAATTGAGAAATTGGTTGAAATGATATATACCTGTGACACTATGTTTGGGTTGAAATGATATATATCCATCAATTAATTTAAATTGAAATAACCGATCACTTGGTCATAAGATAGGAAATTATATATGAACAACGGATTGGTTATATTAAAGGATTTAAAAAATTTGATTTGAAATTTATTTGAATGATTTGATTTTAAGAGGATGAAAATCGAATTTATGGAGATCGAACTCTTTCGAAATTAAGCTCGAAATTGCATTATATTTTAGGATTTGGATTTCAAATTGGGTATTGAAAGTAAATTGATTTAAGTGTTTTGAATTAATGTTTTGAAAATTGAACTCAGAATCGATAAAAATCGAAATGATTCAAAATTCGAAATTAAAATTACTTTGGAATTGTAACTGAAATTAATTTGGAAGTGGAATTGAAATTAATTCGAAATTGACTTTGAATTTAATTTGGAATCGAATTAAAATTCAACTTGAAATTGGAATTGAATTAAAATTCGACTTGAAATTGGAATTGAATCGGTTAAATCGAATGGGAAATCCAAAAGTTATTTAAATGGGAAAATTTGGAAATTGAATCATTTTTACTTTGAAACCATCTTTACTTAAATTATTTTGATATAAAATATTTAAAACTATCTTTTTAGATATTCAAACTATTTTGGATTTTCAAAACGATTTTGTTATATAAACCATTTTAATACTTAAATTATTTCATATTAAATTATTTTAACCATTTAAACTATTTTTAATTATTTTAACTATTTTATTTGTTTAAACTATTTAAAACTACTCAAACTATTTTTCGAAAATTCAAAATATTCAAGGGGTGAATTGTTATAACTAAATCTTTGATTTAAGTGCGAATTGGGTTAAAACGAAGTTATAACCTAAATTGAAATTCGAAACGGTTTTGGGAGCAAAATCGAAATATTGAGGCGAAAATGGATTTTGAAGTGAAATGGTATATTTTGAGTAAATATGATAATTTCAAAATGGAATTTGTTTTGAAGCGAATATGATATTTTGATACCAAGTAAGAACTATTTTCGAAATGTAAAGGTACCAACCTGTGTGTAAAACGATGTTTGGTTGTTAAAGAGACTGAGGCTGGATATGGGCATACTCTCTGTCCGTACCGGAACCATTTCAATAGTTGTGTACGTGGAGTGATGATCTAGAACGAAGTGGTTGGATTTGGCATCATTTGCTGGATTTGAAGAAAGAGAACGATGATAGATTTTCCTGGCACTTGTGCCAATTTGAAATGACTAAAACAGCAGCCATACCAACCAAGTGGCTTAGCTACCCCGAGCAGATGGACTTCTTCGTAGTACCATCATTTACATTTAATTATTAGTGCGCACCCACCGATTTTATAGGAGTGTTGGACGCGGTGGGGGATCATAGCTATGATATGTTACCACCAGCCAGGAAGGGTGAACTGGTAATATCCTACCTTAGGCATTGACTTACGTGCCTTGTCATACTTTTATCCTTATAGGAGACCCAAACGATTTTGGTTTAGTGTTGTCATATCACGGCACATCCCTGACTACCGACGTGCTACTGGTGGTGCCAAATGCCAACTGTACGCCAATGCTTAAAAATGCGTTAAGGGGGATTAATGTAAAGCCTTAACGCTAAGAAAAATAGTTATTTTATTGACTAGACATTATATATATATCGTATTCTATAATATATAAATATTTTGATAGATCCTTAAGATATGGAAAATCCCGTAACATCTCTTAAGTTATTGCACGCACGTTATACACTAGACAGGAGATGCAAAACCCCATAAACATATCTGATGCTATGCCACCTATGTTATATGCAATATCGATTTGACTCATATAAGAATATTTTAGTCCTGACTCGAGTGTTTTGTCTTTTCATTACGCTCGGGTCAATCCTAAAGTTTTCAACTTATTGAAGAATTATTCTGGAGGACGAAGACGAAGATTTGTTATATTATTACTATTAGTATTCCTGCATCATATTGTCTACTGCATTATTTATTTATCCCTGATGTATATACGTAACTCTAATAAATGTCGTATAGATTATAAATGTATAATATAAACAGCTTCATGAATTGTTTATTTGATTACTATATTTTATCGTTCCGCTGCGAGATTCTGTGTTTTTTCTTTTTCTTTTCTTTTTTTTCTCCATCAATCCCATTGATCATCTATGTTCCAGATTTTTTAAGTCAGACATGTGTGGATTATTGTTGAGTTAAACCTTTCAAAATGTGGGTCGTCACAAAACCATCCCTTTGAAAGCATTGGAGAAGTGGTTAATTTTTAAAAATAAAGTATACCTTTTGAAACCATTTACTTCGAAGGGTAAAAAGGCGACAGCTAGGATTTTGACCCTTCGAAAGCATTATTTAGAACATAAGAGTGAAACCCATTCGAAACCTTTCCTTTTGAAAAATTTGACCCAGTCGAAAGCCAACTGAGTCGAAAGCCCTTTGTCCAATTCACTATGTATCAAGAGGTTGATACTATGTGCATTGGTTTATGGCAGGATGCAGAGGGTCTTAGTCAAAAGCTAGCTAGGTAAAACCAAAAGAGGAGAAACATGCTTTTAAAATGAATTTCTAATTTTAAACCTTTTTAAGTAAACTTTTTAACGCCTTGTTTGTCAAATTCTTATTGGTTGGTAACTTTTCTTTTCTAAAAGTGCCGCCATAGTTTCAAAATTAATTAATTTAAATTATTTGCAAATATCTGTTCTTCTTAATTAAATATATAAAGCATTTAAGTCCCATACCTTAAATAATTTTATATATCCATCAAAACGCTTTGGAAAATTCCAGAAAATCCTTTCAATATGTTTTCTAACATATATAAATTTTAGAACCAAATAATTATTTATTTTGCCATAAATAATTTAAAACCCAATTAATCATTTTCTCCACTAGAAAATTAATATGAAATTCACATTAATTTTGAAAATTATGAAAATTGAAAATCATCTCTAAAATATCATTTATAAATTACATTAAAATTCTCAAGGCATTTTTATGTTATTTAATAGGGTTTTCACATCAAATATTTCATTAAAACTAATATGAGCATGTACAAATCATTAACAAGCATATATAAACTTTCAAGCATCCAAAATATGACATTAACATGCAAAATCATTTTGGGTTATCCTTAAATCCGAATACTATAAGAAAAATGGGATGTAGTGATCATTCACCTTAGCTTTGTGTTTAAAGATGTGAGATTTGATGTTGAATAAGATGATTTATTTATTCCTTTTGAAAATCCTAGCTTTATCTTCTCTTGAGGTTGACAATGGTAGCCGGTCTTAGAGTATTTTTGCTTGAGAAAGTTGAAATGAATGTGTGCTAGATTTCCTAAGGGTTTAGGGTATAAGTTTGTCATATTTCCCATTTTCCCTCCCCTATTTCCTAACACTTTTTATTCATGCTATTTTGATATACATTTATCATGGCACGACTACCCTTGATTATGATCAAATCTCAATCCACTAATCACTTTACATTATTTAATTTAATTTAGCTAATCAAATATCCTAGATAATTTTACTAAAAATATGGGGTGTTACAATCTCCCCTCCTTAAAGAATTCTGTCCTCCAAAATAAAGATAAGGCACACAGTAAATCAATCAAAGAGGTAAAAAATACCATCAAAACAAAACAGGATAAGCATATCTAATCCATCTTTTGGTTCCCCAAGTAAAGTCTCTGACATCATCACACCACTGGACTTTCACTAATCTTACTATTTTGTTTCTCAACTTCTTCTCATCTCTCGCAACTATCTGGATAGGCTCCCTAATTATAGTCATGCCTGCCTCCACTACTAAATCTTCTAACACAGTCGGTGCTATAGTAGCGTTTGGATCCCTAACATACTTCATCAGGTAAGATACATGGAAAACATTGTAGACTTTTGCCAAACTACTCAGTAATGCTAATCTATATGCGAGTTTCCCGATCCTTTCTAAAATAGGAAACAGTCCAACGAACCTCGTGTGAGAAATGCGGATTACGGATCTTAAGGCTAGGATTAACACTAGAGGGGGGGTGAATAGTGTTAATAAAGAATTACTAAATCTTTTTGAGTTTATGTTAAATTAGACACCGATGTATGCAATACACAGACACAGATATGATCACAGAAACAAACACAGATGCAGAAATAAAATAAAAGAAGTAAAGGAAAGAACACACCAGATTTTATACTGGTTTGGAGTTACCCTACGTCTAGTCCCGCAACACAAGTATGGATTTCCTTTCAAAAGAAATTTTACAATTACACCCTCGGTTTCAAGGCTACAAGGTACACCCTCCAGAATTTCTATCCTCCGGGTAGAGATACTTGATTTCCGGGCTACAAGTTTACCCAATTGATTTACTAAGGCTACAATCACACCTATTCTCTCTTGATTGATTTCCAAGGCTACAATCACACCTTTTCTCGCTTAATAGATTACAAAGAAGTCTATAACTCTGAATAGCACAAAGAACCTTGTAGAGATAGTGATAGAGAATCAAACTAGAAGTAATCGAGTTCGATTTAAAGTTGATTTCGGCAGAGCAATGGTAAGAATATGTATTAAGAAATGTGGAAGAAGAGGAGCGAAAAACCAAAAAATCTGATATAAAGTTCGTTGAAACTAACCCCTATTTATAGAAGAATAACAGCAATGTCCATTCATGAAGAGCTATGGCGAATAGACATTTCTTTTGAAATTTAAATTTTGAATTCAACTGACACCATGTCGACATGGTTACCCTAGGCATGTCGACATCCCAAAGCAATTTTTGATGATTGGTTTTCTTTGAAAATAACCTTTATCTTATATTAAAACTATTTTAAACTTTACAAATATACTTGACTATAGTTAAAATTCATAAGTAAATATAGAGAATAATATATATAGATTTTAACTATAATTTTATATTTAAATCTAAGTATAAAAGTTAAATATATAATTTAAAAAGATAGTTTAAAATCAGGAGTAATTTGACTTTGAAATTAAAGATAATTTTGAGGCTAAAATTATTTAAAATTAGGATATAGAGTTTTCAATCTTTTTAAAAGGGAAGTTTTGAAATCATTTTGAAAACAAGACAATTTTGTAAAATCATTTGAATTAAAATTAGTGGATACAAAACAATGTTCCACTAGATTTTCGTAGTTTTCATCCTACTTAGGGTTCCATCCCTTTAACAGGCTCGAAGTGGATTCCATTCCACGAATAAATTGGATTTTAAGATGCCAGTGCTTTTATATGAGTTTTAACAAAAATTCCTAATAAAAATAATTATGCTTGAAATCTTAAACTCTTGAAAATCTTGATACTCATGAGTCTTCTATCTCGATATCTTGAATCTCTATACTGTACAGTCTTCATTCTTAGTACCTGCATGGTTAAATCCTGCATATACATATATATCTAAACTTATAATGTTAGTATTTATATTTTATAATCTATTTTATGGTTGTTGTCATCAAAACCATCATCTCACGGACTAACAATCTCCCCCTTTTTGATGATGACAACCTTTGTTTATAAAATATTATTTCTATCCTAATAACTCCCCCTAAAACTAATAACTCCCCCTTAATTTATGCCTAACTACCCTATTTTATATTTCTCCCCCTTTGTCATCAACAAAAACTAACTCCAAACTATATAACTCCCCCTTAATCTAATACTATATGACATGTGATTATAATGATAGTGTTATCATAATTATCAACACTTAACTCTAAAAACTAAAACTTTATCATAAATTACTAACTATCCTAACTAAAAATCTATGATAATACTTATAATAGTTAGAAATCAAATATAAGAACATAAATTATTTATTAAGTATATTTCAACACACTCATCATAACCAATCATATCAGACAAGTCAAACAAATGAATCAAGTCAAACAAGTCAATCAGGTCAATCAAATCAATCAAATCAAACAGGTCAATCAAGTCAAACAAGTTAATCAAGTCAATCAAATCAAATAATTCAATCAAAACATACTAAACAAATCAAAAACTAATAATCCTATAATACTACAAACTCCTCCTAAATAAACTACACTTATGTAATGCAGTATGAAATGTATGACATACGCAATGTAGAATGAGATAATATGCAAAATGAAGTGCAACTTGTGATGCAAATGATTATGATATGCATTGTAATTTATGATGTAATATGCAATGAAATGTGATATGAAATAGGATTCATAATGATATGTAATAAAATGACAATAAAGTAAAATAATTTGCCGAATGATATGATGATATATATACTATGGTAAGAGATATTCAGACTATAAGATAAACATGAGTGGTAAGTAATATCTAATTGGCAAGCATATATAAATATATATACATATATATATATATATATATATCTGTGTGTGTGCGTCTATATATGTATGTATACATATATCAAACTATTTATTATACTTCAACCATACAAAGGTAAAACACACCAATTACTAGACTTAAGTTAAGGAAACTAATGAATGGGACTGAAAGTGTTGTAAAGTAAGAGTTTGAAGGTAATAAATGATATTAAACTATAACATAATTGTGAAAGGTAGTAATCAAACTTAATATTAAAAACAAATGCTAAGGAATAAGGACTTATACTATATATGATGAAATATGTTATTTATAAAGATTAATATCCTCCTTATATAATTCCCCTTTTTTAAAAAAAATTAAAAATAAATTATTATTGGTTTAAATATTTAGAAACATGTTTAAACATCTTTTAAATTTACAAAATATCATAATGAAATAAAATAATAAAGATTGAAAAACTAAAATAAACATGTGTTATATTAAGGCCTCTTACTTTAAAAGTTTTAATTAATTACTAAAAAAAATTTAAACATGAAATTAAAATCTTTAATATAAGTTAGAAAATAATTTCTAAAAAGAATAGAGAAAAATACTTAATTTAAATATTATTTTACATAATCTAAAGTCTCAAACAGAAAAGACAGCATTTACAAAATGTTATAAAAAGTTTTGCAATAAAATATATTCGAAACTTTATAAAACTAAAACTGTAGCTTTTACCAAATGCTGTGTAAAGTTTTTGAAACTCTATAGCATTTCAAAGCATAGAAATGCTATAAAAACGAATTTGCAGTACTTACAAAACATTACAGAAGAAAATAAGCATTTTAGAAATGCTATCTAAAATTCCGGTCATGTGATGTGGTGTAATCTTATTAATTGAAGAAATAGGTAAATAGAACCTTATTCTAACATTCTAAATTCATTCTATTAATTTCTTAAAGATATAAAATTAGTATCTTAAAAGAAATAGAGTATGAGAAGTAAAAAGAACATTAGAAAAGTTGAAATCATGAATGAAGGTATGCTTTTCTACTTAGTATAGTTATAATAAATTAGTTGTAGATCTTGTTTGAAAGAAAACACATTTTAAAAGACTTTTTATAAAATTTATACTTATATATCGATATTTATACTATGGTGTGTCGATATATGGACCAAAATATCAAAACTTATAAAAGAGATAAATTTCTATACCTAAGTAAATGCATAAGTATATATTCCTAAATGCAACAATAAAGATGAAATAATAGTAAAGCTTACCAATTTTTGCACTCCATCGTTCTAACTTTGTTTCTCTTCCATTGTCGTGAACCACACATTTATATCTTTCAGAATTTAACGACGAGATCAGTTCTATTGCGACGGGATTGTTTTTCTGATCATCGTAGTATATTCATTTGTTGAATTTGAATACCGTATGAGAAAGATATAGATGATTTAGTAGATCGACCAACTTGGCGCCAAAACTTCGAATTCGAATTTTGAATGAATGGACACTTCAACTACTGTAAATAGGCCCAACGGTCACCACTTTTCATAAAAATTCCTCTTCTTCTTCTTCTTTCCGTTTTTCTATATACTATCAAACTTCTAGAAGACATATCTCCTTCGTTTCTTAATGGAATTGGATGAAACCGGCGGCAAATTGAAGAGAAAGGCAAGGACTATGATCTAGTGATAGTTTGGTGTCGAATTTGAATGGTACTGTGATGCAACAGGCCGAACAATAGAAGAAATGTAGAAGATCACGTACACAGTTTTTTGGTTTTGGATAGCCAACTTCAAACTGTCATATCTCACTCAATTTTGATCAGAATTTGATGATCCACCCATCAAAACAACCGCGAGAACAAGAATTACAATCTTGAAAAGGAGTGGGAACAAAATACTTAAATCTTTGGACGTAATTTGAAGAATACCTTTGACAGTTTTTCCTTCCTTTTCTCTTTGTTCACCAAAACTTCATTTGACCATAACTTGGTCATTTCTTGACGGATTCACAAGAAACCAGTGGCATTGCGAAGCAAATAGAGATAATTACAGTATCAAATCAAGTTGTAGATGAGAACTAAAAGTTTTGTATTGATCTGGTAGCCATTTCTTTGTCAATTTCCAATATATATATCCACTTGTTCTTCTTGATCGAAAAATGATTATCTGATATCTTTTAACCAACAGTCATTAGACATAATTATTCTCCTACAAAACAAAATAACCTTTTAAAGAATCAAGTGACTTTTCAAAATAAATAAATATAGTTTTAAACAAAAATATCATGATGATTCTGTGACATATTCATATGAAAACAGTGTTAATAAAATCCCAAAATTGCCATTTTAATTTTTTTTTCAAAATTCAGATTATGAAAACCTTGCTCTGATACCAATTCTGAGAAATGCGGATTACAGATCTTTAGGCTAGGATTAACACTGGAGGGGGGTGAATAGTGTTAATAAAGAATTCCTAAATCCTTTTGAGTTTACGTTAATTTAGGCATATGCAATATACAGATATAGATATGATCATAGGAACAAACGCAGATGCAGAAATAAAATAAAAGCAATAAAGAAAAGAACACACCGGATTTTATACTGGTTCGGAGTTACCCTACATCTAGTCCTGCAACACAAGTACGGATTTCCTTTCAAAAGCAATTGTACAATTACACCCTCGGTTTCAAGGCTACAAGGTACACCCTTCAGAATTTCTATCCTCTGGGTAGAGATACTTGATTTCCGGGCGACAAGTTTACCCAATTGATTTACTAAGGCTACAATCACACCTTTTCTCTCTTGATTGATTTCCAAGGCTTCAATCACACCTTTTCTCGCTTAATAGATTATAAAGAAGTCTATAACTCTGAATAGCACTGAGAACCTTGTAGAGATAGTGATAGAGAATCAAACTAGAAGTAATCGAGTTCGATTCAATGTTCATTTCGGCAGAGTAATGGTAAAAATATGTATTAAGAAATGTGGAAGAAGAAGAGGAGTGAAAAACCAGAAAATCTGATATAAAATTCGTTGAAACTAACACCTGTTTATAAAAGAATGACAACCATGTCCACTCATGAAGAGTTATGGCGAATAGACACTTCTTTTGAAATTTAAATTTTGAATTCAACTGACACCATGTCGACATGGTTACCCTAGGCATGTCGACATCCCAAAGCAATTTTTCGTGATTTGATTTTCTTTGAAAATAACCTTTATCTAATATTAAAACTATTTTAAACTTTACAAATATACTTGACTATAGTTAAAATTAATAAGTAAATATAGAGAATAATATATATATAGATTTTAACTATAATTTTATATTTAAATCTAAGTATAAAAGTTAAATATATAATTTAAAAAGATAGTTTAAAATCAGGAGTAATTTGACTTTGAAATTAAAGATAAGTTTGAGGCTAAAATTATTTAAAATTAGGATATAGAGTTTTCAATCTTTTTAGAAGGTAAGTTTTGAAATCATTTTGAAAACAAGATAATTTTGTAAAATCATTTGAATTAAAATTAGTGGATACAAAACAATGTTCCACTAGATTTTCGTAGGTTCCATCCTACTTAGGGTTCTATCCCTTTAACAGGCTCGAAGTGGATTCCATTCCACGAATAAATTGGATTTTAAGATACCAGTGCTTTTTTACGAGTTTTAACAAAAATTCCTAATAAAAATACTTATTCTTGAAATCTTTAACTCTTGATATCTTGATACTCATGAGTCTTCTATCTCGATATCTGGAATCTCTATATTGTACAGTCTTCATTCTTAGTACCTGCATGGTTAAATCCTGCATATACAAATATATCTAAACTTATAATGTTAGTATTTATATTTTATAATCTATTCTAAGATTGTCATCATCAAAACCATCATCTCAAGGACTAACAATCTCCCCCATTTTGATGATGACAACCTTTGTTTATATAACATTATTTCTATCCTAATAACTCCCCCTAAAACTAATAACTCCCCCTTAATTTATGCCTAACTACCCTATTTTATATTTCTCCCCTTTTGTCATCAATAAAAACTAACTCCAAACTATATAACTCCCCCTTAATCTAATACTATATGACATGTGATTATAATGATAGTGTTATCATAGATAATCAACACTTAACTCTAAAAACTAAAACTTAATCCTAAATTACTAATTATCCTAACTAAAAATCTATGATAGTACTTATAATAGTTAGAAATCAAATATAAGAACATAAATTATTTATTAAGTATATTTCAACACACTCATCAAAACCAATCATATCAGACAAGTCAAACAAATCAATCAAGTCAAACAAGTCAATCAGGTCAATCAAATCAATCAAATCAAACAGGTCAATCAAGTCAATCAAATCAAACAATTCAATCAAAACATACCAAACAAATCAAAAACTAATAATCCTATAATTGTAACGCCCACCCCGAGACCCACCTTCGTAAAGAGAATTAACGAGTTATTCCGTCTACTAAAGCGGAGAATAGGGCTGGTTAAGGGCGACCATCTATAACTTTGTCTTAAACATCTACTGAATACGTCGATAAATGAAATATAATTTTTTTCTTTTCTATCTCAATAGATCGACATACATAGTAAATGTTTAATCCAAAACTATAGGTGGTTGACAGATCTATTAGAATAAAATACAATAACTGAATGTAAAGCACATCACAGAACAGTAATCGACATCATATATATATATATACACATATACACTGATACATGTTTAGTACAATACAATATGAATATAATAAAGGTGGTACTCGATCACACCATATACATCAAATCAAATGTAAAAACATCAGAGTATGCGGAAGAAATAAACTACTCAAGCGAAAGAAGAGATGATATCCAACGCCAACTTCAAGCTAACTCCAATAGATGATACCTGAAACAACTCGGTCTAACCCGAGTATAAATACACGGGTCAGTCTAGCTACACAAATCAGTCAATATCGATAATATGAAGCAGAATGGATATAGTGATACTTCTTCTCGAATGAGGAGAAGGATTAGATAACTCATAGCTCAATACTTAAGTAACAAACGCTACCTAAGTGACTAATACCTCGAAAGAGGTAACTCAAACTCAATACTCAAATAAAACACAAGTGCCTTATATCATTACCGATAACCCATAATGAACTCAAATCAACTCATATAAAACTCAAGCAAAACTCAAATGGTTCGATGAACCATTACTCCGAAAAGGAGAAAACTCATCTCAGTCACAAATAGAAGTCATGAAAGCAACACAAGACAACTCCATAAGAATGTGAGATCTCAAACTCATAAGTAGGCCAAGGCGGCTAAATCTCACACATACATCTCAATCATAAAAACTCATGGAACTCGATACGAATTCGAACTCATAAAATCTCAAATTCAATAAAGAATCCGATGCATGTTCAAAACTCAGAAAATCTTAACACTAATGCACCAAAAACGGTGAATTCAAAACTCAAAAAACCCGGATTGGCCATATCCCTAAATACAATGCCGAAGCAATTGTGACGCCCCACCTCTATGCTCACAATAACAAAGGTTATTATAAGGAATAACGTCTGCTATTGCGAAGAATAAGGCTTGTTAGAAGCGACCATCCGTACGTTATGCCTTAGATGAGCATTGATTACATCGATAGGAGATGTATAACTTACTCCCAAAGATATAAATTTCAATCCAGATCTAAAACGAAACTACGGTGGCTAATGAAAAATCCAGAACAACTCATAATATCAACTAGCTCCTTTGATACGAATGAATGTGACTCACCCGTATCGAAAAGAACTCTAATAGAACGACCATGAAATAAAATAAAACCTTCCAAAACAGAAGGAGTAATACCTTTCGGCTGAGAAGAATCACCAGAATCTTTAGCAACATTAAGCTTCACAGATTTGAGACCCCTAGAAGCAGTAGGGCAATCTGTAATCTAATGACCCTCTTTCTTACAATAGCGGCAAATGCGAGGCTTAGGACAATTACGGTGAAGATGATCCAGAGATCCACAATTGTAGCACGCCCTCTGAACAGAAGGGGCACTACTTGGCTGAGAACTAGAGGTGGCTTGCTTCTTCTTCTTCTGATTAGAATTTGGCTTACGAAATGGGAACCTCTTCTTGTTGGGGTTCTTAGAAACCTCAACATCATCACCACTATCACGTTCCTTTTCAACAGCTTCAAGACAAAGAGCCGAATCAACAAGCTCCTCAAAAGAGAGCTTAAGCTGAAGCAAAAGAACTTTCTTCAAATACTTATTCAAACCATCAACAAAACGAAGATTTTTCTTACGCGGAGTGTTAATGAACTCAACTCCGTATTTGGACAAGGCCTCAAAAGATGCAACATAATCAGAAACAGATGACTTTCCTTGCTTCAACTCAAGGAAACAACTAGCAAGATTAGCCTTTTCCGATTCAGGAACGAACTTGAGTTCGAAACGTTCCTTAAACTGAACCCAAGAGAGAGTGGACTCATCAACTTCCGCAATAAAAAGCTCATACCAATCAAGCGCACGCTCTTGCAACATACTAGATGCCACGAGAACGCGATGATGATCCGAAAGATCCATCCGAGAAAATATGCGCTCACAAGTGCGCAACCAAGTCTGAACTTCCAAAACACTTTCCGATCCCTTGAAAGGCTGACCTCCAAGGTGGGAATAGTCACTACACAGGCGAGCGAAGGCAGACTTCTGAGCAGGAGCTGCGGGAGTAGCAACAGGAGGCTGAATACCCCGAAATAGCTCCATAAACTGATCAGCTGACATGTAGACAACGTCCGGATGAGAGCCACTAGACGGGCCTGCAGAAGAACACTTCCCTCTACCTCTTCCAGCCATAGACTGAGAGACAAGAGAAGGTAAAGATCAGTTAAAACAATACACAATGATAAGAAGTTTAACAAATGGAATACTACGGAATATATAATTTATTCCTAGACGTACTCCACATGTTAAAGTGAGAAGAATAGATTAGAAAGGCACGAATAAAACCCCGAATAGTTGTAACACATGTCCTATTCTTTTTCTGTTCTGTGTATATTATAATTTGTTCTGAATTTCTGCTCTGATACCAAGCTGTGACGCCCCACCTCTATGCTCACAATAACAAAGGTTATTATAAGGAATAACGTCTGCTATTGCGAAGAATAAGGCTTGTTAGAAGCGACCATCCGTACGTTATGCCTTAGACGAGCATTGATTACATTGATAGGAGATGTATAACTTACTCCCAAAGATATAAATTTCAATCCAGATCTAAAACGAAACTATGGTGGCTAATGAAAAATCCAGAACAACTCATAATATCAACTAGCTCCTTTGATACGAATGAATGTGACGCACCCGTATCGAAAAGAACTCTAATAGAACGGCCATGAAATAAAATAAAACCTTCCAAAACAGATGGAGTAATACCTTTCGGCTGAGAAGAATCACCAGAATCTTTAGCAACATTAAGCTTCACAGATTTGAGACCCCTAGAAGCAGTAGGGCAATCTGTAATCCAATGACCCTCTTTCTTACAATAGCGGCAAATGCAAGGCTTAGGACAATTACGGTAAAGATGATCCAGAGATCCACAATTGTAGCACGCCCTCTGAACAGAAGGGGCACTACTCGGCTGAGAACTAGAGGTGGCTTGCTTCTTCTTCTTCTGATTAGAATTTGGCTTACGACATGGGAACCTCTTCTTATTGGGGTTCTT
Source organism: Allium cepa (assembly GCA_030765085.1). Taxonomy (NCBI): domain Eukaryota; kingdom Viridiplantae; phylum Streptophyta; class Magnoliopsida; order Asparagales; family Amaryllidaceae; genus Allium; species Allium cepa. The sequence goes on from CM060940.1 coordinate 555,810,604, forward strand.
AGAAACCTCAACATCATCACCACTATCACGTTCCTTTTCAACAGCTTTAAGACAAAGAGCCGAATCAACAAGCTCCTCAAAAGAGAGCTTAAGCTGAAGCAAAAGAACCTTCTTCAAATACTTCTTCAAACCATCAACAAAACAAAGATTTTTCTTACGCGGAGTGTTAATGAACTCAACTCCGTATTTGGACAAGGCCTCAAAAGATGCAACATAATCAGAAACAGATGACTTTCCTTGCTTCAACTCAAGGAAACTACGAGCAAGATTAGCCTTTTCCGATTCAGGAACGAACTTGAGTTCGAAACGTTCCTTAAACTGAACCCAAGAGAGAGTGGACTCATCAACTTCCGCAATAAAAAGCTCATACCAATCAAGCGCACGCTCTTGCAACATTCTAGATGCCACGAAAACGCGATGATGATCCGAAAGATCCATCCGAGAAAATATGCGCTCACAAGTGCGCAACCAAGTCTGAACTTCCATAACACTTTCCGATCCCTTGAAAGGCTGACCTCCAAGGTGGTAATAGTCACTACACAGGCGAGCGAAGGCAGACTTCTGAGCAGGAGCTGCGGGAGCAGCAACATGAGGCTGAATACCCCGAAATAGCTCCATAAACTAATCAGCAGACATTTTGAAAATATAAATTTGCGTTCTCAAACGGACAAGTCCGAAATTAAGCGAATCAGTAAAAGTGAGAGTTCGTAGTCCTCAATTTTGCTGAAGCGTTTAAATCGCTTCCTCATTCTTTTGAAAGCGCAAACTGTAAAAATTTTGAAAACAATTTTATTTTAAAACGATTTTTAAAACACGTGATTTAAACGGCAACATCTGTAGCAATTTCGACGAAGAAATTGCACTTCATAAAACACCGCGTTTTGAAAATATAACGCCGGTGTAGAAATTCCATTATAAAAATAACGGCAACAAAGTACGTTAAAACCCAAACATCGGTTCAACGTAAATTAACCGGTAGGCTGCACTACTATAAATTCAACAAAGTCATACGGTTAAAATTTATAATGTAAAGTCATATTTATCAAAATATACTTGCTAAGACCCGAGTTTCCATTGTAAAGAAAGAATATATAAGATTCTTATAAAGCTATGAACCTGAAAGTTCTAACAAGTTAAGAACCCAACGTGTTCCAGTTTGCATGCATTAACTATTTACACACGAAATGTAATAAGGTGCCTGGGCAAGCTCTTGTTCCAGTATGCATATATACTAACTCTTACCAAAGTATGTGACTTGGCCAAAATTATAAATGAACTGTCAATAGCCTTGATACGCATGCTATACATAGAACTAAACCCAAGCAACTCAAAGTGAAAATTCAACAGAAAGAAAAAATCTGACAAACTATGAATATATTTTTCAAAGATGCACTTGGATATTGAAATACAACATAAAACACGTTGTCGCACACACAATGAAGCTTTAAATAAACAACTTGGCCATGCTATTTATACACACCCCATTCACGTGTATAATAATACACTTATACCAAAATTCTTTCCAAAATGAAACAACTTCAACATGCCTGAACTACTAAATAATAAACTTTGACTTATCTCAAGTGTATAATAACTACAAGCATGCATAGATTTTCAAAATAAAAACATACGTATGAAACTTTTATATTTAGTGGTCTGGGGGAAAACTTACCCACGTTTGTATATATGAAACAGAGGAGGGGTCACGCATGCAACAAGGGAGAGGATTTATAACAAAACAGGTCACGCATGCAGTATATGTATCCTAAACTAGATTAGGCTAAAGGAGACGCGTGAAGTTTACATTGCAACCGGTCAGGAATAACATGTACATCATATACCCGAAGTTAGCTTTGACCAGAGAGAAGCCAAGGCTAATGGACGATGTGCACTGTGCACATCTATACACATGAAGTAAAAGATCAAGGCAAGCAAACTTGAACTAATATAGGATGCAAATGACTTTAGAGAGGACAGAGCTCGAAATTTCACTGAAAAAACATGCAGTGCAAAATGACTTTAGGATGCAAATACAGCATGTAGTGCAAAATGCACGGTAGCAGTGGTGCAAAAATCACACCAAAACAGAATTCAAAAATCAAAGGAAACCAAATTTCGAAACAAGGTCAGAGATGTGATGCCCATACATTAGCAGTGTGAGTAATATACTCACCTTAACTAGTTTCGAAATTAGCTAGAATCACAGATGCAAGCAAGCAAGAAAATTTTGGAAGCTGCCATTAGAAGTCTACTCAGAACTCTGTGTTTGAGCGATAAAAATAATGCAGAGCAGTATTATTATCTTTCTTCAAAATGGCATAAGTCAAGGAAGTGTGCTTTTGCCTTCTTTCAGGTACACTTTGCATTTAATGCAAACGTGCCTCTCAAAGCTTTGTACATGGCTATTCCAAATACTGATGGTGACTATGTTTGCATTTGCTTTATGACATGAATGAATGGCCCAGCAATCTAATTGATGAAGGAAAATAATGTAGAGGGTTTTGGTTATAAAATGTAAAGGGTTTTACTTTAGAATAGATCACACTTCATATGCACGTAAATCAAAAGCCTTTTATATTTTTTTTTTCAATTTTAATAAAAAGAAATTTCTATTTAAAATGTTAACTCCGACCGTAACTCAAAAATTACGGTCGTTACCATTTTAAAAATATTTATTACGACGGTATTAAAATCACGGTCGTTACGGACTCCCCCCTTAGAAAAATTGCGTCCCCGCAATATTCATATTAGAAGCAGTCAATAACGAAGTAATTTATCACAACAAAGATTCAAAAATAGAAAAGATAGATAAGAATGCTCACCCCCACCCGAAGAGGAGAGAAAACCGGGATAAGAACGCTCGATGAATTCTCTGGTTTCCCAAGTGCAATCCTTGGGGTTTGCGGACCATTGAATCTTTACGAGCGGAACTTTTTTGTTCCGAAGGCGTTTCACCTCTGTAGCTAGCACACGAATAGGATTTTGCACAATAGATAAGTCGGGTGAGATCTCAAGATCTTGCAATATTGGAGGATCAATAATAATATCTGAATCTCGAAGACATCGTCGAAGCTGAGATATATGGAATACATCGTGAATTCCCGAAAACTGAACAGGTAGCGATACCTGATAAGCAACAGGGCCAACACGTTCCGTAATAGGAAACGGTCCAATATAACGAGGAGCCAATTTCCCGGATCTACTAAAACGTACCACACCCTTCATCGGGGAAACACGAATGAACACAAAATCGCCAACAGAAAATTCCAAAGGCTTCCTACAATGATCGGCATAAGATTTTTGCCTATTCTGAGCCTCCTTCAATCTCTGTCTGATAATATCAATCTTCTCCGAAGAATCACGAATATAATCGGGGCCGAGAACTAGCTTTTCCCCCGATTCCAACAAACAAGATGGTGATCGACACGGCCTTCCTTAAAGAGCTTCGAATGGAGCCATACCGATACTGGATTGAAAACTGTTGTTATACGAAAATTCAACAAGAGGTAAGTGGTCTTCCCAACTACCACCAAAATCAAGAATGCAAGCTCGAAGGAGATCCTCTAAAACCTGATTCACCCTTTCAGTCTGACCGTCAGACTGTGGATGATAAGCTGTGCTAAGATTGAGCTTAGTGCCTAAAGCTTTTTGAAGTCTCTGCCAGAAACTACTAGTGAAAAGCGGATCCCTATCACTAACAATAGAACTAGGCACTCCGTGAAGTCGAACGACTTCTTTAATAAACAGCTTAGCCAATAAAGGAGCGGTCCGATTGAATTTGATTGGAATGAAATGGGCAGATTTAGTCAGTCGGTCGATAATCACCCAAATGCTAGTATGGCCTAGCCTCGAACGAGGCAAACCATCAACGAAATCCGTAGAGATTTGATCCCACTTCCACAGCGGAATCTCCAAAGGTTGCAAGAGACCACCAGGACACTGATGTTCTGCTTTAACAAGATTACAAGTCGTGCAACGGCCTACAAAACTTGCCACATCATGCTTCATACCTTCCCAATAGTATAAGCGTTTCATATCAGCATACATTTTACTACTACCCGGATGGATAGTATACTTCGAACGATGACAATCCTCAAGAATGTCATTTCGAAGATTAGAAATATCAGGCACGATCGATCTAACCTTCTTTCGAATAAAACCATGAATATCAATATCGAAATCCTTTAGCTCATCGCTTCGGGAATCCGATTCACAACTCTGAATAAGATGGACAAGAGTAGGATCTCGTCTCTGTGCCTCGGCAAGGCGATCCAAAAGACTGGGACGAACCTCCATGCTAAATAAAATCATGGGAGAATTTGGAACTGGGGAAAGGTCTCGAATGTCACAAAGAGATAAAGTCTCTAATATATTCCATTCTGCTAACATCATGGAAACGGCAGCTTGTTGCTTACGACTAAGTGCGTCAGCAACTCGATTACCCTTACCAGGGGTATACTGAATATCGAAATCATATGAAGCAAGAAATTCGAGCCAACGCTGTTGCCTCATATTAAGTTCTTTCTGAGAAAATAAATAATTAAGAGACTTGTGATCAGTATAGAGAATAAAACGCTCGCCCAATAAATAATGTCGCCGAATCTTTAAGGCAAAGACAACGGCGGCCAATTCCAGATCGTGAGTAGCATAACGAATCTCGTTAGGCTTTAGTTGCCTAGAAGCATAAGCAACCACTCTATCCTTTTGCATAAGAACTGCACCGAGCCCAAAACCACTGGCATCGGTATAAACAACAAGATCACAATTCCCTTCGGGAACCACTAAGATAGTAGCATGAGTAAGGAGATCTTTTAACTTCAAGAAAGAATTCTCACACTTATCCGACCAAATAAAAGGAACAGCTTTTCTCGTGAGAGTGGTAAGCGGTAAAGCAATACGAGAAAAGTCCTTAATAAATCGGCGATAATAACCCGCAAATCCAAGAAAACTACGGATCTCAGTAACAGTCTCGGGCCTCTTCCAATTCTGAATAGATTCGATCTTGGAAGGATCGATAGAAATACCATCGGAAGAAACAATGTGACCGAGAAACTTCACCTTATTCTCCCAAAAGTGACACTTGGAGAATTTGGCATAAAGCTGATGCTGACGAAGGGTGCTCAAAACAATCTCCAAATGTTGAATATGTTCGGCTTCAGATTTGGAATAAATAAGAATGTCATCAATGAAAACCAAGACGAACTTATCGAGATATTCCCGGAATATCTGATTCATAAGATCTACAAAATACGCCGGAGCATTCGTCAAACCGAACGGCATAACAAGCCATTCGTAAGAACCATAACGAGTACGGAATGCGGTGAGAGGAATGCTATCTTCCGCCACTCGTAACTGATGAAAACCGGTAGCAAGATTTAGCTGGGAGAAGATTTTTGCGCCACTTAATTGATCGAACATGTCATCGATCCTAGGTAATGGATACCTATTTTTGATAGTAAGCTCGTTAAGCTTGCGGTAATCAATGCAAAGCCTAAGAGTACCATCTGGCTTCTTAACGAAGACAGCGGCGGCGCCCCAAGGAGACGAGCTAGAACGAATAAAATGCTTGGCTTCCAACTCAGATAATTGTTGCTTGAGTTCCTCATTTTCATTAGCAGACATTCTCGTGGGAGGACGACTGACAGGATGTGCATCGGAGATAAGATCTATACGGAACTCTATTGCCCTTTTCGGCGGCAATCTCGAAATAGGCTCAAAAACATCGGAAAAATTACAAACAACTGGAATATTAGCAATAATATCTTCCGACTCGAAGGAAGAAATGAGAGCACTATAAGCATGATCCATGTCTCGAAAAACAATAAATAACTGCTCGCTAGCATCGGGATGCTTGAGATACAAAGTTCTTTCGGGACACAGGATTTTAACTTCATAACGGACGAGCCAATCCATACCCAATATCATATCAAAATCAAGATGATCCATAACATGCAGATTCGCATGAAAGAAAAACCACAAAGAATAATCTCAACATCAACACACAACAAACCAAGAGTAGTGGATCCACCAATAGGATTTACGATCCTCAAAGGGTCGCAAAGAGTAATAACATCAAAATGAATAAAGTTACGGTCGGAGTTAACATTTTAAAAATATTTATTACGACGGTAATAAAATCACGGTCGTTACAGACTCCCCCCTTAGAAAAATTGCGTCCCCGCAATATTCATATTAGAAGCAGTCAATAACGAAGTAATTTATCACAACAAAGATTCAAAAATAGAAAAGATAGATAAGAATGCTCACCCCCACCCGAAGAGGAGAGAAAACCGGGATAAGAACGCTAGATGAATTCTCTGGTTTCCCAAGTGCAATCCTTGGGGTTTGCGGACCATTGAATCTTTACGAGCGGAACTTCTTTGTTTCGAAGGCGTTTCACCTATGTAGCTAGAACACGAATAGGATTTTGCACAATAGATAAGTCGGGTGAGATCTCAAGATCTTACAATATTGGAGGATCAATAATAATATCTGAATCTCGAAGACATCGTCGAAGCTGAGATATATGGAATACATCGTGAATTCCCGAAAACTGAACAGGTAGCGATACCCGATAAGCAACAGGGCCAATACGTTCCGTAATAGGAAACGGTCCAATATAACGAGGAGCCAATTTCTCGGATCTACTAAAACGTACCACACACTTCATCAGGGAAACACGAATGAACACAAAATCACCAACAGAAAATTCCAAAGGCTTTCTACGATGACCGACATAAGATTTTTGCCTATTCTGAGCCTCCTTCATTCTCTGTCTGATAATATCAATCTTCTCCGAAGAATCACGAATATAATCGGGGCCGAGAACTAGCTTTTCCCCCGATTCCAACCAACAAGATGGTGATCGACACGGCCTTCCGTAAAGAGCTTCGAATGGAGCCATACCGATACTGGATTGAAAACTGTTGTTATACGAAAATTCAACAAGAGGTAAGTGGTCTTCCCAACTACCACCAAAATCAAGAATGCAAGCTCGAAGGAGATCCTCTAAAACCTGATTCACCCTTTCAGTCTGACCGTCAGACTGTGGATGATAAGCTGTGCTGAGATTGAGCTTAGTGCCTAAAGCTTTTTGAAGGCTCTGCCAGAAACTACTAGTGAAAAGCGGATCCCTGTCACTAACAATAGAACTAGGCACTCCGTGAAGTCGAACGACCTCTTTAATAAAAAGCTTAGCCAATAAAGGAGCGGTCCGATTGGATTTGATTGGAATGAAATGGGCAGATTTAGTCAGTTGGTCGATAATCACCCAAATGCTAGTATGGCCTAGCCTCGAACGAGGCAAACCATCAACGAAATCCATAGAGATTTGATCCCACTTCCACAGCGGAATCTCCAAAGGTTGCAAGAGACCACCAGGACGCTGATGTTCTGCTTTAAAAAGATTACAAGTCGTGCAACGGCCTACAAAACTTGCCACATCACGCTTCATACCTTCCCAATAGTATAAGCGTTTCATATCAGCATACATTTTACTACTACCCGGATGGATAGTATACTTCGAACGATGACAATCCTCAAGAATGTCATTTCGAAGATTAGAAATATCAGGCATGATCAATCTACCCTTCTTTCGAATACAACCACGAATATCAATATCGAAATCCTTTAGCTCATCGCTTCGGGAATCCGATTCACAACTCTGAATAAGATGGACAAGAGTAGGATCTCGTCTCTGTGCCTTGGCAAGGCGATCCAAAAGACTGGGCGCAGTGGAAGCATGGTGGGCCCATAACCCACAGGTCCCAGGATCAAAACCTGGCTCTGATACCAAGCTGTGACGCCCCACCTCTATGCTCACAATAACAAAGGTTATTATAAGGAATAACTTCTGCTATTGCGAAGAATAAGGCTTGTTAGAAGCGACCATCCGTACGTTATGCCTTAGATGAGCATTGATTACATCGATAGGAGATGTATAACTTACTCCCAAAGATATAAATTTCAATCCAGATCAAAAACGAAACTAGGGTGGCTAATGAAAAATCCAGAACAACTCATAATATCAACAACACTGATAGTATAATCACATCAGAAAAAGAAATATCAGATATATAGCGGAAGACAAGTCTGGAATACATGCTACAGCAATCTATAGTTCCCAAGAACCAAATACACATATACATGGATAACTACATACATAAGATGGGAGTCAAATAACCCAAAGAACTCCTCGAATGCCAGACAAAAGACAATGTGAAATCCCAAAAGCTGAAGCTGCTACAGAATCAGAGATAGCGACTATCCTAAAATAACTCGGTCTGACCCGAGTATTATTTAAAAGAAAATAATAAACGGATCAGTCTAATTTATTCTTAGAAATAAGAGTATGGTAAACAACACTGAAACAAATAATTATAGTCTCGAATGAGACTATACAGCATAAACGGTCAATATAGTTTAAATGAAGAAATCTCAATTTAAACTCCATTAAATCAGATTTCAAATTCACAATTGAATTTAAAACAACAATTCACAAAATCTAGAAATCAAAATAGATAACTAGAAAATCAACAGTCGCAAAATCATCAGTCGCAAAATCTAGAAATCAAAACAAGATAACTAGAAAATCAGCATAAAAGTGGATCGATCCCAGCAGATAGCGAGTTTTAGCTACGCCGCACGTGCATCTCAGATGGCCGAAGCCTACCAAGTACTATAATTTTTTGGCGCCCATCAGATGACCCGAAGGTCCGCAGAGTGACCCGAAGGTCTAGTACTGGTAATTGACCCGAAGGTCCATCAGATGACCCGAAGGTCCAACATAGTGGCTCGAAAGCCCAACAAAATCATCAGAATCATCAAGCAGCTGGTGTTTCAATTAACGAGTCCGGAATTAACCGAAATAGTAAAAGTTTGGTTCCATATTCCGCGCTTTTGCTAAATCGTTTAAAACTCTTCATCGTTTCCTTGAAAGTGCAAAATTGTGTATTTTAAATAAATAACAATTTGCGTTCTCAATCGGACAAGTCCGAAATTAAGCGAATCAGTAAAAGTGAGAGTTCATAGTCCTCAATTTTGCTGAAGCGTTTAAATCGCTTCCTCATTCTTTTGAAAGCGCAAACTGTAAAAATTTTGAAAACAATTTTATTTTAAAACACGTGATTAAAACGGCAACATCTGTAGCAATTTCGACGAAGAAATTGCACTTCATAAAACACCGCGTTTTGAAAATATAACGCCGGTGTAGAAATTCCGTTATAAAAATAACGGCAGCAAAGTACGTTAAAACCCAAACATCGGTTCAACGTAAATTAACCCGTAGGCTGCACTACTATAAATTCAACAAAGTCATACAGTTAACATTTATAATGTAAAGTCATATTTATCAAAATATACTTGCTAAGACCCGAGTTTCCATTGCAAAGAAAGAATATATAAGATTCTTATAAAGTTATGAACCTGAAAGTTCTAACAAGTTAAGAACCCAACGTGTTCCAGTTTGCATGCATTAACTATTTACACACGAAATGTAATAAGGTGCCTGGGCAAGCTCTTGTTCCAGTATGCATATATACTAACTCTTACCAAAGTATGTGACTTGGCCAAAATTATAAATGAACTGTCAATAGCCTTGATACGCATGCTATACATAGAACTAAACCCAAGCAACTCAAAGTGAAAATTCAACAGAAAGAAAAAACGTGACAAACTATGAATATATTTTTCAAAGATGCACTTGGATATTGAAATACAACATAAAACACGTTGTCGCACACACAATGAAGCTTTAAATAAACAACTTGGCCATGCTATTTATACACACCCCATTCACGTGTATAATAATACACTTATACCAAAATTCTTTCCAAAATGAAACAACTTCAACATGCCTGAACTACTAAATAATAAACTTTGACTTATCTCAAGTGTATAATAACTACAAGCATGCATAGATTTTCAAAATAAAAACATACGTATGAAACTTTTATATTTAGTGGTCTGGGGGAAAACTTACCCACGTTTGTATATATGAAACAGAGGAGGGGTCACGCATGCAACAAGGGAGGGGATTTATAACAAAACAGGTCACGCATACAGTATATGTATCCTAAACTAGATTAGGCTAAAGGAGACGCGTGAAGTTTACATTGCAACCGGTCAGGAATAACATGTACATCATATACCCGAAGTTAGCTGTGACCAGAGAGAAGCCAAGGCTAATGGACGATGTGCACTGTGCACATCTATACACATGAAGTAAAAGATCAAGGCAAGCAAACTTGAACTAATATAGGATGCAAATGACTTTAGAGAGGACAGAGCTCGAAATTTCACTGAAAACACATGCAGTGCAAAATGACTTTAGGATGCAAATACAGCATGTAGTGCAAAATGCACGGTAGCAGTGGTGCAAAAATCACACCAAAACAGAATTCAAAAATCAAAGGAAACCAAATTTCGAAACAAGGTCAGAGATGTGATGCCCATACATTTGCAGTGTGAGTAATATACTCACCTTAACTAGTTTCGAAATTAGCTAGAATCACAGATGCAAGCAAGCAAGAAAATTTTGGAAGCTGCCATTAGAAGTCTACTCATAACTCTATGTTTGAGCGATAAAAATAATGCAGAGCAGTATTATTATCTTTCTTCAAAATGGCATAAGTCAAGGAAGTGTGCTTTTGCCTTCTTTCAGGTACACTTTGCATTTAATGCAAACGTGCCTCTCAAAGCTTTGTACACGGCTATTCCAAAATACTGATGGTGACTATGTTTGCATTTGCTTTATGACAAGAATGAATGGCCCAACAATGTAATTGATGAAGGAAAATAATGTAGAGGGTTTTGGTTATAAAATGTAAAGGGTTTTACTTTAGAATAGATCACACTTCATATGCACGTAAATCAAAAGCCTTTTATATATTTTTTTCAATTTTAATGAAAAGAAATTTCTATTTAAAATGTTAACTCCGACCGTAAATCAAAAATTACGGTCGTTACCGATTTTAAAAATATTTATTACGACGGTAATAAAATCACGGTCGTTACAGCAATGCTGCACGTGCTAAACTCAGACGGTCGAAGCCTTATACAAGGTCGCTAACACCTTCCAAAGCAGTTCGTCCTCATGACAAGGTCGCTGACACCTTTCCAAAGCAGTTCGTCCTCATGACAAGGTCACTGACACCTTTACAAGCCATTTTGTCATCCCTAACAAGGTCGCTAACACTTCAAAGCAGTTCGTCCTCATGACAAGGTCGCTGACACCTCTCAAAGCAGTTCTGTTAGGTAAACATCGTGATGTGTCACAAACTCACGAATAGGAACCCGAAAAGTGTTAACGTGTGTCCCATACCACACATTCACACTTAGCGGTTTGCTAGCCGTTAGTCGATGCCACACTAAAAACATCATAAAACTCAGAAAATTATGTCTCGCCTAGTCTCATTGGCGAGTGATAACACCATACTTATCTCATCTCATCGCTAAGTATTAAATGGCATCATATCTTGTCTCATCTCATCGGCAAGTCAAAAACATCATGGTGGTTTCTCATAAACTCAAGACTTGCCTTATGTCATTGACAAGTAAATAAAACATCATGATGGTTCTCATCGATCATACTCCTACATAGGAGATCTCAAACCATAATGCTTGCCAAATATTGGCCATCTTAAATAATTCCAATAAGTAGAAATTATAAAACTCAAAATACGCCATAAAATGACAAAACATCTTAGAATCAGTAATCTCAAATAGCTTCGATCGTACAAGTCCGGAATTAACCGAAATAGTAAACGCACATGTCCCGTACCACATGTTTTACCGAATCATTTAATTCTCTTTCTCATACGTTCTATTAGTGTAAAAGTGTATGTTTTATATTTAAAATAGTTTACTAGAGAAAACAAGCTTTTAAAACTATTTCTCCAAAAGATTAATAAAACCAATATTTGAAATTCCTTTATTATAGGAAATAAATAGATTTTATATTAGAAAAATAATTTTAAAACTATATAATAATAATTTGAAATGTACATTTATTTCAAAAATCACTTCAAAATAGTTTAGTGAAAACCGCGCTCGAAAACAATGAAAAACAAGAAAGATAACTCAAGACCGATAACTTGAATTCAATACGAATTCAATTCAAATTTAACCCAAAATCAATTCAAATTCTATTTAAATTTGAATTTCAAATTCTTCAGATATAGCTAGCTTATTGATAGGAATCATAGCTCTCAAAACATTTCAAAACAACGTCAAAATCGGACAAGAATGAGAGCAAAAATAAGCTAGTATAATTCTCAAGTCAATGATTTATTGCTGTCGTTTTACTCTCGGGACAACAATAAACAACTCCAGTTTTGACCAAGCTAACTTCAAAATTTCAGAAAACTTAAAGCAAGGAAGGTTTATAAAATAATCCAAGTTTTTTTAAAACATCAAGAATTATCTAAATCCGACAAGAAACGAGAAAGTTACGTCTAATTTACTAACTATATTTAGTTTAGATAATGTAATAATCAAAGTGACAGAGATGAGAATTTGTAATAGGATTTCGATCAAACTATACTCAAAATATTCAAATGTGTTCAACAGTAAAGTTGTCGCACATAAAATAATCTTTCCGGAAATTAAAAAATCATCCAAATCCGACAAGAAACAAGGAAGATATGATCAATTCACTAACTGCGTTCAGTTTGGATAACATAATTACTAAAGTGACAGAGCTGAGAGTTTACAACAGCATTTTGATCAATTTATGCTCAAAATATGCAAATGTGTTCAACAATAAAGTTTTCACACATAAAATAAGCTTTACGTAACTTCAAGAATCATCCAAATCGGACAAAAAAAAAGGAAGATATGATCAATTTACCAACTATGTTCACTTTGGATAACATAATAACTATAGTGACAGAGCTGAGAGTTTGCAACAGCATTTTGATCAATTTATTCTCAAAATATGCAAGATTCAATAGTAAAGTTATTACATATAAAATAAGGTTTCCAGAACTTCAAAAATCATCCAAATCGGACAAGAAACAAGGAAGATATGATCAATTTACTAACTATGTTCAGTTTAGATAACATAATTACTAAAGTGACAGAGCTGAGAGTTTGCAACAGCATTTTGATCAAATTTTTCTCAAAATATGCAAATGTGTTCAACATTAAAGTTGTCACATATAAAATAAGTTTTCGGAACTTCAAAAATCGTCCAAATCGGACAAGAAAGAAGGATGATAAGATTAATTTACTAACTGTGTTCAGTTTGGATAACATAATTACTAAAGTGACAGAGCTAAGAGTTTGCAACAACATTTTGTTCAATTTATGTTCAAAATATGCAAATGTGTTCAACAGTAAAGTTGTCACATATAAAATAAGATTTTCGGAACATCAAAATTCATCCAAATCCGATAGGAAACTAGAAAGATATGCCTAAAGGAATTTATGTGTTTCAAAGCTAAGATTAAAACACAGGACAGAAAGGTTACATCTTCTTCAAACTCAAATTACTCTTTGTAAAATGCTTAATCACAAAAAGTAATGAACATAAAAGTTGTTCCTTATAAAAGCATCTTTTAACTGAAAAAACCACACTCAATTTCGATCTACCATTTCAAATTTATGGTGATTTCAATATCAGGTTTCAACAAAAATATAGCACAGAGCAGAGCTGTGTACATCAGTTTCAAACCTAATTTCGACCCTCTAAACTACGGAATTTCTTAAAGAGATTAAAATAAAAATTGTAGCTTATAGAATGTTATTTCAACTGCAAAAATATTAAGCTAATATGGAAATATTGGCACTAAGATATCACTGTTTTACTGCAGTGATATTTTTACAAACAATTTTCAGCAAACTACAACCATGCAATCATTCAAATTCAAGCAACCGATTCACACCTAATTTGAAAGCAATTCCATCATCAAACCATCCAATTCAATTCAATTATCAACTGAAAATTATTCTCATAGATTAAAGGTAGTAGTGTGAGTGATTAACTCACCTTTTACTTTCCTATATCTTGCTAAATCATCTTTTAAGCCTTGCTAACCTCTTAGCTTCTCCAAAATCACAAAAAAAACTCAAGAACAAAATTTGGACAGCAAGCAATTTGATCAAAAAGGGGATCAAAATCATTCTTTTAGAGTTGTAAACGATAGATATAGATTTAAAACACTTACTCTACATTATTGGACAAAATCCCTTTGATTTGAGCTCTGAATTTTGAAATTAGGAACTAGGGTTTAGGAAGATGAATGTTTTACTGAGAAGGAGAATGAACGTACTGATGTTTTAGGAAGAGAAATATGTTTCTCATTTCTTTTCTTACAGGCCAAGTGAAGTATGTTAATGGGCTAGAGTCCAATTTTTCAAAAAAATTAGCTTAGGTTATAAATTAATCACCTAGTTACATGTTAACAATGCACACCTTCAAATTCAATCATCTATACAACTTTATTTCATATCAAAAATTTATAAAACTTCATATTCATGATGATAAAATGTTATATACTCAAATAAAAGATTATTTATATTTTTAAAACTTTTTATCATCATATTTCTTTTCCTTTTTACAAATAACAAATCTACATCTTTAATTACAAATTCCCTTGTAAATAACATTATAAATTACACAAAAATAATATTTTTGTGTAATAAAATTTATAACCCTTTTCAAATATAGTTTTACACTTAAATTATATTTTTAAACTCAATTCCATCATTATTTTGAATATATTTCATCTTAAAATTAATCACTTCTTTTAAAAATCATTAAAACAAGTAAATAGCAAAAATTAACAATTACTGCATTAACTCTAAATAAAACACATTTTCCTCATTTTATTATCTCAAATCATCTTAATAAAGTTTTCAGAATTCTATTTTCTCATTTTTATCCTCAAATATATTGTTTATTCCCAATAAACCATTTAAATTCCTCATTAGTTATTAATTTACACTATTAAATTATAACCGCCGTTATAATTTAATATTCTCAGATAATCGCTAAAATTAGGGTTATTACAGACTTTCCCTCTTACAAAAATTGCGTCCCCACTATTTTCTTGAAAAAGAGCTGTAAACAACATAAAAGGTACAATCATCGAAGGATAAAGACATGCTTGAATTCCTAATCATTCATACTCTCAATATAGAATGGTCGAAAGAAATAATCAAAAACTCGCTTAGTTAATCCAATGGCTCATCAAATGCTAAAATAGTTATTAGTAAACCATCGAATTTTCCAAGTAACTCGAAAGAATTTCAAAGATATTCCGTCTTCGATCAAAACTCAATAAGATGCTCGACAATTAATCAATCGAAAATGATTGATTTCATAAAAATCTACAAATAGAGCCAGGATCAAACTCACTTAAACCCAAACTCTAAGCAATAGAGAAAAACATCAATCAGATTTTCTGCATAAATATGCGGAAAGAACGTCCTCACAATAGGGTAGACACAATAGACAAGATAGATAAATCACAAGATGGCTTCTCAAAAGGCCACCAAACTCGAATGGCCGCGAAAAATGCACGTCGATGGTAATAGCTCAAAGATAGAATATCCTAAGAACAAGGATATAAGCTCAAATTATCTTTTAATCCAAGATATTTATAATTTTAAATCTCAACATCTTTTAAATTTTAAAATCTCAATTTTCAACATTTGAAAATTTCTCAAACTCTTTACTATATTACTTAGTAAGTAAATTAAAACTCAAAGTTAAAATTCAAATTTCATCTCTTACTTCAAAATTAATTTCCAAAGAATTTTGTAAATCCATAATAATATTCCTTAAAATAAATTATGGTTTTAAATTTTCTTTACTCTTCTATTAAATCACCTAAATAGTTTTTAAAACAATCATCAAATTCTCTTATTATACTCTTCCCTTAAAACGTTCAATGTATATAATATAGATTCTAAAATCTCAAAATATATACTTCCAATAAAGCACAGCTCTATAATAATCTCATTTATATTCTCATCTTTATAATTTAAAAATAAATAAATGGCATTGCCTCGCCATTGAGTCTCTAATAAATAAATATATCTGTTGGCTGCAGAGTTGACCGAACGATCAAAACTGCCTCGCCACTCTATTACTCATCTCTAAAATCAATGGCTGCAATTACCATTAAAAAATAAATTTAATATTTAATATCAAAATATTATTTTCAAAATCTCAATCCTTAAAACACAAATCATCATGTTTGATTGCCTCATCATAGCATTTAGGAGATTCCTATCGATAACGTTGATCAGGCGTATCGACCAGAACTCTTAACTACTCGATGGATAACCCAACACTCTCAAATTATTTCTATGAAAGAATACTGCTCATATAAATATATTCTCAAAACATTCTTTGATTTTTAAAATATCTCAAAACTCCAATTTCTCTTTTTAAAACTCATATATATGGCTTCAAAAACTCAAACCAAAGAACATTAAGAGAATGCATCGAGATATTCCAAGAGTACGCGATTCACAAAATCAACAGAAGGAAATGGAGTGTTCGTCAACTCCTACATGAAGACGAGCCACTCTCGGAAATCATCAAGACCAAAGATAAGCCAGATATTCCCCTCGAAGGAAAAGAAGCATACAACCACAAATCATTACTTCAAACAAAGTAATGCTGCAAAGGATAACACCGATTGAGTATTCGAAAAGGATATTTAAAGAAACTGAATGATAAACTCAATCGAACTCGAATAATATAGAAACTCACCTCGTTCCTTAGTGGATATCCTCATGGAAGGATAATCGAAGAGCTAAGAGCCAGGAATAAGGTTACCTCAACATTCGATTGCTTGATTGGATGTCAAATCCAAACGGACTCACAAAAATCAACAAAGTCACCTTGATTGGAATTCGAGATATATCATCAACATCTCGATACTCAAGAGTGAATACAGAAACTTCGAAATCATTATTAACATTCCAAAGTGATAGAAATAATAAACCAATCAAATTAGGATGCCTAAATAATTGTAGGATCCTATAACAACCAAAAGGATCGGACTTAACATCAAATAAGTCAATCCATGTAAAATCAAATACATCTCAATTTAGTGAGTAATAAACAAATACTCACTAAAGTAGCAACAAATAGAAAACTCGGAATGCTCCCAACAAGCCAATCATTGTGGACCCCTTAATAGGGTTCACAACTCTCAAAGGAATACAACAAGAATGCTTCAAAGAAATCAATTAGCTCCATCGATATGAACTCACTAGTATCGACAAAAATGAGAATACAATAATCTTAAATAAG
This sequence comes from Allium cepa, assembly GCA_030765085.1. Taxonomy (NCBI): domain Eukaryota; kingdom Viridiplantae; phylum Streptophyta; class Magnoliopsida; order Asparagales; family Amaryllidaceae; genus Allium; species Allium cepa. The sequence goes on from CM060940.1 coordinate 555,827,873, forward strand.
ATTATTTATAAGATAATATGACACCCAAACTCTATTATGGAATACTTTGGAATACAATATACATATTCCTAGACATATTCCATCTCAACATATCCTAATACATGAAAAAGAATTAAAGCATGATTCGAAAACAAGCTCGAATAAAGGACAATGATTCATTCGTACTGTACTTCGACGTATCGTGATATACATAATGTTCTATGTTTATTCTACTTTGTTCCGACCACAGCTCTGATACCAAGCTGTAACGCCCCACTCCGAAACTCACCTTAGTAAAGAGAATTAACAAGTAATTCCGTCTACTAAAGCGGAGAATAGGGTTGGTTAAGGGCGACCATCTATAACTTTGTCTTAAACATCTAATGAATACGTCGATAAATGCAATATAATTTTTTTTCTTTTCTATCTCAATAGATCGACATACATAGTAAATGTTTAATCCAAAACTATAGGTGGTTGACGGATCTATCAGAACAAAATACAATAACTAAATGTAAAGCACATCATAGAACAGTAATCGACATCATATATACACATATATACTGATACATGTTTAGTACAATACAATATGAATACAATAAAGGTGGTACTCGACCACACCATATACATCAAATCAAATGTAAAAACATCAGAGTATGCGGAAGAAATAAACCACTCAAGCGAAAGAAGAGATGATATCCAACACTAACTTCAAGCTAAGTCCAATAGATGATACCTGAACAAATCGGTCTGACCCGAGTATAAATACACGGGTCAGTCTAGCTACAGAAATCAGTCAGTATCGATAATATGAAGCAGAATGGATATAGTGATACTTCTTCTCGAATGAGGAGAAGGATTAGATAACTCATAGCTCAATACTTAAGTAACAAACGCTACCTAAGTGACTAATACCTCGAAAGAGGTAACTCAAACTCAATACTCAAATAAAACACAAGTGCCTCATATCATTAGCGATAACCCATAATGAACTCAAATCAACTCATATAAAACTCAAGCAAAACTCAAATGGTTCGATGAACCATTACTCCGAAAAGGAGAAAACTCATCTCAATCACAAATAGAAGTCATGAAAGCAACACAAGACAACTCCATAAGAATGTGAGATCTCAAACTCATAAGTAGGCCAAAGCGGCTAAATCTCACACATACATCTCAATCATAAAAACTCATAGAACTCGATACGAATTCAAACTCATAAAATCTCAAATTCAATAAAGAATTCGATGCATGTTCAAAACTTAGAAAATCTTAACACTAATGCACCAAAAACGGCGAATTCAAAACTCAGAAAACCCGGATTGGCCATATCCCTAAGTACAATGCCGAAGCAATGCTGCACGTGCTAAACTCAGACGGCCGAAGCCTTAGACAAGGTCGCTAACACCTTACAAAGCAGTTCGTCCTCAAGACAAGGTCGCTGACACCTTTCCAAAGCAGTTCGTCCTCATGACAAGGTCGCTGACACCTTTCCAAGCCATTTTTTCATCCCTAACAAGGTCGCTTAAACCTCCAAAGCAGTTCGTCCTCATGACAAGGTCGCTGACACCTCTCAAAGAAGTTCTGTTAGGTAAACATCGTGAATGTATCACAAACTCATGGATAGGAACCCGAAAAGTGTTAACGTGTGTCCCATACCACACATTCGCACTTAGCAGTTTACTAGCCGTTAGTCGATGCCATACTAGAAACATCATAAAACTCAGAAAACTATATCTCGCCTAGTCTCATTAGCGAGTGATAAAGAGATACCATACTTATCTCATCTCATCGATAAGTATTAAATGGCATCATATCTTGTCTCATCTCATCCACTAGTGAAAAACATCATGATGGTTTCTCATAAACTCAAGACTTGCCTTATGTCATTGGCAAGTAAATAAAACATCATGATGGTTCTCATCGATCATACTCCTACATAGGAGATCTCAAATCATAATGCTTGCCAAATATTGGCCATCTTAAATAATTCCAATAAGTAGAAATTATAAAACTCAAAATATGCCATAAAATGAGAAAACATCTCAAAATCAATAATCTCAAATAGCTTCGATCGTACAAGCCCGGAATTAACCGAAATAGTAAACGCACATTTCCCATACCACGTGTTCTACTGAATCATTTAATTCTCTTTCTCATACGTTCGAATAGTATAAAAGTGTATGTTTTATATTTAAAATAGTTTACTAGAGAAAACAAGCTTTTTAAACTATTTCTCGAAAAGATTAATAAAACCAATATTTGAAATTCCTTTATTATAGGAAATAAATAGATTTTATGCTAGAAAAATAATTTTAAAACTATATAATAATAATTTAAAATGTCCATTTATTTCAAAAATCACTTCAAAATAGTTTAGTGAAAACCGCGCTCGAAAACAATGAAAAACAAGAAAGATAACTCAAGACCGATAACTTGAATTCAATACGAATTCAATTCAAATTTAACCCAAAATCAATTCAAATTCTATTTAAATTTGAATTTAAAATTCTCCAAATATAGCTAGCTTATTGATAGGAATCATAGCTCTCAAAACATTTCAAAACAACATCAAAATCGGACAAGAATGAGAGCACAAATAAGCTAGTATAATTCTCAAGTCAATGATTTATTGTTGTCGTTTTACTCTCGGGACAACAGTAAACAACTCCAGTTTTAACCAAGCTAACTTCAAAATTTTAGAAAAGTTAAAACAAGGAAGGTTTATAAAATAATCCATGTTTTTTGAAAACATCAAGAATTACCTAAATCCGACAAGAAATGAGAAAGATACGTCTAAGTTACTAACTATATTTAGTTTAGATAATGTAATAATCAAAGCGACAGAGCTGAGAATTTGTAACAGGATTTTGATCAACCTATCCTCAAAATATGCAAATGTGTTCAATAGTAAAGTTGTCGCACATAAAATAAGCTTTCCGGAGCTAAAAAAATCATCCAAATCCGACAAGAAACAAGGAAGATATGATCAATTTACTAACTGTGTTTAGTTTGGATAACATAATTACTAATGTGACAGAGCTGAGAGTTTGCAATAGCATTTTGATCAATTTATGCTCAAAATATGAAAACGTGTTCAACAGTAAACGTCACACATAAAATAATCTTTCCGGAACTTCAAAAATCATCCAAATCGGACAAGAAACAAGGAAGATATGATCAATTTACTAACTGTGTTCAGTTTAGATAACATAATTACTAAAGTGACAGAGCTAAGAGTTTGCAACAGCATTTTGATCAATTTTTTCTCAAAATATGCAAATTTGTTCAACAGTAAAGTTGTCACATATAAAATAAGTTTCCGAAACTTCAAAAATCATCCAAATCGGACAAGAAACAAGGAAGATATGATCAATTTACTAACTGTGTTCAGTTTGGATAACATAATTACTAAAGTGACAGAGCTGAGAGTTTGCAACACCATTTTGATCAAATTTTGCTCAAAATATGCAAATGTGTTCAACTGTAAAGTTGTCACATATAAAATAAGTTTCCGGAACTTCAAAAATCATCCAAATCGAACAAGAAACACGGATGATATGATCAATTTACTAACTGTGTTCAGTTTGGATAACATAATTACTAAAGTGACAGAGCTGAGAGTTTGCAACAACATTTTGATCAATTTATGCTCAAAATATGCAAATGTGTTCAACAGTAAAGTTGTCACATATAAAATAAGCTTTTTTGAACTTTTTTTGAACTTCAAAAATCATCCAAATCCGATAAGAAAGTAGAAAGATATGCCTAAAAGAATTTTTGTATTTCAAAGCTAAGATTAAAACACAGGACAGAAAGGTTACATCTTCTTCAAACTCAAATTACTCTTAGTAAACAGCTTAACCATAAAATGTAATGAACATAAAAGTTGTTACTTATAAAAGCATTTTCCAACTGAAAAAACCAAACTCAATTTCGATCTACCATTTCAAATTTATGGTGATTTCAATATCAGGTTTCAACAAAAATATAGCACAGAGCAGAGCTGTGTACATCAGTTTCAAACCCAATTTCGACCCTCTAAACAATGGAATTTCTTAAAGAGATTAAAAAAAATTGTAGCTAATAGAATGTTCTTTCAAATGCAAAAAGATTGAGCTAATTTGGATAAATTGGCATTAAGATATCGCTGTTTTACTGCAGCGATATTTTTACAAACAATTTTCAGCAAACTACAACCATGCAATCATTCAAATTCAAGCAACCAATTCACACCTAATTTGAAAGCAATTCAATCATCAAACCATCCAATAAAATTCAATTATCAACTGAAAATTATTCTCATAGATTAAAGGTAGTAGTGTGAGTGATTAACTCACCTTTTACTTTCCTATAGCTTGCTAAATCCTCTTTTAAGCCTTGCTAACCTCTTAGCTTCTCCAAAATCACAAAAAAAACTCAAGAACAAAATTTGGACAGCAAGCACTTTGATCAAAAAGGGGATCAAAATCATTCTTTTAGAGTTGTAAAGGATAGAGATAGAGTTTAAAACACTTACTCTACATTATTGGACAAAATCCCTTTGATTTGAGCTTTGAATTTTGAAATTAGGAACTAGGGTTTAGGAAGATGAATGTTTTACTGAGAAGGGGAATGAACGTACTGATGTTTTAGGAAGAGAAATATGTTTCTCATTTCTTTGCTAACAGGCCAAGCGATTTGAACTTAGTTGCATGTTAACAATGCACACCTTCAAATTCAATCATCTATTCAACTTTATTTCATATCAAAAATTTATAAAACTTCATATTCATGATGATAAAATGTTATATACTCAAAATAAAAGATTATTTATATTTCTAAAACTTTTTATCATCATATTTATTTTCCTTTTTATAAATAACAAATTTACATCTTTAATTACAAATTCCATTGTAATTAACATTATAAATTACACAAAAATAATATTTTTGTGTAATAAATTTTGTAACCCTTTTAAAATATAGTTTTACACTTAAATTATATTTTTAAACTCAATTCCATCTTTATTTTAAATATATCTCATCTTAAAATTAATCACTTCTTTTAAAAATCATTAAAAGAAGTAAATAGCAATAATTAACAAAATTATTGCATTAACTCTAAATAAAACACATTTTCCTCATTTATTATCTCAAATCATCTTAATAAAGTTTTTAGAATTCTATTTTCTCATTTTGATCCTCAAATATATTATTTATTCCCAATAAACAATTTAAATTCCTCATTAGTTATTAATTTACGCTATTAAATTATAACCGTCGTTATAATTTAATATTCTCAGGTATCGCTAAAATTAGGGTTGTTACAATAATACTACAAACTCCTCCTAAATAAAATACACTTATGAAATGCAGTATGAAATGTATGGCATACGCAATGTAGTATGAGATGATATGCAAAATGAAGTGCAACTTGTGATGCAAATGATTATGATATGCATTGTAATTTATGATATAATATGCAATGAAATGAGATATGAAATAGGATGCATAATGATATGTAATAAAATGACAATAAAGTAAAATAATTTGCAGAATGATATGATGATATATACACTATGGTAAGAGATATTCAGACTATAAGATAAACATGAGTGATAAGTAATGCAATATGTATACATGTATGCAATATGTAGTTTGTAATGCAGTATGAAATGTATGACATATGCAATGTAGCATGAGATGATATGCAGAATGAAGTGCAACTTGTGATGCAAATGATTATGATATTTCATGCACTATAATTTATGATGTAATATGCAATGAAATGTGATATGAAATAGGATGCACAATGATATGCTTATATATATACTATGGTAAGAGATATTCAGATTATAAGATAAATATGAGTGATAAGAAATATCTAATTGACATGCATATATATGTATGTATACATATGTCAAACTATTTATTATAAATCACTTTAACTAAACAAGGGTAATACACACCAATTACCAGACTTAGGTTAAGGAAACTAATGAATGGGACTGAAAGTGTAGTAAAGGCAAGAGTTTAAAGGCAATAAATGGTATTAAAACTACACCATATTCATGGAAGGTAGTAATCAAACTTAATATCAAAATAAAATGCTAAGAAATATGGACTTAAACTATATATGATCAAATATAGTTTTTTAAAAATTAATACCCTCTTTACTTAATTCTTTTTTTTAAAAAAATTTGTTTAACTTAATTGTTTTTTTAAGAATCCAAACTTTCATGTTTATAAAATACTTAACTTATTAATTGAAAAATATATATTAAATTATTATTGATTAAAATATATATTTAGAACAATGTTTAAACATCTTTAAAAAAATATCATAATGAAATATTAAATAACGAAGATTGAACAACTAAAATAAACTTGCCTTATATTAATGCCTCTTATATTAAAAAAGTTTTAATTAATTATCTAAAAAAGTATTTAAACATGAAATTAATTTTAAAATATTATAATATAAGTTAGAAAATAACTCAAAAAATATAGAAAATTACTTAGTTTAAATATCATTTTTTTATAATTTAAAGTTTCAAATAGAAAAGACAACATTTACAGAATGCTATAAAAAATTTTGCAATAAAAAATGTTCAAAACATTATAAAACCGAATCTGCAGCATTTACATAATGCAGTGAAAACTTTTTGAAACACTACAACGTTTCAAAGCGCAGAAATGGTATAAAAACATATTTGCAACGTAACAGAAGTAAAGACAGCATTTCAGAAATGCTATCTAAAATTCTGGGCCTGTTTTTAACGTGATTTTGCTATAAATAATTGATTTTTGACCCAATTGTTTTATAGTAGTTAATATAATTAAAGTACTTGAAAAATATAAAAAACAGTAATGAAAAGACATGTGTAAAGACACTTGGTATTATGCATGTAAAAATTCTTTTATTAAAGAACAAGTATAATGACACGTGTCATTTTGCATGTATATCACTATCTATTTATATGACAAGTGTCATGTGATGTGGCACAATCTTATTAAATGAAGAAATATATAAATAGAGCCTTATTCTAACATTCTAAATTTATTCTATTAATTTCTTTTTTTTAAAAAAAAAAATAGAGTATGAGAAGTAAAAACAACATTATAAAAGTTGAAATCATGAAATGAGAATATGATTTTCTACTTAGTATAGCTGTAATAACTTAGTAGTAAGATTTTATTTGAAACGTAACACATTTTAAAAGACTTTGAAAAAAAATTAGACTGATATATCGATATTTATACTATGGTGTGTCGATATATGGACCAAAAATATCAAAACTTATAAAAGAGGTAAATTTCTATACCTAGCTAAATGCATAAATAATATTCCTAAATGCAACAATAAAGATGAAATAATAGTAAAGCGTACCAATTTTTGCACCCCATCTTTCTAACTTTGTTGTTCTTCCATTGTCGTCAACCCACACATTTATATCTTTCAGAATTTAATGAGGAGATCTGTTCTATTGCAGCGGACTCGTTTTTTCTTATCAGCGTAGTATGTTCATTTGCTGAATTTGAAGACGTATGAGAAAGATACAGATGATTTAGTAGATTGACCAACTTGGCGCCAAAAATTTGAATTTGAATTTTGAATGAATGGACACTTCAACCACTATAAATAGGCCCAACAGTCACCACTTTTCGTAAAAATTCCTCTTCTTCTTCTTCCCGTTTTTCTATATACTATCAAACTTCTAAAAGGCATATCTCCTTCGTTTCTTAACGGAATTGGATGAAACGAGCGGCAAATCGAAGAGGAAGGCAAGAGATACGATCTAGTAATAGTTTGGTGATGAATTCGGACGGTATTATGGTGCAACAGGCCGAAAAGTAAGAGGAATGTAGAAAATCCCGTACATAGTTTTTTTTTAGTTTTGGATAGCCAACTTCAAACTGTCATATCTCTGCTAATTTTGATCGGAATTTGATGATCCACCCATCAAAACGACCGTGAAAACAAGAATTACAATCTGTAAAAGGAATGGGAACAAAATACTCAAATTTTTGGATGCAATTTGAAGAATACCATTGACAGTTCTGCTTTCTTTCTCTCTTTGTTCACCAAAACTTCATTTGACAATAACTTGGTCATTTCTTGAAGGATTCGCACGAAATCAGTGACATTGCGAAGTAGATGGAGAGAAGTACAATATAATATCAAGTTGTAGATGTGAATCAAAAGCTTTGTATTGATCTGGTATCCATTTCATTGTCGATTTCCATTATATATCCATTTGTTTTTTTGATTGTTGAATGGTTATCTTGTATCTTTTAACCAATAGTCGTTAGACATAATTCTTCTTCTGCAAAACAACATAATCTTTTAAAGAATCAAGTAACTTTTCAAAATAACTAAATATAATTTAAACAACAATATCATGATGATTCTGCGACATATTCATATGAAAATAGTGTTGTTAATTTTATAAAAAATTATCATTTTAAAATTTTTCAAAATTCAGATTATGAAAACTTTGAAAACCTTGCTTTGATACCAAACGTGAGAAATGCGGAATACGGATCTTAAGGCTAGGATTAACACTAGGGGGGTGAATAGTGTTTTAAGGAATTACTAAATCTTTTTGAGCTTTTGTTAATTTGAACACAAATGTATGCAATATTCAGACACAAATATAATCACCGAAACAAACACAGATGCAGAAATAAAGTAAAAGAAATAAAGGAAAGAACACACCGGATTTTATATTGGTTCAGAGTTACCCTACATCCAGTCCCACACACAAGTACAGATTTCCTTTCAAAAGCAATTGTACAATTACACCCTCGATTTCAAGGCCACGAGGTACACCACTCCAGATTCACAATCCTCTGGACGGAGATACTAGATTTCAGAGGCAATAAGTTCACCCAATTGATTTCTAAGGCTACAATCACACCTTTTCTCACTTGATTGATTTCCAAGGATACAATCACACCTTTTCTCACTTGATTGATTTCCAAGGCTACAATCACACATTTTCTCACTAAATTGATTACAAAGAATCGTATAACTCTGAATAACACTGAGATTTTGTTGAGATAGTGATAAAGAATCAAACCAGAAATGATCTAGTTAGATTCAATGTTGATTTCGGCAGAGTAATGGTAAGAATATATATAAAGAAATATGGAAGAAGAAGAGGAGTGAAATCTGAAAAAATATGGTAATAAATTCATTCAAAACTACCCATATTTATATTAGAACAACAGCCATGTCCATTCGTGAAAGGATATGAAGAATAGACACTTCCTTTGAAATTCAAAATTTTGAAATAAACTGCTACCATGTCGAAATGTGATACTTAAGGAAGTCGACATGCCAAAGGAAATATTGGTGATTTGTTTTTCTTTGAAAATAACTTCTATCTTATATTAAAACTATTTTAAACTTTATAAATATACTTAACTGTAGTTAAAATACATAAGTAAATATAGAGAATAATATTTTGGTATATATATAAAATTTTACTATAATTTTATATTTGAATCTAAGTATAAATATTAAAAGTTAAATATATTATTATTAAAAGATAGTTTAAAAACCAAGGATAATTTGATTCTGAAATTAAAGATTATTTTGGGGATAAAAGTATTAAAAACAGGATAGATGTTTTTGATTCTTTTAAATGAAGGTTTTGAAATCATTTTGAAAACAAGATATAATTTTGTAAAAAACATTTGAGTAAAAGTTAGTGGATACAAAACAATGTTCCACTAGATTTTTCGTAGGTTCCATCCTACTTAGGGTTTCATCCCTTCAACAGGTTCGAAGTGGATTTCATTCCACGAATAAATTGGATTTTAAGATGCCAGTGCTTTTCTAGGAGTTTTAACAAATTTCCTAATTAAATTACTTAGTATTGAAGTCTTGAACTCTTGATATTCTTGATACTCATGAGTCTTCAATCTTGATATCTTGAATCTCTATACTGTACAGTCTTCATTCTTGGTACATGCATGGTTAGATCCTGCATATATATATATAAACTATAATGTTAGTATTTATATTTTATAACCTTATTCTAAGGTTGTTGTCATCAAAACCATCATTTCAAGGACTAACATTTTCAAGTGTTGAGGGTTGTTCATCGTTTTGAAAACTTTGTTGTTCAAAATTCAAATAATTTATAAAATAGTTGTTGTTAAAATATCCATATGAATTCTGAATGAAATCATATGGATTATATTGAATTTCACAACTATTGTAAAATGCAAGTGAGTGGGGAAACTTCGACATTTTGAAGAATGTTTTTGGTTTTTTTAAAGGAAAAATATTTACAAATAGAATTTATTTTTCAAAAGGGAAATTGAATTTTGTTTTTTTTTTTTGGTTTTTCAAAAAAATTTCTTTGTTTTTGAAAAGGGTTTATAATTTTTTTTTTGGATTTTTGATTTTCTAAAAAATACTAAGTAATTTTTTTTTGATTTTTAGAAATTTGATTTGAAAATTTTCAAAGGAAAATGAAAAAAACTAAGTTAAGAAATATTTACTATTTTTTTAGTTTTGAATTTTTATTTTTTTTAAATATGCATGAACTAATGCAATTAAATGAATGCAAGGGTCTAATTACAAATTTTTATCTTAAGTTAACCCAAAATTGTATAATCACAAGTTGTCTTAGATCAACAAGATACTTCTCGACCAGGTAATGGACATGATTTATCTATGCACCACGAATCACCGTAAGTATTTTCAAAGGAACAACCACTATAATATTTATGATTCACCGTAATATTTATAAATGGTTATTACTCTGCCGTAGCCTAGACACCGAAAATTAAATTGTTTAAAGAACACAACTTGTCAATATACAATTAAGAATTATTGATTTCTAACCGTTATTATGAATCAAAATCTAAGATGAAATGCAAAACAGAAATTAAACGTGTATTAACAATGCAACTACGAATGGATTTTTTTTTGAATTTTTTTCTAAAAAAATGCACGCAAACAACAATGCAAGACAACAAAAACAATAGATATAACAAGTTAGCATTTTATTTTATTTTGGCAAGCTCAACAAAGCACGCTAGTCTTCCAATCTGCTGTGGCAACCTGAAAATAAAATAAGATATGTACAGTTTTTTAAATACATCTATGAAAAAATTAAGAAAAATACGAACCCAAAACAATTTTTTTAAAGGATGCTACTAAAGACAAATGGAATCAAATTAAACAACTAAATGAAACACAACAAAACAAATACTCAAAGCAATTCAAAATCAAACCAATTACAAAAGAACCAAGGGAAGAAACCTATTTGTTTTTTTATTTTTATAAAAGAATAAAACATCTCAGACAAAACTAAAACTTAAAATAATTCAAAATCAAAGGGATTTTTTGTATAAAACCAGTCCCAAACAAAAGACACCGGCCCGCTAGCCAAATTCACATTCTTTCAATGTTACTTCACCGTTCTTTCACCAGTTCCACTTGCGAGATAAAAAAAAGGACGAAAGAATCCTCGCAATTCAACGTTTTATTAATTCGGTAAAATCAAAATCTAGCAACCAACTTCCTTGCTAATTCCAAAGCTAATTCAATTTACAATTAGGCGAGGGAGGCGCAGGCGAGTGAAGATGGCCGTTCGAATTGGTTTTCCGCACTTATCAATTGGAGTTGCTGGTCGCGATGGTTTGAATTGGTCACGCGTAGGTTGCGATGCTGGCGATGGAGAAGTTCGAGCCATTTGGGGGGGTTCGAGATTGATTTCTAGTGATTTGATTGATCGAGTATGGATGATTTGTTCGGCAGGCAAGGCGGTTCGAATTGATTGTCAATGAAGTGGCGAATTTTTCTTGTGATTGCCGATGTGGTGATTGATTGAACTGAGCATGGTGGTTGTACTACACTGTGTAGGAGATGGTAGTGGACTGTTGAGCAGGTGGTATTGATGTAAGATGTTGGTCTGATGGTAGACAGTGCTTGAAGTGTTGTAGTGGTTTTTGGCGTTCAGGAAGAAGTATTGTTAGATGACGAGTATGGCAGTGGTGAAACAATGAATGGTGTGGTTGTAGTTGAAACAGTGTGCGCTCTTGTATATGCAGTGTTGTGATGTTCAGAAGTTTGTGATGGAATGGTGCAGCAACGGGAAATGTTAGTGCAGTAATGCCAGAAGAGTTTGCTGTATGGGTTGGTGAATTGGATTATTTGAGTCTTGGTAGCTAGAGGAGTTGTTCCTTTCAGGTGGTCGAGGGATGTTGCAGTGCAATTTTGTATTGCATGTGAACAATTGAATGTGTGACGAGGTGAGTTTTTGAAGCCGTTGTTCATCGGCGGAAATTCTGTCGGTTTAGAAAACCATCTAACGAATTGAAATTAAAAATAACCGCAAACGCACGGTACATTAATGTAGCACGTACGCGAGTACATGTTGATCCGAAAGGAATTGATAATTTTAAAAATTATGTTCAATCAAACTATACCAAAGTCAAGTGAAAGTTAAGGTAGAGTATTAGAATTACACTATAATACATACAACAAACTTCAAAATGGTTTACAAAGAAAACTTTTTCCCAATTAACAAACATGCCTTTTAAAAGAGGACTCATATTTTAAGTAAGATAATTACTTTCTTATATTAGTAAGAAACAATTATCTATCCAAACTAGACTTTGAAATTACATACTAATTTTTTTAAATTGCTTTCACAATTAAAAATCTTTGTCGCTCTATTTCAAAGAAATCACTCAAAACCGTCATTCAAATTCAATTCAAATAAAATTTGAATTTCAAATTTATCAAAACTTGGCTAGACTATTCTGCTTCTGCATGGACTATTCTACTAGCTTTTTTTTATAGCTTTGATACTAACGCCCAACTCCGAGACCTTTTATTTCTACAAATTTTCAGGTCTGTGCATTTTTGGTTTTTGAACTGTAGCAAACATGGCTTGAGTCTATGTTTGAGATAGTGTAACTTTTTCATTTCCAGTCGGAATTCATTGATTCTTTTTTTGTTTGAAAGATGAAGTTTCCTAGTTTGTTTACACTAATTTTTAGTTCAATCAAACATCGTTCAGCCATCTGTTTTATATATCCGAAAGTTGAACCCAAAGAAGATTTAAGACCTAAGTATTATTTTGGCCAAGTGTTTTTATGTTCTTTTTCCGTCCGATTTTTAATTTATACTTCATGTTTTTGTGATATTACTTGAAAATAATATGTAATAATTATTCCAAAAACCTATTTACTTGAAAAATATTTCAAAACTCATTTATAAAATTCATGTACAAAATCCAGAAAGAATCATCAAGAAATACAGAAAAATACGGAAGTTTAAACTTATAAAATTCTAATAAAAACAAGCTATGAGTGCAAGTTCAACAGTAGATATATACAAGTTAACATGGTCAGAATAATCTAAAAATTTGTATAAATAAGGTTTAACATTTTTACTTTAAGTTGAAAAAATAATCGCTGAGTTTCGATAAGTCACGAAGAAACTGCGACGTCTCAAAGTCGGACTCATGCTAGGAAGTGAATACACAAGAAAAACAAAGGCCAGCGGCTTGTTTAGCCAGTTCGCCCCTATGCAACCCAAAATTTGAGAAAGCATAAAACATGAAAGTTATAGAGGATATTTTGTGCTTTCTAGAACATCGAAAATTATCAAATTCCGATAAGAAATGAAAAGGTTATGACCAAAACAATTTTCAGATCTGAAGTTCACTACAGTTGTCGTTTTAGCTTCGGGACAGTGACATTAGAATGAACTTTAGACCATGTAAACTTCAAAATCTAAAAAAACCTAAAACATAAAAGTTATAGTAGACAGTATATGCTTTCCAGAACATCAATAATCGTCAAACTTTTGGACATCAAACAAGAATGTTATGCTCAAATTACCAATGATATTTAGCATAGAAAATTAAGATTTTATAGTGACAGGGCAGCAAGTTTACATCAGGTTTTTCGATCCTCAATGCTCAGTATTTTCGAAAGTGTTTAACATGAAAGTTGTCGCACTCTTTTTAAGCTTTTCAGAACATCAATAATTGTCAAATTTGGACATCAAACGAGAAAGATATGCTCAATTTACCAATGACATTTAGCATAGAAAATTGCGGTTTTACAGTGATAGGGCAGCAAGTTTACATCAGGTTTTTCGACCCTCTATGCTCAGTATTTTCGAAAGTGTTTAACATGAAAGTTGTCACATTCAATTTAAACTTTTCATAACATCAAAAATCATTAAATTTGGAATCGGTCCTTTGAACCATTCGGTGGAGATTACGTCGGGACTTTTGGACTCTTGGAAGTTCTTTTGAGATTTTCATTGCCCACACCGGCGTGTTGAGATTTGCCTTTTGGCTTATATATATATATATTATATATATATATATAGAGAGAGAGAGAGAGAGAGAAAGAGAGAGAGAGAGAGATTGCCTATTGGCTCTATTTATGGAATTTGCCTTTTGGTGTTTATGAGATTTTTACCCCTTTGTTGACATTTGCCTTATGACTTATGTCTAGATGGCTTTTGCTTATGTTTTCCTTGGAGTTGCCGATATGGCAGGTCTGAGAATTACCCTTTTAGGATTTTACATTGTACTATTCCCTAAACCATTCTTATTTGATTTATTATTTCCAATGATATGAGGCATGCTACAATTTAGTGATTCATGAGATTTTTCGTCTCCTTCATGTTTTATTCTTATTGAAGCAATAGTGTTCTATCATTTAGTGTAACCATATATGCCATACATGATGGCTATCCTCCATATGTCTATGGTTAGCTTTCTTAATGTTTCTTCTTATTTAAGAAGAACATCACTATGCTCTTATGCTATATTATTCTGCTATCACCTTCTACTGATTTGTTTAGCTCGACTGATCCGTGTATTTTATACTCGGGTCAGACCGAGGTGTTTTAAGTTAGATACATTTCGAGTTAGCCTATTCTGCTTCTGCATGGCATTCTGTTAGCTTTTTTTGTTATAGCTTTTTATGTAGTCCTTTTTGGTTTGCTATTCTGATATGTATATTCTTTGACCCATGTTGGGTTATTGTCGTCATACCACTTTGATGTATCATTTTGTATTGTATAAGTGATTGTACCTGTACTTGTGCATATGTATGCATTTCTTTTGTTTTGTGATGTTATTTACATTTGAGTTGTTATGTTTTATTCTGATAGGTCCCTTAGCCATCATAGTTTTGTATTAAATATTTATTGGATATGTCGATCCACTTGAGTAAAAAAAAATAGACAACACTTATCGACGTATTCAGTAGATAGTTAAGACAAGGCTATTGATGGTCACTCCTATCCGGTTCTATTCTCCGCATTAGCAGACGGTATTACCTCGTAATACTCTTTGTTAATATGTGTCTTAGAGTGGGGCGTCACAGATTGGTATCATAGCTGAGCTTAGAACAAAATATAATAAACACAGAATACAAACATATATTACAGTACATCTTAGGATAATACAAGTGATAACATAGTTTCCCACTATCATATTCCTTAATTGTGCCTTTAGTCTTTTCATTTTCTTAGAATGGATAATAAGTTTGAAAACATTATATGGATTTTAAATATCACTATTTTTTTTAAAATATAAGAAATTAGACTTCAGATGGCTTAGATTTAAATTATGTGTTTTGATCCTTAGTGATTAGAGTTGCGCAACAGAAATGGTGTGACCGTTTTTGCAGGGCACATTTAATTCTTTGTTTTTAGTAAGTACTTGTTTGGTTGATAATTGCATGAATGTGTTTTAGTATAGTAATTGTTGAAATAATATTTAGCAGGTGATATAATTGAGAGTTAGAAACCTACTCAATGCAAATGATAAGAACTTGCGGTGTCTTCAAGTTGTAGCTATCGCAAGAATTAATAGAAAGATTAAGTTTTGAAAATGAAATTTAATTAATATGTGGTATATAACCAAAGATTAAAATGAAATAAAAATTTAATGTTTAAGAATTTCATGGATGCATTTTAAAGAAGTAAAATTACTAAAAGAATTTTTGGGTAAGAAAGCATCCATGTGAGTGGAAAATCTTTCTAACAAGAGATATACTTATGTATATAACTTGATTGTTTTATGAATTGATTGTATGGTTGTGTAATTAGAAAATGTTTTATTTTTTGAAAATAAACATTGTTACAACCAAGTTTAAGATTCCTTAAGAAATCAAAATAGGTTTTATAATTTCTTGTGTCAATTGGCTAATAAGTATTTTAAGAATTCTGCTCGATGCATCTGATCAGCCTTATCGATAGGGATTCTTAAACGCTTACGGGGCAATGTGGTACATGCTTTTGAAATGGCAATAAAAAACATTTACTGGTATGGATGTTGAATGCAAAAATATATAGATATTGCAAAGATTTTGAAAATTCTAAATTGCGATTTGAGATAAGTATTTTATATATACTTAAGGACTTATGAAAATAGTGTGACATACAGGGCAATGGTAGGCAATGTTTATCTTGGTCAACTTTGCAGTCATTGATAATGTCATTCACTATAAATGTATTAGTTAGATGCTATCATTTTATAAATTGATAACTGGAAAATATGAATATGGTTTCATTTAAATAAATTATATTCATTATTGGTTATATTACATGTTTGTGAAAGTTTACATGCATGGAAAATTTAAAATGCTTAAGTAAGTTATTGGGTAAAGTATTTTGGAAAATATTACCTTATCGTAATTCATTTATATGGCAAATAATTTTAATTAAGGAAATACGTTAATTGGATGAAACTATCATGTGATAATGGTTAATAAAACAAAGTACTACATTTATCGACATATTCAACAGATAGTTAAGACAAGGCTATAAATGGTCGCTCCTATCCAGCTCTATTCTCCGTATTAGCAAATGGTATTACCTTGTAATACTCATTGCTAATGTGGGTCTCAGAGTGGGGTGTTACAGCTAGTTAGTGTGAGACAAGATGATGACATGAGTATAGACAAGATAACAATACTTCTCAAATGAGAAGTAAAAAAAGAATAGTCCATATGGATATCATAAAAGAGAATATAAAGCTACTTCGGAATTATCCACATTCTGAAGAATAAGTGGTAGCGTAGTAGACGAATCAGATTCAAACTTAGGGAATTCTGTTGAAGATAGAACTATACTTCTGTTTTCAAATCTATTAAGAAAATGCTGATTTGGTGCTTTTGAATTAGCATGAAATTTAATAAGGAGCAAAACCATTAGAGTAAGTTTGGTTATGTATTTAAATAGTGTTAAAAACTTGTTAATTATGTATATGTGAAGTTCAATTGAAAACAAGTTTGAATTAAGTATCAACCTTGCCTAGTTCTTAGTGATAATAAAATAAATGTTTAGCTTTGTGGATTAAGATAAAATTGAATATAAAAGATTCATTTACAATAAAATGCAAATTTTTGTGAAAAGCGAAAAATAATAATAAATAGAGCAATAAGATAAGATTTTTAATTGTGAAAGCAATTTAAAAAAAGTATGAATAAACTCTAATTTAATTTACTTTAAATTTAAAGTAAAGATGATTGAATTGAAAATTTAAGTAAGAGACTTTAAAATTTATCAAGTACTGAAGTTTGAGTTTTGTGTATAAAAGAAAATGGATTTGAGTGAAAACTCTTACAACAAATTTTTGAGAAAATTTCTTGTAATCCATTCTTGTGTGTCTCGCCTTAGTGCGATTCTTGTGATGACTTGCATTCATGTAGTCATGTGTTATGGTGGTAGCTAGAAATACCACCTATCTTTTGTTGAATCCTCTTTTGATGACTGTGCTTATTTGTGTTACTCCTTTAAAGGAGTTAAGTGCATTTCAGTATATTCAAAAAGCTGGCTCCTATTTATATAGGACCATCTACTATTATTGAACGCCTTGGTTCGATTGCTTTCATGCATCGTTTTCTGTTCAGTTTTGGGTATTCATGATATGTTCCAAGTAACCCAATTTCGTTGTATCTTTGAGATTTAATCTCGATTGTTAATTCTCTTGTATTGCATGATCACGAGTCTCATCAACTTGTGTATTATGCCGAATTCTATTCGTGTAGTTGTTTCGAAGATTAAACACCTTCGAAATAAGAATGTTCCGCTTATGAAATTCTATGGTCCGCTAACCCTAAGTATTATACTTAGGAAACCATAGGATCCGTCGAGCAAACTTGTCCTGATCCTTTCATTCTCTATTGAGGGTGAGTATCTATGATCCTATCTTTTGATTTGAATCTAGTTATGATGAAATATATGTTATAGATAACTTCCATTATAGAAATTGTGGGGACGCAATTTTCTTAAGGGGAGAGTCTGTAACAACCCACGGTATTGTGATTGCCTGTTAATAAATTAAAATGTGATTTTAATTAATTAGGGTTAATAATAATAATTTGGAGTGACAAATTGATTTATTAATTGTTTATTTGAATAAACAATAAATTTGAGCAATAATCTATTTTTGGTGTTTATGGAAATTTTGTTTGAAACAAATAATAAAATGTTGTTCATAAAATTTTAATGGTTTAAAATGTGGAAAATATTCTAATTTATAGTGTAACATAATTTATTTTATGATATATTCATTTTACAAAATTGTGTGCAAAAATTTGGTAGAGTAAAGCATTTTAAAACATAGAAAAATGGTTGAGAAAATATAAAATTTGGCTAAGTGTTTAACATTGCTTATTGGATTGGATATTGGGTCCAAACCCATTATCTCATTTCTGAAATTAGCCTTGTGAATGAACTGTATGTTCATTCTTTCTATCCTCCTCATTCTCTTCCTCTAACCTAGAAAGCTCTAAAATCCAAATAATGGTTTCTTCCTCAAATCCAGATCTAAGCTCCAAATTAATTAAAAATCAAGGAGAAATTGGTAGCAAATCAAACTCTACATGTTTCTAGCTTCAATCCAAGACCAATGCTTCAATGTTTGCTTGGTAAATATTCTAATTTTCTGCGAATAAATCCTAAGGTGAGTTATAAACTCACACTTCTAACTTAAACAAACTAGCATGTCGATTATATGGTGTTCCTTTGTTGGTTTCTGAAACAAATTTTCTACGATTGAACCTGAAATGAATTCAGCCATATCTCCCTCAATTCTTACCCAAATTCGATGATTTTAAATATTCTGGAAAGCTCATACTTTGTACTAAATGCTTCATATTTTGAGTTTTATGAAATTTTGGAGTTAAGTTGGTCAAAAACTGTACTTTTTTGTTGCTATCCCGAGAGTAAAACGACATCGACAAGGAATTTAGATCTGAGAATTGTTTGAGTCATAACTTTTTCATCCCTTATCGGAATTCAATGATTTTTGATGTGCTGGAAATCGTAGGAAATTGTCTACAACCTTTCTTTTAATCACTTTGTGAAATTCTGATGTTTAAAAGGATTAAATTGGGTTTGAAACAGGGGGTATATTTCAGGCTGTGTATTTTCTAAGTTGAAACCAGAAATTAAAATTGTCATAACTCTTTCGTTACTTATTGTAATTCGATGATTTTTGATGTTTTGGAAATCTTAGAATCCTTTATAACTTTCGTGTTTCGTTCTTTCTCAAATTTTGGATTGAATAGGGACGAATTGGCTAAACAAGCCGCATGCCTTTGTTTTTCCTGTGTATTCACTTCCTGGCATGAGTCCGACTTTAAGACGTCGCAGTTTCTTCATCTCTTATCGAAACTCAGCGATTCCTTTTTCAATTTGAAGTAAAAATGTTAAAATTTATTTCTACAAATTTTCATGTCATTCTGATCATGTTAACTTGTATATATCTGCCATTGAACTTGCACTCACAGTTTGTTTTTATCGGAATTTTATAAGTTTAAACTTCCGATATTTTTCTGTATTTCTTGATGATTCATCTGGATTTCAACATAGGTTTTATAAATGAGTTTTGAAATGTTTTTCAAGTAAATTGGTTTTTTGGATTAATTATCTTAAAGTTTTTTCAAGTATAAAACCTATTTATTCTTTATAATAAGGGAAATTTTCAAATATGGTTTCCAAATGGTTTTCGAAATCGGTCTTCAAAGCTTATTTTCAAGGTAAATTGTATTATATAAAAATTTCATGTTTTTGCACTGTCGAGCGAATGAGAAGGAGAGTTAAACGATTGGGTAAAACGCATAGTATGGGATACATGCGTTTATCCTTTCGGTTAATTCCTAACTTGTCCGTTTGATGGTTTTGACCTATGGGTCTAGTTTAACAATGATGTGAGGTGAACCTTTTACTGCTTTCAGTGAGAAATTTACTAGCGGTTAGTAAACCGCTTAGTGCAAACGGGTAGTATGAGACACACGTTAATACTTTTCAGGTTCCTTTTCGAGAGTTTGTGACACATTTTCCTGTTGGCGTGCCAGTACTGGACCTTCGGGTCATTTGCCATTGCGGCTTATTTGTCTTCGGACGTCTGCCATTGCGGCATATTTGCTATTGTGGCGTATTCTACTTTTGACGTTTTCCTTTGGGCAAGGTACCTATTATGTGAAACAATACTCGGCAAAAATAGCATGTGCAAAACCTTTTTGAGATGACTTTTACTCTTGTGTGTCGTCATTTTGGAATTGGTCCTTTGAACCATTCGGTGGCGATTACTTCTGGATTTTTGGACTCTTGGGAGTTCTTTTGAGATTTTCATTGCCTAAACTGAAGTGTTGAGATATGCCTTTTGGTGTGTGTGTGTGTGTGTGTGTGTGTATATATTGAGATTGCCTATAGGCGCTATTTATGGGATTTTCCTTTTGATGTTGTATGAGATTTTTATCTCATTGTTGACATTTGCCTTATGGCTTATGTCGAGATGGCTTTTGCTTATATTTTCTTTAGAGTTGCCGATATGGCGGGTTTGGAAATTAATCTTTTAGGAGTTTACATTGTAGTCTTCCCTAAACCATTCTTATTTGATTTATGATTGCCGATGATATGAGGCATGCTACATTTTAGCGATTCATGAGATTTTTTGTCTCCTTCGTGTTTTTTGCTTATTGAAGCAACAGTGTTCTATCATCTAGTGTAACCATATATGCCATACATGATGCGTATCCTCCATATGTCTATGGTTATCTTTCTTATTGTTTCTTCTTGTTTAAGAAGAACATCACTATGCTCTTATGCTCTATTATTCTGATATCACCTTTTACTGATTTGTTTAACTAGACTGACCCGTGTATTTTATACTTGGGTTAGACCGAGGTGTTTCAGGTTAGGTACATTTGGACTTAGCCTATTCTGCTTCTGCATGGACTATTCTACTAGCTTTATTTGTTATATCTTTTTGTGTAGTCCTTTTTGTTTGCACTCTGATGTATGTTCTTTTGACCCATGTTTGGGTTGTGGTTGTCATACCACTTTGATGTATCATTTTGGATTGTACTAGTGATTGTATCTGTATTTATGCATATGTATGCATTTCTGCTGTTCTGTGATGTTATTTACATTTGAGTTGTTATGTTTTGTTCTGATAGATCCATTAGCCATTATAGTTTTGTATTACATATTTATTGGATATGTCGATCCACTTGCGAAGAAGAAAAAAATAGATAGCACTTATCGACATATTCAATAGATAGTTAAGACAAGGCTATAGATGGTCGCTCCTATCCGGCTCTATTCTCCGCATTAGCGGACGATATTACCTCGTAATACTCTTTGTTAATATGAGTCTCAAAGTGGAGCATCACAGCTTGCTACCCTCTTTTTATTCAAATATACACATACTAAAATCAAACACTTCCTTTAAAAATCAATAAAAGAAGCATTTGGCAATAATTACAAGAATTATTGCATTATCACTAAATAAAAATCATATTTCACTCATATTCTCACAAATAAACAAAATAAAGTTTTCAAAACTTTATTTTCACATTTTATTTCCAAAATCTATTGTTTATTCTGAATAAACAATTTAAATTTCTAATTTATTTTTAATTCACAATTTAAATTATAACTATCATTATAATTTAATATTTACAGGTAATCACCAAAACTAGGGTTGTTACACACTTCCCCCTTATGAAAATTGCATCCTCGTAATTTTTAGAGAAGTGTTGTATTCAACACAAATTATTTCATCAACAAAAGAGGATAGATAAACTCAGTTTAAAATTTCTCACCTCAACACAAGATGATAGAAAGTCAAGATAAGATCGCTTGATTAATGCTATAGTTTCCCAAGTGCTAATATTAGGATTGGTGGACCAATGAATTTCTATGAGCAATACATCATGACGGCGAAGGTGTCTTACCTTCGATACATGATCACAAACAGGATATCATAAAAATCAACGAGTGAGATTGATTCCTCAGGAGCATCTCGAATTAAGTTGGGATTTAACAAAATTTTATCCCGATTTCAACCAACAAAACAATTATCGACATGAGTACTATTCATACGACACTACGGAAAGAGCCACACCGACAATAGATCGACACAATGGAGGTAAGAAAACTAAATAAGAGGTAGGCAGTTTCCTCAATACCACCTACCCAAACGACCGTGTAAATGCAAGTTGCTAGATAATTGCACAAAGCAAGACAAACTCAAAGAATGGATTTTTATACTCTTATTTAACTAAACAAATATTTTAAAGGTTATCAAAACCCATTTTCTTCATAATCAAATTCTCAAATCTCAATATTTAGAAAATTTTCAAAACCACTTACACAAATCCAATTTAATTTACAAACTCTTCATTCAAAGTGAATAAAAAGTTTCACTCTTAAATATATTGTCGGTGTGGCTCTTTACGTAGTGAAGTATGGAAAGTCATGTCGATAATTATCTTGTTGGTTGAAATCGAGATAAAATTTTGTTAAATCCCGACTCAATTCGAGAAGCTCCTAAGGAATCGATCTCGCTCGATTGATTTTTTTATGGCATCATATTTGTGATCATGTTTCGAAGATAAGATGCCTTTGCTATCATGATGTATTGCTCATAAAAATTCAATGGTCCACCTTTCCCAATATTAGCGCTTGGGAAACCATAGAATTAATCGAGCGATCTTATATTGACTTTCTATCATCTTGTGTTAAGGTGATAAATTTTACACTCTAGTTTATCTATCCTCTTTTGCTGATGAAATAATTTGTGTTGAATACAGCTCTTCTTTAGAAATTGCGATGACGCAATTTTCATAAGGGAGAAAGTCTGTAACAACCCTGGTTTTGGTGATTACCTGTAAATATTAAATTATAATGGTAGTTATAATTTAAATTGCAAATTAAAAATAAATTGGAAATTTAAATTGTTTATTTAGAGCAAACAATAGATTTTGGAAATAAAATGTGAAAATAAAATTTTGAAAACTTTATTCTGTTTATTTGCGAGAATATGAGCGAAATATGATTTTTATTTAGTGATAATGCAATAATTCTTGTAATTAGTGTCGAATGCTTCTTTGATTTTTAAAGGAAGTATTTGATTTTAATATATGTATATTTTGAATAAAAAGAGGGAATTTTGTTTAAAAATAAGTTTGGTTATAAAATTGATGTTAAAATGGTTTTTTATTTTACTACCCAAGAAAATAATTTTTATGTATTTTTGGTGTTAAAAATAGTATTTAGGGTAAATATTTATGTAAATCGGGTGCTTATTTAAAAATAAGGGATTTTGATAATAAAAATATTTTTATAACTAATTATCTTTTTATTATTTGTGGAATTTTTTGTTAAACATGAAAATATGTTGTATAATTTTATTTTGGTGAAATATTGAGAAAATATGTTGTTTTGGTTATTTACATAATTGTGTGTATGTTTTTTGTGATAATTAAAATTAACAAATACTTTGAACCATTCGATATATTTGTGGCGGTTACCTTTCGGGAATTTGAACTCTTGGGAGTTCTTTCTTTGAGATTTGAGTTGCCTACACTGGCGTTATTTGAGATTTGCCTTTTGGCGTTATTATTGAGATTTGCCTCTTACACAAATCCAATTTAATTTACAAACTCTTCATTTAAAGTGGATAAAAAGTTTCACTCTTAAATTATACTAAAATATATTTCAATTTGAAATATATATATTTATACTAAACATTAACTAAATTGTAAACACAAAATAGGTAAAATGGACTTGACTATTAAGAAACAAGTTATTTCAATTTCAAATCTGCTGTAATAATCTTAAATTTTGACCCAGCTAACTCAAGATATGAAAATACTTACAAAATAAAAGTTGTTTTACTAATTCTAAGCTTTCCATAAATAAAAAGATCATAAAATTAGATTTACGATTTGAAAGTTATGCCAAATTTACTTTCAGCCCAAATTCTAGAATCTTAAAGGACAAAAATGTTTATTTACTTTCAAACCTATTTCAGACAGAATAAAAGGCAAGATCTTATAAAGTGGTAAAAATAAAATTTATAGCTTTCTCAAAGGTCTTTTATTCGCAAAAAAATTGAACTCGTTCGAAGTTATAAATTTCAAGTTATTGTTGTTTTAACAAACAACTTTTCCAAAACAAATTTAATCTTTCAAATCAATTTAAATTTTGAAATTTTCCCAAACCGTTTAATTTCAAATTATATTTTTGAACAAGCTTTTGCTAAATCACTTATTAAATGATCTTCTTTTTCTCTGGAAAGCTAAGACATACCAAAATTATGATTAACTCTGTATAATTAACATAAAACATTTTATTAAGTGAATTTTTTTCCAAGATCTAACTTTAAAATAAATAACTAAAAACTCATGTGGGAAGAGGTAACTAATCTCTTTCATTATCAAGAGATGATTATTGATTATCCACCAAATAAATTTTTAGGATATATATATAAAGTTTAAAATTATTCTCACAATTTAAAATGATTATATATACTACATGAAACATGCTGTAACGCTCCACCCCGAGACCCACCTTAGTAAAGAGAATTAACGAGTAATTTCCTCTACTAAAGCGGAGAATATGGTTAGTTAAGGGCGACCATCTATAACTTTGTCTTAAACATCTACTGAATACGTCGATAAATGCAATATAAATTTTCTTTTCTATCTCAATGGATTGATATACCCAGTAAATGCTTAATCCAAAACTATAGGTGGCTAACAGATCTATCAGAACAAAATACAATAACTAAAAGTAAAGTACATCACATAACAGTAATCAACGTCATATATGTACATATATAATGAAACATGTCTGGCACAATACAATATGAATACAATAAAGGTGGTACTCGACCACACCATATACATCGAATCAATTATAAATACATCAGAGTATGCGGAAGAACAATATTACTCAAGAGAAAGGAGAGCTGATATCTAGCATCAACTTCAAGCTAAGTCCAAAAGATGATACCTGAAACAACCCGGCCTGATTCGAGTATAAATACATGGGTCAGTCCAGCTACACTAATTAGTCAATGTCGATAATATGAAGCAGAATAGTCATGAAGATACTTCTTCTCGAAAGAGAAGAATGAATCGATAAACTCATAAGCTCAACACTTAAGTAACAAACGCTACTTAAGTGACCAAATACCTAGAAATAGGTAATTCAAACTCAATACTCAAATCAAACGCAAGTGCCTCATTTCATCGGCATTCATAAAACATCAAATATGGTTTAGGGAAAAACCTAAACCCGCCATCTTGGTAAACCCAAAACATGAATAAGGAGATCTCATCTCAAACATGGCATAAGGAAAATATATCTCCAAAGAGGAGAATAAAATCTCAAGTAAATGCCAAAAGGAAAATCTCCTATAACACCAGTATAGGCGATTCAAATCTCAAAAATAGAACTTCCAAGAGTTCAAATTCTCGAAAGGTAATTGCCACAAATATATATTGAATGGTTCCAAAAAGGGCGATACACTAGGGAACTCCGATTGACTTGAAATTTGGAACATTGGCTTCCATAGCTTTTCTTTTCATGTGATGCTAATTGTAGCTCGATCCAGAATCGAGCAAAATTTACCAGCATCCATAGCGAACCTATGTATAGCCCGTTTTTGGGATGAACTATCTTCGCTTTCCAGTAAATTCCTTGGTCTCACGGCCCTGCCTAAGGGCGGGATAACATTTTCCCTCAAAGTACGTCTTGTGGAAACATGACGTGCTTTGAAAAGCTGCAATCTTCATTTTGAAAAGTTCTATCTGACTTGTTGAGCGGTTGTTGTCTTCTTGTTGAAAGATGTAACCTTTGGTTGATCTTCAGTAATACAAATAATGAATGGTTGACTGCCAATTGTTGCACTGCACACTGTTGTAACTGAGTGTTGAATGATAGCAAACTATTGTTTGTTGTCATAATTTCCACCAAGTGAGCATTCAAGTCCTGTGAATTTTGAAATTTGAATGTTAGTCTGTCACATAATTATGTGTTAACCTAACTCCCGTTAACGTTCATACGTTCACGAGTCATTGTTTGTTTGCGTGCATCGAATTCCATATCGATCCTCTCCTTAATCAATGTGAAATTCAAGTTGTAACAATGCTTGATGGTTTTTTGAGCGTCCCTTTGTATCGATCCTCTCCTGGATCGATGTGAAAGGTTAAAAAATTATTTATGCATCGATGGTGATGGATATGAATTTGGCTGGTGGTTCATCCTCGTCCATATCGATGATATGAGTCATTTTGAGCTTTGCGGACAGGGCAGCTCATGTCGATCGATGTGAACCTATATGGATTTTAAGTTGATGGACACGAACAAGTTACTTCGTATTGGTGCATCCTTGATGGTTTCGAATGGTTCATGTAAGCATTGGCTTTGCACTCCAGATGGACCGATGGATGGATGCGAATGAATGTTGCTTTAGAGAAAGAGCGCATGGATGCGAACTGCCCTCTTCGCATCGATCAAGGAGGATACTTGCTTTAACCGGCCGAAGCAATAGTGAGTCGAATCGTCATTTCCCTTCATCTTGTGTTCATATAAAAGTCCTTTTTTGTACTTAGTAAAAAAATCACTTGCCATCATTTTTTTTCCAGCCCTTTCGCATCGTTCAAAGCTTGAGAGAAGAAAAACCATCCTTGCTTTCGAATCGAACAACATTTTTAACCCCTCACATCGATAATTTAACTAGGTAATTGATTAATTAATTCACATCAAAATGACAGGATTCGATATCCAATGCTATCCCACTTGAAGTTGGCTGCTTTCCGGTGGCATTGACGCCGGAGGTTGGATAGAGTAATGCCGGAGTCCGATGGAAGGGTAATGGCGCTGGTGTTGATTGGAGAAGAAGTAGCGAGGAGGGATATGAAGGAATTGGTGGAAAGTTTGGCCTTAATTTTGTATCGACGAATGGATAGAGAAACTTGATTTCACATCGAACCTCAACCGGGAACTTCGTATCGGTCACCTGTCTTGGATTTCGTATCAATTGTTGATTCTTTGATTTTGTATTGATCACTTCGAATCAATATGGATAAGAAGCTAACTTGTGATGGATACGAACTCCATTGTAACCTGATCGATACGAAGTCAATGTGACCAGATCGATACATATTCGGTGGATTTCGATCGACATGAAGTTAAGTCTTTCTTGATTGATACGAATTGAATGTTTTTTATCGGTACAAAGTTAAGGCTTTTACGAGGAATGATCCAAGTTTAGACTTTGATGGATACGAAACTTCATGCATACTTGAACATTTGACTCCGACGAGCTTCTGCCTTGCATAATTGGACTTAATCATTTCATTACATATTTCACTGCCTTTCGAAGCTTGTCGATGGAACTGTAACTTACCAATTTGACGAACTTTAACTTGGACCGATCACCGAAGTTAGGATGGCGCGGTTGTGACTGTCAGCAACGACAGTCATTCCGATTGGATTTCGAAGTCTTATCATTTGAACACCTTGTTAATCACTTTAGACATTCTTATGTACTTCACAATATTGCATTGCACAGCACATTCATGCACTTCACACTGGGGCAAACACGGGGCTATTGTTATCTAACGATGATTTTTGATGAATTGATTAGTTATGGAACCCGGGAGTACACAGCAACAGGAGGTTTAGAGTCCAATTCCTTTGATAGTAGAGATGCCGGCCATCGCGGCCGAAGTCATAAGTCCAGCTTCAGACAAGCTACCATGAGCAATCTTTATTGGGAATCCACAAGATTCTGTACCATCTAATGTCTCCGAAGATATGTTGGGGAGAATCTACTTTAGACATGGGCTATCACTAGACGATGTTCTGCTACCAGGGCCGAACGACAGGCCACATACTCCCCAAGAAGGGTACGCTGCTTTTAACAGACATTCATGTACAGCTGAAACACTTCCTCCATTTAACCAATATATTCGAGAAGTTTTAGCATTCTTAGGGATCGCACCGTCGCAGTTGCATCTGAATGGATATGCGTTGTTGAACGGCTTATTCAATGTTTTTATGGAGCATCTCTTACGTCCCCCGATTCCAAAAGAAGTCAGATTCTTGTTCAACGTCAAGAGTCGGGGAGATAATCCCTCATTCACATTCTTAGAGATGGTTAGGAATCATCAAGTTATGGCTGGAACCTGGACCAGAATCAGCTACATCAAGACCGATTGGTTCTATGCTCGGTGCCCGCCAGGGTTTGCCAAATGGTGCTTAGCTAGACGTAAGTGCCGCAATTTCTCTAATGACTAACGAGATAGTTGTAATCGACGTTGAGTCTAAAATTTTCTTCCCTTTACAGCTATAATTCCTTGACCCAAAGGTGCCCGCTTTAAAGAAAGGGTGTGAATTCTTCAAGAGGTGCCTATTGAGATTACAGGGATCGACTCGGTGCCGATGGATGAAAATTTGAGGGCCGTTGGGCTAATTGACCAAGACCAGAGCATAAGGCTTGGAGGATCTCTTAGGGAAGCCTGGTAAGATGGGCTAAGCGTAGGGCGTCCGGGATTGTAATAACTGAGCAGGGCGACGAAGAGGATACGCCCACCGAAGGCGAACCCGTAGCCGGGCCCTCAGATAGTCCTCGACATTTGGAGGGAAAGAGAAAAGGCAAGGCAATTGCTCATAAACTTCATAAGTTTTCAAAGTGGAAATCCGTGATCATGTCTCTATCGGCTATCGATGTTATAATCTCGGAGGCTCCTCCTCACAAATAGAGAATCCCTTCGAAGGGATCGCCAACATTCAAATTTCGGACTATGTGTTGCTTCAAAAAGACACCAGATTGGAAGGGCTTCAAAGCACTTTAGATTTAGGCAAGTGACTTCCTATGAGTATGGCCGACATAACCGATTGGTCGGGGGAGTTTACACATGCATACACACTTCATGGCACTACATGATTTCCAATCATAAGCTATTCATTTCTGGAGATTACTAACTCTGACACTCTCTTTATTTTACAAATACGATGACAAGGTGGGAATCCATGCTCGGAAGCCTTCGCTCGGCATGTCATAAATCTAGTTCATATCATGAGTCTTGCAGAAGGGAGGCTGATAGAGACTGCGATCGCGGTTATTCTTGTCAGGAGTGTTACGAAAGGAAGAGGGATAGAGAGAGAAATAGAGAATATAGGCTTCGCTCCCGGTCACGCTCTCCGCCACCTCGAGCCCCGACACAACCTTCTGGTCATGGTAAACAACCCCTGGAACCTTCACGCCAAGGGCCACCTTCTCAAGCACTAAGGCCCGATCCACAGCGTCGGAGAACCTGAGCCAAAACTCTCGCTGCCACTGAGCAAGCTGTCATTGAGCCCAAGGAGGGAGAGATCAAAATCACCCAGCTGAAAAAAGATTACCCAAATATCTGTTTTGATGGCTCATCTTTCCCTCGCACTTGAAAAGAATTCCTATCGAGGCAGAACAAATAGTGCACGACTACCCATGATGTTTACAGCCAATACTAGGAGTGGATGAAGACCACGGACAAAGCATCAGTGGTGGCCTTTGAAAGGACAAAAACAATCGAAAAATTAGAAACTGGTCTCGCTCAAGAGAACCGCACAATCCAGGTACTTCATGGTGAAAGAGATTACGCGAGAAATTCGGAGGCAGAGGCCAATAAAAGGGCTGATGAGGCAACTCGGTGGATGAAAGAAATGAGATGGATACACTTGGCACTGGTTTTAGGAGATGGGGCATCGGACCGCCACAGTAATGTCCGAAAGAGATGGGGCGCTTAAAGAGCTTGAGGAGCTTAAAGCCAAACTTGCTGAAGTCGTCAGAGATAAAGACGATGCAAACAAAGCTGCTCAAGAAGCGTGTGAATAAGCTATGGTGCTTAGGGATGAGAGGGATGCAGCAACGCTTAAAATCCAAGAAGCCGAGGCCAGGGTTGAGAATGAAGTGAAAGCGGCAGAGACCATCGTGGAGGCCGACATCGAAGATCTTCTTATTACGTATAACGCCAACGTCTTGAAGCATCAAAACCTAATCTGGCTCGAAAACTATCCTTCACACCTATACAACGCTTGGTGCGCATGTTGGAAAATGAAAAGGCAGAACTCCAAGCTGAATCAGTCGATGAATTTGAACTAGAGAACCGGGTGTTGAGTGAAGATGAAAGAAGAGTTCTCCACGACATCTCGATCACATATGAAAAGGAGAGACTCGGTACTCAGCATTCAGAGGCTAGAGAATGTTTTGGCGTTGAGCACCATGATGTGGGTTCTAAAACTCTTATGCCAACCTTGCCCGAATCAACTCCTATGGTTGATCCTCAATCTGTGCTTGCATACAAGGCTGATCAACTGCAGTTATCTCCAGCTTATGAGCACGTTACTGAAGTCGCTCCGGCTTCGCTTGCAAGTCGATCTGAGGAAGGTATTCTAAACATTTCTCGAGCTTATTCAAAGTCGGGAGTTCTACGTGAAGTAATCACTAACAGTTTTTTCTTTATCTCTATTCAGTGATAGTAGCTATTTCGATCGTGCCTCCTACAACCTAAGAGTGCATCACGAGCAGGAGTCCCTCATAACAGCAGCGACTACCACAAATGCCACTGCATCAACCGACGGAGTGTAGGGAAGCACCTTTTCTTTTGATGAGCAGATGATGGATGAACTACTCGGTCATCAAAGTGACCCTTTTGCTGATCTGCCATTTGTTATGGGCGTAGGTGCGCCCGTGATCAGCTCCTCGGGCCGAACTACTAGCATCCCCGTGGACGCCCAGACCATCCATGAAGAAGAGATAATAGCTGAGATTAATGCCGAAATGTAAGCGGTTGCCCAGGCCAATGGCTTTGGACGTGCGATGGCGGGCCCTGGTCCAGCCCCTTTACAAATGATTTCTCCAGGAGGCACGGTCGTCGGCACTAGTGTGCCTCTCCCGCCTTCCAAAATCTATCCGGTCCCTCCGACTCCGCCTTTAGAAAGTATTCCAATTCATATGAGTTTGAAGGAGGATGTTATCATAATGCCCTGGCTGGAGATAGCAGCCGAAAAGTAAGGGATCGAAGAGGCATCCAAGCGGTAGTTCCAACATTCGACACCTAGGAAGAAGAAGAAGACGAGAGAGTAGACATGTCTTCTCGCCTTATTTTTGGTAGATAGATAGGAATTTCCTTTTGTTTATTGTAGGCCCTGTATAGATGCGGGTTCGACCCATGCTAGTAGGATATTTTGGAATAATTTTGTACTTATCCTTCTCTTCCAAAAAATAATTGAAATAAAATTCCATTTTGTCTTCAATACAGTTTGATGTTTATTTGTTTAGTACTTTCGCACTTTAACTTCTATTCAATGTACTTGCAATGTTTTAGTCTTTGAATCATACCTGAGTTTAGTTGTTAAGTTTTGAAGTTATGGCTTCGGGTCATGACCAAAAGTTAAGTCAAGTCCTAATACTGCACTGTCTCGATCAATTGTTGGTATCCAAGTTTTGCCCCCAGTTCGGGAAATAAATTGAAAAAATTGGTCAGTAATCGCTTTTTGCCTTTAACATATCGATCTTAACTTTGTGAAACGAAGATGAAACAAGACGAGTTCGGGTGGTCGGATCACACTCGCTCATCAATTGATGATTGCATCCACACTCTAGGGATTGCACTTGTATGTCGGCGGTCGGCCACGCCCGCTTAAGGTTTTGATATATGTCCGCACTACGGGGACTTAAGTTATTTTACGGGCGGTCGGTCACACCTGTTTGATATTTAGAGTTTCGTCCACACTCTGGGGACTCAGATTGATTTACGGGTGGTCAGTCACACCCAATTTGCGTCTATACTTCGGCCCGCACTCCGAAGACTCGGAGTTGTCTTATGGGTGGTCGTTTCACACCCAGTTTATGTTTATACTCCAATCCACACTCTGAGGATTTAGAGTTAGTCGATGGGTGATCAGTTACACCCATTTTGATGTTTATACTCCAGTTCGCACTCTGGGAATCTGGTTGGTTAACAGACGGTCGATTACATCTGTTTTAAGTTTCAGAATTTCGTTCGCACTCCGAGAACGATGCATCTATTAGGATCGTGGATGGTCGATTCACATCTACCCTGAGTAAACAAGTGAGGTCGTTAGACGGACGGGTCCATCCTCCTCAAACTTGGTTTGGATACGGGTGAAGTCGTTAGGCGGACGGATCCACCCTCCTTGAAACCATATTTGTAAGTCTATGCTCTAGTTCGCACTCTGGGAATCGGGAGTTAGTTAGGGGATTGTCGCGTATCAATCCTCTTTTGGCTTCAGTGTGATGGCTTTCCCCCGAGCCAGGGTTTCACTTAGCGAGTGACTGATCATATCACAGCCATTCCATATTTGAATAAATCCCACCGTAGGATGGAACTTGGCTCTCCGTGCATTGTGATTGTAATATGATGCATTTTGAAAATCACTGCTTTAGCTTGAAGAGATTGCATGTTATGGCTGAAATAAGAAAATACGATACTTCGGTACGCGGCTGCCCTCCAATCAGCCTCTTCTCGCTTCTCATCCAATAAATCCAGAGATTCGGCAAGCAATATAGGATTTTTCTTTGGATCATAATATGTCACACGATGAGAAGGTACCTCCAACTCGACTGGAGTAACGGCTTCTAAACTGTAGGAAAGTTAAAATGGAGTATGGTCGATCGTGGACCTATGGGTTGTTCGATAAGCCCACAAAGCCATAGGAAGTTCATCGACCCATTTGCCTCCGTCATTTTCCAGTCGTTTCTTCAGAATAAACTTTATAAATTTATTAACTTCAACCTGTCCATTCGCTTAAGGGTGTGCAACTGCCGAGAATTTCTTTTGGATGTGGAATCGCTGATAGAAATTCTTAAATTCAACACTGTTGAATTGGGCTCCGTTTTTGGTGATAATGGTATGTGGGAGACCAAATCGACAGATATTGTTGCATACTACATAGTTGATCACTTTATTCGTTGTGATAGTAGCAAGGGGCTCAGCTCCGCCCACTTGGTCAAGTAATCAACTCGACGATGGCGTACTTCGCACCACTTTTGGCTAGAGGTAGAGAACCAATAATGTCGATGCCCCATACTACGAATGGCCATGGACTGACCATCTAGTTATTTAGGTAGGCAGGGCTCTTCGAATCCGAGCATGCTTCTGACCTCTGTCATATTTCCTGGCTTAATCCGACACATCGCAATTTACAGTCGGCCAATAGTATCCATATCGGATCACTTTCTTAGCAAGAGCTTGCCCCCCGGTGTGATCGCCACATTCTCCTTCGTGTACATCATGCAATACTCATTTTATTCCACTTTTATTAATTAAGGAATAATTAACTAAGGAGTAATTAAGCTAAATGTTAATTAAGTATTAACGAAGGAATAATTAAGCTAAATGTTTAATTAAGTAAACAAAAGTATAAAAAGAGGATATTTTCACCAAATCCAACACAAGTCAACTCAAATCACATCAAAATCAAAACACATCTTCATTTTAATCCACTTTTCCATCCAAATACACCCATTAAGTATTAAGTAAAGATGATAAAATGAAATGATGTGATGTGAAGAAGGTATGTGTAGAAAAAGTATGTTTACTTAATGGTTAAGGAAGGGTATTTTTGTCGAATTACATTCCTTAAAGGCTAAGGCTTTTAAGGCTATAAATATGGACCTTATGCTTTTATTTATTTACACCTTCTCTTCTCTCTCTTCCAAACTTCTTCATCTTCTTCTTCTCTTCTTTAGTGGCTTCTTACTCTCTTTTCTCCATACTAAATTTCTTAAAAACATATCAAACCAACCCCAAACTCCACCAAACTTTGCCAAAGACCTTAGAATTTTTATTAAAACATGGTTTAGCACCTAAAAAGTGGAAGAATGATAGAGGAAGGTGTTGAGTAGGAGGAGGCCGAGCCTAGAGGAAGGTGGAGGATGGCTATGCAAGATCTAGAAAGGAGGAAGGTGACCATGAGTAAATAAGGGAAAGAAGGTCATAGGTAGGAAGAAAAGGATGGTATTTGTGATGTTTGGTTGAAGTTGGAAATGATAATGAAGTGTAGCGATAATGAATGTTGGTAGGAAGAAAAACGATCTAGTTCATGGTGAGAAATCGATTTAAATACATACTTCTTATAATTTAAAATTAATGATAAAATGGTTAGCATGAATATTAAAAGTTGTTATGATGTTTGGTTGGTTAACTAATGATGTTTGATGGTTACTTAAGAAGTAAGAAGTAATATATCTTTTAAAATCCTATTTTTGTTGTGCTATGATATTTCTGTTCATACCTTTATGATAAATTGACATCATTTAGTTGAAATAGGGATGTTGAATGAATTTAGTTATATGGATGAATGTATGGTTGTTAATGTTGATTTTGTCAACATCATAGTTAAAAGCTGGCGATGACTACTTTATTAGTCATAGTTTATCCATAGTTGATTTGAAATCGCACATCTTTTAAATCCTATATGTGTACAAAGGATAGTTAAGCCTATTTTAAGATTAACTATAGAAAATGAATTCATTTTGAAAACAATAAACAGCCTATGGTTTCGTATAGTTAAAAAGTTTTAAGAAATGGAAGTTTGGATACTAAAATAATGAATTATGAAATATTTTGGAAATAAAGTGTGAATGAGTAGTAAAACATAATTTGAAGAAGTTTTGGAAACTAGTGAAAAACAAGACAAAATAAGGTGCGTCGCATAACGGCAGCTAGCGATTTCGTACCGAAAAAGCTACACGAATGTGCAAGGTGGAAACAGAGTCAGAATTCTTCGAAATAAGAATTTTCTGAATTCTTATAAACCTAGTTTCAAATGGAAAAGAAAACCAAGATTCCATCTTGTAGATTTTAAAATCTGACCAAATCAAATTTCAAAGGAATCGTGCTTTTGGAGTTAAGTGGCCAAAGTGTAAAATTCTTTACAATTTTAATATTTTTAAATGTTTAAAAGTATGAAATAAATTTGATAAATATGTTAAAATGCTTTAAAAGAGATTTGAGTTAAAATATGAATTTCCAAATGATAGAAAAGTTGTTTTAATCAAATAAGCTTTTAAAACACTATCTACGGAACTTTTCTACAACAATTTTAATAAAAGTTTAAATAAATGGTTAAGAGAAATTGTTTATAACACTTAAAAAATAATTGAAAATTTTCCTTAAAATGTATGGAATGTAACAATAAACTGAGTATGCGGAAATGACAAGTACATTTGGCTCGCTAGTGAGATCCAAGGTATGTAACTAAGTTTGGGGATGGAGCAACCAGTTCCCTGAACTTACCTGGTCTATGTTTCATCTTTCTAGGCGAGGGTTGGAACAGATCAAAGGGAAAGCCCGGATGGTCTAATAAAGATCTCATTTAAGTTTTTCCAAAAGTAAGAAATTTTCGAAGGAGTTAATTAAACCAAATTTTTAATATTAATATAAGGAATACTCTATCCAAACTCTGCATTAAGTTCCGAGGAGCGAATTTGTACCAACCGCGTGAATTTAAAAGGTGATTTCACCATTATTCGACGAATAGTACGAGTTGAATATGGAAATTAATCTAGATATGATTAATCTAATCTTTTACTCAATATAACTGGTTTTGGGTTTACAATAAATGATGTCTTAAATGACATTGTTTTCGACCAAGTTAAGACATGTTTCAAAAAGACAAAATTTTGAGGAGATTAGGAATTAAATTTTCCTAAGTAAATGACTTGAAGAGTTCCAAAGTTAAAAGGGTTTTGATTAACGGGTAAAAAGTTAAAATGAAAAGAGGCGTAATAAATCTATATACACATATTGATAATTTTTTTATCGATGATTGGATTTTGAAGAGACCGAGTTTGAATTTGGGCGATTCCTATCCGAAAACCACTTCAAACCAATTTACGCTTTCAAAGTAAAACACATTAAAGACTAACATCATTGAAAACGAAGATCTTCATGATGTAGGGCTACTTGCGACTATACCCTCGGTGAAATTTACCACATAATATATTATGGTGGCGGTAGTGCTTTGTTATGAAAATATTTGATTGCAAGAATTAATTGCTACTAATCCTAGAGGTAATTTTTGATAGGATGTGGTAGGAGAAGTACCTTTAGGTTGTCTTGATCTTGGATAACCTGTATGGATGAATGTCTAATATTGCATTAAATCACATTGATCGATCTCTATAAATGTATTATTGATTTGGTTACGGAGAAGGCAACTTTTCCTAGCTTAATACCCTTTCTTAAGATATACGAGCTCAAGAGTTATACGTTTGTAGAAATCAGTTGTGAAATTATGAATGACAATGTGGCATTCAGGGTGAAAAGTTAATGTTCTATGAAAGGTAATTGCTACCTCAGGCCCCACACCTAAAAATGACTAAAACATGGGAGATGCAACAAGGCTATATGGTTCGCAACCATCAGGGTTTGATCAACCCTTCTAGATATATTTCAATCCACTATAACATTCGGGTTTAAATTATGCAGTGTATGCTAGAGAGTGCTCGGATGCATTGGTAACAACCGGGATGATGACATATTTGGTACGATGTAGTTAGAGGTAGGCTGGTTTTGTGTTGGTAGCGGACCATCAGTTAGGACTTGGTACATGTAACATCCTAGTTTTTAGTAACATTATTTAGGATATTTAATTATTTAAATTAAATAATATAATATAATGATAGGGGATTGAGATTTATGATTAATAGGGGTAGTCGTGCCATGTTAACAAATAAATTTAATTAATTAGAATGAAATAGAAAGGGAAGTTAGATAAGGGACAAACTAGGAAAAGATAAATTCTTATACCCTAAACCCCCATACACGTTCATTATTCACATTCACAAACAGAAACTAAAGCTAGAAGCTGGTCGCCATTAAGCAAGAACAGGAGGAAGATAAGCTAAAGAAAGAAAGCAAATTAATATAACCAAGATCAAATCTCAACTCCTTAATTTCAAAGCTAAGGTGAATAATGACTACATCTCATGTTTTCTATTGTTTTCGGTTTTCGGATGAAATCCGAATTATTTTGCAAAGATATTTTCCATGTTTTGATTGTTAAATTGGTTATATATATATATATATATGCTTGTTGATGGTTTATGATATTTCACATAGATTTTTGTGATATGTTTTAATGTGAAACCCTATTAAATAACATCCAAATGCCTTACGATTTTTGTATAGATCAGAAATGATATCTTATAAATGGGTTTCTATTTTCATAATTTTCTGAATTAATGTGAATTTTATATTAATTTTCTAGTGAGAAAAATGGATACTTGTGCTTAAAATAATTTACGGCTAAATTATATATGTTTTCGCTCTGAAATTTATATGTGTTAGAAAACATATTAATAATGATTTATAGGAATTTTTGTAAAATTTTCCAAAGTGTTTTAATGAATATATGAAATTATTTAAGGTATGGGACTTAAATGTTGTACATATTTATAAAAAGAGAAGGGGTATTTTGTAAATAATTTAATTTGTTTAATTCTAAAAATTTTGCAGTATTTTAGAAAAGAAATTAGCAACCAATCATGTTTTGACAAACATGGTAGGTTAGTTGAAAAGATTACTTTAAAAAGTTAAAAATCGGTTTATACATGCTTTTTACATGTTTTACCACTTTCGGCACCTGGATTCCAAACGGGTACTTCCGCATTCACCACCATCGAAACCAATGCACATAGTATAAATAATTTGGTACATAGAATTAGAGATAGGCAGAAGGTATTGGATAGAAACATAAGGCTCCGATGGAGTCAAAGCGTTACTCTTCTTTTTAACGAAAATGCGCCTGCTTTGCTTTTGAAAGGAATGCATTCGACTTGGTTGACTTTCGACAGGGTCAAATTGATTTAAGTAATGATTTTGAAATGCTTGCACCTTTTCTTTTAAGTTAATGCTTTCGAAGGGGTTGAAACCCCTTGAAGTCGCTTTCTACTTTTCGAAGCAAATGGTTTCGAAAAGGTATTTTGTGGTGAAAACTTAGCCGCTTCTCCAATGCTTTCGAAAGGGTTGGTATCAACACCATCACTTCTCAACTTAGGAATTGCTTTCAAAAGAGTGCGTTCGACTTAGTTGTTTTACAACCCTTTGTTCTATTGGAAGTAAAACCCAAATGTTTCATATGGATTGGTTTTAAATGGTTTCAAAAGGTTTCCACATGTTTTAATTGAACCCAAATGCTTTCGAAAAGTTTGATGTACAAAGGATTTTAATGCTTTCAAAAGGTCTAAATAAAGGTTTCGAAGGGGTGGTTCCCCAATGGTCTCAAAAGGTTTAAAAAGAAAGGTTTTCCAATGTTTTCGAAAGGAAATGTTTAAAGAGTTTTAAAAGAAGGATGCCTAAAGTTTTAAAGCTTTCGATGGTGATGTTTTTCAATGGTTTCGAGAGGATGACTATGAATGGTTTCAAAAGGGTTTGTTTTGGCCTTTGGCCTAAGGTTATGAATCAAAGAGTTTACTTGGTTTCGAAAGGGGTACTTTCAATGGATTCGAAAGGGGTACTTTCAAAGGTTTAAATGTTTTCATCAACGAATATTTGAATAAAGTATATATAACACGACAAGGCGATTTGAGTAAAGAATAGAGTTTATTTTCCTTGTTTATAGTATGATTTAAAGGTTTAAATCAATTTGAGAAGAAAAGTTTTTCAAGGAAAATTTTAAGGGAAGACTACCCTAAGTGAAATGACTCTGATATTAGAATACCAGATGGGACTGGTATGGAGTCGCGCCTTATGCTTTAGCTAGTAGCCCCTAGCTAATATAAGTCCAAAATTCCATTGTGTGGCTTTCTCGCAGGTAAGAATAAAATTATGTTACACACAGAAAGGAATATATAAAGGTGAGATAGGTTATTGGTGAGGCTGCAAAACCATTAGGATCAGTTTACCCTGGGTGAATTAAGTTAGGGACAGATCGTCCAAAAGAGGAGTATCTAACAGAAATTGGATTATTTGTTTATTTTGTCTGGTAGGCCTAAGTCAACCAAAGGTTAGTAGTTAGCCAAACAAAACTATAGTATTCAAACATATAGTCCATTTGTTACCTGATATGTATGTATACATGATAATGCTTTATTTTTTTAACCAGTTTTGGTTGTAGGATTAAGATTTGCAAAAGATATGTTCTAAAAGGATATTAGTGAGGGGAAACCCGTTGCTCTAAGCAGTCTGGTCTCACTTAATATCAAACAACCGAGATTTATTATATTATTCACACTAGGCTTTATGTCTGACTTAGAGTTTATGTTTTTCCCCATAGACTCTCGGATGGTTAAAATTGATTTGAGTGGGCTGAGGGTAGAGGGTTTTCAGGTTTTAGTAGGTTGGAAAATAAAGCTTCCGGAGGCGATTAGGTGGCTGAGGGATAAATATTTAGGAGTTACTGTTTTTGTTTTTTTTATTCTTCTATGTTGTATTAAGTTAGATATGACTATTTAGTACTCTGGTTAACCAAGGGGCATCTTCATATGTTGCTCTTATCGTGTTTATGTAATAATTATATTTTATCTGAACCTTGGAAATGTTATGGGATTATGTAATCTTGATATGAATCATGTGTTTTCAAATGTAATCAGAAATGTTGTTTTTGAAATCTGTGATTTTTTTTCATATTCAAGTGCTTTTGATATTGTGGATACCATTAACATTACTATATTTGGTCACTAGAAGTTAATACTATGGATGACTACAGCATCTGTAGCGCTTAGCTTCGGCCATCCAGATAGGGGTTGTTACAACCTGGTATTAGAGCATAGGTTTATGAAAAAAAATTTAAACTAAAATGATTTTTGAAACTTTAACGACCCACTATTTTGGACCATTCAAATCGATAATAATCTACTCATGTCAGACTAGAATAATTCAAAATAACAGATTGTAATAAAATTTGGAGCAAATAAAGTCAATCACAGAATCGCAGACACAGAAATATCAGAAGAACTCGCGGCGGAAATAAAAGTACCGTAGTAGTTCATGAAGCTGCTATAACAAAGTCTCAAAATAAAATACGTAATATCAGTCTGAAAACAAACACAATAGAGATCCCAAATACATAGAAGTCCACTAATCCAAGAGCTGAAATAGAACAACTGAAACTGAAATGAATAGATAACTAGATAAGAGAATCTCCAGCGATTCCTAGCTCTAGAAATAGAAATCTAAAGCTGTGAATACTCAGGCTGACCCGAGCGTAAAGTAAAACACAAACGCTCGAGTCGGATATACATACTTATACAGTGTAAACCAATTCAAGTGAACTGTAGTAGTAATACACAATAACTTAAAGGATGCTTGGGATCCCCCATCCTCCAAGGATCCGTTAATGTAACATCCAGCCTTTTCGCACACTTTAAACCGACACACGTGCCAATTCAAAGCATACGCAAGGGCGGATTGTTATGGGGTAAATAAGAAAAACAGAGAAGAAATAAAAACAAAATAGAATCTCACAGCGGAAGGATAAAATATAATAATAAATATACAGTTCATAAATGGTTTACAAAACACTTGTTATTCTTTACACAATAAATATCAGAGTTACACATATCAATATCAATCAATAACAATATTATTTTTGGTACTACATAACAGGTAATACTGGCAATTTTATTCAAATTAAATTTAACAGCTATTAATCTACAGTCTATATTCAGTAATAAATTATATAACTGTTAACTAGCAGTTCATATACAAACAAATAAATTTTAACTGTAAATTTATACGCAATAAATTAATTAAATTAACAGCTAAATTTAATAAATGCAATTCAACAGATATGAATAAAATAAACATGCCAAATACTCATAAATAAATTTCTATTCATTTCTAAAATTAATTTAACAAACATAAAAGCTTCTAGTAGTTGTGAGTGGGTTAAAACACTCACCTTTTGAATTTAAATCGAATTTAAATTCGATTTAAACCCAAAAATTCGCCCTTCTCGGAATTCGTCCAAACCAGCGTCATCAGATCCGGAACTAAATTATGATCCTAACAAAAGAAATTTCGCGTGAATCGGAGAACGTATGAAAAAGATATTCATTTTAAACGATTTGAAAATGAAAACAAAAATAAAATAAAATAAAATAAAACAAAACCTGTAACGACCCAGAATTTTATTAAATTAAAATTTGAATATTTAATTAATTTTAAATATTAATAAGTGAATTTATAAGTCAAATAAATTTTTATTTGATTTATTAGATTTAATTAGATAATTAAATCGATAATTTAATATGTTAAATTATGGAAATAATTGAAAATTGGGTTAAATATGATTGAAAATAATTTGGAAAATTTTATTTAATCATACTGGAGTTATAGAAATATTTTAGAACTTTTAAAATCGAATTAAAAGTAAATTTGTGAAAATTGAATATTTTAATATTTAATAATCGACTGTAAAATAGCCAATTTTTGGACAGTCTCAGAATTGAACGAAACCAGTTCCATTGGATCCGTAATAGTTAGTTATTACCGAATTTCAATTTTCGTGTCAATCGGAGTTATCGTTTGATCGTGGCAGCTCGAAACGCATCGAATCGTTTTTAATTTAAATTTGGCGAGTCAAAATAGCCATTTTTCAAAAAGTCTCGGATTTCGACGAAACCAGTTTCATCGGATCCGTAATGTGATATTATTGTAAGGTTTCAAATTTCAAGTCAATTGGATTTACCGTTTGTCCGGTACAAATTAAAACGCCTAGAAATCAACTTAAATCGGTTTAATTTAAATTGAGCGTTTGCAGCCATAACTCGCACATACTTCCGAATTAGCTTCCGAAACCTGTTCCATTGTGTCCGAAACGCGGGATAAACCCTAGGTACGCTGGTTACGGCGTCTAAATCGGAGTTTGGAATTCCCGGGATGAATAGTGTTTACGCTTGCTTTTCTTATAAATACACCTCTCTCTTCATAAAATTAAAAAAAAAAAAACCTAATTTACAAAACCCTAGCCGCCTCTTTACAAACCTAAGGCCAGAAATTGCCCAATTTCAACCCTCAAAATCTCTCAATCCATGCATCTTCAAGCCTCGACTCCTAAATGAAACTTGTAGAGCTTCGCAAGATCTTGAAATCCATACGGATTTGATGAAGTTTGGAGCATCGTAGTGTGAGATAGGTGTGGCCGTTCCCTACAGGCCGTGCACGACTTTCTAGGTGAATGACATAGCCGAGCTCAAGGCTATCTTGGCCGAGCATGGTGGAGAGGAGGAGCTTCGCGTTGGTGTATCCCGATCGAGTTCAAGTGCAACGATGAGATCGAATTATTAAACCCTAGTGTGGATTGTATGGGTTCTTATGCGTTTTGATTATCTGGGAGTTGCGTGAGGGGCTTGGGGAAGAAACAAAGGAGCGGTGTTGATGAGGGGGTTCAAGATCCTATGGCTGTAGTGTGATGTAGGTTTAAAAATATATGTATAGTTGTAATTTAAGTTATTAAAATCGTGTATAAACTTGTAAAATCAATAACTTTTTCATACGAGGTCGAAAAAATGCAAACTCAGTTGCGTTGGAATCGTATGGACGAGCACTACGCGATGGAGTTGGTTTGGAGTCGTTTGGAGTTAGTGAGAATTTCGGGTAAAATTAAACGCGCGTTTAATTTTATTCGAAATAAAAGCTAAAACGGAAATTAAAACCAAGGTGAGAACTTCTCACTCAATCGAATAGATTTCGATTTTATTTTAAATAGTTAGATTTAAAATATTTGAATGCATGTTTGAATGATGACTGTAAATTATTGATTGTTAAAATAGACATTATGCGCCGTTAGTAAGCGGATGTTATTTATAAAAACATATACCGCGAATATTTCATAAACAGTGAAATTGGTATTATATATAATATCAATATATATATATTGGCATATGTATATATTGCAGTTGATTGATTTCCCGCATTTTTTGTTTAGCGGATGAGACCCTATTACGCCGTTATTAAGCGGATAATATTTAATAAGAACATATACCGCGATAATTTCGTACTGGAGCGAAATTGGTATTGTGCTAATGTTTTTGGATGCAGGAAACAGGTTGGAGGGATCCAACTGGATTCCTCAACAGTATTTATTTTATTTCAGATATTTTGATATTTGATGGATTATCATATCGATATATGATATCGTTGTTAGTCGTGATTGACTATTTGGTGTGTAGCATCATTGGACCCAGATTTTGGGATTTTAAAATGGTTTTAAAGTGATTTTTGAAAAT
This sequence comes from Allium cepa, assembly GCA_030765085.1. Lineage (NCBI taxonomy): Eukaryota > Viridiplantae > Streptophyta > Magnoliopsida > Asparagales > Amaryllidaceae > Allium > Allium cepa. Next base: position 555,871,380 of record CM060940.1, read on the forward strand.
ATACTATATTTTTGGAATTGATCCATTATAAATAAATAAACGTTATAATTCTTAAAGTTATAAAAATTATAATTTTTGTGAAATATAGTTAAAAGCTGATTTTTTGAGAAATATGGGTTAATGATTTTATAAAATAGTTAAATTGGATTTTTGAATATATTATAAAAGTTAAAAATAGGATTTATAAAATTTGATTATTTTATAAATCAAGATGGTGGAATTATAAAGGAATTCAAAGACGTTTTAGAATAATAATATAAACTGATTTATATTAAGAGATTTATAAATGGATATTTATAAATTGAATTATGGACATTATAAAACGAGTTTTTATAAGTGTTTGAATGTAGTGAAAATGAATTTCCTAAATGAATGAAATTTATGAAATTATAAACTGTGAAGTTATAAATGAAATTTTATAAGCAATAGGTTTATAAAATTTATAAAGTTATCGAAAGAATGAATTTTGGATAGATAAACAATCTTATAAGTTAAGATTAATAATTTGGGAAGTTAAATGAACGATTTTGTAAAATAATCGTTTTATAAGTAATTAACTTATAATATGAACGTTTAGTTTATAATTTAGTTATAAACTGGAATAGGTTAATAAAGGAATTTATAAAAAGGAAGTTTTTTTTTATAAATAATTAGAAATGGAATTTATAAACGTTGTTTTATAAATTTGCAAATGATTTATTTTGACGAGAAAATTTGTTGAAACCTATAGATGGAGTTATATTCACATTTTTGAATAGTGAATAATCCTTTGAATTAAAATGAATAAAAGGATGAAATTAGTTAACGAAGTTTATTCACGTTTTTGAATAGTGAATAACACGTTAAAGAAATTGTTTTAGATTTGGTGTTTTAAACAGAATTAAAACGATCTAACGATGTTTTAAAATGTGTTGAGATTCGAAACCATAGATTTCAACATTTATTGTTGAAATAGACGTTTTCGAGAAATAAAAGGAAATGTGGACTATAACACTGTTGTTATAGTAAATGATTTCCGAAAGGAAATGTTTTTGTATAGTATTGGAATTTATATATCTATTTTAATTTCGAATCCCTATACTAGTGATTTTGGGACGTTGTAACGATGTTTTACGCAACATTCGTTTTGGCCCAAATAAATATGTATAAGTGAATGATTTCCTTAAAGAAAGAAATATATACTTAATTCGGTTTAAGTATATTGAATATTTTCTAAGGGTTGAAAATAAAAGATTGTGAATTACTTATTTTTAATAAGTATGGAATTGTTTTCCAATATAAAGTGAATATATTGAATTTATCTTTTTGAAGATAAATTGAAATGAGTAAATTGAAATCATATGCATGAATATTTTGAAATATAAATTCAGTATGGAATTTATATGTGAAGTGGAATTTGTTTAAAAATAAATATTGATTTATTTTAAAGTGTGAAATTATATATCTTGTAAAGATATTTTGGAAAATAAATAATTTGGAAAATTATTTGGAATCTGGTGATGTGTGCATATCCAGTGATAGTTCAATAACCGACTATCAGTATTTCCCTTTGAATGGGTATTTGATGTGAATTGATTGAATTTGAATGCACACTTATTTTTGAATAAGCGCTCACTATTCGGGTTAACCGGGAAAGGACCATGGGGTCGTATAACCCATTCCGAATATGTGATACGTCGTTGTGAATCGCATTTGAAGATCGGTGTTGAAGACCGGTATTTGCGAGAGTGATAGGATGAACTATCGATTGACTCTGCACCGAGTTGCTCCAGTATTGAGTTCTCCATATGTGATGGTGAATCCGATCAGGATTGTGAATATCCGGATTGCAAGGACTTCTTTGTAAGTGCCTTCGGTTCTGTTCGATCCCGGAACAGACTTGTATGGATTGTATGTCTGACATTACAATTTGAGATATAAAGCCGATTTCTTTCAAATATATTTCTGTTGGTGGCGGGAAATTTATTCTTTGCTTAACACCCTTCTTTGAGACGTATGTGCTCAAAGGTTATACAGTTGAAGTTATCAGCGATATATTCCCAGTTTGGTAATGTGACATGCTGAGTGATGCTGAAATGATCATTGTGTTGATTTTTTGTGATAGGATCATTTATTTGATCGTCTATCTTAGTGATCATTGTGTTCATCATTTATTGACCCAAAGCATGGCTTTTGTATAAAGTATGTTTTTGTGGACGTGAATTCGTCGAGCCTCACACACCGTGAATGGTCAAAACAGGAAAGAAGCAGCAAGGTTATGAGGGGTAGCACCCTTTAGGATGTGTCCATTTCCTTCTGGAAAAGGGTGGTATCATGGTATGGAGCCCAGATACTTACTCATGTTGAAAACACTTTATGATTGTGTGAATTGATTACGAGCGCTCGGTTGAAAAGGTCCCAAAGGACCGGGGGATGGCATATTCGGTCAGTTGTTACTCAGTTAGGAGTAACCCGGCCTTGTGTTGGTAGAGATCCGGTTTGGTTCTCGGGGATGTCCATCCAGAGGCATTCTCAGTGGCAATGGGAAGTTCCTTGGCCTGATCATTCGTTGGAAATCCAAAGAAACAATACGAGACTTGTACGGTATTAGTTGTAGAACCTGCCATTCACTTATGGTGGTCACCACTGTTTGGATGGTAGCTATAGTAGGCATACGATAATGGTCGTATGTTGGCTAAGATTTATATTCTACTTTCGAAATGATTTCCTACACTATGCACTAGTAATAATATCAAATGTTATTTTAAATGCGTATCAAGCATCTTTGACTATCATAAGGAGAAATCTCCTCCGATTCTGCGTTTGCATGTGTGTGTGTGCGGGAGGCCTTATGGTAGTCTCATTTTTTAAAAGCATTGCGAATTGAGTTTAAAAATATTCCTCTTTTTGATTTTAAAGATAAATAAACTGTTTTGAGTTCTCACACCAGTCACATGACTGACTTGGAGTTTATTGTTTTCCTTCCTAAACTCTGGGTGCCCACCAATTTCCACACGGGCAGTTAAGAGTTAGGTTTATCAGGATATTCTGGATATTCTGGAGTTGCTGGAGGCAAGCTGGATGGCATGGCGTATTACTAGTTTATATAGTATTTCTTTTTCCGCTGCACTGTTTATTGTTGTATGTTGTTGTACACTCTGATGTGATGATATGATGTAATAAAATGTATGTAATGTAATAACTGATATAGTTCTTTGTTTAAAGATTATTCATTTATTATTATATGTTGTTCCGCTGCGAATTGTGAGATTCTGATGTTGTTCTGTTGTTTTCTGTCCCGTCCTATTTTCTTCTGTTTTTCTCCTTTTTCTCTATTCTCTTTTTCTTTCTATTTCTAAATTTTCTGTCTTCTGTTTCCTCTATTGTCTAATCTTCCATTTCTTTCTACCTTCTTTTCTACTTTTTCTTTTCTTAAAATCTTTTTAAAACCCCTAAGGGTTCGTATTTTCGTTCATCTTGAATTAAACAAAGGAGATTAGTGTCTATTCAAGGAGTACGGACTTACGGGTCTTTACAGTTGGTATCAGAGCTGATGGTTAAGCGACAACCATGGTTCTGTTGGGTATAATTCATTAGAGATAGAGTCAGCAGTGCTCTAGAATGAATTTGAGTGTAATAATAGCTATGAGAGCGTATTTGTTAGTGAATATAAAATTGTTTTATATTGTGATGATTGGTTTGTTGAGTGGCATATGAACTTTCGTCAGCACAGCCTCGAAACTGAGCCGAAGGGGTTTCTAAACACTTGAATAGAACAATTCGACATAGTATTGTTTTGAATTGGGTAAATGCAATAATTTTGCCTTAATTATATTTTAATATGTAAAGGAATAATTTTTCAAAATTATTAAAGTGTATATAAGTTGATTGTTAGGTTGTTTGAATAATCTAAATAAAAGAATAATTGTATAAGCAAATGAATTATAAGAATTGAATTATAATTAAAGTGATTTACAATTGTGAATAAACTTATATATATAAGAAGTGAAACTATATGGATATATTTATGAATATGAGTTGTAAATGAAAGTGAATTTAAGGTTAAGTTATAAATATGAACTAGAGTTATGGAAATAAAATTCAACTTAGTAATTGAATTGAATGAATGAATTGAAATGTTAATCAATTAAATGAAAATAAAGTTGATATGGAATAATGAATGAAAGTATTAATTCATTGAAATCAAATGTTATTGGAAGTTGAATAAATTGAATGAGAATGAATAAGTAAAGGAATTTGGTTGTAACTAATATACATTGGTTGGTATATGATTGTTGATTAATAGTATGTAATTCATTAAGTGTTAATGAAATTGAAAGCTATGAAATTGAATTCAAATTGAAAGTAAATAGATTTGAATAGAATTGAATGTGAATTGGATTTAATTAGTAAATGCAAACTAATTAAAATTGAATAAGAATGAAAGTTGATAAAATCCAATGTAATAAATCAAATATGATTTAAAGTGAAAACCAATTCATTGAATATTAATGAGAATATGAATGAAAATTCATTTGATTATGAATGGTAGTTGGTTGATATTTGCATTTGTTGTTTGGTTGCATTTGCTATGTGACATGTATAGTTATTATGTTGCTATATGTTGTATATTGAGATTATTTGCATATATACATGATTCTCATGTTGTTTGTTGAGTTTAGTAGGTGCGGATCGCGTTTGCTTCGCATTTGGAGCTCGCTTTCGCGCTATATTAGCCGTATATGCTTGCTAATAAAATATAAGGTACATATCTCGGATTAAATATCGTACTTTTACACTTTTTTCCCTTCGGGATGCCTCATTACTTGATGAGATGTATATTTGTGATATATATACTGTCATTTTTTTTCGGATCGAGCCGCGCAAAGGAGACTATGGCGAATTTTTTCGGAAATTTAAGGCGTTAGAAAAATTTTAAGAAAATTTGGAAAATTTTTGAAAACTTTAACTTTGTTTTAAAGTTGAAAGTTAAATGATATAATTGTTTTTGAAAAGATAACTAAGTATGATTTGAAAACTTAGTAAAGTTTTGTAAGAAGTTTAATTATGGATTTTGGAAAATTAATAGATTCTCTAACTTTTCTTACTTGTAATTTCGAGGACGAAATTCTTTTAAGGGGGAAAGATTGTAACGACCCAGAATTTTATTAAATTAAAATTTGAATATTTAATTAATTTTAAATATTAATAAGTGAATTTATAAGTCAAATAAATTTTTATTTGATTTATTAGATTTAATTAGATAATTAAATCGATAATTTAATATGTTAAATTATGGAAATAATTGAAAATTGGGTTAAATATGATTGAAAATAATTTGGAAAATTTTATTTAATCATACTGGAGTTATAGAAATATTTTAGAACTTTTAAAATCGAATTAAAAGTAAATTTGTGAAAATTGAATATTTTAATATTTAATAATCGACTGTAAAATAGCCAATTTTTGGACAGTCTCAGAATTGAACGAAACCAGTTCCATCGGATCCGTAATAGTTAGTTATTACCGGATTTCAATTTTCGTGTCAATCGGATTTATCGTTTGATCGTGGCAGCTCGAAACGCATCGAATCGTTTTTAATTTAAATTTGGCGAGTCAAAATAGCCATTTTTCAAAAAGTCTCGGATTTCGACGAAACCAGTTTCATCGGATCCGTAATGTGATATTATTGTAAGGTTTCAAATTTCAAGTCAATTGGATTTACCGTTTGTCCGGTACAAATTAAAACGCCTAGAAATCAACTTAAATCGGTTTAATTTAAATTGAGCGTTTGCAGCCATAACTCGCACATACTTCCGAATTAGCTTCCGAAACCTGTTCCATTGTGTCCGAAACGCGGGATAAACCCTAGGTACGCTGGTTACGGCGTCTAAATCGGAGTTCGGAATTCCCGGGATGAATAGTGTTTACGCTTGCTTTTCTTATAAATACACCTCTCTCTTCATAAAATTAAAAAAAAAAAAAAAAACCTAATTTACAAAACCCTAGCCGCCTCTTTACAAACCTAAGGCCAGAAATTGCCCAATTTCAACCCTCAAAATCTCTCAATCCATGCATCTTCAAGCCTCGACTCCTAAATGAAACTTGTAGAGCTTCGCAAGATCTTGAAATCCATACGGATTTGATGAAGTTTGGAGCATCGTAGTGTGAGATAGGTGTGGCCGTTCCCTACAGGCCGTGCACGACTTTCTAGGTGAATGACATAGCCGAGCTCAAGGCTATCTTGGCCGAGCATGGTGGAGAGGAGGAGCTTCGCGTTGGTGTATCCCGATCGAGTTCAAGTGCAACGATGAGATCGAATTATTAAACCCTAGTGTGGATTGTATGGGTTCTTATGCGTTTTGATTATCTGGGAGTTGCGTGAGGGGCTTGGGGAAGAAACAAAGGAGCGGTGTTGATGAGGGGGTTCAAGATCCTATGGCTGTAGTGTGATGTAGGTTTAAAAATATATGTATAGTTGTAATTTAAGTTATTAAAATCGTGTATAAACTTGTAAAATCAATAACTTTTTCATACGAGGTCGAAAAAATGCAAACTCAGTTGCGTTGGAATCGTATGGACGAGCACTACGCGATGGAGTTAGTTTGGAGTCGTTTGGATTTAGTGAGAATTTCGGGTAAAATTAAACGCGCGTTTAATTTTATTCGAAATAAAAGCTAAAACGGAAATTAAAACCAAGGTGAGAACTTCTCACTCAATCGAATAGATTTCGATTTTATTTTAAATAGTTAGATTTAAAATATTTGAATGCATGTTTGAATGATGACTGTAAATTATTGATTGTTAAAATAGACATTATGCGCCGTTAGTAAGCGGATGTTATTTATAAAAACATGTACCGCGAATATTTCATAAACAGTGAAATTGGTATTATATATAATATCAATATATATATATTGGCATATGTATATATTGCAGTTGATTGATTTCCCGCATTTTTTGTTTAGCGGATGAGACCCTATTACGCCGTTATTAAGCGGATAATATTTAATAAGAACATATACCGCGATAATTTCGTACTGGAGCGAAATTGGTATTGTGCTAATGTTTTTGGATGCAGGAAACAGGTTGGAGGGATCCAACTGGATTCCTCAACAGTATTTATTTTATTTCAGATATTTTGATATTTGATGGATTATCATATCGATATATGATATCGTTGTTAGTCGTGATTGACTATTTGGTGTGTAGCATCATTGGACCCAGATTTTGGGATTTTAAAATGGTTTTAAAGTGATTTTTGAAAATATACTATATTTTTGGAATTGATCCATTATAAATAAATAAACGTTATAATTCTTAAAGTTATAAAAATTATAATTTTTGTGAAATATAGTTAAAAGCTGATTTTTTGAGAAATATGGGTTAATGATTTTATAAAATAGTTAAATTGGATTTTTGAATATATTATAAAAGTTAAAAATAGGATTTATAAAATTTGATTATTTTATAAATCAAGATGGTGGAATTATAAAGGAATTCAAAGACGTTTTAGAATAATAATATAAACTGATTTATATTAAGAGATTTATAAATGGATATTTATAAATTGAATTATGGACATTATAAAACGAGTTTTTATAAGTGTTTGAATGTAGTGAAAATGAATTTCCTAAATGAATGAAATTTATGAAATTATAAACTGTGAAGTTATAAATGAAATTTTATAAGCAATAGGTTTATAAAATTTATAAAGTTATCGAAAGAATGAATTTTGGATAGATAAACAATCTTATAAGTTAAGATTAATAATTTGGGAAGTTAAATGAACGATTTTGTAAAATAATCGTTTTATAAGTAATTAACTTATAATATGAACGTTTAGTTTATAATTTAGTTATAAACTGGAATAGGTTAATAAAGGAATTTATAAAAAGGAAGTTTTTTTTTATAAATAATTAGAAATGGAATTTATAAACGTTGTTTTATAAATTTGCAAATGATTTATTTTGACGAGAAAATTTGTTGAAACCTATAGATGGAGTTATATTCACATTTTTGAATAGTGAATAATCCTTTGAATTAAAATGAATAAAAGGATGAAATTAGTTAACGAAGTTTATTCACGTTTTTGAATAGTGAATAACACGTTAAAGAAATTGTTTTAGATTTGGTGTTTTAAACAGAATTAAAACGATCTAACGATGTTTTAAAATGTGTTGAGATTCGAAACCATAGATTTCAACATTTATTGTTGAAATAGACGTTTTCGAGAAATAAAAGGAAATGTGGACTATAACACTGTTGTTATAGTAAATGATTTCCGAAAGGAAATGTTTTTGTATAGTATTGGAATTTATATATCTATTTTAATTTCGAATCCCTATACTAGTGATTTTGGGACGTTGTAACGATGTTTTACGCAACATTCGTTTTGGCCCAAATAAATATGTATAAGTGAATGATTTCCTTAAAGAAAGAAATATATACTTAATTCGGTTTAAGTATATTGAATATTTTCTAAGGGTTGAAAAAAAAAGATTGTGAATTACTTATTTTTAATAAGTATGGAATTGTTTTCCAATATAAAGTGAATATATTGAATTTATCTTTTTGAAGATAAATTGAAATGAGTAAATTGAAATCATATGCATGAATATTTTGAAATATAAATTCAGTATGGAATTTATATGTGAAGTGGAATTTGTTTAAAAATAAATATTGATTTATTTTAAAGTGTGAAATTATATATCTTGTAAAGATATTTTGGAAAATAAATAATTTGGAAAATTATTTAGAATCTGGTGATGTGTGCATATCCAGTGATAGTTCAATAACCGACTATCAGTATTTCCCTTTGAATGGGTATTTGATGTGAATTGATTGAATTTGAATGCACACTTATTTTTGAATAAGCGCTCACTATTCGGGTTAACCGGGAAAGGACCATGGGGTCGTATAACCCATTCCGAATATGTGATACGTCGTTGTGAATCGCATTTGAAGATCGGTGTTGAAGACCGGTATTTGCGAGAGTGATAGGATGAACTATCGATTGACTCTGCACCGAGTTGCTCCGGTATTGAGTTCTCCATATGTGATGGTGAATCCGATCAGGATTGTGAATATCCGGATTGCAAGGACTTCTTTGTAAGTGCCTTCGGTTCTGTTCGATCCCGGAACAGACTTGTATGGATTGTATGTCTGACATTACAATTTGAGATATAAAGCCGATTTCTTTCAAATATATTTCTGTTGGTGGCGGGAAATTTATTCTTTGCTTAACACCCTTCTTTGAGACGTATGTGCTCAAAGGTTATACAGTTGAAGTTATCAGCGATATATTCCCAGTTTGGTAATGTGACATGCTGAGTGATGCTGAAATGATCATTGTGTTGATTTTTTGTGATAGGATCATTTATTTGATCGTCTATCTTAGTGATCATTGTGTTGATCATTTATTGACCCAAAGCATGGCTTTTGTATAAAGTATGTTTTTGTGGACGTGAATTCGTCGAGCCTCACACACCGTGAATGGTCAAAACAGGAAAGAAGCAGCAAGGTTATGAGGGGTAGCACCCTTTAGGATGTGTCCATTTCCTTCTGGAAAAGGGTGGTATCATGGTATGGAGCCCAGATACTTACTCATGTTGAAAACACTTTATGATTGTGTGAATTGATTACGAGCGCTCGGTTGAAAAGGTCCCAAAGGACCGGGGGATGGCATATTCGGTCAGTTGTTACTCAGTTAGGAGTAACCCGGCCTTGTGTTGGTAGAGATCCGGTTTGGTTCTCGGGGATGTCCATCCAGAGGCATTCTCAGTGGCAATGGGAAGTTCCTTGGCCTGATCATTCGTTGGAAATCCAAAGAAACAATACGAGACTTGTACGGTATTAGTTGTAGAACCTGCCATTCACTTATGGTGGTCACCACTGTTTGGATGGTAGCTATAGTAGGCATACGATAATGGTCGTATGTTGGCTAAGATTTATATTCTACTTTCGAAATGATTTCCTACACTATGCACTAGTAATAATATCAAATGTTATTTTAAATGCGTATCAAGCATCTTTGACTATCATAAGGAGAAATCTCCTCCGATTCTGCGTTTGCATGTGTGTGTGTGCGGGAGGCCTTATGGTAGTCTCATTTTTTAAAAGCATTGCGAATTGAGTTTAAAAATATTCCTCTTTTTGATTTTAAAGATAAATAAACTGTTTTGAGTTCTCACACCAGTCACATGACTGATTGGAGTTTATTGTTTTCCTTCCTAAACTCTGGGTGCCCACCAATTTCCACACGGGCAGTTAAGAGTTAGGTTTATCAGGATATTCTGGATATTCTGGAGTTGCTGGAGGCAAGCTGGATGGCATGGCGTATTACTAGTTTATATAGTATTTCTTTTTCCGCTGCACTGTTTATTGTTGTATGTTGTTGTACACTCTGATGTGATGATATGATGTAATAAAATGTATGTAATGTAATAACTGATATAGTTCTTTGTTTAAAGATTATTCATTTATTATTATATGTTGTTCCGCTGCGAATTGTGAGATTCTGATGTTGTTCTGTTGTTTTCTGTCCCGTCCTATTTTCTTCTGTTTTTCTCCTTTTTCTCTATTCTCTTTTTCTTTCTATTTCTAAATTTTCTGTCTTCTGTTTCCTCTATTGTCTAATCTTCCATTTCTTTCTACCTTCTTTTCTACTTTTTCTTTTCTTAAAATCTTTTTAAAACCCCTAAGGGTTCGTATTTTCGTTCATCTTGAATTAAACAAAGGAGATTAGTGTCTATTCAAGGAGTACGGACTTACGGGTCTTTACAAAACCCACTTAACTTCAATGGCCACGTCAGCTAAAAGCTACAGCACATCGTCGAATTTTTTTCTGGTCAAACGAATATCCAAAACAGAAAACGAATTGTACCAGCAGATTACGTGTCTCGAGAACTTTATCATAAAATTTTCTGGAATTTTTGTGGAGAGTTTGAATTTTATTAGAAAATTTGAATTGTAGATAGATTAGGTTTTGTAACCATTGAGGAAGAGAAAGAGATGAAGAAAAATGAACGTACAGCCAATTGACAATAGAAAGGAGGCTAGGGTTTATCACAGCATATTTATAGATAGATCGCAAAAGGATAGGTGTGCACGAATTTTAACGTGCAAACAGAAGTGGTCCCAAAAGGATATTAATTATACACGTTACGGATTAAATTATTTCTTTCTCAATATTTACATTGCATTTTAAGCGTATTCACACATGTATAATTAGATGCTTCATTTAAATTTCCATATATATATTCACAATTCCATAATTTCCAAATACATAGATAAATTTCCAATTTCAACTAAATTTCTAAATTACTGTAATAATTACAGATTAAATTTCTATCCATTCTCAATAGATTTACGTTTACATACTAAATCCACATTTCTATGTACATTTGAATTCCATATTATACATATTTTATTTATCTTAATTACTCCCAACTTAAATTTCAATCAACATAAAACGTTTTATTCAGTTTCCAATAATTTCAATCATGTTTAAATCCAAATGAATAAATAACTTAATTCCCATTTAAGCATTTTTCATTTGATTTGCAATCAACCTTTTATGATCAATTAAATCCCGATATATTAAATAAACGTTATGTCATCCATTTTTCACAAGAAACGTTTTATCGTTTCGACAACATTTTATTTCTAATTACCTACATTGATTTGTGTACGTCTCTACTATTTAAAGCATTACCATTCTCACCTTCATCTAAATCTTCATTTATGAATATTTAAAAATAAATTTCACTTATTTCCTATTTATACATTTATAAATTCCAATTCCAAATAAATAGATAAATCTCCGTTTGCACTACTTAAATCAAAAATCAGCGATTATCCTATCTATACATTTTAAGTGGATGGATCAAATGTTGTATTCAAAAATCTACTTCTTAATATTCTTAGATTTAAACTCAACTTTCTATTAACAGAATATTTAGATGTTTAAACTTCTTTTATTACCATTAACTTATTAAATTCACTTTCTTTCTATTATTCAAGGTTATTGATGTCAATTTAATGAAACTAACATTGGCTCAATATCTATACATTAAAAATCTAAATTGTAAACTTAGATCTCAACTTATGAAATAGTTAAATAATAAATTCCATCTAAATCTACATCTTCCTACTATCTAAATATTTAGAAAAATTACTTACCACTTTTTATTGTAAATTTCTAAACTAGTAGATTTGTGTCATTTCTAGCCCTCTGGATATTTTATACTAACTAAAAGCAAATTTACATATAATTTCCATCGTCAATTATTTTAGTGAACAAATCTTCAAAGGTTACTGCAAATTAATCCCCTAAATTGCAATAAATTCTAATAAATTTGACTCTATTTGATTACAACTCACAAATAAATCAATTATTCCCCAACTACAAAGTTACCGTTTCTTATGTATACATCACTACAGTAATACTTCCAAATGTTCATCTTTTGTTTGCATAAATTACTGTATTCAATTGAATTGTAATATTGTTAACTTACACATAAATAAAACTTAACAACTAATAGAATAAATAACTTACAAAATTTGTTGTCATAAATATATTTTATAAGTCTACACTTAATTATTATCTTACAATACGTTTTTACGTTACTATAAAATTTATACACTCTTCCGTTACCATATTAATAATTACTAAAGTAACGTTCATTCTTAATAACAACGTTATACTATTCAACATATAAAAGGACTCCATTCCCCAAATACATTCATTTATATTTATTCCCTTAAAGTTCTCCTTTATTGACTAGACACATTAATTTAGATTCATTTACATCGAATGCCCTTCTTAGCTATATACTCAATACATGTTAAATCTACATAATTTTTACCCTTTTATTCAAATTCACTTATACCATCAATAACAAAATGTTTCCCTAAATTTAGATTCAATTATATACATTAGATAAATGGGTAAACTTTTGTAATTATCCTATATATGAAAATATTTTTATGCATACATTTCCACTTACTTACTACGCATTCATTTATTAAATTACTAATTGCCTTAGTCAACTTATCCCCTATTTACTACCAAATTTCAAATTTAATTATAGCTTATCAATACATAAAATTTACATAGGCAAAACAAATTTTATTACTATCTTAAGTCCATTTATTATTGACAACATTCATTAAATCTCCTTATCAACACTTATTGCATTGATTTATTCAGCGGTCACCTTTTATTTAGTTACTATCCATTTTACAATCCAATGTAAGTCTTCCACTATTTATTTTATATTAAATGAATTCCATTCTACTTAATCTTTTTATTGACATTCACTAATTCAACCCTTATATCAGTTTCTTATATTTAACTTTAAATCAAATTGTGACAATCTACATTATCCAAATCTATTGTCATAAAATTTTATTGTTACACTAAATTACAACTACTATACCAAATTTCTACATTTATTCTAAATTAGATTAGAAATTATATTAATTCAATTCATTTAATATGATTAATTTAACGGGTCGTTACAGTTAAACCATCAATTAAACAGTAATAAATGATATCATAGAGAAGTCTATATTAAAGTAAACCATGCAAATAACAGTGCTAATGTGGCTACGGTAGCGTAGAGCTGCAGCAGTCGCTCACCTCTAGTCACACTTTCAAATTGAAGGTGTACATCCAAAAATCAGAAGGCATTTAGAGAAGTTTACCCGTGGTTAAAATTCCAAATGGTTCATAATTTCGAATTAAAATCATTCATTTAAACTATTAAAAGGTGGAGTCGTTATACCTTCAAATCAAATACTAAATTTCCAAAAATTTTAGCCTTTTCTAAACTCATTTGTTCACTTAAATACATTAAAACAGTGAAATTTCAGTTTTCGCAGCACTTAGAAAATGTCTACGGTAAGCTACATTTGAAAACAATTCAATTCAGCAAATATAGCATTTAAAAACTGCTGTAATAGTTCAATTTTAGTTGAAAAATAGTTCAATTCAGCAAAGACAGCATTTACAGAACTGCTGTAATAGTTCAGGATTCAAATTAAAAAATTTATTTAAATTCAGCAAAGATAGTGCTTACAAAACTGCTGTAATAGTTCAATTTTAGTTCAAAAATCTAATTTCAGCCTACTGCAGCACTTAACAAGTTCTACAATAGCTCTTTCATTAGTTTTTAGCCATTTAGTTCACTTATGCAACTACAGTACTTACAAAGTGCTGCAGATTCATTTATTTCAGATTCAAGTTCATTATCAAAAGCGATAGCATTTCTGAAGTGCTACTAAAAGAATTTTCAAATTTACAATAGAATTTCAGCAACAATTGTACTTCGTTTTAAACCATTTTAATTTATGAAATTTCATATTTTTCACTTTAAAAATGGTCATTTAAATACCCTTTAACTTATAGTTTTTATAAAGTAAATTTCACAATTTAATATCAAATTTTAATAATTCACAAATGTCCCAAATTTTTGCATTTATTTTACACTAAAATTTTATTTTACCATTTCATAAATTAAACTTAATTTCCATTTTATTTTCTTAGCTTAACTTTTATTTTCAAACCAAATATCACTTTTCCCAGTTAAGTTATATTTCAAATTTCACTTTTAAACATTCATTGATTTAGCCATTTTAATTCATAGAAAAAATCAATAACACTTTATAAAAATCATTTTAAATTCAAATTTAAATAAAATTATCAGATTTTTACTTTTGAAAAATACTTTAAAAATTCCATAAAAATATATATATAATAACCACGGGTCTGTATAATATTTTCTAACCTAAGTCAAGTGATACGGATAATATATCATTTCAATCCGTAATTTACAAAGAAAAATATGGGTTCTATCATTTCAAACCCGCAATCCCAAGAAAAATAAAGTAAATAAAAATCGCTCAGGCCTATCATTTCATCCCATAATGATTTTCCCTATTCTAAAGTTCGTTCGGGTATGTACCATTTCAACCCATAATGATTCTATTCTATATGGAACTTGTAGTGTGAGAAATAGAAATAAATAAACAGTATAGATACATATGGCAGTAACAGATGATATGACGGGTTTATAAACATGGTTAACATCATATGATTCATACCATAGGAAGGTATAACATGATATAACAATTCTACACATTCACTTGTTGTCAATTCACTAATTATATAAGTACAAATGTCATGAGTGAATACTCACCTTTTTACGCTGAGATAGCAATTCAAAAACAAAGAATAAATTCAAGAAAGCACGATATGGCACGACACAGCATGACATTTGATTCAAATGAGTGGAGAGAGCCAAGATAATGATCTTGTAAACAACAACCAAAACAAAACAATATACATAAATATATTCAACCCAAAACAATATTGAAACAACTTGAGATAAAAAGCAACAAAGAGCTAAATAACTTGACCTTACCTTTAACCATCCAAATGCTTGACTAAGGTGGAACATATTCTCAGCCATCATGTGTGTTTGGGTCGGGTATGACATCATATAGGTTGGCTAGAAGTGGATGTGAAGGAGGGGTTACAACATGAAGAAGATAAAGGGTTAAGGCCAAAAGGTGAAAGGTTTGGTGCAACCCAAGGCTCGGCTTCGTCAACATAGGGCTCGGCCTTGGTCAGGTCAGGTCTGGTCAGTGGAGAAGAGGCAGCCAGAGGTGAAGTAGTAGTTGATGGTGGTGGCTAAGGGTGGTGGCCGAAGCAACATATGAAGGAGATGGTGCAAACATGAGCTCGGCTAGGCATTTTGGTGCAGTTTTTGCACAAAGTTGTGGTATTGGCTTCATAAGGAGGCATGACCAGGTCATGGTCAGAGGAGGAGGAGATATTGCTGTTGTAGATGGTGGTGGTGTGTTCGGCGGTGAAGGTGGAGGGTTATACCGAGCAAAGCTAGAAGAGGAGGGAGGCAAAACATTGAAAAATAGGAAGGAAAGTAAGAAAGAAGAAGCCATTAACTTCCAACTTTTTTTTCTCATAGAATGATAGCCGTGAGTTGAAATGAAAGTGAGATGTTTTCTCACGTGAAAATGAATAAGAGATACATGGAAATACAAAAAGAAATGGTTGGCCAGGCAAATGAAAGGGCAAATGCAAATGAAAAGGCAAAGGTAAATAAAAAGTCACGAGGAAAATGAAAGGTCTTTGTCCTTTCGAATTTCTAATTCTTTTAATAAAAATAAACTAAATAAAGTAAGTAAATAAAATAAAATGAAAACAAATAAAGTGAAAATGAAAATAAATAAATAATTTAAGGAAAAATAGAAAATAAATGAGAAAATAGTTATTAAATTGAAACTAGAATTTAATATTGGAAACAATATACAATAAACATTTGAAAATTATAACTACACTTATAAAATGTTTTAAAAATAAAATATATACATAACATGTCATCTTACACATATATACACAAATTAGAATATGCTATGACAATTAAACTATTATTTATATCAATTAAAATAAATAATTTTGTTAAATAAATCAATTTACATGCAATAGTTTAAAAAGCTTAACTTTTACAATATTAATCAGATTTCAACGAAACGAAAAGCAGTATTCTTGAAATTTAATTTACTTTCATAATAAAAGATAAAATTTAGAAATTCAAATATTTAAATTTTAAATTTGAAAGTCAAAGTTTGACCATATTGACCAAAATCCACATTTTTGGAAAATATTCTATTTATTCATATTTGAATTTATAATTCATATAAAAATCAAAATTTACATTTAAAATAACAAAATTTATTCACTTAATAAATAAAATAAAGTTTTTAAATCAGAAAATTAATTAAAATAATTAAAATATACAAATAAAATAATCATAAAATACAGGGTTGTTACACTCTCCCCCACTCAAATCTTTTCGTCCTCGAAAAGAACAAACAAGGAAAATAAGGAAAAGCAAGATAGACAAAGCAAATAGTACCTAAAAAACAATTCCGGATTCAAAGCACGAATGCCCTCCTCAGTCTCCCATGTACAATCTCTATCATCAGTACTCCACTGTACTTTGACCAGACTAACAGATTTCCTTCTTAGTTGCTTCGTACCTCTGTCGACAATACGAAGTGGATTCCTCTCGACAGTCAGATTGACAATATCCAAACTATCAAGAGCAGAAGGCTGCACAAAAAGAGATGGTCATGAAGATACCAGTGAAGATGTGAGATGTGTAATACATCATACACTCCAGAAAGCTTCTCGGGTAAATCCAAACGATAAGCCAAAGAACCAACTCTTTCCACAATGCGGAAAGAACCCTCGAAGAGGAAGAAGGTAGGAATAGCTAGAAGGGAAGGTAGGTTGAAAGACAAGGATGAACCATTATTTTAAAACCATATATATTTCAATTTAATTTTTTTTTCACTTAACATTTTAACATTCTATAATATGATTGATTGCCATTCGATTCAAATTTGTTAGTTCGAAGTAAACAATATTTAAAACATTTTAAATTATTTAAAAAAGTAAAATAAATGATTAAAATATCCTTTATATAATACTTTATCAAAATACTTTTATAACTCAACGTCTTAACAAGTTTATTCTCGTTCCTGTAGACTCTGGCCATGCGTTGATCAGGCGCAAAGCTAGAATTCTCCAAGTACTTAGTAGACTTGTTTCAACACCAAGTGGAAAAACCGGAAAACTTTTAAAAATCGATATGGAATGTACAATCCAAACAAAACAACCAACCAAAACATTGTCTAACCATGGATCGCAGATACACAATTGTTATGCATGGATCCCCCAGGAAACATCTGTATCCGTAAGCTATCTCAGGCCTACGAATTATGCCATGATGACTAGTAGACCGCAGATACACAATGGTTACGCCTGGGTCCCCCAGGAAACATCCGTACCTGTAAGATATCTCGGCATGCAGATTTCGCTACTAAAAACGACCTAAATAGATCGTAGATACACAATGGTTACGCCTGGATCCCCCCGAAAACGTCCGTACCTGTAATCCATCTCGGCCAGGGGAATTACGCTATGCAGTCACGCTCATAAGACCATGAAGATCGCCATGGAATTCGATGGACACTCAAGTATCATATCCGAAAATCCCAAATCAGAGAAAATAATATTGATAGAATGAATCCACAATGTGGCCACAAAGCGGATATCAAGCAGTGGGCACTTTCCATATCTTTACTTCAAAAATATTTATCATATAGTACCTTTTAAATCACTTTCAATTATCATACTTATACAAAGTCCATAAATATAAGATTTTATTTTCAAATCGAATACTTTCCAAATCAATAGTATATCAAATCACACTCATATAGACTTCGATTATATAAGATTTCTCTTTCCAAACTGAGTACCTTTCCAAAACGATAATTTTCAAATCAACTTCATACTTATACAAATCAATTTTATATAAGTTCGGTAACTCCCATATCAAGTATTTAATAAAACAAGATTCTCTATTTCAATTCCTTTCAATAACGTTTCAGTTTCAAAACCATATATGATTTCGCCAAATCATTTCTTCCAAATTATATATATTCAGTTTCAAAGTTTCTTAAAATAATAGTTTTAGAAAATAATCCAAATTTCCAAATCAACAAAATTTATGTTAAACAAATCCATTTCTAAAGTCATCGTGTAAATACTGGGTTTAAATTTCAATCTATTTTTGAAACCAAATCTTTTCCTCAAGAATCACTTATCCCCAAAATGATTACCAATTCTATAACCCTTCCTTTAAATCCTTTTTTATTATTTAAAAGATCTTCTTTACCCTCGAAAATTATTATATATATATAGTTTTATAAAAGATGTCACTAAGTTATAACATTTAAACTAAATTTTATTCAAAATATTTTGAAAACTAAATTTTTATTCAAAATGTTTAAAAACTAAATTTTATATTAGTATAATTCAAAATAGTTTTATCCATTAACTTAACAAAACAGTTGCAAACTTATTTAAATTATATGAAAACATACAAAACTAAACTTATATACTTTATCAAACTTACATACAAAACTAAAGTAAATTAACCTTGATTTGGAAATGCTCGAACTTTAAATATAGTCGAAGAAACCAAATTTTTCAATCCAAGAGTTGGAAATCAGCAACAAATCAGTAAATCAATTCCAATAGATAAGGTTATACCAAAACAAATCTAAAACTCGAGGACTGAACACCGGCTTATTTTAAATCATTTCAATATATATATATGTATGTATGTATGTATATGTATATATATATATATACATATATCTTTCGAAAATCAAATCATCCTTCGGAATTTTGAATTCAAAATTTGGTTTCACAAAATCACTTGCATAGCAAAGCTACTAAAGTGGCCTCTCCCCCACTCTGAAACTCGAAAATCAATGTCGATGATGCGTGCACTCATCACCGAATTATTATCCAGCGACAAAAGTGAGTTCTGGACTTCTATTTTCTTAAAACTTCTTTGAAATCTCTTCTAAATCATTGGAATTCATTCGAATACATTTGAAACATTTCTTATTCGGAAAATATCTTTAAATCATATTATTATAATATATTTTCCAAATCTTAAAACCGATTTCAAAACACCGGAGTTCGATTCCTCGAAACTCAAATTCAAAACCCTTCAGTTATGAATCATTTTATATAAATCAAATTTCTTATAAATTTTTCAAAATTTCAAATCCTTACGAAACTTCAACTTCTCATTTAAAAAATATATATAATCCTTATCGAAAACATTTCACTTTTATATATAAAATGTGGTCATCCTTATAAAAATAATAATCTCGATGTATGCACAATTTCAAAATACAACCGAACACAAATTTCCAAGGGATGATTTAAGGATAGATTTCTAACAAACAGAGATTCGAATTTAGAGGAACTCTAATCAAGTAGAATTCTGGTTCGAAGATAAGCTCGAACGAAGATGAGATAATTTAATTACCAAATAGAAGATGTATAAGCCTTAGTAAATCGCGGGCGACTTTAATCGGTTAACCATGACTTCAGGAATATAATAAATGCAGAAATCTAAGGCAAATGGACATTCGAACGCCGGGGATATTATCAAGATATAGCAGAAGGTAGATAGCATCATTAACCGAGGACACAAAAATCCCCGGTGAATCAATGCCAATTGTAAAGGAGTTTCGCACCTTTACAAATCATTCAAAGATTTGCGGAATCACCAATCTTTATAGAGGTCATTCAAAGTGGAGTTATGGAATTCCACAAAATCAAAAGGATAAAAATAGGGAAGACAAGACTAGATTTTAGAACAAGTGGGAGCGTTCCAAAGTTCAAGGATTCCTAATCGATAAGAATCCTAACCAAGAGATTACTAACAAGGTAGATACAGAAGGGATGAAGTTTAGAATATCATGATTTAAAAATAAGAAAAAATTTATACCAATATAATCTTTGAAAATCCTTTAAAATCATTTGGAAAGCATTTTATACTTCGAAAATACGTTCTCTCACAAAGAAATGATTCTGAGATTGATTTCACTCATTCTAGGGTATTTCTACCCTATCTCTAATGAGTCTTTGCTCTGTAGGCTATGGTTTGCCTAAAAACCAAAGCTCTGATACCAACTATAACGACCCACTATTTTGGTCCATTCAAATCGACAATAATCCATTCATGTCAGACTTGAATAATTCAAAATAACAGATTGTAATAAAATTTGGAGCAAATGAAATCATTCACAGAATCACAGACACAGAAATATCAGAATAACTCACAGCAGAAATAAAAATACCATAGTAGTTCATGAAACTACTATAACAAAGTCTCAAAACAAAATACATAATATCAGTCTGAAAACAAACACAATAGAGATCCCATATACATAGAAGTCCACTAATACAAGAGCTGAAATAGAACAACTGAAACTGAAATGGATATATAACTAGATAAGCAAAATCCCTAGCGATTCCTAGCTCCAGAAAGAGAAATCCAAAGCTATGAATACTCAGGCTGACCCGAGCGTAAAGTAAAACACAAACACTCAAGTCATGACATACATACTTATACAGTGAAAACCAATTCAATTAAACTATAGTAGTAATACACGATAACTTAAAGGATGCTTAGGACCGGCCATCCTCCAAGGATCTGTTAAATCATCAATTAAACGGTAATGAATGCTATCATAGAGAAGCTTATATTAAAGTAAACCATGCAAATAGCAGTGCTAATATGGCTAGAGTAGCGCAGACTACTGCAATCGCTCACCCCTAGTCACACTCTCAAATTGAAGGTGTACATCCAAAAATCACAAGGCATTTAGAGAAGTGTACCCGTGGTTAAAATTCCAAAATGGTTTATAATTTAGAATTAAAATCATTAAAAGGTGGAGTCATTATACCTTCAAATCAAATTTTAAATTCCCAAAAAATTTAGCCTTTTCTAAACTCATTTATGTTGAATATGCGCTTATATGATTTTTGTTTGATGATAATAAACATATATACATTCGTTTAAATGTATTTGATAATATACTATTTTATTTTTCACAGATTAAATAAATATTTGCTGAATAAAATAAATAACACGGAATTTGAATTCAAACGAATATTTTATTCAAACAAATATTTATTACAATTTTGAATAGTATACAAATTCAAGCTCTCACTATTCACTATACAACTTTGATACAAATTCAATTACATCACTATTTTACATATCATCACCTCACTACATATCACTCACACTCATATTTATCTTCAACTTCATTCCAGTTTGAATCCAGCATCTGAGAAATCTGCAAAAATATTCACTAACGCAGTAAAATTGAAAAAGAAATATTTTTGCAATAATAAAATAAAATATTTTTTTTGAAAATAATTTTTGCCTCAGTTATTTGGGTTGTTCGTCATCATTTAAATTTGAATTCATCATACACGAACAACTTGTGACATACACAGTGTATTACTGTATATGCCACAAGGCCGTGCACGCCGATATATACACTTGATTGATTTACAGGGACAGGCGAGCACAGGTCAAACCCAAATGATAAACCGGGTTCAACTCACGTGCAATAACATTGAAAATCACGACACAAGCACAAGGTCAAATTCGAGTTTTGAAACTAGATTCAACACAAGGCGACATGACATGAATGCAACGAAGACCAACATCAAAATGGACTGCAACATGGATATCACAATGAAACTGCAACAAGGCAACTAGGAATGAACAGAACACAACAGCAACAGTGAAGTTCAACATTATCAGAGAGCATATGGAAGGGTCAGGCCGAAACGAATTGCAACAGCACCAATGCAAGCAAGTCAGTGGCAAGACACAAACTGCAGTGGACAGACCAGAGTGCAACAGGTACAAACAACAGTGAGCACACTCATATGAACAAATGCAAAGAACAATGAAGTATGCACAGCAAATAACATACACCAAAGCTAACAGCGGCAAAAGCATGTACATTGATGCACACATCCATCAACACACTCAAGTGACTCAACAATGCAACAAGGTGATATGCAAACTACAACAGGGCAGAGGTGAAAGCAATACACGACTGAAGTGATGAAGTGAATGCAAACAACTCGGCAATCAAATAATCATATGAAGCATTTCTGTCAAAAGTATAGCAACTGCAAGAATATAAACAAGTGATACAGTGAAGTCAAACAGAGGCAACAACTAAGACAACATCAACAGCACAAAGATGGGCCAAAGCAGTGTCAAAGCAAATGATAAATAACTTTTACAGTGTCAAGCTCATGAATGCAACAGAGACCAATGGTGAACAGAAGTAACAAGTGCAGGTGAACAAATGTGCAAATGCTCAAGACCACACAGCGCATATACGTCAAACATGAATACTACAACTTCAAATGAACCAACAACATAGCAAGCTACATGAAGACAGAGCTCGATCAAAATGCCTTATTGATAAAGAAATGAAATTCAAGCAACAAGTTAAAAGTCAATCAGTGATACAAGACCGAAGTTTATAAAATCAAAAGGCCGAAGTGACAGTGAAATCGCCAATTCAATGTTGAATAAGTCAACAGTAAAATGATCGAGCTGAAGCCGAAGCAAGCATATGTGCAGGTTCAATCAATATCATGAAGTGCAGTTTAAAAAAAAATTAAAAATGACCGAAGTCGAAGTCATATAATGAACAAGTCCAAAATCGAGGTAGCAAAGGTAATTGACCAAGTTTAAAATCAAGCCGTGATCATCACAATTCAAAACCGTATTGACCAAGCAATGAATCAACACCATGTCAACCAAGTAATACCAAGAATACGATAGTGACAAAGTCAGAACAAATCTCAAGCATCAATACCAGATCGAACGTCATATGACAAATTCAAATCAACATATACGAACGCAAAAATAGGATTTCGAATCCTATATAAAACCCTATATCATCATCGGCAAAAAGGTGGAATTCGAGTTTAAGCAATAACCGCCAGCAAGGAATCAAATCAATAACTCGAATCAAATCGAGTTCAAAACAAATCAATCAGAAAAAGCAAAAAGGGAAATCACATACCAAGTCAAGTGAACTCGAGAAGGAGCCTCGTGCAAATCGAAGAAATAAAGGATCGTCAAAGCAATCACGACAATAACCACCTGAACGATCAACGAAAGCGGCGACTTCAATTTGAACAAACCCTAATTTTGAAATCAGGGACGAAGCCTTAAAATCCGAGGAGCGGCTATTTTCTTTCACGAAGAAAAAAAATAATAATAAAAGGAACGGGTTGAAGAAGTGAATAAAGGGCCGGCCTAGTTTATGTTAAAAGGGGTTTTAAAAAATTATAAGAAGGGTTTAAATTTAAATAGGGTTTTGTTATTTTAATTTGTTTTTAATTTGTATTTTCTTTTAAACCGTTTTTAATTTTCTAGTCGTGTGACTAGCGGACAAACTACGGTGTGTAGTTTGGGAATTCGCAACTCGGTGGTTGAGTTGTGGTCAGGGTTTTGAGCGTAGAGTTAGATTAGTTAATAGCGGGTATAGCGAGTTTACATGTGTAAGCGAGGGACTATCTAATTTCTAGTAGAAAGCTTGGGGGCAGCACGTAGGCAGGGTTTTGCCGAAGCTGGGTAAATTCTGTGTTGTTCTGTTTTTTTTCTGTTATTTATATTCTGCAATATCTGTGCTGCTATTCTGTGATCTGAATTGAAATTAATTAATAAGCTTCCACGATTAATTTTTATAATTTATACCATCACCCTATTCACCCCCCCTCTAGGGTGAAATCGATCCTACAATTTATTCACTTAAATACATTAAAACAGTGAAATTTCAGCTTTCGCAGCACTTAGAAAATGCTACGGTAAGTTACAGTTGAAAATAATTCAATTCAGCAAAGGCAGCATTTAAAATCTGCTGTAATAGTTCAATTTCAGTTGAAAAATAGTTCAATTCAGCAAAGACAACATTTACAGAACTGCTGTAATAGTTCAGGATTCAAATTAAAAGATTTAATTAAATTCAGCAAAGACAGCTGTAACGCCCCACCCCGAGACCCACCTTAGCAAAGAGAACTAACAAGTAATTCTGTCTACTAAAGCAGAGAATAGGGCTAGTTAAGGGCGACCATCTATAATTTTATCTTAAACATCTATTGAATACGTCGATAAATGCATTATACTTTTTTTTTTCAACTCAAGTGGATCGACATACCCAGTAAATGCTTAATCCAAAACTATAGGTGGCTAACGGATCTATCAGAACAAAATACAATAACTGAATGTAAATCACATCACAGAACAGTAACCCACATCATATATATATATATATACACTGATACATGTTTAGTACAATACAATATGAATACAATAAAGGTGGTACACGACCACACCATAAACATCGAATCAAATGTAAAAACACCAGAGTATGCGGAAGAAATAAACTACTCAAGAGAAAGAAGAGCTGATATCCAACATCAACTTCAAGCTAAGCCCAATAGATGACACCTGAAACAACCCGGTCTGACCCGAGTGAAAACACACGGGTCAGGCTAGCTAGAACTTATGATTAGTAAGGGTGATGATAAGAAATAAGGGGAAAACCATTCCATCATTACCAATGGAATGATATAGGTCATCAAGTTATCTCTAGAGTGATACATCAATGGTTCATCATGATTGCATAGAGGAATACAATATGTATATTAGATAGACATGGTTTATCTATATATATATATATATATATATAATCGAATGAAATGGGTGAGGATGTGGACCATAAAGTAAATCTTCATAAGATAATTAAACTTTAAGAATCCATCATAAATAAAACCCATCTAATAGAAACTTCTTAATTATTATACCTCATCTCATCGGTATAAATATAAATACATCACAAATCCATCATTAAGCTCATTATAAAGGAATTTCCATAATCATTTATACCTCATATCATTGGTATAAATATAAATCTATCTTAAATCTATTATCAACACTCATCATAAAAGCATTACCAAAATTTATACCTTATCTCATTGGTATAAATATATATAATGTCTCAAATCCATCTTGATAGAGCCCGGAAAGAATCCAAAACATCATATTCGAAATCACCATAAAACCATGTATATAAATAAGCCCTTTTCTTACATAAGGCTATAATAAAGCATCATCATCAAAACAGTGAAAACGAAACATCTAAACTTCATGGAAAACAGCACGTGCTTTACATCTTGACTAGTACTAGTAATTTGGTACCATACATCGTGATGACTTGGGGTCACATAACCTCATAACATCGTGATTGACTAGTCGGAACATCTTGATGACACCCAGTCACAAATCCGAGTAAAAACATCATGGTGATTGGAGTTGGGTAATAACATCATGATCATCGTGGTGACTCCAATCGTACTCGGTCTAGTACTAGTAACATCTTGAATGTGTCTCAACTATTCGAATAGGAACCCAAAAGACGAGAACGTATATCCCATACTATACGTTCTCCCCTAATGTTTTACTAATCGTTAGTTGGTTCCACATTAGAAAACATCATAAAACATCAGAACCATCATAAAACTCACTCTGCCTCTTCTAATCGGCGAGTTAATATAATACCATACTCATCTCTTCTCATCGACGAGTAATGGTTCCATCGTGACTTGTCTCATTTCATCGACAAGTAAAAATCATCATAACTATCTTAAATTCATAAATCATCATAAACATCTTAACTTCATTAATACTTCATAAATAGACTTACCTCATCTCATCGGTAAGTAAAACAATATCATGATGGTTATTTCTAATCCTAATTCTCCAAACGGAAAATTTTCGTCTTGATCGCCTCATCTCATCAGCGATTAAGAAACACATCTTAAAATGGTCTTTCATCGAATGTACTCCTAAACTGGAGTTCTCGGACCATATAATCTACTTAAAATTTAATAACCTCTTAAATCATCTCAAATAGTTCATCAAAAGGGTTTCGATCGTATAAGTCCGATATTAAGCGATAAAGCAAATCCATGTGTCCCATACCACATGTTTTACTTTACCGTTTAATTGTCTTTCTTGTACGTCCGAAATTCATAAAAATAAGTAATTTTATTTATAAAATAATTTTATTAGAGAAAACATAAATTTAAAACGATTTTCCGAAAACGATTATTAAAACCAATATTTGAAATTCCTTTATTATAGGAAATAAATCTATCTTTATTTAGAAAAATAATTTTTAAAAAATACTATGTAATAATAATTTGAAATGTTTTCAAAAATGGTTTAGTGAAAACCGTTCTCGAAAGCAATGAAAACTAAGAGGGATATCTCAAAACCGATAATTTGAATTCAATACGAATTCAATTTAAACTTAACCCAAAATCAATTCAATTCCATTTAAATTTGGATTTCAAATTTTCCAAATATAGCAAGCCTATTGATAGGCATCATAACTCTCAAAATATCTCAAAAAAATAATATCAAAACCGGACGAGAATGAAGGCATAAATGAGTTGATACAATTCTAAGGTCGATGATTATTGTTACTGTTGATTAGCTCTCAGGACAGCAATAAACAAGTCTGATTTCGACCAGGGAAACATCAAAATTTCAAAAAATTCAAAACATCAACCTTGTAGCCCTATGTCTTAGGTTTCCAGAACATCCAAAATTATTCAATTTGGTTAAGAAACGAAATAGTTATGCACAAAATATTACTCGGGCCTGTAATTGTTGTTGCTGTCAATTTGCTCTCGGGACAGCAACAAACAAGCACGATTTTGAATAATAAAACTTCAAAATTTCAAAGATCTCAAAACATCAAACTTGTAGCCCTATGTCTTAGGTTTCCAGAACATTAAAATTTATTCAATTTGGTTAAGAAACGAATTAGTTATGAATAAAACATTACTCGAGCATGTGATTGTTGTTGCTGTCGATTTGCTCTCGGGACAGCAACAAACAAGCACGATTTTCATCAATAAAACTTCAAAATTTCAAAAATCTCAAAACATCAAACTTGTAGCCCTATGTCTAAGCTTTCCAGAAAACTAAATATTATTCAATTTGGTTAAGAAACGAAATAGTTATGTATAAAACAGTACTTGAGCCTGTAATTGTTGTTGCTGTCAATTTGCTCTCGGGACAGCAACAAACAAGCACGATTTTGAATAATAAAACTTCAAAATTTCAAAGATCTCAAAACATCAAACTTGTAGCCCTATGTCTAAGCTTTCCAGAAAACTTAAAATTATTCAATTTGGTTAAGAAACGAAATAGTTATGTATAAAACAGTACTTGAGCCTGTAATTGTTGTTGCTGTCAATTTGCTCTCGGGACAGCAACAAACAAGTACAATTTTGATCAAGCAAACATCAAAATTTCATAAAACTCAAAAAAACCAAAATTGTAGTTCTATGTCTCAGCTTTCCAGATCATGCAAAATATCTAAATTTGGTTAAGAATTGTAAGAGTTATGACCAAAATACTGTGGTAATCAGGAACAAGGAATTTAGATACAAAGAAGAGAGACTTTTTATATCTACAGTAAGCAATTTTATGAATGATTTACACAGAATTCAACCTTTCTAGCTAGCATTTGTGAGTACTAAACTCACCTTATGATTTAGCAGCGAATTCAAGCGCAGGTTGAAGAATTTTGATGGAGAAATGATCCCCAGTAACCTGTAGAAGCTAGAAAAGGTACATGTAGGAAGAAACAAAATTATTACAGACAATTCATATCTGAAGTTCTAAGATTTTTATGAAAAATCTTTTGTATTGAATGGAGATTACCTTTCTATTCTTGATTTAGATGATTTCTCTTTGAAATTTTGTAGACAATGAGTGAGAATTAGATTTAGTTTGAGGAAGCCATTATTTCCCCCTTTATTTTTATTTTTACTGTAAGAATGATTTAGGAGGAAGAAGAAGATACGTACTCTTCTTTTCTCACCAGAAAGATCTAGAGAATGGGCTTTGGATCCCATCCAAACCCTTTAAGCCCAAATAGAACACTTAGAAAAAAAAAACATAGTTATGTATATATATTTCCACTTAATTTAACACTATATGCATATAACAACTCATTTTCAAGTAAAATAAAATGCATACAATAATTTGTTTTGAACTTGCAACAAAGTAAAACTTATTTTAACAACAAAAATTTATTTTTTTCATATAAAACCATATTTTAGACAATATTTCACAATTTAGTGTAAAAACACCGTTTTAAAAGCATAATTTGTTCAAAATTTATTCTCTTTGTCAAATAAATGGTAATAAATCATTCTTTTGCTTTTACATGATCAAAATAATATTGTCAAACAACATATCATCTTTCATTTTAATAAAACACATATTATCTTCATATTTCACATTTTAAATTCAATAAATAACTCATATTGACAATGTTTTCCAATATGATCATATTTACCCAAATAAAATTGCAATTTGGTTATTTCCTACTCAAATTCACAAAATGAAGTTCTTAAAACTATATTTTCATTTCTTTAGATTTATTTCAACAATTTAACATTGAAATACATCATCTAATTAACTTATTAGCTCCAAACAAATAAATACCCAATATTTCCATTTATTTAAACCAAATACTTATCCTATCAATATTTAATCCTATATTTATACCCAAATAAACAAAATAAAGTTCCAAACTTTATTTTTCTCATTTTATTTACAAAATTCATTGTTTATTCCAAATAAACAATTTAAAATTTTGAATTATATTTTAATTTACAATATTAAATTATAACTTCTTTATAATTTAATGTATACCGGTAATCTCCAAACCAGGGTTGTTACAGACTCTCCCCCTACAAAAATTGCGTCCCCGCAATTTTCTAGAAAAAGATCTGTAAACAACATAAAAGATACAATCATCGAAGGATAAAGATAAGCTCGAATTCCAACCCATTCATACTCTTAATATCGAACGGTAGAAAGAAACAAGGAAAAACTCACTTGGTTAATTCAATGGCCCATCGTATGCTAAAATAGTTATTAGCAAACCATCGAATTTTCCAAGCAACTCGCAAGAATTTCGAAGATCTCCCATCTTTGAATCAAAAGTCAATAAGATGCTCAACCAATAATCAATTGAAAATGATTGATTACTCAAAGCTCAATGAATAGAGTTGGGATCAAACTCACTCAAATCCGAACTCTAAGCAATAAAGAAGATCATCAACAAGATTTTCAGCATAATAATACCAAAAGAACATCCTCACAACAAGATAAACATAATAGACAAGATGAATAAATCACAAAATGACTTCTTACAAGGCCACCAAACTCGAATGACCATGAAAATGCATGTCGTCGTCAATAGCACAAGAATAGTGTGAACTCAAGAACAAGAATATAAGCTCAAATTACTTTTCAATCTAAGATATTTAGATTTTTTTTTTCTCTCCATCTTTTAGATTTCAATTTTCAATATTTGAAAATCTTCAAACTCTTTACTATGTTGCTTAGTAAGAAATATAAAACTCAAGGTAAAGTCCAAATTTCTTCTCTTACTTCAAAATTAATTTTCAAAGAATTTTGTAAATCCATAATAATATTTTTCTTCACAATAAATTAAGGGTTTAAATTCTCTTTACTCTTTTTATTAAACCACTTAAATCGTTTAAAAACAATCTTCAAATCCTCTTATAACTCTTTTCTTAAAACATCCAATGTATATAATATAGATTCTAAAATCTCAAAATATACTTTCAATAAAGTATAGCTTAAGAATATTCTCACATATTCTCCTCTTTATAATTTCAAAGTAAATAAATAAATAAATGACATTGCCTTGCCATTGAACCTCTAATAAATAGATATATCTGTTGGCTGCAGAGTTGATCGAATGATCAAAACTGCCTCGCCACTCTATGACTCGTCTCTAAAAATCAATGGCTGCAATTACCATTCAAAAATAAGTTTTATACTTTATCTCAAAATATTATTTTCAGAATCTCAATCTTTAAAAACGTAAACCATCATGTCTGATTGCCTCATCATAGCATTTAGGAGATTCCTATCGATAACGTTGATCAGGCGCATCGACTAGAACTCTTAACTACTCGATGGACAACCCAACACTCTCAAATTATCTCTATAAAATAAGTACTACTCATGTAAATATATTCTCAAAATATTCTTTGATTTTTTTTTTTTTTTTTTTTTTTTTTGTATCTCAAAACTCCAATTTCTCTTTTTAAAACTCATATATATATAGCTTTAAAACTCAAACCAAAGAACATTAAGAAAATGCATCGAGATATTCCCAGAATACTCGATTCTTAAAATCAATAGAAGGAGATAGAGTGTTCATCAATCTTAAGATGTCATGAGCCACTCTTAAAAGACATCAAGATACAGGATAAGCAAGTTATTCATCTCGAAGGAAAAGAAGCACTCAAATAATAAATCATTACTTCAAACAAAGTAATGCTACAAAGAATAACACCAATTGAGTACCCGAAAAGGATATCTCAAAGAAATTGAATGATACACTCAATCAAACACGAACAATCTAGAAACTCACCCATTCCTTAGTAGATGTCCTCATGGAAGGATAGCCGAAGGGTAACAGCCAGGAATGAGGTTAATTTAACCCTCGATTGCCCGATTGGATATCAAACCCAAACGGACTCATCAAAACTCAACAAAGTCACCATGACTGGAATTCGAGATATGTCATCAACATCTCGATACTCAATAGTGAATTCAGAAACTTTGGAATCATCATTAACATTCCAATGTGACAGAAGTAACAAACCAATCAAAATAGAAAGCCTAAACAATAGGATCCTATAAAACAAAGGATTGGACTTAATATCAAATAAGTCAATCCATCTCAAATCAAATGCATCTCAAGATTGTGAGTAACAAACAAATACTCACAAAAGCAACATCAAATAAAAATCTCAGAATGCTTACAACGAGCCAATCGTTGTGGATCCCCTCAATACGATTCACGACTTTCAAAGGAACACAACAAGGATACTCAAAGGAATCAATAAGCTTCATCGATACGAACTCACTCGCATCGACAAAAATAAGAATAGAATAATCCCAAATAAGATTATTCATATGATAAGATAACATCAAACTCAATTATGGAATACTACAGAATACAATTTATATTCCTAGACATATTCCATCTCAACAATCCCAAAACTCGAAAAAGAATCAGGGCTCGATAAGAAAACAAGCTTGAATAAAGGACAACGATTCACCCGTATTGTACTTCAATGTATCATGATATATGTACTGTTCTGTGTTTATTCTACTTTGTTCTGACCACAGCTCTGATACCAAGCTGTAACGCCCCACCCCGAGACCCACCTTAGCAAAGAGAACTAACAAGTAATTCTGTCTACTAAAGCAGAGAATAGGGCTAGTTAAGGGCGACCATCTATAATTTTATCTTAAACATCTATTGAATACGTCGATAAATGCATTATACTTTTTTTTTTCAACTCAAGTGGATCGACATACCCAGTAAATGCTTAATCCAAAACTATAGGTGGCTAACGGATCTATCAGAACAAAATACAATAACTGAATGTAAATCACATCACAGAACAGTAACCCACATCATATATATACATATACACTGATACATGTTTAGTACAATACAATATGAATACAATAAAGGTGGTACACGACCACACCATAAACATCGAATCAAATGTAAAAACACCAGAGTATGCGGAAGAAATAAACTACTCAAGAGAAAGAAGAGCTGATATCCAACATCAACTTCAAGCTAAGCCCAATAGATGACACCTGAAACAACCCGGTCTGACCCGAGTGAAAACACACGGGTCAGGCTAGCTAGAACTTATGATTAGTAAGGGTGATGATAAGAAATAAGGGGAAAACCATTCCATCATTACCAATGGAATGATATAGGTCATCAAGTTATCTCTAGAGTGATACATCAATGGTTCATCATGATTGCATAGAGGAATACAATATGTATATTAGATAGACATGGTTTATCTATATATATATATATATATATATATATATATATATATATATAATCGAATGAAATGGGTGAGGATGTGGACCATAAAGTAAATCTTCATAAGATAATTAAACTTTAAGAATCCATCATAAATAAAACCCATCTAATAGAAACTTCTTAATTATTATACCTCATCTCATCGGTATAAATATAAATACATCACAAATCCATCATTAAGCTCATTATAAAGGAATTTCCATAATCATTTATACCTCATATCATTGGTATAAATATAAATCTATCTTAAATCTATTATCAACACTCATCATAAAAGCATTACCAAAATTTATACCTTATCTCATTGGTATAAATATATATAATGTCTCAAATCCATCTTGATAGAGCCCGGAAAGAATCCAAAACATCATATTCGAAATCACCATAAAACCATGTATATAAATAAGCCCTTTTCTTACATAAGGCTATAATAAAGCATCATCATCAAAACAGTGAAAACGAAACATCTAAACTTCATGGAAAACAGCACGTGCTTTACATCTTGACTAGTACTAGTAATTTGGTACCATACATCGTGATGACTTGGGGTCACATAACCTCATAACATC
Source organism: Allium cepa (assembly GCA_030765085.1). Classification (NCBI taxonomy): domain Eukaryota; kingdom Viridiplantae; phylum Streptophyta; class Magnoliopsida; order Asparagales; family Amaryllidaceae; genus Allium; species Allium cepa. Next base: position 555,904,418 of record CM060940.1, read on the forward strand.
GTGATTGACTAGTCGTAACATCTTGATGACACCCAGTCACAAATCCGAGTAAAAACATCATGGTGATTGGAGTTGGGTAATAACATCATGATCATCGTGGTGACTCCAATCGTACTCGGTCTAGTACTAGTAACATCTTGAATGTGTCTCAACTATTCGAATAGGAACCCAAAAGGCGAGAACGTATATCCCATACTATACGTTCTCCCCTAATGTTTTACTAATCGTTAGTTGGTTCCACATTAGAAAACATCATAAAACATCAGAACCATCATAAAACTCACTCTGCCTCTTCTAATCGGCGAGTTAATATAATACCATACTCATCTCTTCTCATCGACGAGTAATGGTTCCATCGTGACTTGTCTCATTTCATCGACAAGTAAAAATCATCATAACTATCTTAAATTCATAAATCATCATAAACATCTTAACTTCATTAATACTTCATAAATAGACTTACCTCATCTCATCGGTAAGTAAAACAATATCATGATGGTTATTTCTAATCCTAATTCTCCAAACGGAAAATTTTCGTCTTGATCGCCTCATCTCATCAGCGATTAAGAAACACATCTTAAAATGGTCTTTCATCGAATGTACTCCTAAACTGGAGTTCTCGGACCATATAATCTACTTAAAATTTAATAACCTCTTAAATCATCTCAAATAGTTCATCAAAAGGGTTTCGATCGTATAAGTCCGATATTAAGCGATAAAGCAAATCCATGTGTCCCATACCACATGTTTTACTTTACCGTTTAATTGTCTTTCTTGTACGTCCGAAATTCATAAAAATAAGTAATTTTATTTATAAAATAATTTTATTAGAGAAAACATAAATTTAAAACGATTTTCCGAAAACGATTATTAAAACCAATATTTGAAATTCCTTTATTATAGGAAATAAATCTATCTTTATTTAGAAAAATAATTTTTAAAAAATACTATGTAATAATAATTTGAAATGTTTTCAAAAATGGTTTAGTGAAAACCGTTCTCGAAAGCAATGAAAACTAAGAGGGATATCTCAAAACCGATAATTTGAATTCAATACGAATTCAATTTAAACTTAACCCAAAATCAATTCAATTCCATTTAAATTTGGATTTCAAATTTTCCAAATATAGCAAGCCTATTGATAGGCATCATAACTCTCAAAATATCTCAAAAAAATAATATCAAAACCGGACGAGAATGAAGGCATAAATGAGTTGATACAATTCTAAGGTCGATGATTATTGTTACTGTTGATTAGCTCTCAGGACAGCAATAAACAAGTCTGATTTCGACCAGGGAAACATCAAAATTTCAAAAAATTCAAAACATCAACCTTGTATCCCTATGTCTTAGGTTTCCAGAACATCCAAAATTATTCAATTTGGTTAAGAAACGAAATAGTTATGCACAAAATATTACTCGGGCCTGTAATTGTTGTTGCTGTCAATTTGCTCTCGGGACAGCAACAAACAAGCACGATTTTGAATAATAAAACTTCAAAATTTCAAAGATCTCAAAACATCAAACTTGTAGCCCTATGTCTAAGCTTTCCAGAAAACTAAAAATTATTCAATTTGGTTAAGAAACGAAATAGTTATGTATAAAACAGTACTTGAGCCTGTAATTGTTGTTGCTGTCAATTTGCTCTCGGGACAGCAACAAACAAGTACAATTTTGATCAAGCAAACATCAAAATTTCATAAAACTCAAAAAAACCAAAATTGTAGTTCTATGTCTCAGCTTTCCAGATCATGCAAAATATCTAAATTTGGTTAAGAATTGTAAGAGTTATGACCAAAATACTGTGGTAATCAGGAACAAGGAATTTAGATACAAAGAAGAGAGACTTTTTATATCTACAGTAAGCAATTTTATGAATGATTTACACAGAATTCAACCTTTTTAGCTAGCATTTGTGAGTACTAAACTCACCTTATGATTTAGCAGCGAATTCAAGCGCAGGTTGAAGAATTTTGATGGAGAAATGATCCCCAGTAACCTGTAGAAGCTAGAAAAGGTACATGTAGGAAGAAACAAAATTATTACAGACAATTCATATCTGAAGTTCTAAGATTTTTATGAAAAATCTTTTGTATTGAATGGAGATTACCTTTCTATTCTTGATTTAGATGATTTCTCTTTGAAATTTTGTAGACAATGAGTGAGAATTAGATTTAGTTTGAGGAAGCCATTATTTCCCCCTTTATTTTTATTTTTACTGTAAGAATGATTTAGGAGGAAGAAGAAGATACGTACTCTTCTTTTCTCACCAGAAAGATCTAGAGAATGGGCTTTGGATCCCATCCAAACCCTTTAAGCCCAAATAGAACACTTAGAAAAAAAAAACATAGTTATGTATATATATTTCCACTTAATTTAACACTATATGCATATAACAACTCATTTTCAAGTAAAATAAAATGCATACAATAATTTGTTTTGAACTTGCAACAAAGTAAAACTTATTTTAACAACAAAAATTTATTTTTTTCATATAAAACCATATTTTAGACAATATTTCACAATTTAGTGTAAAAACACCGTTTTAAAAGCATAATTTGTTCAAAATTTATTCTCTTTGTCAAATAAATGGTAATAAATCATTCTTTTGCTTTTACATGATCAAAATAATATTGTCAAACAACATCTCATCTTTCATTTTAATAAAACACATATTATCTTCATATTTCACATTTTAAATTCAATAAATAACTCATATTGACAATGTTTTCCAATATGATCATATTTACCCAAATAAAATTGCAATTTGGTTATTTCCTACTCAAATTCACAAAATGAAGTTCTTAAAACTATATTTTCATTTCTTTAGATTTATTTCAACAATTTAACATTGAAATACATCATCTAATTAACTTATTAGCTCCAAACAAATAAATACCCAATATTTCCATTTATTTAAACCAAATACTTATCCTATCAATATTTAATCCTATATTTATACCCAAATAAACAAAATAAAGTTCCAAACTTTATTTTTCTCATTTTATTTACAAAATTCATTGTTTATTCCAAATAAACAATTTAAAATTTTGAATTATATTTTAATTTACAATATTAAATTATAACTTCTTTATAATTTAATGTATACCGGTAATCTCCAAACCAGGGTTGTTACAACAGCGTTTACAAAACTACTGTAATAGTTCAATTTTAGTTCAAAAATCTAATTTCAGCCAACTGCAGCACTTATCAAGTGCTACAATAGCTCTTTCATTAGTTTTTATCCATTTAGTTCACTTCTGCAACTACACCACTTATAAAGTGCTGCAGATTCTTTTATTTCAGATTTTAGCTCATTTTAAGAAACGATAGCATTTCTGAAGTGCTACTAAAAGAATTTTCAGATTTACAATAGAATTTCAGCAATAATTAAACTTCATTTAAAACCATTTTAACTTATAAAATTTCATATTTTTCACTTTAAAAATGGTCATTTAAATACCCTTTAACTTATAATTTTTATAAAGTAAATTTCACAATTTAATATTAAATTTTAGTAATTCACTTATAAAAATCAATGTACAAATTTCCCAAAATTTTGCATTTATTTTACACTTTAATTTTTATTTACCATTTCATAAATTAAACTTAATTTCCATTTTATTTTCTTAACTTAACTTTTATTTTCAAACCAAATTTCACATTTCCAAGTTGAGTTATATTTCAAATTTCACTTTTAAACATTCATTTATTTAACCATTTTAATTCATAGAAAAATCAATAACACTTTGTAAAAATCATTTTAAATTCAAATTTTAATCAATTTATCATATTTTTACATTTTAAAAATACATTATAAATTCCAGAAAAATATATATGTAATAACCATGGGTCTGTATAATATTTTCTAACCTAAGTCAAGTGATACGGATAATATATCATTTCAATCTGTAATTTACAAAGAAAAATTCGGGTTCTATCATTTCAAACCCGCAATCCCAAGAAAAATAAAATAAATAAAAATCTCTTAGGCCTATCATTTCAGCCCATAATGATTTTCCCTAATCTAAAGTCCATTCGGGTATGTACCATTTCAACCCATAGTGATTCTATTCTACATGGAACTTGCAGTGTGAGAAACAGAAATAAATAAACAGTATAGCAACATATGGCAGTAACAGATGATATGACAGGTTTATAAACAGGGCTAACATCATATGATTCATATCACAGGAAGGTATAACATGATATAGCAATTCTACACATTCACTTGTTGTCAATTCACTAATTATATAAGTACAAATGTCATGAGTGAATACTCACCTTTTTACGCTGAGATAGCAATTCAAAAACAAAGAATAAATTCCAGAAAGCACGATATGGCACGACACAGCACGACGTTTGATTTAAGTGAGTGGAGAGAGCCAAGATAATGATCTTGTAAACAAAAAAAAACAATATACATAAATATATTCAACCCAAAACAATATTGAAACAACTTGAGATAAAAAGCAACAAAGAGCTAAATAACTTGACCTTGCCTTTGACCATCCAAATGCTTGACTAAGGTGGAAAATATGCTCGACCATCATGTGTGTTTTGGGTCGGGTATGACATCATATAGGTCGGCTAGAAGTGGATGTGAAGGAGGGGTTACAGCATGAAGAAGATAAAGGGTCAAGGCCAAAAGGTGAAGGGTTTGGTGCAACCCAAGGCTTGGCTTGGTCATCATAGGGCTCGGACTTGGTCTGGTCAGGTCTGATCAGTGGAGAAGAGACGACCAGAAGTGAAGTAGCTGCTGATGGTGGTGGCTAAGGGTGGTGGCCGAAGCAACATATGAAGGGGATGGTGCAAACATGAGCTCGGCTAAGAATTTTGGTGGAGTTTTTGCACAATGTTGTGGTGATGGCTTCATAAGGAGGCACGGCCAAGTTCACGGTCCGAGGAGGAGGAGGTTGTGCTGCTGTAGATGGTGGTGGTGTGATCAGTGGTGAAGGTGGAGTGTTAGGCCAAGCAAAGCTAGAAGAGGAGGAAGGCAAAACATTGAAAAATAGGAAGGAAAGTGAGAAAGAAGAAAGCCATTAACTTCCAACTATTTTTTCAAAGAATGATAGCCGTGAGTTGAAATGAAAGTGAGATGTTTTCTCACATGAAAACGAAGAAGAGATACACGGCAATACAAAAATAAATGGTTGGCTAAGCAAATGAAATGGCAAAAGCAAATGAAAAGGGAAAGGTAAGTAAAAAGTCACAAGGAAAATGAAAGGTCTTTGTCCTTTGGAATTTCTAATTCTTTTAATCAAAATAAACTGAATAAAAGTAAGTAAATAAAATAAAATGAAAACAAAATAAAGTGAAAAAGAAAATAAATAAATAATTTAAGGAAAAATAGAAAATAAACGGGAAAATATTTATTAAATTGAAACTAGAATTTAATGTTGGAAACAATATACAATAAATATTTGAAAATTATAACTACACTTATAAAATGTTTTAAAAATAAAATATATTCATAACATGTCATATTACACATATATACGCAAACTAGAATATTTTATGACAATTAAACTATTATTTATATCAATTAAAATAAACAATTTTGTTAAGTAAATCAATTTACGTACAATAGTTTAAAAAGCATAACTTTCACAACATTAATCAGATTTCAACGAAATGAAAAGCAGTATTCTTGAAGTTTAATTTACTTTCATAATAAAATTCAAAAATTCAAAAATTTAAATTTTAAATTTTAAATTTAAAGGTTAAAGTTTGACCATATTGACCAAAAATCCACATTTTTGGAAAATATTCTATTTATTCATGTTTGAATTTATAATTCTGATAAAAATCAAAATTTATATTTAAAATAACAAAATGTATTCATTTACTAAATAAAATAAATTTCTTAAATCAGGAAATTCAATTAAAATAATTAAAGTATACAAACAAAAATAATCACAAAATACAGGGTTATTACAAAAACATAATCCTAAGGATTAGAGTAAGATCGGGGTATGGGATAACACTATAGTAATGTACTAGTATTTTCTATATATAAGTATACGCTATATCTCTATTCTCCTATCCCTCTTAGGCTATTTTCTATATCTCATGAGGCTCAAATACAGATATGGATGCTAGAAGTGGAAGAGTTAACCTTGGAGGGGGAAACACCACAACAAATTGAAATGCTAGACCAAATACGGGAAGGAACCAAGGTCAGGCACAAGCTGGAAATGTGGGTGCTGGAGTCTCGTAAGTTGACATGGTAGTCATGTATTAGTTCTTTGTCAACATGATGCAGTGGGTGTTGTTTCTAGGTCTGTTGAAGGAGGCGTTCAGGAAGCTCCAGTAGTCAACAATTATGCTATTTTGAGTGGAGACTATGCAAGGCTAGGAGGAAAGCCATTCATTGGAACTGAAGACACTATTGAAGTAGAAAACTAGTTGCTGCATTATGAGAGGATCTTTGCAGATCTGAGGTTCAATGACAGCATAGGAGAAGGCTTGCTTCTAGACACCTTTAAGGAACAGCTTTATACTGGTGGAATAGTGTGACGGTTAGAGTGAATGAGGAAACGACGACATGGGCTGAGTTTAAGAAAAGGTTCGAGGAGAGGTTCATCTTTGAGATTGCGAATCCACTCTGCTCAGAAAGTTCACTGAGTTGGAGCAGGCGGAGATGAATATGTTGGAGTATGCTATAAGATTTGAGGAATTGACAAGGTATGGCTATGCTACTGTTGATACTATAATTAAGAGGAATGAAAAGTTCATTAGGGAGTTGAAGCCTGAGTTGGAAAAGGCTACATTACCGCATATCAAAGACCCTTGTGATGTCGTGGTTGATATGACGTTGAGAGATATGGAGATGTTTGCTTTTCTAGAGAGGAATAAAGAGAAGGAAGTCCAAGTAGGGCAGAGTCAGAAAAGGAAATTCTTTCATAAGAAGGGTGCTAAGAAAGGTGGAGCCGTGAAGAAAGGAAAGTCAGAAGTTATTTGCTTCAAGTACAATAAGATGCGGCATTTTGTCAATCAAAGTCGTTCAGCAGAAGCAAAGAAGGTGATCGAGAAGAGGAATATCAGATGCTTCAACTACGATCAAATTGGAGATTACAAGAACCAATGCAAAGCGCCTACTAAGGATGGAAGAGGCAACGTGTATGCATTGGAGCAAGCAACCTGGAGGCCAACGGGAAGGCCGTGTTGGGAGGTACGCTTCAGATTCATGGTATGTCTATTAGCATTCTGTTTGATACTAGTGCATCGTATTCTTTCATATCTGGTTGTTTGGTAGATAAGCTTAACCTAGAACCCTCATATTTAATTACTTCCTTAAAGGTTGCAAATCTGGTAGGAGGTTATGTGACACGTGGGATGAAGTGTGACCACCTAGAGTTTGATTTGTTAGGTCATACCTTTTTTTGCAATTTGCATGTGTTCGACTTTGTAGAGTTTGAAATTATTTAGGGTATGGATTGGTTAAGTAAATACGATGCTAACATATTTTTCCACGATAGGAATATATTGCTTAGACACCCTGAGTGTAGCGATCAAGTTGTGTATACCATAGAATGCCCTAACTGTGAGGTGAATGCTTTATTATGTGTTGTGTGTTATGGAGGTGGAAGACGAGTTAGATCGAGCTTTCATGGTTAGAGAAATCGCGGATGTTTTTGAATCTATAGTAGGTTTTCCATCAAAACAAGCCATTGAGTTTCGGATAGATTTAGTATTTAGAGCAGAATCGATGAGTAGGCCGCCAAGAGGGATGACACCAACCGAGATGAGGCAGTTGAAGGTGCAGTTGGTGGATTTGGAAGGCAAGAATTTTATTAGGCCAAGTAGTTCATCTTGGGCAGCAACCGCAGTGTTTGCTAAGAAACCGAGCGGATCGTTAAGGTTATGTATCAATTATCGTAAGTTGAATGAAGACGATAAAGAATCGATTTCTGTTACCTAGAATTGACGCTTTGTTCAATCAGTTGAGTGGAGCTAAGGTATTTTCTCGGTTGGATTTAGCAATAGGTTTCCATCAGCTTAGAGTAGCAAAGTATAGTATTCCTTTGACGTCATTTAGGACTAGATATGGATCGTACGAATGGTTAGTAATGACGTTCAGACTAACTAATGCGCCGACATTCTTTGTGGATTTGATGAACCGATTTTTCCAAGAGCACTGGATAGGTTCATATTAGTTTTCAAACGATATTCTGATATACTCTAAGGATGAGAGAGAGCATGAAATTCATCTTAGAGTAGTGCTAGAGACACCGAGGTAGCATTAGCTGCAAAGTTTTCGAAATGTCATTTCTGGAAAAAGGAAGTGAAGTATTTAGGTCATGTAGTCTTAGAGAAAGGGTTGTCTATAGATCCGACTAAGATTGAAGACGTAAATAATTGTAAGAGACCTAAGACGGTGACTGAGATAAAGAGTTTTCTTGGATTTGTTGGGTATTATCAAAAGTTCATAAAGGATTTTTCACGGATAGCAGCACCGATGACTAAGCTAATGCGAACGGATGTGAAGTTTGTTTGGACCAATAAGTGTGAGGAAGCATTCCTGAGCTTGAAACACTTATTGAATCATGCACCTGTGTTGGTTGTTCCAGAAGAGAATCAAGATTTGGTAGTTTATACAGATGCGTGTGGAACTGGATTAGGAGCTGTGTCGATGTAGAGAGGTAAAGTGATTGCTTATGCTTCTCGACTACTTAGACTGCATGAGGTTAGGTACCCGACTCTTGATTTGGAATTAGCTACGACGATTTCTGCATTGAAGATGTGGAGACATTCCCTTTTAGGAGAGCGATTTGAGTTATATACGTATCATAAGTCGTTGAAGTATTCATTCTCTCAAAAGGAGTTGAACATGAGGCAGCAAAGAAGGTTGGAGTTTATTGCTGCTTATGAGTTTGGAATTGAATACACATAAGGGAAAAGCAATAAGGTTCTGGATGTGCTTAGCAGTAAACATCAGAATGCAGTGTTGGTGATCATAGCTGAGTGGAACGATTTGGAAGTATTGTCGACTTGAAGAGTGTAGTTGAGATCTAAAGCTGGGTCGGGTGGAGAATCTATTGTGTTGTCTTGTTTAGAAGTTCGACCAATGATGACCGAAAAGATTTCTTATGAACAGGAGGAGGATCCAGTATTGGTTGAAAGGATCAAGAAGTTAAGGGATGAAATGGAGAGCGATGACTTAAAGGATTTTTGTCTTGACCATAATGGGTGGTTGGGAAAGAAAGAAAGGCTGTGTGCCGAATGTAGGAGACATAAAGAAAGAGGTTTTGGAGAAATGCCACCGTTTGAAGTTCACTATGCATCCGGGAGGAACTAAGATGTATTAGGACATGAAGAGAAGTTTCTTCTGGGAAGGAATGAAGAAGGATGCAGGCATATGGGTAAGTAGTGTTTAAACTGCCAACAGGTAAAAGCCGAACATCAGAAACTAAGTGGGCTACTTCGGCCATTAGATATTCCAGTATGAAAGTGGGATTCTATTTATATGGATTTTATAAACGGCTTGCCAAGATTTAATAGAGAAAATTAAAGTATATGGGTTATAGTGGACAGGTTAACTAAGAGTGCCTATTTCTTTCCAGTTAAGTCAACTTGGACGGCACCTGTTTTAGCTAAGTTATTTATGAAGAATGTAGTTAGACTACATGGAATTCCTGGTAGCATTGTAAGTGATAGAGATTCTTTTTTCACTAGCGAGTTTTGGAAAAATCTACAAGAGATTTTAGGAACCAAGCTCAAGATGAGTACTGCTTACCATCCACAGAATATTGGGAAAACGGAAAGAGTTAACAAAATCTTTGAAGATTTGTTACGAGCATGTGTATTAGAATTTTGGGGATCATAGGAAGACTATCTACGCTTAGTCGAGTTTTCATATAACAACAGTTATCAAACTAGTATAGGGATGGCACCATTTGAAGCTTTGTATGGATGGCCATGCAAATCTCCCGCTTGTTGGTTAGAAAACGGAGATAGGTTGGTTCTTGGTCTGGATTTGGTTAGGGAAGCGGTAGAGAAGATTGAGTTAATCCAAGATAAGATGAAGGAAGCTCAGTCTAGGCAGAAGGGTTATGTAGATAGAAGATGGAAAAACTTAGAGTTCTCTGTTGGTGATCATGTTTTTATTAAGTTATCACCGATGAAGGGTGTGATTCGATTTGGGAAATCAAGTAGGTTGGCACCAAGATTCGTAGAACCATTTCGTATTGTAGAGAGGATCTAAAAACTCACATATAGAATAGAGTTACCAAGCAGTTTGGTAGAAGTCCACGATTCCATGTTTCCCATCTAAGGAAGTGTATTAGAGATCCGTAGACTACTATAGCATCGAATATGTTAGAGGACTTAGTAGTAGAGCCGAATTTGACTATAGTTAGAAAGCCAGTTCGTATAGTTGCGTGAGATGAGAAGAGGCTAAGGAACAAGACAGTCAGATTAGTTAAAGTCCACTAGAGCGACGATGAGAGAGACAGTACTTGGAAGATTGAGAACAAGATTAGAGACACTTATCCTGGTTTGTTTGATGCTATGTTTTACCTTTTCGATTGATCTGCTGAGTACCTTATCGTAATTTCGAGGACGAAATTCTTTAAGGAGGGGAGTATGCAACGACCCTAATTTTTAGTAACATTATTTAGGATATTTAATTAATTAAATTAAATAATGTAATGATTAGGGGATTCAGATTTTCAATTAATAGGTGTTGTCGTGCCATGCTAACAAATAAACTAAAATGAATTAGAATGAAAAAGAAAGGGAAGCTAGATAAGGGTCAAAATAGGAAAGACACATTCTTATACCCTAAACCCCCATACACGTTCATTATCCACATTCACCAAACAAAAACTAAAGCTAGAGGCCAGCCACCATTAAACAAAAACAAGAGGAAGGTAAGCTAAAGGAAGAAAGCAAATCAATATAACCAAGATCAAATCTCAACTCCTTAATCTCAAAGCTAAGGTGAATTATGACTACATCTCATATTTATTTTTTCGGTTTTAGGATGAAATTCGAATTATTTTGAAAAGATATTTGCCAATTGTTAAAATGGATATATAAGCTTTTTGATGATTTATGATAATTCATATAGATTTTATGATATGTTTTAATATGAAAACCCTATTAAATGACATCCAACTACCTTGCGCTTTTAGATTAAGATCAGAAATGATATTTTAGAGATGGTTCCAAATTTTCATAATTTTCTGAATTAATGTGAATTTTATATTAATTTTCTAGTGAGAAAAATGGATATTTGGGTTTAAAATAATTTACAGCTAAATTATTTATGTTTTCTTTTTGAAATTTATATATGTTAGAAAACATATCAAAAATGATTTATACGAATTTTTATAAATTTTCCTAAGTGTTTTAATGAATATATAAATTATTTAAGGTGTGGTACTTAAATGTTTTATATATTTATAAAAGAGAAGGGGTATTTTCTAATAATTTAATTTGTTTAATTCCGAAATTTTGGCAGTATTTTTAGAAAGGAAATTAGCAACCAATCATGTTTTGAAAAAAAGGCAGGTTAGTTAAAAAGATTACTTTAAAACGTTAAAAATCAGTTCATACATGGTTTTTACATGTTTCACCACTTTCGGCACCTGGATTCCGACCGGGTATTTCCGCCTTCACCACCATCGAAACCAATAAACATAGCATCAATGATTTGGTACATAGTGAATTGGAGATAGGTCGAAGGTATTGGGTCAAAACATGGGGTTCTGATGGGGTCGAAGCGTTACTCTTCTTTTAAATGAAAATGCGTTTTTTTGCTTTCGAAAGGAATGCTTTCAACTTGGTTGGCTTATGAATTGGTCAAATTTATTTATGGAATGGTTTTGAAAAGGTTCCACCATTTTTTTAAGTCAATTCTTTCGAAGGGGTCGAATACCCTTGCTTCCGCTTTCTACCTTTCGAAGCAAATGGTTCCGAAAGGATATTTTATTTTGATAACTTAGCCGCTTCTTCAATGCTTCTGGAGGGGTTGGTTTCGACACCATCACTTCTTTACTTAGGAATTTCTTTTGAAAGAGTGCTTTCAACATATTTTTTTACGGCCCTTTGTTCTATTGGAAGTAAAATCCAATGGTTTCAAATGGATTGGTTTTAAATGGTTTCGAAAGGTTTCTACTTATTTTAATTGAACCCAAATGCTTTTGTAAGGTTTGATGTTTACAATGGATTTTCATGCTTTCAAAAGGTCTAAATAAAGGGTTCGAAGTGGGGTTTCCCAATGGTAGTGAATGGTTTAAAAGGAAAGGTTTTTCAATGTTTTCTAAAGACGATGTTTAAAGTGTTTTAAAACAAGGATGTCTAAAGTTTTAAAGCTTTTGAACGTGATGTTTTTAAATGGTTTCAAAAGGGTTTGCTTTGGCCTTTGGCATAAGGTTATGAATCAAAGGGTTTACTTGGTTTCGAAAGGGGTAATTTCAATGGATTCAAAAGGGGTACATTCAACGATTTAAATGTTTTCATCAACAAATATTTGAGTAAAGCATATATAACATGGAAAGGTGATTTGAGTAGAGAATAGAGTAAATTTTCATTGTTTATAGTATAATTTAAAGGTTTAAATCAATTTGAGAAGAAAAGGTTTTCAAGGAAATTTTAAGAGTAGACTACCCTAAGTAAAATGACTCGGGTATTAGAATATCAGATGGGACTAGTATGGGGTCGTACCCTATACTTTAGCTAGTAACCTTTAGCTAATATAAGTCAAAAATTCCAGTGTGTAGGATTTGTCATAGGTAAGACTAATATTATGTTACACACAGAAAGGAATCTATTGAGGAGAGATAGGTTATTGGCGAGCCCGCAAAACCATTAGGATCAGTTGACCCTGGGAGAATTAAGTTAGGCACAGACTATCCAGAAGAGGAGTATCCAACAAAAGTTGGATTATTTGTTTATTTTGTCTAGTAGGCCCGAATTAGCCAAAGGTTAGTAGCTAGCCAAACAGAACTATAGTGTTCGGATAAATTGTCCATTCGTTACCTGATATGTATGTATACGTGATAATGCTTTATTATTTTAAACATCTTTAGTTACATGATTAAGATTTGCAAAATATATATTTTAAAAGGATATTAGTGAGGAGAAACCCATTCTGCTAAGCAACGTGGTCTCAATTAATATCAAATAATCAATATGTACGGTATTATTCACACCATGCTTTATGTCCGACTCAAAGTTTATGTTTCCCCTCACCACACCAGAGAAGGCATTTCGTAGCCTTGAAAAAGCACTACTAAAACTTTTAGTAGCATTTCGATAAACACTACAACACGACATACAACTAAAAGTCTAAAATTTTGCGTTGTAGTAAACGCTACCCAAAATAAACATGCCTTATGAAAACATTGAAATTATCCTTTTAAAAGCTTTATAAAACCTTAGACATCCTCTTTTCAAAACACTTTGAACATGCTTTATGATAACATTGGAAACCCTCCATTTAAACACTAAGGTAAACCCTTCGAAAACATTAGGGAACCACCGCCTTCGAAAGCTTTATCATATACCTTTTGATAGTATTAGGTCCTTTACATAAATCAAACCATTCAAAAGCATTGAGTTCAAGTAAAAACATGTGGAACAAACATTCAAAACCGTTTAAAACCATTCCCATCGAAACCTTTGGGTTTAACTTTCAAAATATGAAAAGGGCCTTAAAAGAACTAAGTCGAAAGCAATTCTTTCAAAAGCAGTTTCCTAAGTAAAAGAAGTGGATGGTGTCAAAACCAATCCCTTCGAAACCATTGGAGAAGTGGCTTAGGGTTTAAGGGGAAAGCACCCTTTCGAAGGCATTTCTTCGAAAGGTTGATTGTGGCAGTAGGCGTTTTGACCCCTTCAAAAGCGTTTTCTTAAAACAAAGGCGAACCTCTCTCGAAACCTTTCTCTAAAACTAATAACCAAGTCGAAAGCTGTCTTATTCAAAGGCATTTTGTAACGACCCGCATTTCATTTCATAGAAAGATGCATCATTAAGAAGAAATAAAAGGGATAAAAAAGAGAAAAGAAAGAAAAGAAAGAAACAAACAACATCAGAATCTCACAGCGGAAGGAATAAATTATATTATATCACATAAAACATTACATAGTATCATATACATCAGAGTTATACAGCTAATACAACATAAACTAGACAGTTATAAACACCTGTCTAGTTATTACAATTTAAGTACATCAGAGAAAAACAGATACAACTCAAACACAGTGGAACCACTATATATATCTACACGCTGAAGCCTCCTGCTCAATTTCTCCTCCAGAATTCGTCAAAGAAATCCTGAATCACTTGACTACTCGTAGACAATATGAGTACCCAAGAGTTTAATAAAACAGAAAATAAACACTCGGGTCAGCATGGGTCTGGTGTGAGTAAACGGGTTTAAAGTTGCTTAACTTTAGAAAATCCTTTGAAAACAAAGGGTATCACGTAAGACTTCCCACACATAAACATGGAAAAGTTTTTACCTTACGCTAACCAAAACATTTGATAGGAGATCCAGTGATATTATAATAGTGTCTAGGGTTTTCAAGTAAATAAGAAATAGCTGAAATTGTTACATCTATTAAATTCCAGCTACTAGCCACAAAAGTGGGTAATACAATCAAAACCGTAGAGTCTTGTATGAAGAATGGGTTTCCATCAATGGCAGGGCTACCGGGGTACCGCCCGTCACAGTACGTGTCCTAGACCACCATACCGAGGATCACTCCCAATCCCCTGCAACACAAAGCCGAAACCATCCCTTACTGGACAGTCCCGAACAAGACCACCCCGTAGATGGTCATCACCAACTGCTACACAACCGAAATAAAAAAGGACAGCTAGATAGGGGTAAATCTCGTCCTACTTAGGCATGACCCACTTAGCCTAGCTGCACCTACCCAGTTTTAGCCATTCCCGGTTGATGAGGCTTGAGGCTACGATTACCTTTATTGGACACATCAACCTTAAAATGCTCATCGTCCACCTGACGATGTTCTGAAAGAATTCAATCCATACAAGTTCGTTCCGGGTTCGAACGAAACCGAAGGCACTATCTCGCTACATTCATTTTGGAATCACCCTCAGAGTCAACGACAATAGCCCTTGCACTCTGAATCTTCATCTCGAACCTGAAAGTACTACCCCCCGTTAAATCGTATTGGAATCACCCTCAGAGTATTAACACGAATAGTCCTTACACCTCGAGTCTTCACTCTTCACTTGATATTCACGACCTAACGTTTAATTTGGACCGATGTGGTTTTCGGAATTCCAAATTTGGAAACCCGATCCCGGTCTCATCGAAATCCAAACGCCATCTTAATGTCCAAGTGAATTTAGTTTGAATAATTAATTCAATTCATAATTATCTATATACACACAGATAGATAATTCACATATCACAATAGATAATCACATTCTCATCATAAACTGATAACCCATATCATAATCACAAATAGATAATCATCACAACCAGATAATCATCACAAACAGATAATCCATATTATCATCCTTTAACTAAGCATCCATATCATATAGATATTACTCATCTCATTATTGAGATTACAACCGTCTAATGAGATATCAATATCATCCATAAGCAAAGATTTGTTAACCACCATCTATAATTAATTTAAAATGAATTAAATTAATTACTTCTATCTCTAATTAATTGAAAATAAATTAAATTAATTACCACATCTATAAATCCTGCTTATATATCCATTAATTAATTAACCTAGTTAATTAATCGTTCTCTAAGTATTCAACTTGATTAAACACCTTTGATTAATCATTCTAGTTATAATAAGTAATTAGTCTTTAATTAATTTCACAAAATTAATTAACCTTAATCATTAGTAATTAACATTTAATTAATTCATGTATTAATTAACTATAATTAATTACATTTATCCTTAATTAATTACATTAATTAATCACTTATTATTAATTATTCCTTAATTAAACAATTCTTAATTACATAATTAATTATATTAATTAATGATCGCTTATTTATATTTAAATTAATTACTTTATTTAAAATTAATTACATTTAGTAATTAATCTAAAATTTAAAAATACAATTATTAATCACCCTTGATTGATATCAATTCAGTAATTAACTACCATTAAATACTCATTAACAAATTAATTATTCCATAATTATTTATCTTCATTAATTAATCCCTTGATTAATTACAAAAGTAACGACCCAGATTACTTTATTATAAATCATCTTTCACTAATTACATTCCAATAATTATCATTTACTACTTCTCTAAGTAATCATGCTCCATTAATTACATTAAGTAATTATTCTTATTAAACCATCAAATGATTTTCTTAAATTAATTAAACTAAATTAATTAACTTAAACAAATCACATTATCATAATTAATTACAATAAGTAATTAATCACTTAATTACTTTTATCAAGTAATTATGCTTAACAAATTATAATTGATTCCTCTTCAACTAATTAATCTAATTAATTATCAAAATTAATCACATTAATTAATTACCTAACTATCCTTAGATAATTATTTCTATTAACCAATAACATTTTCTTAATTACTTTCTTAAGAAATTTATCTTAGATTAATTTTCACTAATCATCCCTAATTATAAATTAATCTGAATCATTATTTAAAATCAAATAAATAAGACATTCCATAATTCTCTTATAAATTAAATTCTTTTTATTATCTTAATTATTTCTAAAGTAATTCATTTACTTTATTAATGACTTCATTAACAATCAAGTGTATTTAAAATATTACACTTCTCATTTTAAATTCAATTTTCATTTTGAATTTAAGATTTCAAATGTTTAACCATTTAAACAATTTTCCAAATTTTAAATAAATTTATTCCTTAAAATAAAAGTGAAGAACAATCATTACTTATGTAAGATACTTATTTAAGAAAAAGTTTAAAACTAAATTAATTAATTTTATTAAAAGAAATCAAGCTGAAAAATAAATTGATTATTTTAACTTCAAAATTAAAGCTAAACACACTTCATAATTTTTATTCAAATACTAAAGAAAAGAATTTTATCAAGTTTAAAACTTATTTGAAAACAAACTCCTTTTTAAATCTACTTTAAAACATTTAAACATGTTCAACGTTTAAAATCTACAAAACTGTTTAAATCTGTGTTCATAGTAGACTTAAAACCATATTTTAGTCTTGAGTTAAACTTGATTTAAATCTCGCTTAAATTTAAAAAAATTATTTTAAAACTTTGGATTCTAAAGTTCATTTGAATTCAAATTTAAACATTGCACTAAAAGCCCTGTTTAAACCCTGCTTTAAAATTTGAAGCAAACAGAATGCTGTCAGGTTAATAAACCTGAAACAAACACTTACCCGAGACTACCCATTACTGCTCCGAGTAAATGCCCGAACTGCTTCGAGTAAATTACTCGATCTACTCGAGTAAAAATCGAGTTACAATCCTGCACAACCCAACAAGTTCATCAGAACAAAATATATGCATGGTGCATGTGCATCGGCACTCCGGCAACCTCCATCCATCCTAACGAACTTCACCACATCGCCGACCAACTTCCATCATGATCACGACCACCAGAAAACTCCCTGCAGCTCGAAATTAAAATTGAGTAATCCAATGCAACCTGGAACATCACACAGCAAACATTCCCAAACCAGTCAACATCGCGACAACCCATCTCCGATCATCAGAATCACTACGACTCCGGCTAACTCTCCATCTACATCCCCTCTTGCAATCCCCAAAGCCTTACATCACTCGATGCACCATAGAAATCAAGAAGCTAAAAAACTCCTACCACCAGCAAACTAGGGTTAAAAACTGGAAAGAGCCATCACCGTCGCCACCAACCTCTGACCATCCACCTGACAATTTTCCCCCACTCACCTATCAGCCCTTCACCTCCAGGAAGAACTACAACTTCCAAAAACCACTAGACAATCAGAAAAACCCAAAAACTCCCATTCTGTTCAACCTAGACAAGCTCACTCCACTGTTACTTTAAAAGTGTGATTTTTGTTTTAAAATTCATTATTTCATACATGCATTCAAGTTATAAACCTATTTCAATAATTTAAGAAGTTTGATATTTGTCTTATTTTCAATAATGACTGTTATTATTGTTTTCAGAGACAACAGATTTTTTAATTTGACTAAATTAAATTATAGTTTGTAAACCTAAATCTATACTAAACAAACACTTTTTGTTTACATATCAATTTCTAACAGAGATCAAACCAAGTGAAAAATGGATTTCTATTAAAAATCCTTGTTTTGAAAAAACAGAACAGGTATACCGATACCTGGCAACACACATATGTATATTTATATATATACATAGAATATCATCACAATACAATCATACAAACATGCTCATTTCTACCAATCCACATGCAACAGACAATTTAAAGCAACTTTTCAATGTGAGGTTACTAACTTAAAAAAAAAAGACAGAGCAGTTTTTATCTATAACAGTTTTGATTTTTTTTGAAAAACAGTTTGAATCAGAACTTGAGTTCTGGAAATTTGTTTAGCTTTGATTTTTAAGAAGTAAGAATTGTTTTTTAAAAATAGAAATTTACTCACATTATTATTGAAGAAGCAGAGAACAACAGTTGTAATATCATTTTCCAGAAACAGATCTGCATTTGCTTGCTGTAGTTGAATTAAAAATTGCATTTTGAATTTCCTGTAGAATCTGGTGAATTTGCTGTTGAATCTGGTGTTTACTTCCAATTTTGATTACTGAATTACTTGCTGTAGTAGATTTTTAAAACTGCATACTGACCCCGTTTTCATTTGCTTAGATTTGGAGTTGATCTTCATATTGATGTTGAAACTTGAGAAAAAATGGTTTCAGATTTGAAAACTCCATCAAATTTGTGTTTGCAGATTTTTAAGTTGCATTTGGTTTTGATAAATTTTCTTTCTAAAATCTGATTTCAGATTTTCATTTGAAGATAATGTGTTGAACAATAATGAATTGTTAAGTTTCTACTAAATATATTTTAAATAAAAATGTTTTAAAAAAATAAATAAAATCATGCCACTTGTTATCTAATTTTGTAGAATGTTTTACAAGTGTCTTCTTATGAGTTAAATGTCATACACATGTACAATTTAACATTAAAAGAAATTTCTTAATTTTATAAATGTTTTTAAATTTATTCTAAATCAATTCCTTATTTAGTTTAACATGTTTTTAAATGTTTTATTTCCATATTTAGCCTTTAAATGATTACATATAAATTTCCTTATATAATTACATATTTTAAATGTTTATTTGAATATATTTTTTAAAATAATATTTGAAAAACGAAATTTTCAAGAAAGAAAAATTTAAAAAGAAAAGAATATTGAATTCAATTTTATTCCAAAGTTTCAAACTAAAATATTATACTCTAATGTAAATAAACTAAGTCTATTTCAAAAAAACAATTTTTTTAAAAGAAAACAAAATAAACTTTTCTTATAAAATACAATTTAAACTATTATATATTTTTTTGAACAAAATAAATATTAACTTTAATTACTTTTGAAAATATAAGATAGATTTTGAAACAAACTTTTGAAAAGTTTCTATACTAATTTAAATCAAATTTTTTAATTCACAAGTTATACACATAAATATATTATAAATTGGAAAATATTCTTTATTAAATTTAAATTTAAATTAAATTCAAATTCCGTATTTACAATGTATACACATATATACATAATAAATATAAAATATCTTTTAAATAAGCTTAGAAAGATAATTTTATCATTTAAATATTTTTAAGTTTTGAAAAGAATAAAATTCCCAAATATAAAGTTATCGTTATTATAAATTTTGAAAAGGATACCATTTGTTAAACTAAATAATTATTAGTTTTCAAAAGATAATTTCTATTTGAATTAGATTATTAAATCAATATTTCACATTTTAAAATAATTATTAATGGAAATTATTAAATAAATATTGCCTAAATTTCCGGGACATCACATTCCTCCCCCTCAAAAGAAATTCTTCCCCGAAATTTAAGCAAAGATAATTTAATAATCTCATACAGATTTTAATTTTTAAAATAGCAACCATATGCTATCAACCAAATACTAGTAACCATAGCAACCAATTCAAACAAACAATTCTAACTATCCAGACAAAATTCTGGATAAGATTCCCTAGAGTTTCCTAGGTACAAACACCATAATACTCGCCTTACAGAATCTAAACTAGCTACACCACTCAGATCTAGAGCTTCTATTTATCTAGATCTACAAATCTAAACAGGATACTAGACCACAGACAAGTCCTGATCAACTTCCAAATCTCCAAGAACTACAGATTTTAAAACCAGTAATAGACCATACACGTACTCCCTCAGAGATACATGAAAAACATAACAAATTCTAGCCATCCGAACTGGAAGTTCAATCTTGCAGAGCAAACACTTAACCCTTAAGAGAAAACAGAAAGATCCAATACTCTTATCCACAAATCTCTCCTGTCGATCCTGGGCTGCCTTCAACCTTCTAGATCAATCCAATCTTCGCAGATGCTTCATGGAACAAATCTCGACAAGAAATAAACGATCTCCAGATTCTACTCAACAAAATGGTTCTCCCAAATCGATCAAAATCCAACACACAAACTGTACTATACAAATATCAGAAGACTTCAGACATACTACTCCTATTCGAAAAACAGAACAGATGCACAAGACAACCAAGCCTCCATATCCAAAATGAATTTCCTGTAGAAATCCTCTGATCCAAGACAAAACACAAATTCCTAATGAATCAGGTGTTGCTTCTATTCTGGAATAGCTGCCACCATGCTTCCGCTGCACAACTCTGAATTTGAGAATGCTGTTGATGAATACAAGTACAGACTTGATCAACTTATTCCGAAAACATTGTTCATCAAATTCTATAAAATCTTGGTGACCTATCCGATTCGGTCACAAACACCACAGCAAAAATTCAACCAGAAAAAAATAAAAATAGATCCGATCAATCCTGCCAGCTTAAACAGACCTCTCTCTCAAAGAGCCCTCCTACTAGGCTGAACCACCGGTAAAGCTCCAAGAACCAAGTTGATACAGAACTCAATCATCTGATGTGGATGCAAATCTTAACTCCTTCAAAGATATCCAGAAAAATCTCAAACCACTTCGATAACTCAAACATCCTCTAAAGATGCTTCAGTCCAAACAAAGATTACTTAAAGAACTTCCGAACCATCGCAAGTCACTTTTGCGATGCTCTTCAATTTAGATTCCAAAAAACCATTCTCTCTTCACCAATTAGAATAGCTTAAGCCATCTAACCAAAAAAAAGAAACTAATGGTCCACCTTCAACCACAAACATCACACCCAACTGAGCTTCCAGAAGAAATGGACAAGCTTCACCATCTGCCCGGCCTACTGACCAAAGAATCACAGAGACTTCTGAACCATCGAAGAAATAGGCCACTCTACTGCTTCCAGACTCCATCTCAAGGATACAGCTAAGCCAAGAGTCTATCTTGATAGCACACTCAACACCTCCAAGCTGCTACTGTTGACAAAGACATTCTTATCCAAAGCTCATCGAATCACAAAGCTACATCAGCCACTTCCACAGTAGAGCCTTCAGATAAACAGAAATCTCTAAGGAAACTCGACTTCAAACCAAGCACAAAACACTCTGCCAAACTGAGTCTCAAACTCAAATATAGACAGAACTCCTTCCTAAGGTTTGCCAAGATTCCATCACTGCTACAACACTCTCGATTGATCTAAACCCAAGAAAATCCCCTCGCACGAGTGCAACCAAGCTTACATTCCATAGATAAACTCCGAACCTTGAAAAGATTTCCTTCAGAGATCGGTGAAATCCTTCACACCAACTGCAAAACTACTCAAGATGCCCAATATTGCCCTAGCAGATTCACTTCCAACCTCAAACACTCGGTCTCCAACCATTGGTAGTTGTGTTACACACACCACTACCCTATCTACCTTTAGAACTTATATTGGAAAACCCGAACAGGTAACCCAATCAAATAGGGGTGTATATATATATATATTCAAAATTACAAATACGCTCTCTCAAGATAGACACCACTCCAGAGCCTAGATATTCACTCAACCTAGCGCTCTAAAACCACAATGTAACGACCCGCCTTTCATTCCATAGAAAGACGCATCATTAAGAAGAAATAAAAGGGATAGAAAAGAGAAAAAAAAGAAACAACAACAGAATCTCATAGTGGAACGAATAAATTATATTGTACCACACAAAACATTACATAGTAGCATTTACATCAGAGCTATACAGCTAATACAACACAAACTAGACAGTTATAAACACCTGTCTAGTTTTTACAATTTAAGTACATCAGAGAAAAACATATACTACTCAAACACAGCGGAACCACTATATATATCTACACGCTGAAGCCTCCTGCTCAATTTCTCCTCCAGAATTCGTCAAAGAAATCCTGAATCACTTGACTACTCATACATAATATGAGCACCAAAGAGTTTAATAAAACAAAAAATAAACACTCGGGTCGTACATGGGTCTGGTGTGAGTAAACGGGTTTAAAGTTGCTTAACTTTAGAAAATCCTTTGAAAACAAAGGGTATGACGTAAGACTTCCCACACGTAAACATGGAAAAGTTTTTACCTTACGCTAACCAAAACATTTGATAGGAAATTCAGTGATATTATAATAGTGTCTAGGGTTTTCAAGTAAATAAGAAATAGCCGAAATGTTACATCTATTAAATTCCAGCTACTAGCCACAAAAGTGGGTATTACAATCAAAACCGTAGGGTCTCATAGGAAGAATGGGTTTCCATCAATGGCAGGGCTACCGGGGTACCGCCCGTCACAGTACGTGGCCTAGATCACCGTACCAAGGATCACTCCCAATCCCCTGCAACACAAAGCCGGAACCATCCCTTACTGGACAATCCCAAACAAGACCTCCCCGCAGATGGCCGTCGCCAACTGCCACACAACCGAAATAAAAAGATACCTCTAGACAGGGGTAAATCTCGTCCTACTTGGGAAAGACCCACTTAGCCTTGCTGCACCTCCCCAGTTTTAGCCATTCTCGGTTGATGAGGCTTGAGGCTACGATTACCTTTATAGGACACATCAATCTTAGAATGTTCATCGTCCACCTGACGATGTTCTGAAAGCATTCAATCCATACAAGTTCGTTCCGAGTTCAAACGAAACCGAAGGCACTATCTCGCTACATTCATTTTGGAATCACCCTCAGAGTCAACGACAATAGCCCTTGCACTCTAAATCTTCATCTCGAACCTGAAAGTAATACCCCCCGTTAAACTCGCATTGGAATCACCCTCAGAGTATTAACACGAATAGTCCTTACAGCTCGAGTCTTCACTCTTCATTTAATATTCACGACCTAACGTTTAATTTGGACCGATGTGGTTTTCGGAATTCCAAATTTGAAAACCCAATCCCGGTCTCATCGAAATCCAAACGCCATCTTAATGTCCAAGTGAATTTAGTTTGAACATTTAATTCAATTCATTATTATCTATATACACACAGATAGATAATTCACATATCACAATAGATAATCACATTCTCATTATAAACAGATAACCTGTATCATAATCATAAACAGATAATCATCACAACCAGATAATCATCACAAACAGATAATCCATATTATCATCCTTTAACTAAGCATCCATATCATATAGATATTACTCATCTCATTATTGAGATTACAACCATCCAATGAGATATCAATATCATCCATAAGCAAAGATTTATTAACCACCATCTATAATTAATTTAAAATGAATTAAATTAATTAAATTAATTACTTCTATCTCTAATTAATTAAAAATAAATTAAATTAATTACCACATCTATAAATCCTGCTTATATATCCATTAATTAATTAACATAGTTAATTAATCGTTCTCTAAGTATTCAACTTGATTAAACACCTTTGATTAATCATTCTAATTACAATAAGTAATTAGTCTTTAATTAATTTCACAAAATTAATTAACCTTAATCATTAGTAATTAAGATTTAGTTACTTTATTTATTAATTAGCTATAACTAATTACATTTATCCTTAATTAATTACGTTAATTAATCACTTATTATTAATTATTCCTTAATTAAAAAATTCTTAATTACATCATTAATTATATTAATTAATTATATCTAATTTGTATTTAAATTAATTACTTTATTTAAAATTAATTACATTTAGTAATTAATCTAAAATTTAAAAATACAATTATTAATCACCCATGATTAATATCAATTCAGTAATTAACTGCATTATTTACTCATTAAAAAATTAATTATTCCATAATTAATTAACTTCATTAATTAATCCATTGATTAATTACAAAAGTAATTACCCAAATTACTTTATTATAAATCATCTTTCACTAATTACACTCTAGTAATTAGCATTTATTACTTCTCTGAGTAATCATGCTCCATTAATTACATTAAGTAATTATTCTTATTAAACCATCAAATGATTATCTTAAATTAATTAAACTAAATTAATTAACTTAAACAAATCACATTATCATAATTAATTACAATATGTAATTAACCACTTATCTACTTTTATCAACTAATTATGGTTAATAAATTATAATTGATTATCTTCAATCAATTAATCTAGTTAATTATCAAAATTAATCACATTAATTAATTACTTAATTATCCTTAGATAATTATTTTTATTAACCAATAACATTTTCTTTAAGTACTTTCTTAAGAAATTTATCTTAGATTAATTATCACTAATCAACTCTAATTATAAATTAATCTGAATCATTATTTAAAATCAAATAAATAAGACATTCCTTAATTCTTTTATAAATTAAATTCTTTTTATTACCTTAATTTTTTCTAAAATAATTCATTTACGTTATTAATGGCTTCATTAACATTCAAGTGCATTTAAAATATTACCCTTCTCAATTTAAATTCAATTTCCATTTTGAATTTAAGATTTCAAATGTTTAACCATTTAAACATTTTTCCAAATTTTAAATAAATTTATTCCTTAAAATAAAAGTGAAGAACAATCATTACATATATAAGATACTTATATAAGAAAAGTTTAAAATTAAATTACTTAATTTTAGTAAAAGAAATCAAGCTTAAAAATAAATTGATTATTTTAACTTCCAAATTAAAGTTAAACACACTTCATAATTTTTATTCAAATACTAAAGAAAAGAATTTTATCAAGTTTAAAACTTATTTGAAAACAAACTCATTTTTAAATCCACTTTAAAACATTTAAACATGTTCAACATTTAAAATCTACAAAACTGTTTAAATCTGGGTTCATAGTAGACTTAAAACCATATTTTAGTCTTGAGTTAAACTTGATTTAAATCTTGCTTAAATTTTAAAAATTTATTTTGAAACTTTGGATTCAAAAGTTTATTTGAATTGAAATTTAAACTTTGCACTAAAAACCCTATTTAAACCCTGCTTTAAAATTTGAATTCCATTCAAAAAATTTTAAAAACAGAATGGTGCCATGTTAATAAACCTGAAACAAACACTTACCCGAGACTACCCATTACTGCTCCGAGTTAATACCCTAACTGCTTCGAGTAAACTACTCGATCTACTCAAGTAAAACTCGAGTCACAGTCCCGCACAACCCAACATGTTCATCAGAACAAAATATATGCACGGTGCATATGCACCGGCACTCCGGCAACCTCCAGCCATCCTAACCAACTTCACCACGTCGCCGACCAGCTTCCAACATGATCACGACCACCAGAAAACTCCCTGCAGCTCGAAATTAAAATTGAGTAATCTAATGCAACCTGGAACATCACACAGTAAAAATTCCCAAACCTATCAACATCGCGACAACCCATCTCCGATCATCAGAATCACTGCGACTCCAGCGAACTCTCCATCTACATCCCCTCTTCCAATCCCCAAAGCCTTACATCACTCGATGCACCATAGAAATCAAGAAGCTACAAAACTCCTACCACCAGCAAACTAGGGTTAAAAACTGGAAAGACCTATCACCGTCGCCACCAACCTCTGACCATCCACCTGACAATTTTCCTCCACTCACCTATCAGCCCTCCACCTCCAGGAAGAACTACAACTTCCAAAAACCACTAGAAAATAAAAAAGACCCAAAAACTCCCATTCTGTTGAACCCAGACAAGCTCACTCCACAGTTACTTTAAAAATGTGATTTTTGTTTTAAAATTCATGATTTCATACATGCGTTCAAGTCATAAACCTGTTTCAATAATTTAATAAGTTTGATATTTGTCGTATTTTCAATAATGACTGTTATTATTGTTTTCAAAGACAACAGATTTTTAATTTAACTAAATTATAATTTATAAACCTAAATCTATACTAAACAAACACTTTTTATTTACATGTCAATTTCTAACAGAGATCAAACCAAGTGAAAAATGGATTTCTATTAAAAATCCTTGTTTTAAAAAAAACAAAACAGGTATACTGATACCTGGCAACACCTATGTATATTTATATATATACACAGAATATCATCACAATACAATCATAAAACATGCTCATTTCTACCAATCCACATGCAATAGACAATTAAAAGCAACTTTTCAATTGTGAGGTTACTCACTTAAAAAAAAAGAAGACAGAGTAGTTTTTATCTACAACAGTTTTGATTTTTTTTTACAAACAGTTTGAATTAGAACTTGAGTTCTAGAAATTTGTTTAGCTTTGATTTTTAAAAAGTAAGAACTGTTTTCTAAAAATAGAAATTTACTCACATTATTATTGAAGAAGCAGAGAACAATAGTTGCAATATCATTTTCCTGAAACAGATTTGCATTTGCTTGCTGTAGTTGAATTGAAAACTGCATTTTGAATTTCCTGTAGAATCTGGTGAATTTGCTGTTGAATCTGGTGTTTACTTCCAGTTTTGATTACTGAATTACTTGCTGTAGTAGATTTTTAAAACTGCATGCTGACCCCATTTTCATTTGCTTAGATTTGGAGTTGATCTTCATATTGATGTTGAAACTTGAGAAAAAATGGTTTCAGATTTGAAAACTCCATCAGATTTGTGTTTGCAGTTTTTTAAGTTGTATTTGGTTTTGAAAATTTTTCTTTCAAAAATCTGATTTCAGATTTTCATTTGAGGATAATGTGTTGAACAATAATGAATTGTTAAGTTTCTACTAAATATATTTTAAATAAAATCATGCCACTTGTTATCTAATGTTATAGAATGTTTTACAAGTGTCTTCTTATGAGTTAAATGTCTTACACATGTAAAATTTAATATTAAAAGAAATTTCTTAATTTTATAAATGTTTTTAAATTTATTCTAAATCAATTCCTTATTTAATTTAACACGTTTTTAAATGTTTTATTTCCAAATTTAGCCTTTAAATGATTACATATAAATTTCCTTATATAATTACATATTTTAAATGTTTATTTGAATATATTTTTAAAATAATATTTGTAAAACTAAATTTTGAAGAAAGAAAAATTTAAAAAGAAAAAGAATATTGAATTCAATTTTATTCCAAAGTTTCAAACTAAAATATTATACTCTAATGTAAATAAACTAAGTCTATTTCAAAAAAAAAAAATTTTTTAAAAGAAAACAAAATAAACTTTTATTATAAAATATAATTTAAACTATTATAATTTTTTTTAAAAAAAATAAATATTAACTTTAATTACTTTTGAAAATATAAGATAGATTTTTAAACAAACTTTTAAAAGGTTTCTATACTAATTTAAATCAAATTTTGTAATTCACAAGTTATACACATAAATATATTATAAATTTGAAAATATTATTTCTTAAATTAAATTAAAATTAAAATCAAGTTCCCTATTTACAATGTATACACATATATACATTATAAATATAAAATATCTTTTAATTGAGCTTAGAAAGATAATTTTATCATTTAAATATTTTTAACTTTTGAAAAGAATAAAATTTCCACATATAAAGTTATCATTATTATAAATTTTGAAAAGGATATCTTTTGTTAAACTAAATAATTATTAGTTTCAAAAGATAATTTCTATTTGAATTAGATTATTAAATCAATATTTCACATTTTAAAATAATTATTAATGGAAATTATTAAATAAATATTGCCTAAATTTCCGAGACATCACATTCCTCCCCATCAAAAGAAATTCGTCCCCGAAATTTAAAAGCAAAGATAATTTAATAATCTCATACAGATTTTAATTTTTAAAATAGCAACCATATGCTATCAACCAAATATTAATAACCATAACAACCAATTCAAACAAACAATTCTAACTATCCAGACAAAATTCTGGACAAGATTCCCTAGAGTTTCCTAGGTACAAACACCATAATACTCGCCCTAGAGAATCTAAACTAGCTACACCACTCAGATCTAGAGCTTCTATATATCTAGATCTACAAATCTAAACAGGATACTAGACCACAGACAAGTCCTGATCAACTTCCAAATCTCCCAGAACTACAGATTTTAAAACCAGTGATAGACCATACACGTACTCCCTCAGAGATACATGAAAAACATAACAAATTCTAGCCATCCGAACTGGAAGTTCAATCCTATAGGCCAAACACTTAACCCTTAAGAGAAAACAGAAAGATCCAATACTCTTATCCACAAATCTCTCCTGTCGATCCTGGGCTGCCTTCAACCTTCTAGATCAATCCAATCTTCGCAGATGCTTCACGGAACAAATCTGGACAAGAAATAAACGATCTCCGGATTCTACTCAACAAAATGGTTCTCCCAAATCCATCAAAATCCAACACACAAACTCTACTATACAAATATCAGAAGACTTCACACATACTACTCCTATTCAGAAAACAGAACAGATGCACAAGACAACCAAGTCTCCATATCCAAAATGAATTTCCTTTAGAAATCCTCTGATCCAAGACAAAACACAAATTCCCAATGAATCGGGTGTTGCTTCTATTTTGGAATAGCTGCGACCATGCTTCCGCTGCACAACTTTGAATTTGAGAATTATGTTGGTTAATATAAGTATAGACTTGATCAACCTATTCCGGAAACATTCTTCATCAAATTATATAAAATCTTGGTGACCTATCCGATTCGGTCACAAACACCACAGCAAAAATTCAACCAGAAAAAAAATAAAAATAGATCTGATCAATCTTGCCAGCTTAAACAGACCTCTCTCTCAAAGAGCCCTCCTACTAGGTTGAACCACCGGTAAAGCTCGAAGAACCAAGTAGATACAGAACTCAATCTTCTGATGTGGATGCAAACCTTAACTACTTCGAAGATATCCATAAAAATCTCAAACCACTTCGATAACTTAAACATCCTCTAAAGATGCATCAATCCAAACAAAGATTACTCAGAGAACTTCCGAACCATCGCTAGTCACTTTTGCGATTCTCTTCATTTCAGATTCGAAGAAACCATTCTCTCTTCACCAATTAGAACAACTTAAGCCTTCTAACCAAAAAAAGAAACTAGTGGTCCACCTTCAACCACAAACATCACACACAACTGAGTGTCCAGAAGAAATGGACAAGCTTCACCATCTACCCGGCCTACTGACAAATGAATCACAGAGACTTCTGAACCATCGAAGAAACAGGCCACTCTACTGCTTCCAGACTCCATCTCAAGGATACAGCTAAGCCAAGAGTCTATCTTGATAGCACACTCAACACCTCTAAGCTGCTACTGTTGCCAAAGACATTCTTATCCAAAGCTCATTGAATCACAAAGCTACATCAGCCACTTCCACAATAGAGCCTTCAGATAAACAGAAATCTCTCAGGAAACTCGACTTCAAATCAAGCACAAAACACTCTGCCAAACTAAGTCTCAAACTCAAATATAGACAGAACTCCTTCCTAAGGTTTGCCAAGATTCCATCACTGCTACAACACTCTCGACTGATCCAAATCCATGAAAATCCACTCGCACGAGTGCAACCAAGCTTACATTCCAAAGATAAACTCCGAACCTTGAAAAGATTTCCTTCAGAGATTGGTGAAATCCTTCACACCAACTGCAAAACTACTCAAGATGCCCAATATTGCCCTAGCAGATTCACTTCCAACCTCAAACACTCGGAATCCAACCATTGGTAGCTGTGTTACACATACCACTACCCTATCAACCTTTAGAACTTATATTGGAAAACCCGAACAGGTAACCCAATTAAATAGGTAGAAATATATATATATATATATATATATATATATATATATATATTCAAAATTACAAATACGATCTCTCAAGACCGACACTACTCCAGAGCCTAGATATTCACTCAACCTAGCGCTCTGATACGACAATGTAACGAGCCGCCTTTCATTCCATAGAAAGACGTATCATTAAGAATAAAGAAACGGGATAGAAAAGAGAAAAGAAAGTAAAGAAAGAAACAAACAACATCAGAATCTCACAGCTGAACAAATAAATTATATTATATCACATAAAACATTACATAGTATCATATACATCAGAGCTATACAGCTAATACAACACAAATTAGACAGTTATAAACACCTGTCTAGTTATTACAATTTAAATGCATCAGAGAAAAACATATACAACTCAAACACAGTGGAACCACTATATACATCTACACGCTGAAGCCTCCTGCTCAATTTCTCCTCCAAAATTCGTCAAAGCAATCCTGAATCACTTGACTACTCATACATAATATGAGTACCCAAGAGTTTAATAAAACAAAAAATAAACACTCGGGTCAGACATGGTTCTGGTGTGAGTAAACGGGTTTAAAGTTGCTTAACTTTAGAAAATCCTTTAAAAACAAAGGGTATCACGTAAGACTTCCCACACATAAACATGGAAAAGTTTTTACCTTACGCTAACCAAAACATTTGATAGGAAATCCAGTGATATTATAATAGTGTCTAGGGTTTTCGTAAACAAGAAATAGCCGAAATTGTTACATCTATTAAATTCCAGCTACTAGCCACAAAAGTGGGCAATACAATCAAAACCATATGGTCTCGTAGGACGAATGGGTTTCTATCAATGGCAGGGTTACCGGGTACCGTCCGTCACAGTACGTGGCCTAGATCACTGTACCGAGGATCACTCCCAATCCCCTGCAACACAAAGCTTGAGTTATCCTATGTCCATGTTTCCTAACTGCCCACCAAGTCCTTAAGGAAATTCTGGCGCATATTCCTTGTCACGTACTCCTGTATTCTAATTGGCGTCGGGCCGCGTAGCGCCATTCAGTATCCCTCCATGGACTGGTCCAGCATTACCTAGTGGTGTGACCCCAAGTCTAAGTCCATCCAGATTGTTAGATGTTTGTTGATTGGGAGCTGCCCCCTGCTGAATCACTCCATCTGCCTGCTGGTTGAGTTCCTCTGGTCCAGTTCCAAGAACTTGAGCACCTACAGTTCCTGGTTGTCCAAATTGCCTAAGAAGAGCCTTCATCATCTCCTCTTGTCATTTCATCATCTGCTCCTAAATAGAATTCATCATAACCTGCACCTCATTTCGAGTTATGTAGATGGAAGCATGATCCTGTCCAGCTCTAGAAGAGACCACTTGACTTCCTTCCTGATTGCTCCTTTCTGCTGCTTGCTTCCTTGTTGGTGGTCTGGCCATTGCTTTCTAAAATTCAAGTTTCCAAGCTTCTGAATCTGAAATCAAAGCTCCAAAATCACCGAGTGCTAGCTTTCTCAGTGAAAGCACACGCCAATATTGGTTGTTAACACCCAAATCCGAGCGAAAGCACCAAATCACAGTCACAGCTTACAGATAGAATATATGTAGAGAGTAATAATGTGAAGAATATTCAAAATTAAAATGAAAGCATTAAAGAGCAAAAGATTTTATAGTGATTGGGCTAACTTCGGCCTACGTCCACTCCAGAAGTTTCTTTTTTATTGCTGTAATAATCGATTGCAGTTACAAAATGGTAGAGTAACCTTAGCCTTAGGAAAAAGAAGGCAAGAAAGCTCCCAAAGTAAGAAGATCCCTTTTCTGAACCCCCACATGCTATATTTATAGGCAAACTCGGGTTGTTGGGCCTCTTGAGTATTCTGGGTCCACCAAGTCCTTAGTCGATCCAGGTTCAATATTACGACCAACCTCGAGCAGTTGACATACCGAACGGAAGTATCCTGGGTGAACAAAGTATAGTGCACCACGACTCGAAGCAACTTGCTTGCCATCCCGGAGTTAGATGAGTGTCGATCCCAAGCTACTTCACTATGACCGAACCACCATCGTGCCGACCCACTACCTTATGCCGAGCGGCATCTGCTGATCCACTACCCTATGCCGAGCGGCATCTACCAAACCACTACCCTATGCCGAGCGGCATCTACCGAACCACTACCTTATGCCGGACCATTAATGCCAAACGAGGATGCCGAACCCATGACTCGCTTGCTGACCGACTCCTTCCAGTGCCGAACGGCTCGAATGCCGATCCATATGTGTCCCTCGTCACTGGCCTAACCACCTCATCTAGGCCGAACCACTTCACTGAAGCCGAGCCATTACTGTCGAATGACCTACAACTTCCAGAACGAGCCGTCCATGCTGAACGACCCAAGACTTCCTGACTGAGCCGCCCACGCCGAACGACCCACAACTTCCAGACCGATCCATGTATCTTCTCCACTTCTCGACCGAACGACATATCCAAGTGAACTTCATCCTTTTAAACTGAATCCATCATATTCCAAACTCGATAATTGTGAAGTAAGTTAGGTTGAAGTTCATCCTTTTGCACCTCTAGTTCCCTTATCTCGGTAGGTGTAATTCTACTTGACGGCTTACTCACCGGTTCTGCTCTAGGTGCTAAATCTATCTGAAACTGAATGGCTCATTTCGGTGGTAGTCCTACTATAGGTTCAAAGATATCTACGAATTCTCTGACAACAAAAACTCTATTCAATGCGTCTTCTACCTCCACGAAACCCAACAAAGCGTTAACCTCAAAACTAGGGTTTTCTATGGAGTATATAATCCTTTCACTACAATCCAGGTGTCTAAGCGAAATTTTCCTATCATGGCAAAATATACAAGATTCGTATTTACTTAACCAATCCATACCAACATAATTATGAACCATACAAGATCAAACACATGCAAACTGCAAACAAATGTATGACCTAACAATTCAAACTCTAGGTGGTCACACTTCATCCTAAGTGCCGCACACCCTCCTATGGGATTTGAAACCCTTAAGGAAGTAACTAGGTATGAGGGTTCTAGGTTAAGCTTATCTACCGAACAATGAGATATAAAAGAATGCAATGCTCTGGTATCAAATAGAATTCTAACTGACATACCATGAATCATAAGTGTACCTCCCAACATAGCTTTTCCATTTTCCTCCGCTATTGGCCTCGAGATAGCTGGCTCCAATGCAAACACTTTTCCATTTCCATCCTTGACTGGCTCCTTGCACGGCTTCTTATAATGTCCAACTCGATCATAATTGAAGCATCTAATATTCTTCTTCCCTGTCACCTTCTTTCCATCTCCCGAGTGACATTCATTTGCGAAATACCCTTTCTTGTCACATTTGTAACAGTCAATCTCTGCCATTCCTTTCTTAGCAGCTCCACCCTTCTAAGCTCCTTTCTTGTGGAAAAGCTTCCTCTTTTGACTCTGCCCTCCTTGAGCTTCCTTGGCCTTATTTCTTTTAATAAATGCAAGCATCTCTTCATGCCTCAAGGCCATCTCAACAACAACATCACATGGATCCCCAATATATGGTAATGTGGCCTTGGCAAGCTCGGCCTTCAACCCACGAATGAACTTTTCATTCCTCTTATTAATAGTATCGATTGTAGTGTAGCCATATCTCGCTAGCTCCTCAAACCTGGTCGCATACTCAAGTACAGTCATATCTCCCTGCTCCAACTCAGCAAACTTCCTGAGTAGAGTGGACTTCGGAATCTTCGACATAAACCTCTCCTCAAACTTCTTTTAAACTCAGCCCAAGTCATCGCCTCTTCATTAATCCAACAGTAACACTGTTTCACTAATAAAATGTTGCTCCTTATAGCTATTTAGAAGAGGGTCTCCTGTTTTGCACATCATTGAGCCCCAAATCAGCGAAAATCCTCTCGTAGTGAAGTAACCAACTCTCTACTTCAATTGCATCTTCATTACCAATAAATGGCTTTCGTCCCAACCGAGCATAATCTCTACTCAAAATAGCATAGCTATTCACAACTAGAGCTTGTTGATTTCCTTGTCTAGCATTTCCTCCAACTTATCCACCAGCAACTCTCGCTTGCATGTTGTTTACAAAGAACTGATAAATTGCTCCCATATTAACTTGCAGGACTCCAGCACCCATATTTGCAGCTTGTGCCTTACTTGGGTTCCTTCCGGTATTTGGTCTGGCATTTCCATTTGTTGTAGTGCTTCCCCCACCAATGTTAACTCTTCCACTTCCAGCATCATTATCTGCTCGAACCTTCATAAGACATAGATGAATAGCCCAAAAGAGATAGGAGAATGGAGATAAAGCATACACTTATATATTGCAAATACAAGTACATTACTATAGCGTTATCCCATACCTCGATCTCTCCTCTAATTCCTTAGGATTATGTTTCAAAACCATTTTAAGTTTGAAATTTCTTTTAAGTTATTAATAAACCTATACTATGATACCAATTTGTAGCATCCCCTATCTTGAGGCCCGAAGCTAAGCGCTACAAATGTTGCAGTCATCTATAGTATTAGCTTCCGGTGACAAAATACGCTAATGTTAGTGGTATCTTTACTTATTTCATTTCAAAAAAAGTCTCATATTCCATTACACAATCCCATAACGTATCACAAGTTTTGATCAAATATAATTATTACAAAATTCACCGAGAGTGACATATGAAGATGCCCCCTTGGATGATCAGAGTACTAAATAGATATGAACTGTCTTAATACATCCCAGCAGAAATAGAAATAAAAAAACAACTCCTAAATAGCTATGCATGCCTCCTGCACATCTTCAAAAGCTTTATTCGTCCACCTACTAAAACTTGTAAATCCTTAAATCTCAACCTACTCAAATCATATTTTGAGCATCCGAGAGTTGGGGAAAACATAAACTTCAAGTTGGATATAAAGCCTGCTATGAATATTACTATACATCTCGGTTATCTGATTTTAAATAAGGCCATGCCGCTTAGCGAAACGGGTGTTCCCTCACTAACATCCTTTTTTTAGACATATCTTTTGCAAATCAAAATCTTACAACCAAACAGGTTAAAACAATAATAACAATATCATGTATGCATACAAATTAGGTAATAAATGGACAATCTATCCAAACACTATAGTTTTGTTTGGCTAACTACTAACCTTTGGCTGACTCGGGACTACCAGATAAAATAAACAAATAGTCTAACTACTGTTAGATATTATGGACCGTCTGTCCCTAACTTACTTTTACCAAAGTCAACTGATCCTAATGGTTTTGCAGACTCACCAATAACCTATCTTCACTCTATATATTCATTTCTGTATGTAACATCATTTTAGTCTTACCTGTCACAAAGCCCAACACACTGGAATTTTATACTTATATTAGCTACGGGCTACTAGCTAAAGTATAAGAGTGACCCCATATCAGTCCCATCTGGTATTCTAATAACTAATTCATTTATTCAGGGTCAACTCGCCCATCAAATTTTCCCTAAAAACATTTCTTGCAAATTGATTTAACCCTATAAATCATACTTAAACTAGGAAAACATACTCTATGCTTTACTAAAATCATTTTCCCATGTTATATATAATTTACGCAAAACATTGTTGATAAAAATATTCGTAACCTTTGTTTAAAACCTTTAAACGATCCCTTTAGAAACCATTGACAGTACCCCCTTTCGATACAAGTAAACTATTTTCCTCTATAATCTTAGGCAAAAAGGCCAAAACATAACATCCGAAACTATTTACAATAGACCTTTCAAAAACATTGAAATTATCCTTTCGAAAGCTTTATAAAACCTTAGACATCCTCTTTTCAAAACACTTTAAGCATGCCTTTCGAAAACGTTGGAAATCCTCCATTTAAACACTAAGGTAAACCTTTCGAAAATATTGGGAAAGCACCCTTCGAAACATTTAGCATATACCTTTCGAAAGCATTAATTCCTTTACATAAATCAAACCTTTCAAAAACATTGAGTTCAAGTAAAAACATATGGAACAACCTTTCGAAACAATTTATAACCATTCCCTTCGAAACCTTTGGGTTTAACTTTTAAAATATTAGAATGGCCTTAAAGAACTAAATTGAAAGAAACTCTTTCGAAAGCAATTTCCTAACTAAAAGAAGTGAATGCTGTCGGAACCAATCCCTTCGAAAGCTTTGGAGAAGTGGCTTAGGGTTTAAGGAGAAATCACCCTTTCGACGGCATTGCTTCGAAAGGTTGATGCGACAGCAGGGGTTTCTACCCCTTTGAAAGCATTTTCTTAAAACAAAGGTAGCAACCTCTCTCGAAGCCTTTCTTTAAACTATTAACCAAGTCGAAAGCTGTCTTATTCAAAAGCATTCTTTTCAAAAGCAAAGAAATTGTCATTTCCTTTTAAAAGCAAAACAAGGTCTCAACCCCTTCGAAAGCCTTGTTTTGACTCTATACCTTTCACCTATCTTCAATCCACTACATACCAAGTCTTTGATACCATGTGTATTGGTTTCAACTAAGGTAGAGGCGGCAGTATGAAGTCGAAAGTTGCCGCCGAATGCGGAAAAAACACCAAAAACCTTGTAAAACTTGTTTTTAACTTTAAAAAGTAATTTCTTTTCAACCAATCTGCTTTGTTTGTCAACATATGGTTGGTTGCCAATTTCTTTTCCAAAATATTTTCTAAAAGTAATGTCGATTTCAGAAATAAACAATTTAAAACATTTACAAATTGCCAATTCTCCTTTTATAAACATATAAAACATTTAAGTCACAAACCATAAATAATTTTATATATTTATTAAAACGCTAAGGAAAATTCTACAAAAATTCCCATAAATTACCTTTAATATGTTTTCTAACATATATAAATTTCTAACCCAAAGCTAATATATACTAGCCGTAATTAATTTTAAACCCAATTTAACCATTTTCTTTACTAGAAAATTTAAAGTAAATCCATATTAATTCATAAAATTATTAAACTTTAAACCCATCTCTAAAATATTAATTCTGACCTTGTATCAAAATTGCAATGCATTTGGATGTCATTTAATAGGACTTTCAAGTTAAACCTTAACATAAAATCCAAATGAAATTGCCTAAATCATCAACAAGCATATATATCCTTTTAAACAATCAAAATATGGAAAATCGTTTGCAAAATAAATTCGGATCTCATCTAAAACCGAAAATAATAAAATAAGATGTAACCTATTATTCACTTTTAGCTTGTGATTAAGGAGTTTGAGATTTGCATTTTGAGTTATATTGATTAAGCTTGCTTCCTCTTGATTTTAGCTTGTCTTTCTCTTGCTTTCTCCTAATGGTGGCCGGCCTCTTCTTAGATTTGGTTTTGCTTATGAACATGTAGAATGAAAGTGCATGATGGTTTAGGGTACAAGAATATAACTTTTTCCTACTTTGCCCTTATCTATTAACCTTACCTATTTCATTTTAATTCCCTCTAGTTCATTGTTTAATTAGGCACGACTACCCTTCTATTATTCAAATCTTAATTCCCTTAACCATTTAAGTTATTTCATTTAATTTAACTATTTAAATGTCCTAAATAATATTAATCGAAATTAGGGTCATTACACCAATTCCTTGGATTTTTATTCAATTGGGCGATGTTGAGTTTTGGAAGGTGGGGATTGATTTGTACCAATCCTGTAACTGACAAATTTCCTCATATCGCCAGAGCAACGTCATTACTTAGGAGGTTTTGACAAGATGATGATATTACTGAGGTAATAGCGATGATTCAAAATGAGTCTGAACGTGGTTCCGTCGGTTCAAGCAATAAGGGAATGGATGCTTGCTTGGACGCGGTTCCATTGGTCCAAGAAATGAAGGAACTGGGCACACTTAAATGCAGTTACGTCGGTTAAAGTAGGTAAGGAATGAAAGCTTACCTAGATGTGGTTCCACTGGTCCAAGAAGAGAAAGAAATGAGTCACACTTAAATGCAGTTCTATCAGTTTTAGTGCCCAAGGAGATGAGTGATTACTTAGACGCGGTTCTATTGGTCCAAGAAGTGAGGCACAACTTATAAACGCTCGTGAAGGTTTGGGGCTTTTCGATGTTGCCGGAGCAACTCCGATTCTCAAAAGGCTGGAATTAATTTTCCCCGTCGATCTGGCGGTTTGAGTCGGTTTGCTTAAGTTGGCTCGATGGGTTGCTTCCTTGAACGTGGTTCCATCAGTTCAAGAACCGAATGGATGGAGTGCACTTGGACGTGATTCCACCTGTCAAAGTAGTGAGTAAGTAGTTTTCAAGTCGATCTGACCTCGTTAACTCAATGGGTTGCTTACATGAACGCAGTTCCATTGGTCCAAGAAGCTGATTAACTTTATCAATAAAACAAAGAGAAAGGCAAATCTTGCCTATTTACAATGCCTCCAACGTCCTTGGGTGGCTTATTTGCGAAAATAGAAAATACTTTGATAGAAATTCAAACAAAGTAGTGCCTCAGCAAATCATTGTCCCAAGCATGGAAATCCGGATTCCATCGACCGTTGTGAGTTTGAAAGTTCCATCTTGAAGTTTCTGGCTAATAACGTAGGGTCCTTTCCAGTTTGGGCCAAATGCCTCTATACCCTGGTAGATTTATTTCAAGATGAGATCTCCCACTTAGAAGGTGCAATTGCGAACTTTGGCGTTAAAGTGTCGTGCCACTCTCTTTTAATGAGAAGCAATGCTTAGCTCAACTTCTTCCTGCTTCTCATCGATTTAAACAAGCTATTCGAGCAGAAGTTGCTCATTCTCACTTTGAAGTGTCGTCTCTGATGAGAGGGGACTTCCAATTCAATTGGAATTATTGCTTTCGAACTGTATGCCAAGGCAAAGGTTGAGTGCATGAACGCTGATTTATGAGTCGTTCAGTGAGCCCATAGTGCAAGTGGAAGTTCATCAACCTAGTTTTCTTTAAGTTTTATCCGTCATTTCTTGATGATGGATTTGATGATTTTGTTCACTACCTCCACTTGCCTATTTGCTTACAGGTGTGCCACCATGGAGAAGCTCTTCTCGATTCGGAAATGCCTTACAGAAGTTCTTGAATTCGACACTCTCGAACTGAGTTCCATTGTCTATGATGATTTTCTATGGTACTCTGAACCTGCAAATAATATTTTTAGTACGAAGCTAATTACTTTCTTAGTAGTGGTGGTACCCAGCAATTCCACTTCAGCCTATTTGGAGAAGTAATCGACTACGACGATAGCATATTTGGCTCCCCCTTTAGCTATTGGTAATACGTCAATTAGATCGATTCCCCAAATTGCAAATAGCCACGGGCTGACCATTGGCATCAGCTCTATGGATAGGGTTCTCGTAGCTTTGGCAAATCTTTGGCACAAATCGCAACGTCTAGCATAGTTTATTGCATCTCAGTTGACTGATGGCCAGAAATATCTATAACGGAGGACCTTTTTTGCTAGTGTCTACCCCCGATGTGGTCTCCGCAGCTACCTTCGTGAACTTCTCAAAGGATCCTCTTGGCTTTACTGCTGGTTACACATACGAGTAAGGGCATGCAGAATCCCCTCATATAGAGCAATTCGTCTTGTAGTACGAATCAGTGTGCCTTTCGAAGAAGCTATTTCCACTATTTTTTATCCCCGAGGAGCGTCCCTTAAGGAGATAGTCTTTGATCGGTGTCATCCATGGTTCCTTTTCCACTGTAGTTTCTAGAATCCAATCGACGTCCATCTGATCTATGCTAGGATCTGTTAGCTTCTCAAATGGAACCAGCCCCATTGACCGTGCTTCTCCAAAACTGCCTAGTTTGGCTAGGTAATCTGTGTTCAAATTCTTTTCTCTCAGAATATGACATATGCTACACTGTTTAATATCATTCAGTTATTCCCATGCCTTTGACAGATAAAGGGAAATGTTTGCTCCTTAGCTTAATATTTTCCTTTCACTTGACAGACAACTAGCTGAGAATCGCTATAGATGTGCACAACCCTAATTCTTAATTCCTTCACAATTTTTAGTCTTGCTATTAATTCCTCGTACTTTTAATCGTTGTTAGCAGTAGGTGTCTTAACCTTAGAGCGTAGTGAACAAACCATCCTTCGGGAGTTTCGAGAACAACTCTCACTCCTGAGTAAAAATCATTTAATGCACCTTCAACAAATAGTTTCCACTGTGACACTACTTCTGGAGTATTTTCTTCTTGGCCATCTCATATTGTGAACTCGACTATGAAATCTGCCGATGCTTGTCGGTTGATTGCCATGTTGTATTGACTCAACTCAATGTTTCATGTAAGAAGTCGTCCCAATGTCTCTAGATGGTACATCACCTGCTTCAAAGATTGATCCATCAATACTTTGATTAGGTTAGCCTGGAAGTATAGGCATATCTTCCATCATGCGATCAACAAGCAATAGGCTAGTTGTTCCAACTTTGGATAGTTCTTCTCGGCTTCAATGAATCTCTTACTGATGTAGTAAATAGGTCGTTGGACTCTAGCTTCCTTGTGTACCAGTGTTGTGCTTAGAATGTGAATTGACACTGCTAGGTAGATGAATAGGTCTTCCTCGTCCCCCAGTTTAGATAAAATTGGCGGGGTCACCATGTGTCACGATAGTTCCTCACAAGTGGTTGGTTTGGCAAGCTTGATTCAATTTGAAATTTTTCTTACCCTTCTTCAGTGCGTCGAAGAACGGTATACACTTGTTTGTTGCTTTGAAAATAAATCAGCTCAACGCTGCAATCTTTCTATTCAGACTTTGCAATTCCTTTCTGATCGTAGGGGCTTTGATGTTCCACAGGGCGGTAATTTTCTTGGGATTAGCTTCAATGCCTCTAGCATTCACGATGAAACCCAGAAATGTTCCTGAGGCCATGCCGAAAGAACATTTTAGCGGGTTAAGCTTCATTCCATACTTTTGGAGAATCTCAAACATTTCCAAGGGGTCATCCAAGTGATTTCCGAACACATATGACTTAACTAGCATGTCGTCCACATAGACTTACATCGTTCGTTCAATCTGATCATTAGACATTGTATTCACCAGTCGTTGATAGGATGCCCAGGCATTCTTCAGGTCGAATGGCATCACTCGGTAGCAATACAATCTAATGTCGATAATGAAGCTAGTGTTCTCCTGATCAGGTTCATGCATCATATTTGGTTGTATCCTGAGTAGGCATCCATGAATGAGAGTAGTTCGTGGCCTACAGTTCCATCTACAAGCTAGTCGATTCTGGGTAACAGGAAGCTGTCCTTTAGACGGGCTTTGTTTAAGTCTGAGTAATCAAGACAAGTTCGCCACTTCACATTGGACTTCTTAACTAAAATTGAATTTGACATCCACTCGGGATAGGTTATGGCACGAATGAAGCCGTGAGCCAACAACTTATCCACTTCTTTGTTTAGCGTAGCGGATAGCTCTAGACCTAGGCTATATATCTTCTACCTCACTAGAGTCTACTTAAGATCGATATTAAGTGCAAGTCACGTATGCATAGCGGATAGCTCTAGACCTAGGCAGTTCTGTAATTGCTATGCTAGTGGTTCATGAATGTGGAGAGACTTCCCCATATTCTTTCCCTTTTCCTTTCGTTCAGATTTTTGTAACTCAATGACATAACATTCTCTAGCGATGCTTTGATCTCCCTTCATAACTCCATTCTCC
Source organism: Allium cepa (assembly GCA_030765085.1). Classification (NCBI taxonomy): domain Eukaryota; kingdom Viridiplantae; phylum Streptophyta; class Magnoliopsida; order Asparagales; family Amaryllidaceae; genus Allium; species Allium cepa. The sequence continues at coordinate 555,946,280 of CM060940.1, forward strand.
ACCAAGAATTTCATGGTAAGGAACTATGGAGCCAAAGCGTTCCTAAAATCAGCCAGGGCCAGTCAACCCAAGAAAGTGTTGTTAGCTGGCATTCCATCCACGATCATGAGGCTTTGCTAAGGACTACCCTTTTTTCACATTCTTCGAGCTCGACAGGCAAGTCAATCGTCTCGATTGGCAGTCTTGGTTCTCCCGTAAAGCCCTTGAATTTATTTGGAAAGCAAACACATCCTTCATGTTGATCTTCATCTGATCGAAGGTGCTGAAACAAGATGTTGATAGAACTTCCACTATTCCAGGATTCAACATACAACTACCTGCCCGATTTCGATGGTTGCCACCATTGGGTCGAGAATCGACGCTTCTACTCCTTCGGTGTCCTCAATTTCAAAACACTATGTCATCATCAAGTGTTATTTGCTGCTTGGTTAGGGCACCATACTCAATCACAAAATAAGTTTCTTTCGGAGCATTCTTTAGTGAATTCGCGTATTGCTACATCTCCCCCCTTGTTAGTATCCAGGGATTTGGTTTTAATGACAATAACTTTAGAAAATCATATAAAATATAAATACTAATGTTTTATCAAGGTATTTAGTATATAGTGCATGATATTAGACAGGTGTTGGCATAAGAAGACTATACAACATCAAATAAAAATTGAAGAGTTAAAGTGTTGATATAGAGACTCAAGAATGAAGACTCATGAGTATTCATGTGTAACAACCCGCATATTAATCGATTTTATATTTAAATATTTTATTTAAATATTTTATCGTTAGTCAGATTTTAGTCCGAAAAGCTACTTTTTGCATACGGTCGAATTAGGACTCGGGACCACTCCCATTGAGTTTAAAATGCCGTTTGCGACCTTTTTGAGTATAAGCTTCGATATGTTTGGAGAAAGTTGATTTTTGCTACTTTTCACTTTGGGTTTGGTTTGGGCTCAGCCCTATGTTTTACTTATGCTCAAATCTGAGCCACTCTTCCCCATTCACCCTCATTCTCTTCTCTTTTCAGTTTTCTTAGCTTTAATAGTTGGAGAGATTGGAAATTAAAACTCCAAGACCCTAGTTTCTCTTGCAAATCAAATTCCTAGCTCCAAACTCAAGAAGAACCCATTGGTAAGCTTCTCTTCTTCTTCTCCAACTTATCCTCTTACCAATTTCAGAAATTCCTAAACCTAATTTTGGGAATGTTCTTGTTTTGAGCTTAGATTCAAGCTCAATTGGGTTGTGTTGAAGAGAGGTTGATTCTCCATTTGCTTTCAAGCTTCTTCTTGTTCGATTTTGCGAAAAGGTGAGATTTTTATCTCACATCTATGCTTATATTTATCTACGATTGTTAGGTATGAATTCCTAACACTTATTCGTGTGCATTTGCTTTTGGTTTGGATTGAATTGGTGTATATTCCAATTTTTAGTGTTTTGAGTTCAATTCGTTAAAAATCGTAACTTCTATGTTTGAACATGTTTTTGGTGATGCATCGAGAAGCTTGTAGGGCCGGGTAGTCGATTGACATAAACCCTTAGCGCCGTTGCTCGTGCGAATGCAATTTTGGTCAAGATTGAACCTCATTTGTAATAGGCAGGGAAGAGGCTAGAAACAGGTTCGGCCGACCGACCCCCCTGGTCCGGTCGACCGACCTTCTTCCAAGTGCATAAGCACTTTCTGTTTTAAGGTTCGGTCGACCGAGTACAGGGTTCGGTCGACCGACCTGCTGTCCCGAGAGGTTTCCAACCTTTGGTTCGGTCGACCGACTCAGGAAGTCCGGTCGACCGACCTGATGCATTTTGCCTATTTTGCCAAGTTGTTGGAATTTCCAACTTTAATCGATTCGTGTTGTTTCCTATGTGTTGTTATCATTTGTTATGACTTTGATGACTCCTTTTTAGGGATTTTCGAATATCCATTTTGATGGATTCTTTATCGGTTTCGTTGGATTTTTTTTCACATCTCCGTATGTGAATTTTAGTGATTGATTGTTCCTACAATCTTCTTTGTGTTTTGACACTTTAAAAATATAAAGGTTTTCTATACTAGTAGTAAATATCAAAACTCATTCCTCAAACGATTTCAATACCATTTTAATACCAAATTCGTTTATAAAACCGTTTTCCAATCTTTTAGTATATATAAACCTTTACCTCACTCGTATGAGAAATCTAATTAAACGACTTAGTGAAACAAGTGGTATGAAACGCTTGCGTTCACTTTGACGGTTAATTCTTGGACTTGTTCGATTGAATCTCTTGTGACAATTTTCTAGTGGAAATCTACAATTTGTTCGTAAATATTTTAGTTAAGCTAGTGGTTATGGGACATGAAGCTAAGCTCATATATTTCCTAGCTTACTGTAATTGACACTTCTTGATGATCATGACGATCATTTTTCTGATTTAGACTAGCGATGTGCGATGTCTCTTTGTCTACGAGGGAGACTAAACCCCGTTTGTGTGAGTTTCAACTCACATATGTGGGGTAGCGCCCCACGGTCTTCGGACCATTCGTGTGTCAGGTCTTCGGACCATTCGTGTGTCAAATTAATGGCTAGCTACCATGAGATAGCTTCTCGTTCGTGTGTTACAGCTGTTGGTGAGTTTTCATGCTCCCGTTCATGTGATAGGCCTCCCCTCCCTTATTCTGTGTGATTTCTGGATTTCGTGTGTCGAATTCTGGAATTTTCTTCTTCACCTATTTTTGTGATTTCTATTGATATGATTTATCAATTCTTGTGCATAGGTGAATTTGTGTGTCATTGACTGGATTTCTTGTGTTGAATTCTAGAATTTATGCTTCACCAATTTTAGTGATTTTCATTGATATGATTTATCAATTTTTGTGTATTGGTGAATTCGTGTGTCATTAACTTGTTGTGAATACATGTTTTGGGTATGATACCCTTTTTGGATCTTTGAGAAGATTCTTTGATATTGATTAATCGTTTGTTGATTATCATTTACATACTTATAGTAGTATGCCGTTATGGATATTATACGTCTATGCCATATCTTATATGTCATTTATTGTGGCTTGGTGAATGAAATTAGGGGTATGACATTCCTTTTTATCTTGAGTAGATTATCGTGTTATTGATTAATCTCTTGTTGATTTTCAATTACTTAAATATATCACAGCTTGGCATTGTGATTATTATGTGTTTAGTCATATCGCCTATTCTATATCATGTTATCTGATATTTATAGTTAGACTGATCCGTTTATTATTTTCTTTTAAATAATACTCGGGTCAGACCGAGATGTTGCAGGTGCTTCGACCTGACTTCTCTCCGGGGATCCATTACTCTGACCTTTTGCTTACTACTTAGATTAGTAGTTTTTGTTGTATACATTTGAGATACAGACTCCATAATGTATACTTATTCTTTTGTGTAGTTCATGTAACTATTCTTTTGGGATATTGTGGATCTTTTTAGACCACTACTCTGATGAACACTTTCATGTGTTATATTCATATCTATTTCCGCCTTTGTGATATGAATTGTCTGTGACTGATTTATGTTATGTTTACTTCTATATTTGTTTCCGAAGATATAATAGCCACTGTGTAGTAGCTTTGAGTTTGTGTCGGCATGTCGGATTTCCACTTGAAAAGAATTGCATGCTATACTATCTGACATATCGATGCTCGCACAAAGCAATTACACGGATGGTCGCTCCTCAACAGCCTTATTCTCCGTGCTAGTTGACAACATTTACCGTGATGTTCTTGGCTAGCGTGGGTATAGAGGTGGGGCATCACAGCTTGGTATCAGAGCCAAACTTCGAAACAATATGGAATATTATAACAAGGATCATCGTCCTAAGTCTTTCTTAGGAGTCGTGCTTTAGGATTTAATTCGAGTCTTCGTACCGATTCATCCTATTTTCCTTATGATTCCTTGTTTTGTCTATCAAGATTGCTTGATATTCAATTTGGTGAATAACCTTTTTCTTCTTCTTCTTTCTTTCTTAAGGAAGAGAAATGTCTAGACCAGGCCGCCCCAGAGCTGTGCCATCTAGTGTTCCACCCCAATATGGAGTTTTTATGACTGCTCAACAGCTTCTTGATTTAGTGACAAATGCTCAAGCAGCTGGAGCTAACCCGGAACCTACTCACCCAAAGTCGGGATTTGCACGCTTGTGTAGCGATTACACTAATTTGGGTGGGGAGCCATTCAAAGGTTCCGAAACTGTTATTGAAGTACAGGCTTGGCTAAGGTCATGCGATCGAATCTTTTCTCGCATGAATCTTATTGACCTTCACCGAGTTCAGGTGGCCTCTAGTATGCTCCGAGAAAGAGCATTGGACTGGTACGAGCTTCTTATTTCTGAGATTGATGAAGCGGATCTCACCTGGGAGAAATTCCGAGAATGCTTCGAGTTGAAATTTGTACCGGAAGCAGAGAAAGTGACATTGGCTCGACGATTTATAGACCTTGTTCAAGGTGAGTCCTCCGTGACTGATTACGTCGCCTCCTTCGAGTCGCTTTCCAAATATGGGGTTGAATACATCAACACCCCTTTAAAGAAGAAACAGAGATTCGTCTATGGCTTAAACAAAAATCTCAAGAAGCCATTACTTCTAAAATTAAAAGTTTCTTTCGACCAACTCGTTGATATTGCTCTTCGTCTTGAAGAGGCGGATAGGGAGAATGATGTTGAAGTGGTGGGTTCCAAACCAAACTTCAACAACAAGAAGAGGCCAAGCAAATTCAAAGGCCCTTATCCCAATAAGAAAGGGAGGCAAGCAACTCCTGCTGAAAAGACCATTTCCTCTACTAAAGGGAAATGCTATAATTGTGGTTCGAAAGACCATTTTGCGAACAAGTGTTCGAAGCCTCGTACTTGTCGCTATTGCAAGAGCCCGGACCATTTTATGCATGTGTGTCCCAAACTTCAAAATAGGAAGGAGGGAAAGCTTTATGTTGCTCAAGCCCCTGGCAACACATCTCGTGGCCAAGGTATTTCTCATTCTATTCTGGATGGAATTATTTTATTTCGTGATCATCCTATTCGAGTTCTTTTTGATACGGGTGCGTCCCATTCTTTTATACCAAAAGAGCTTGTTGATACTTTTTCCTTGGATGTTTTGTGTTTAATGACTTCTTTGAGAATTGCGAATCCGGTTGGTGGATCCGCAACGATCAGTTTATTGTGTAAAGATGTCGAGATTATTTTGTGTGATTTTTCTTTCCTAGCCGATTTGCATGTCATGCGTTATTTAGGCTTTGGAATGATTTTGGGAATGGATTGGCTTAACCGTTATGAAGCCCATATCCTATGTCCTGAGCGGACTATTCATCTTCGACATCCTCAATCTGTTAAGCAGATTTCTATTAGTCTTAAAGATTCAGATTCCAGCTTGGTTGCATCTTTGTATTCTTTAAATCCTCGTGATGACGATGATGATGGTGAGGGTGATATTATTTCTCTTATTCACGTCGTTTGTGAATTTTCCGACATATTTGAGCCCGTTTTAGGATTACCACCTAAGCGAGCAATTGAGTTCAGAATTAATCTCAATCCTGGAGCTCAACCTATCACTCGTCCTCCTTATCGTATGTCCAATAAAGAAAACGAGGAGTTGCGTAAACAATTATCCGAATTGGAGACGAAGCAATTTATTCGCTCTAGTTCCTCGCCTTGGGGAGCTTCGGCTATTTTCGTGAAGAAATCCGATGGTACACTTAGGCTTTGCGTTGACTACCGCAAGCTTAATGATCTTACTATCAAAAATAAATATCCTTTACCTCGGATTGATGATTTATTTGACCAACTTAGTGGTGCTAGAGTCTTTTCACAATTGGACTTGGCTACCGGTTTTCATCAGCTTCGTATTGCAGAGGATAGCATTCCTTTGACATCGTTCTGTACTCGGTATGGATCTTATGAATGGCTTGTTATGCCATTTGGGTGAACGAATGCCCCGGCTTATTTCGTTGACTTAATGAATCGAGTTTTTAAAGACTTTCTCGACCGGTTTGTTCTCATCTTTATCGATGATATTCTTGTGTATTCTAATACCGAGGAGGAGCATGAAAAACATCTTCGGATTGTGTTGGAAACTCTTAGGAGTAATCAATTAAAGGCAAAATTTTCTAAATGCCACTTTTGGCAATCTCGTGTGAAGTTTCTCGGTCATATTATTTCCGAATCTGGAATTTCCGTGGATCCTTCAAAGATTGAAGCGATTCAAGATTGGAAGAGACCGGAGAGCGTGACAGAGATTCGTAGTTTTCTTGGATTGGCAGGTTATTACCGCCGTTTTATCAAAGACTTTTCTAAGATTGCCGTTCCTCTCACTAGCTTAACGAAGAAAGGTATTAAATACATTTGGTCGGACAAATGTGAAGCTTCTTTTCAGAAATTGAAAGCACTCCTTTCTGATGCTCCTATTCTTGTTATTCCCGAGGAGAATCAAGATTTCGTTGTTTATACCGATGCTAGTCGCGTTGGTTTGGGTGCCGTTCTTAGGCAAAAAGAACGTGTTAATGCTTATGCTTCTAGGCAATTGAAGCCTGCCGAATCTAGATATGCCACTCATGATTTAGAACTCGCGGCTATTGTTTTTGCTCTCCGTATTTGGCGTCATTATCTTTTAGGTGATAAATTTGTTCTTTATACCGATCATAAGTCATTGAAATATTTGTTTTCTCAAAAGGAACTTAATTTGCGTCAACAACGTTGGCTCGAATTTCTTGCACCTTATGATCTTGATATTCTTTATACTCCCAGTAAGGGTAATCGTGTCGCCGATGCTCTTAGCCGTAAACAACAGGCTGTTGTTTCTATGATGATATCCGAATGGAACGATCTCGAGATCTTATCCACTTGTGAGATTCGAGACCACGTATCCGATTTATGCTCATCATTTGTTTTATGTAGCCTTGAGGCTCATCCTTCTCTTTTAGACCGCATTCTTGAAGCTCAATGGCTAGATCCTGAATTGGCTCTTCTTGGCCAAAATATTAAGGATAAAATTGATATCGAAGGTTTGAAAGACTTTGATATCGATTCTCGTGGCGGCATTCGGAAATTTGGTAGACTTATCGTGCCAAATATTAGGGATCTTCGTAAAGATATTTTAGAAGATTCTCATCACTCTAAATTTACCATTCATCCCGGTAGTAGTAAAATGTACGCGGATATGAAGCGACTTTATTATTGGAAGGGAATGAAACTCGATATTGCTAACTTTGTTAAGTGTTGCATGACTTGCCAACTCGTTAAGGCCGAACATCAAAGGCTCGGTGGGTTATTGCAACCTTTAGAAATTCCAATTTGGAAGTGGGACCAAATTTCCATGGATTTTATAGATGGCCTTCCCCGTTCTCGTTCGGGTCATGATAGCTTATGGGTGATCGTTGATAGACTTACTAAATCTGCCCATTTTATTCCCGTTCGGTCTAACCGAACCGTTCCTCTTTTGGCCAAGCTCTTTATCAAAGAGATTGTTAAATTGCATGGAGTTCCTACTTCTATTGTTAGTGATCGTGATCCATTGTTTACTAGTGGATTTTGGAAGAGTCTTCAAAAAGCTTTGGGAACGAAGCTTAATTTTAGCACCGCTTATCATCCCCAGTCCGATGGACAAACTGAGCGTGTGAATCAAACTCTTGAAGATCTTCTTCGTTCTTGTGTGCTTGATTTTGGTGGAAGTTGGGAAGATAATATTTCACTTGTTGAATTTTCCTATAATAATAGCTTCTAATCTAGTATTGGTATGGCACCTTTCGAGGCACTCTATGGAAGGCCATGCCAATCTCCTTCTTGTTGGCTTGAGCCGGTGAGAAGCTGGTTTTAGGCCCAGATTTTATTCGGGATTCCTCAGAAAAAATTGATCTTATTCTTCATAGGATGAAAGAAGCCCAGAGTAGACAAAAATCCTATGCCGATAATCGAAGAAGGAAGTTAGAATTTTCTGTGGGAGATCTTGTGTTCATTCGTGATTCACCTATGAAAGGTGTTGTACGTTTCAGTCGATCGGGAAAGTTAGCGCCTCGATATATTGGGCCATTTCCTATCACCGAACGTATTGGTTCCATGGCTTATCGCCTTTTATTACCGGCTCAATTTTCTGCTATCCATGACGTGTTTCACGTATCTCAATTACGGAAATGCCTTCGAGATTCCGATTCTATTCTTGAGCCCGGTGTTGTGGAAGAGATTGAAGTTTCGCCTAATTTAACTTATGAGCAACATCCTATTCGTATCATTGCTTCGAAAGTCAAACGACTTCGAAATAAAGATGTTCCGCTTGTTAAAGTTCAATGGTCTTCAAATCCTAAGGATTGTTCTTGGGAATCTAGAGAGTACATCGAGCGAACACATCCGGACTTACTTTCTCGTGCTCTTTGAGGTGAACTTCTTATTTCAAACTTCTTTTGAGTTGAATATGCTTTTATGGTTGTTACTTTATGTTCTCTTCTTAAATATTGCGAGGACGCAATTTCTTTATGGAGGGGAGTCTGTAACAACCCGCATATTTATCGATTTTATATTTAAATATTTTATTTAAATATTTTATCATTAGTCGGATTTTAGTCCGAAAAGCTACTTTTTTCATATGGTCGAATTAGGACTCGGGACCACTCCCATTGAGTTTAAAATGCCGTTTGCGACCTTTTTGAGTATAAGCTTCGATATGTTTGGAGAAAGTTGATTTTTGCTACTTCTCACTTTGGGTTTGGTTTGGGCTCATCCCTATGTTTTACTTATGCTCAAATCTGAGCCACTCTTCCCCATTCACCCTCATTCTCTTCTCTTTTCAGTTTTCTTAGCTTTAATGTGGGGGAGATTGGAAATTAAAACTCCAAAACCCTAGTTTCTCTTGCAAATCAAATTCCTAGCTCCAAACTCAAGAAGAACCCATTGGTAAGCTTCTCTTCTTCTTCTCCAACTTATCCTCTTACCAATTTCAGAAATTCCTAAACCTAATTTTGGGAATGTTCTTGTTTTGAGCTTAGATTCAAGCTCAATTGGGTTGTGTTGAAGAGAGGTTGATTCTCCATTTGCTTTCAAGCTTCTTCTTGTTCGATTTTGCGAAAAGGTGAGATTTTTATCTCACATCTATGCTTATATTTATCTTCGATTGTTAGGTATGAATTCCTAACACTTATTCGTGTGCATTTGCTTTTGGTTTGGATTGAATTGGTGTATATTCCAATTTTTAGTATTTTGAGTTCAATTCGTTAAAAATCGTAACTTTTATGTTTGAACATGTTTTTGGTGATGCATCGAGGAGCTTATAGGGCCGGGTAGTCGATTGACATAAACCCTTAGCGCCGTTTCTCGTGCGAATGAAATTTTGGTCAAGATTGAACCTCATTTGTAATAGGCAGGGAAGAGGCTGGAAACAGGTTCGGCCGACCGACCCCCCTGGTCCGGTCGACCGACCTGCTTCCAATTGCATAAGCACTTTCTGTTTTAAGGTCTGGTCGACCGAGTACAGGGTTCGGTCGACCGATCTGCTGTCCCGAGAGGTTTCCAACCTTTGGTTCAGTCGACCGACTCAGGGAGTCCGGTCGACCGACCTGATGCATTTTGCCTATTTTGCCAAGTTGTTGGAATTTCCAAATTTAATCGATTCGTGTTGTTTCCTATGTGTTGTTATCATTTGTTATGACTTTGATGACTCCTTTTTAGGGATTTTTGAATATCCATTTTGATGGATTCATTATCGGTTTCGTTGGATTTTGATTCACATCTCCGTATGTGAATTTTAGTGATTGATTGTTCCTACAACCTTCTTTGTGTTTTGTCACTTTAAAAATATAAAGGTTTTCTATACTAGTAGTAAATATCAAAACTCTTTCCTCAAACGATTTCAATACTATTTTAATACCAAATTCGTTTATAAAACCGTTTTCCAATCTACTAGTATATATAAACCTTTACCTCACTCGTATGAGAAATCTAATTAAACGACTTAGTGAAACAAGTGGTATGAAACGCTTGCGTTCACTTTGACGGTTAATTCTTGGACTTGTTCGATTGAATCTCTTGTGACAATTTTCTAGTGGAAATTTACAATTTGTTCGTAAATATTTAAGTTAAGCTAGTGGTTATGGGACATGAAGCTAAGCTCGTATATTTACTAGCTTACTGTAATTGACACTTCTTGATGATCATGACGATCATTTTTGTGATTTAGACTAGCGATGTGCGATGTCTATTTGTCTACGAGGGAGACTAAACCCCGTTTGTGTGAGTTTCAACTCACATATGTGGGGTAGCGCCCCACGGTCTTCGGACCATTCGTGTGTCAGGTCTTCGGACCATTCGTGTGTCAAATTAATGGCTAGCTACCATGAGATAGCTTCTCGTTCGTGTGTTACAGCTGTTGGTGAGTTTTCATGCTCCCGTTCATGTGATAGGCCTCCCCTCCCCTTATTCAGTGTGATTTCTGGATTTCGTGTGTCGAATTCTGGAATTTTCTTCTTCACCTATTTTTGTGATTTCTATTGATATGATTTATCAATTCTTGTGCATAGGTGAATTTGTGTGTCATTGACTGGATTTGTTGTGTTGAATTCTAGAATTTATGCTTCACCAATTTTAGTGATTTTCATTGATACGATTTATCAATTTTTGTGCATTGGTGAATTCGTGTGTCATTAACTTGTTGTGAATACAAGTTTTGGGTATGTTACCCTTTTTGGATCTTTGAGAAGATTCTTTGATATTGATTAATCGTTTGTTGATTATCATTTACATACTTATGGTAGTATGCCGTTATGGATATTATACGTCTATGCCATATCTTATATGTCATTTATTGTGGCTTGGTGAATGAAATTAGGGGTATGACATTCCTTTTTATCTTGAGTAGATTATCGTGTTATTGATTAATCTCTTGTTGATTTTCAATTACTTAAATATATCACAGCTTGGCATTGTGATTATTATGTGTTTAGTCATATCTCCTATTCTATATCATGTTATCTGATATTTATAGTTAGACTGATCCATTTATTATTTTCTTATAAATAATACTCGGGTCAGACCGAGATGTTGCAGGTGCTTCGACCTGACTTCTCTCCAAGGATCCATTACTCTGACCTTTTGCTTACTACTTAGATTAGTAGTTTTTGTTGTATACATTTGAGATACAGACTCCATAATGTATACTTATTCTTTTGTGTAGTTCATGTAACTATTCTTTTGGGATATTGTGGATCTTTTTAGACCACTACTCTGATGAACACTTTCATGTGTTATATTCATATCTATTTCCGCCTTTGTGATATGAATTGTCTGTGACTGATTTATGTTGTGTTTACTTCTATATTTGTTTCCTAAGATATAATAGCCACTGTGTAGTTGCTTTGAGTTTGTGTCGGCATGTCGGATTTCCACTTGAAAAGAATTGCATGCTATACTATCTGACATATCGATGCTCGCACAAAGCAATTACACGGATGGTCGCTCCTCAACAGCCTTATTCTCCGTGCTAGTTGACAGCATTCACCGTGATGTTCTTGGCTAGCGTGGGTATAGAGGTGGGGCGTCACATCATGAGTTCAAGATTCCAAGATATTCTAGATAAGTTATAGAGTCTAAAATGTTTGTTAAAATTCTGATAGCACTTGATCTCTCTCTCTCACTTCCTCTATTTTAAGTTTTAAAATAGTTTTAAAATGTTTTGGTTTTTAAATATTCTTTTCAAAATAGCTTTTAATAATTTTTAAAATTTTTGTACTTATTATTTTAGTTTTTAATATTTTACCAAGTTATTATTTTTATTAGATTTTGATTTATATTCATTCATTTTCCAAAATTCTTATTATATAGTATTACTTTAGTTTTATTATGATTATAATGTATATATATTATATTTAAACATACATACAAGTATAAAATTATTTCACAATACATTTTCAAAGTATTATTTTAAAGTGTTTTTCATAATTACAAAGAGTATGTCGACATACTATAACCCTATATATCGACATATTAGCCGTGAATTTCAAAATTCAATTTTCAAAAGAAGTGTCTATTCGTTGTATCTCTTCACGAACAGACTGGCTATGTTTCCAATGAATTTTTAATGACTTTTCATTGTTCTTCTCTCCTCCTTCTTCTCACTCATTTTCTAAAACAAATTATAACCACACTCTGCTGAATTTCAACTAGAATCAAACTCCATTGTGATTAGTTTGATTCTCTATCATTTGCTCTCCAATTTCTATCATCTCTCTCCCTCCAATCAAGATCTAAGTGATATTCAAGGATTATAGGATCATTTGTAATTAAGATTGAAGTTTTGCGTTTGTAAATATCTATCATTACTTATGGATGTGATTGTAGCCTGTGAAATCAATTGGGTGTGCTTAGTAGCCGGTAAATCTAGTGGATATGCTTGTAGCCTGTAAATCAAGCAGCTCTACCTAGAGACCATGGTTCTGGAGGGTGTGTCTCATAGCCTTGAAATCGAGATTGTATTTGAATTTACTAGTTGAAAAGAAATCAGTACAAGGAATTGTACGGGACTAGATGTAGGGTAATTCTGAACTAGTATAAAATCCAAGAGTGCTCTTTCCTTTTACTTTTATTGCATTAATTTTTTATCCTTTTTTTGATTCTGTGATTGTTTTTATGACTGTTATTCTCATTATCTAAGTATATCAAAAGATTCAAAACGATTCATGTAAATTAGAAAACAGTATTCACCCTCCCTCTAATGTTAATTTAGCCTTAGGATCCCTATTCCGCAATCTTACGTTGGCTATCAGAGCATTGGTTTTCAACTCTACATAATCTGATTTTTGAAAAGATTTTATGGCATTCTTTAATTATTTTTAACACTATTTTTCGAAAGGATAATTTGTAAAATCATCGTTACAATGTTTTATGGATTTTCATCTATTCATTATGAAAAGTCATGTGATCTATTGAAAAGGAATATATTGCAGGAATGGATGTATTGCTTGGCTTTTGATGAACAAACATCTGATAATCAGACACTACAGATCAAAAAGGATAAATCGATATGTGATAGTGGTTGTTCAAGATACATGACTGGAAATTTGAACATCTTGAAAAATATAGTTTATAAAGATGGAGGATCAGTCAATTTTGGTGATAATTCTAAAGGATATGTGATTGGCATCAGCAAAGTTGGTAATTCTAAAACTCCAACTATTTCCAGTGTTTTGTTCATTAGGAATTTAAAACATAATCTATTAAATATTAGTCAGTTGTGTGATAAAGGTTTTCAAATTAAATTCATAAAAGATAAACGTCACATTGAAGATAATGAATCAAACATTATCTTTAAAGGTATTAGAAAGCAAAATAATTATATATTAATTATGAAAATCTCAAATGATAACTTATGTCTTTTGGTTGAAACAAGTGACCCTTGGATTTGGCATAAATGATTTGGGCATTTAAATTTCAAACTTATTTCTAAAAATGATTTAGTTAGAGGTCTTCCCAAAATGAATTTCAAAGTTAATAATCAATGCGATGCATGTCAATTAGGTAAACTTAGAAAAAGTTCATTCAAATCGAAAGATATGATCTCTACTTCTCATCCCCTTGAACTTCTTGACATAGATCTTTTTGGTCCCTCTCAAATACAATCTATAAATCATGTATATATGTATTTACAATCATAGATGACTATTCTAGGTTTACGTGGACGATTTTCTAAAAATTTAAAAGTGATGCTTCTGAAATGTTTAAGATCATTGTTAAACGAACTCAAAATCAAATGTCCGGAAAAATTAAAACTATTTGAAGTGATCACGGTGGAAAATTCAAAAATGATAATTTTGAGAATTTCTATAATAAGAAAGGTGTAGCCTATAATTTTTCATTTTCAAGAACACCACAACAAAATGGAGTAGTAGAACATAAAAATAGAATGATTCAAGAGTGTCTAGAACTATGTTAAATGATTGTAATTTACCTAAGAATTTTTGGGCTAAGGTAGTTGGTATCACATGTTATATACTAAATAGAATTTTAATAAGACCATTAACTAAGAAAACTCTTTATGAACTATTTTATAATAAGAAACCTAAAGTAGCATATGTTAAGGTTTCTGTTAGTAAATGTAATATTTTAAATCCTCACGATAATTTAGAAAAAATTGATGCAAAATTAGATAAAGAAATTTTTATTGGATATTCAAGTAGAAGTAAAGGCTATGGATTTTTTAATACTAGAATTAATACTATTGAAGAAATGCTACATGTCTCATTTGATGAAAATTTGAAAATCCATAATCAAAATATTGATGAAGAAGAAAACTTTGATAATGAAATTGAAAGTAATGAGAACACTGAAATTTATAATAATAATGAAAATTTATATCGAAATAAAAGAACTTGATACTTAAGAGATTATCCTATAGAAAATATACTAGATAATCTTGAATCTTTTGTTAAAACTAGAAATCAATTAAACAAAATGAGTAATTTAGCTTTTATTTCAACCGTTGAACCTAAAAATCCAAAGGATGCATCAACTGATGATTCATGGATTCTTGCTATGCAAGAAAAATTGAATCAATTCACTAAAAATGATGTATGGAATTAGTCCCAAGACCCGAGGATAAGTCTATTAAAGGCATTAAATGGGTGTATAGGAATAAAATGAATGAACAAGGAAAGGTCGTAAGAAATAGAGCTTGATTAGTTGCACAAGGTTATTGTCAAGAGGATGGTATAGACTTTCATGAAACCTTTGCATATGTATCAAGATTAGAGGCTATAAGAATCTTACTTCCTTTCGCTAACCATAATAATTTCAAATTATATCAAATGGATGTTTAAAGTGCATCTTAAAATGGATTCATTAAAGAAGATGTATATGTAGAACACCCCACTTTTTAAAGATGAAAAATTACCAAATCATGTTTACAAATTAAAGAAAGCTTTATATAACAGGCTCCTAATGCTTGGTATGATAAACTTAAATCCTATTTATTACAATCAAATTTTGAGATAGGCAAAGTAAATAGTGCTCTCTTTATTAAAAGAAATAAAAATGATGTCCAATTAATTCAAATATATGTAGATGATATTATTTTTCGATCTACTAATGGAAATCTAAATAAAGAATTTTTAGAATTAATGACTAAGGAATTTGAAATGAGTCATATGGGAGAACTAAATTACTTTCTAGGATTACAAATTGAACAACTAAGTAATGGAATTTTTGTTAATCAAGAAAAATATGCTAAAGACTTAGATAAAAAAGTATGTATGGGAAATACCAACAGTAAACAAACTCCTATGGCAACTATTAAAGAATTAAACAAAGAAGAAAATTCAAAAGACATAGATAAAAAACTATACAGAGGAACGTTTGGATCTATACTCTATATAACTACTAATAGATCTTTAGTGTTTGTCTCTTTGCAAGTTATCAATCTCAACCTAAAGAAACTCATTAAAAATTTGTAAAATGAATTTTAAGATTTGTTAATAACACATTAGACCATGGACTCTTTTATCCAAAAGATGATTCGCTTGAATTTATTTCATATAGCGATGCTGATTATGTTGGTTGTAAATCAAACCAAAAAGTACAAGTGGAACCTGTCACTTTTTGGGACACTCTCTGGTTTAATAAAATGCAAAATACCGCCTCTCTATCTATGACAGGAGCAGAGTCTATCTAAAAATCAAATTCATCAGGCGAACTAAACATATTGATGTAAGAAATCATTTTTTAAGAGATAATGTAAATAAAGAAGTTATATCACTTGAATTTATTAACATTGAAAATCAAGTAGTTGATATTTTGATGAAACCATTGAATCAAACATCCTATGACGAATCATAATTCCGTACCCTTTGAGCTGACAATAAACCACTCATGTCCGACCCAAGTTGCATGGAAGTATAGATGATCAAGGGTAATAAAGAAATAGACAGAGTAGAATCTCACATGAATGGGATAATATATAATATTAAACAAATATCTTTACTGTGGAAATTTTTTAAATACATATATTAGAGTCTAACCTAAATCCAGCTTGGACAGTTATAAACATCCGTCCTTCAATTGCTAAAAAACGTCAAACTAAAACTAAATAACAAACCACAGCGGATAATAGAATATGTCCATACATAGATGAATATCTCTAGCTCTCATTTGGAAACTCCAGCCATCTTCGACTAAACCTGAAACTACTCGAATCTGACTAGAGTATTGAAAATACCCGGATCAGGCTTGATAAACCAGTGTGAGAAAAACTCAATAATAAATGACAGTGTCATATATCAGCCTTTGAATAAAATCCTTTGAAAAGAAAGAGTATCTCACAAGACCACACCCACGCATAAATATGGGCGGGTTTTACCTTATGATAACCAAAACACTTTTATATATCAGAGCATTTGATATTATTTCTGATGACATTCCTTTGAAAGAATTTGCAAATAAACTTATTAATCTTAGCCGATATTGTTACATTGATTAATAGGTTTACAATCAAGTCCGTAGGTTCTTATTGGAGAATGGATTTCCATATTAATGACCAGGTGAAGGGACTACCTTCCAGTAGTACATCTATAGAGGAATGTACCGAGGATCATCACAAAGGATCCTCTGCCAATACAAGACTGACCTATCTCTGTAACTAGATAGTACTAAATATATCATCCTCCGGTCGCTGTCGACCTTTTAATCAGGCGCTGTAGCATACAAACCACATTACTTTACATCCCGAACATCATAGTGGGAAGAAATATATCTAGGAGGGGATGATAATACCCTAATTGGGAATGACCCACTTAGCCATGCCGCAACAAACCCTGTTTCGATCATTTCTGGTTGATGAGGATCGAGGCAACGATTACATTTTCACATAGCATATATCACATCTCTGAATGACACCTTGCCATTTTCGTTGACTACTAATCGCCTTCCACAAAAATACAACCCTTAAGCTCGTACGTCTCAAGGAAGGTGTTAAGCTAAGAGAAGTTGCCTTCTCTGCCACCATAGATGTATGTTTATAAAAACCAATATCCGTAATCTTTAGAAATGCAAGGTCAAACAAATATCCATACAAGTTGTCCATATGATTTATTTTTGAAAGTCTATATGATGGATCGTGTAGTGTATAAATATAAGTATATGTGACTAACTATATGACGTAACTAATATAAAATTAATCTAGTAAAATATAAACTAAGCACATCAGGATTTTATACTGGTTCGGACCTCCCGTCCTACGTCCAGTCCGAAAGCTCCTCTTCGGAATTCGACTATCAAACACCCTCACTTCGCCTAGAGGAATACGCTTGGTTACAAAAGCTTGTTCTTGTAAAGTGTGTGTTCTACCACACGAATATTGACTATTAAGTACAAATGCTTCCAATATATATATCTAGAGGATATTAATTGAAGAATTACGTATATATGAAAGAGTGGAATACAAATATATGATTACTAGAGATCAAGAATATACCAAAGTAAAAGAGTAAAGATCACAAGTAAGGTAAGATCTTCTCTTGGATTCTTGATGCTATTTATAATGGTAGAGAGATTCCTTGGGTAGTTGCATCCATTAACTAGTATTCTATGATCGCTTCTAATGGTGATGAAGAGTTGCAGCGAAGAGAAGCGAAAGTGTCTTTTCAATTGTGGCAGTTGTAATTTAAATATCAATACCTGAGTTCAGTTTCAGACGTCTGGAATAGGTCTCAGACATCTGGCTCTATGTATTTTTTGTATATAGTAGCTTTTCAAACGTTTGAGTACATTAACCAGATGTCTGATTCTGTCTGGTTTGTGAACCAGAGGATTCAATCAAACATCTGGCTAGTGCACCCAGACGTCTGATCTTGTGCATGTTGATTTTCTTGTGTCTGTGTCATTGCTCTTCTGATTCTATCGACTTATAGCCTCTTGATACGTTCTTTGAGTCTTGTTCTTGTCTCTTTAGTGATGTTACTTTATCAATTACCTATGAATAGAAATATATATGCATATTCGATTTCCATTGTATAGTTATCGTCATTGAAACCATAGAATTGATTCCCTAATAATCTCCCCCTTTTTGATGATGACAACTATTCAATGTACTTATATATAAATTATAAATCTCCCCCTGAATATGTGCTTATTCTTAATGTTTTATAATTATACTTATATTTCTCCCCATTTGGCATTATCAAAAAGAATTATAAATAATTTAACCAAACGTCAAACACAAAAGGAAAATTTCATTAATAATTCGAAAGTGATTGCATACATAGATTTTGTCGATTTTACAAAAGTTGAAATCCCAAAATCCTAAAATCTATGATTCCTTTGGAGAAGCTTTATCTTGATCATCTTCCTTTGTTTCTTCTTTTTCAGAAATGCTAGCCTTTGTATGAGATGTTAAAGCTTGCTTGAGAGGTTTGTCCTCAGAAAATTTGGAATGTTTTGCGAGAGGAGAAGGTACTGGGGTTGGCCAATCTTCAGAAGGTGGTGTTGGACCCCGAACCCGTTGTAGTACTTCTTTGAGAACCGATAAGATAGTCGAAAGAGATTCTTCAACTGTGGATAGGCATGTAGCAAATGATGTTTCGAATTTGTCAATCCGCTTAGCCAAAAAAAATTATTTTGAGATAATATATGTTGATTTCTAAGGGTGAGATCTCGAACACTTTCATTTGGATTTGTATCCGTTCGAGTCTCCATATTCTCATCCTGTCCTGGATAGTTAAATGGTGCATGAGGAGGTTGAGTTGATTCTTGAAGTTGTTCCTCCTCTTGAGATGGTTCGATGTGTGGTTAAGGTGGAGGCTCAACTAGTCTATATTGACGATTGTGCGTCCAATCTTCGAAGGATATAAATTTTGGGGGAACCTCAGGTAGGTGCATAAGTGAGAAAAATTTGGTGGAAGCATATTTTGGTGAGATTTCTTCGAAGGTCGATAGGTAGGATGGGATGTTATGTGCACGAAGAAGTTTCATAATATATGTTGGGTAAATAATCGATGGCCGGGATCGAGTCCAAAAATGTTTGAGCTCGTCAAAGATGAATTTGGCCCAATTCACCCTTGTTCCACTAAATAGTGCATGTAAGGCTTTGTGCTCTAACTCGGTTATTTACTCGTGGCTTCCCACATGTGGAACGATGGTATTGATTATCATTCGAGTAAGGAGTCGAGCTTTTGGACGTAGATATTTAGAGGCACACTTTGGCATTTCATCTTCCTAAATTTGATGTGTTATACTATTTCTTGGCTTAAAGCGTATATCGGGAATGTTGTATAAATCTTCGCCCGTATCATAGCATCCTAGGGTTCTACTTATTATGCCAGGAGTTAGTCTAATCATGTTGCCATACACGCTAGACCAGAGGCAGTTATCTACATCTTCAGTGTTCCACACTAAAGTGCTATCCCAATTCGCATAGAAAAGAAATATCTCCAATTGATCGATTTGGATGTCATTAGGAGTGAATGAAATCAAGGTTTCTAATCCGGCATTCTCACACATTTCATCCAAATCATACATTGGAAATTTAAGCAGATTATAGAATAGAGCTATATGAAGCTTTTTCTTTTGTATATCTTCATACCTCTTGATTGAATGTGGTGCTTTATTCATCCATCTTTCAATTTGATCATCCGAGCAAACTTGAGGATTTGAAGATGATGTTAGTTGATCTTTTTTTCGTTTGGAAATCTTGGGATTCTTAGTTCGAGGAAGCATTGTGATTTGCTTTCGTAAAGAGAAAGTTTTTGAGACAAAAATCATCACCAGGGGAATCGGAGCTTTGAAAATTTTGAGACAAAAGAAAAAAATGACGTTATCTGGGCTAATTTAAATAGTCGATTGAATTTCAGACGTCTGGAATCCAAATCAGATGTCTGATTTGCCCTAAATTGACTACAGCAGATTAATTCTGACGTCTGGTTTTTGGGTTAGACATCTAGTTTCATCGAAGTTGTAAAATTTGATAGGCAGAGAGTTTTACCAGATGTCTGGGTTAAAAATCAGACGTCTGAAATAGGTCAATTTTGTAGAACTTTGTGGCAGAGAACTAATTCAGACGTTTGGGTTGAATTTCAGACGTCCGAAATGTTTTGATTTTTATTTCGAGGAGACAGCGAAAATTATCAGACGTCTGGGGGGTATATCAGACGTCTGACATATGCACATTGCTTAAAATTAGATATATATCAGAGTGTCAGACGTCTGAGGTCCATATCCAGACGTCTGAAATAGGCAGTTTTTCTAAAAATAGCCTAAAAATTAATGGTTTTGCTTATTTTTCGATTCTTTATTTTATGAACAAAGAATATTATTATTTGTGTGAAATAACAAATAATCATAGATACATACAATAACAAATATAATTTATTTAGAAGGCGATGGAGTTTTATGATCTCCTTACTTATTATCCTTCATTGTTTAAGTGGAGACCATATATTTCCATGTTCGTGAGTTCTCGGGGAGCTAGAAACTCATCTTTGTGAAGGGTCCGAAGGAGTAGGATACGAAGACGAGGGATCCAAAGAACTACAAGGTTTTGAAAGTGGTTCATGGACATCTTTCTTCCTTGACGTACAAAACTTCATCTCTACTTGCTCCAAAAAGCTTAGCCGTCGTGCTGTAACTTTTTCTTCAAAATATAGTTCTCGTTGTAGATCTATCTGTTGTTTCTGATAGTGATGAATTTCATCAATTTTCTCCTTTGTGTTAGGAGAAACAAACAGAGATCTTTTGGTCTTTTTGGTATTGGGGGTAAATCCCGTATGATATGAGGACCACCTATACGTCGGTTCCTGCTTTGGTGTAGGTGTAGGAAGCCGTTGTGGTGTATCAGCCGAGCTATCCGTCGTAGGTGACGAGACAGATATATAAGAGTTCTCAGAAGACATGGTTATATTTTGTTTCTGGAAGAGAATATGAATTGTGTGTTTATAGTTTTTTTTGTTGTATAACTATTTATATAAAAGTTGAAAAAGTTATTTATAGGAAAACTAACTATCTAAAAAATTAAAGGTTCAGAAATTACTAATTATAATTTATGGATAGTAAAATAAATGACTAATCATAACCTAAATGAAGCAGTGATTTTTTAAGGGAGAAGATCATGAAGTGAGCAAATCCCTAAATTCCGTCGGAGAAAGTTTGTTCATTTAGTGGTTTTGTAAAGATGTTTGCTATTTGATTTTCGGTATTTACATATTCTAATGAAATAGTTCCTTTTTCAACATTGTCTCGTGAAAAATGATGTCGTATATCTATATTCTTAATTCTTGAATGATTGACAGGGTTTTTTGATAAATTTATAGCACTTGTGTTATCCCAATATATTGGAGATTTGTTGATAATTTTGCCAAAATCCGTAAGTGTATGTTGCATGTATATCACTTGTGCACACGCTAGAGCTACGGCGATATATTCGACTTCGCAAGTAAATAAAGAAACACAATTTTTCTTTTTGCTAAACCATGAAACTAATGATTGTCCGATAAAGTGACATGTTCCACTAGTACTCTTACGATCTGTTCTACATCCACTGAAATCTGCATCGCTATATCAAACTAGTTCAAACGGTGATCCTTTAGGGTAAAACAAACCATAATCTCTAGTACTAGATAGATAACGTAAAATACGCTTAACAGCTCTTAGATGAGATCTTTTGGTTTTGCTTGAAATCGAGCACAAAGACAAACACTCATTATAATATCGGGTCGAGTAGCCATCAAATAAAGTAAAGAACCAATCATGCTACGATATAATTTTCCATCTAAATCTTCTCCGTTATCATCCTTTTCTAAGTGAACAGTGGTACTCATTGGTGTTGGTTTGCTTGAAGTTTTATCCATTTCAAAATGACGTAATATATCGTTACAATATTTTTCTTGATAAATAAAAGTTCCATTTTCAAGTTGTTTTATTTGTAAACCTAAGAATAAATTTAATTCTCCCATATGTGACATTTCAAATTCATTTTTCATAATATTTGAAAATTGATTAAATAGATTTTCATTGGTGGAACCAAAAATGATATCGTCAACATAAATTTGTACAACTAAAATATCATTATTTTCTCTTTTAATAAATAAAGTTGTATCTATTTTGCCTATTTGGAAACCAGATGTAATTAAATGATTTTTAAGACGTTTGTACCATGCTCGTGGAGCTTGTTTTAGTCCATATAATGCTTTGTGTAATTTAAAAACATGATCGAGATATTTTTTGTGAACAAATAATGGGGGTTGTTCTACATATACATTTTCTTTAATAAAACTGTTTAAAAAGGCACTTTTGACATCCATTTGATATAGTTTAAAATTATGATGAGTTGCAAAGGCGAGTAATGTATGAATGGCCTCTAATCTAGCTACTGGAGTAAAGGTTTCATCATCGATACCTTCTTTTTGATTATAGCCTTAAGCAACTAAACGTGCTTTATTTCTAACAATATTTCCATTCTCGTCTGCTTTGTTTTTACATACCCATTTTGTTCCTATAATCGATTGTTCTTTAGGTCTGGGTACTAATTCCCAAACATTATTACGTTCAAATTGATTTAATTCTTCTTGCATAGCGATTATTCAAAAATTATCATTTGAAGCTTCTTTATAATTTTTTGGTTCAAAATTTGACATGAATGCTAAATGGCTTATTTGATTAAGTTGATTTCTAGTTACTCTAGAATTGAGATCTCCAATGATATTATCTTTTGGATGATTCTTAAGAATTCTAGGGGATGGTATCAAAGTGTTATTTTGCACATTTGTTTCATTATTAATAGAGTTTGTTAGTGGAATAATTTCTTCTTCATCATTAGTATGATGATTAAAAAGATTTTCGTCGAACGAAACATGTAAACTTTCTTCAATAGTATTATTTCATTTATTAAATTTTTTATATGTTTTGCTACAATTCGAATATCCAACAAAGATACCTTCATCGGCCTTCAGGTCAAATTTTCCTAAGTTATCTTTTGTATTTAATATAAAACATTTTGAACCAAAAGTTCTAAAATATGATACTTTAGGTTTTCTTCCAAAAAATATTTCAAAACAAGGACTTATAGTCATAGGACACATAGTTACTTGATTCAACACATAACAAGCTGTAGCAATAGCTTCAGCCCAAAAGTGTTTTTGTAGACCAGTACTATTTAATAATGTTCGTGCGCATTCTTGTAACATTCGATTTTTTCTTTCTACGACACCATTTTGTTGAGGTGTGCGAGGAAAAGAAAATTTATGACTTATTCTTTTCTTATTGCAAAAATTAGTAAAAAGACCGTTTTCGAATTCTCCTTCGTGATCACTTCAAATATTTTTAATTTTCAAGTCCATTTGTGTTTTAATTCTTTTAGCAAATATCTTAAATATACCAAAAGTATCGCTTTTATGTTTTAAAAAAAGTCCATGTATATATCGAAAAATCATCTACTATTTCCAAAACATATTTGTTGTGATTTATAGATCGTATTTGTGTTGGACCAAATAAATCTAAATGTAATAATTCTAATGGTTGTTTTATAGAAATATTATTTTTAGATTTCAAAGAGTTTTTCTTTAGTTTTCCAATTTGACAATCGTCACATAAATTTTCTACTTTGTAATTTATTTTAGGTTGACCTCTAACTAGCTCATATTTTGCTAATTTATTAATATTTTTAAAATTGATATGACAAAATCGTTTATGCCATAACCATGGATCATTATATTTGGCGGTTAAACATAAATTTGAATTTTTATTTATATTCATGTTTAATACATATATATATTTTTTTCTAAAACCTTCAAATACAAGTTGTTTGTTATTATTGAAAATATTACATCTATCTTTTCCAAATTTATTTGAAAAACTTTATTGCATAATTGACTAATACTTACTAGGTTGTGTTTTAGATTTTCTACTAATAAAACATTTGAAATAATAGGAGAGTTAGAAATACCAGAGTTGATGACTTCTCCAATGCCCACGACACATCCTTTTGAGTTATCTCCAAAGGTTACCGTTCCACCATCGATGTATGTTATATTTGATAACATTTTTGAATTTCCGGTCATATGCTTGGAACATCCGCTATATATTATCCATTTCTCCTTATTTTTTATTTTGGGTACCTACAAAATAAGAGATGTTTTAATTGTTACCATATATTTTGTTAGGGTTCTAATTGTTAGGCGAAGGTAGCCATACCCAAGATGGTTTGGTACCTTTATAAATATAATTTTTATTATAGACTACATTATCTAAGAAATCATTAATATGTTTTTGTCTTATCAAATTATTATTTGTCTTAGGAATCCAAAATTTCAGATTTTTGGTATTCATATTAGACGTAGGTAAACTTTTAGTTTTTTTATTACTAAATATTTTAGCATCATTTCTTTTTTGTTCACAAATATTTTTAAATCCTATTCCATTTCTATTTCCTGATGGTTTTGAAGTTTTGATAAGATTTTCCAAATCTTGTTTTCCTTTATTAACTTTTGACACATTATTTGTAATTTTATATAATTTTTCTTTTAATTCTAAATTTCCAATAATTCAGTATTGCTTTTCAAATTTACACTTTCTTTTAACAAATTATCCTTCACTATTTTAGTGTTTTCAAAATCAATAGCAATAGCCTCACTTTCTATTAAATTATTTTTAATTTTCTCTTAAGATAATCCTAGTTCTTATTGTAAGATAATTTTTTCATCTTTTAACATTCCTACTTCAAGTTCTAATCTATTTATTTTGACTATATATTCTTTGTTCAATTTTTTTAATTTGTCTAAATTTATCATCTAATTCCATGCTAAGTTCTAATAATTCATCATAGCTAAGTTCCGGACATACCTCATCGGTTTGTGCCATAAAACACACATTAGCTTGTTCTCCATCACTATTGCTATCACTTTCAGATGATGAAGAATCCAAGTCATCACATGTTACTTTAAAAGCCTTCTTCTTTTTGAATTTATCAAATTAGTTTTTCTTTTTATCATTATTGAGTTTAGGGCAATCCTTCTTCATATGTCCATATTGATCACATTCATAGCACTTGATTTGAGATATGTTTATTGTGTTGGACTTCCCGTCTTTTTGGAATTTAATCAACTTTCTAAATTTCTTGAATCTGTTATAATTCTTGGCAATGAAGATTATCTCTTCTTCATCTAAATAAGAGTCATCATTTTTTGTTGCTGGGAATGCTATGTTCTTCTTCTCCGAATTTAGTTCTTTTCTTGCCTGCAATTTAGCTTCATAGGACATTAAATTTCCTATCAACTCTTCAACTTTGAGAGTAGAAAGATCATTAGCTTCTTCAATAGCTAATACCTTCTGTAATGACTCACTATTTTGCACCTGTGATGACCAGGAACTTCTAACAATTTAAATTTGAATAGTTAATTGATTTTAAAAAATTTAAAGGTTAATTTTAAACTTGAATTCCAAATATCAATATTTACTTGATAATGAAATCATTGAATTGTATAGTTTAAATATTTAATTTAATAATTGAAAATTGTGTAAATTGTTGAATCTGAAACCTCTAAGCCTGTTTGAAATGATTTGAAGGCTTATAAAATTTAAAATGGTGATACTGAAGATAATAGAATGGTTGGAATTTAATTTAAAGGTAATTTGTTCATTTTTGAAATTATATCGTTTATATTGAATTTAAAAATAGCCTTCCGAGGCACAGTCTCGGAATTTGACAAAACCAGTTTCATTGGATCCGTAATAGTTAGTTATTATCGGATTTCAATTTTTGTAGCAATCGGAGTTGACGTTTTACCCTGGCATCTCAAAACGTTTAGAAACTATTATAATATATTTAATTTAAAATTGATCATTTACCTCCGTAACTCACGCATACGATCAAACTAGCCTCCGAAGCACGTTCCATTGTATTCGGAACACGGTAAAACCTTATAATCACCTGTCGGCATGTCTGTTTCGGGTTTCGGAATTTCGCGTTATGCTTAACGAGACGTTCGTAAGCCTTATATAATATAATAAAAATTTAAAAATCAACATGCCAGAGATATTTATAAAACTAGCGTAATCAGGAAGCTTCCCCAACCTGTAAATTATCACTGCCCCTCTCTAATCTTTAAAAACAGAAGACCGAACTAATAAAAAAAATCGAATCGAGTAATGGCCATCGCTCCCTCCCTCTAGTTTCTCTCGCTCCTCTCATCCTCAAAATTTCAATGAAAGAAAATCCTATCAATTGCGACGTCGAACTCAGATAAGGAAGGAGAAGTCTCCGTGAATGTTTTGAAGCAGCGATTTCGCGAGGGCGAGGGTTTTCTCCCGCTACTACTAGGGGTCGAGTCTCGAGGCACGCAAAGAGGGAAGTCGCCTTCGATGCGGCAAGGGGAGGCTCGCGCTCGAAGGAGGGCATGCGAGGCCGTAAGAGTGAATGCAGAGTCGCGATCGAAGATAGGGTTGCATACGGGTTTGGGGGAAACTTGCGAAGCTAGGGCTCGTTTTGGAGGATTATCGAGTAGGGATTTTGGAAGATCGAGCGGCGGCATGCTTGGCAGCAACAGGGGAATGGCCGTGCTAAGGTGATTCTAGGGAGATGCTGTCGCGAAGAGGTTTCGATCTGTCTCCTGTTCATTGGTGAGTGAATTCATTTTAAACATTGTGTATACTCAAGTTAAATCCTTAGTTTATTTGATTGATTTTTATTTCATACATCAGAATATTTAATAGTAAAATATGGGATTAATTTATTTTTATCGAAATTTCATATAGGTATATTTTAACTTACTGTTAGGAAATATATATAACTTAAGTTAAGATATGTAAATCACATTAAAGCGAATATTTTGCAAATTCTTGAATTGTTATATGTTTATCAAAATATTTAACAGTAAAGAAAAATATCAGAGAATGAAGGAATTCTTACTTCATTTAACTCTATAGATTTAAACAAAAAAATGGAAGAAATTTTTTAATGGTAGTAAAGTCAGGGCAAATGCTAATAAATTCGGAATTTTCATTTATACGAGGTTCAAGTCAAAAGAAACTAGCCGTGTTAGTTCGTGGCTGGAATCGATACAACCAAAAATTAAAGATGAGTAAATCTCACTCAGTCGTAGTATTATTGAGATTTAAATGGATTGGTTAAATGATTAAATTTATTGGACGTGCACGGATGATGATATGACTTTGGTTTTGGATTGGATTCTCGAGTTAATTGGGTTTGACTCGAGATATATTGGGTTATAAGTTGTATTAAACTTAAAACATAAATAAGAAAATATCTACATCATAAAATTTAGTAAGGATTTGGATTAATTAATTAAGTTTAAGTTAAGTAATTAAGTGTAAGTAATTCAGAATAATCATTGGATGGTTTTGGTAAATAATTACTTAATTGAAATTAATAAAACATAATTATTTGATGGAATAAATCAAGAGATGAATTAAGATTATTAATTATGGTGAAATTTGATTTATTTAATAAGTATAGAAACGGATAATTAATTACAGATTGTGATTAATCGAAGTGATTAATAGTGTGGTCAAACTAAAATAATTAATTTAGATTGGAACAAATTAAAATATAATTGGAAATAATTAAATAATATAATTAACGATGTAATTGAAGATTGATTAATTAAAATGAATTACTCGGTAATAAGTGACTTATGGGAAGTTAATTAGTTTAAACAATTTAGGATTAATGTAATTAAATAAATATTTAATTCATGAAGAAATTAAGATTACTTAATAATCTCGGTTGAGACTAATTAATATTGTGAAGTTAATTTAAGATAATTACTTGAATGTAATTGTAAAATAATTAATCCAGGGGATTAATTAAGATGAATAGTGAATGGTTGACTAATTAATTGATTTGGAATGAATTAATACTGAATAAAGGAATCTAAAGGAATGTGGTATAAATTCAATTAGAATCAATTGAATTACTTTGTATGTGATTAAGCATTGCTCATGGATGACTGATTGGTATTGGATGCTTCGAATGAAATTGTATCTCTGATATGAAATGTTGTGTTTTATTTGGATATCTTGGAACAGGATGGCATGAGACTCGAAGAGACCGGAATCGGGTATTAGGAAATACCCGAAACCAGTTCGAATCTTTGCAAATTGATTTCACAAATCAATAGGCTGGAATGAAATGATTCAAGTGAATTGGATTATTTTATCAAAGTTTGGTACTTAGAAATTTATATGTGAAATAAACATTGTCTATAGCAAATTGTGAATTGGTTAAATTGATATAAGTTACCCCGGGTTATATAAGTCATTTGTTTGGTATTCCATGTTAGTTGGGTTTACTCACGCTGGTTTCAGCCTGACCCGGGTGTTACTTTGGTGTAATGGTCAGACCCAGTATTACAGATTTTCAGGTAGGTACGTTCTGGAGCTCAGGAGGCGAGCTGGATGGCAATAGCGTATAGAGTATTTCCGCTGTATTTATATTATTATAAATCTGAGACTTGATAATTGTATATATTCAGTGACTGAGTGTATGTGAAACTCTGATGTATATTAAATGTGATCGACAGTAATAGTATTCTTTTGTAAACAGTTATTATTTATTATTATATTTTATCCGCTGCGAATGTGAGATGTGTTGTTTTGTTCTTCTTCTCCTATCTCTTTCTTCTTTTTCATAACTATCTATAATTTTCGGGTTCGAAAATTTCGGGTCGTTACATTTGGTATCAGAGCAGAAGGTTAAGCGAGAACCTTGGCTCTGGTGGGGATTACTCATGAAATAGAGTCCAAAGTACTCTAGGATGAGTTGAGTGTGTGTGTGTGTGTGTGTGTGTGTGTGTGTGTATGAGCGCGTACTTGTTATTTTCTTTTATAAAGATTTTAAATGATTTTATATAAAAGTATATTTTTGATATATTAAGTATTAAGGTGATTGGTTGTTAAATTAATAGAATTAAATTAAGAAGTAATGAAATACAACCAAATAGAAATCTTGAATTGGAATTAAATTAAGTAGAAATAGAAATACAACCAAATTAAAATTAAATTGATTGAAATGAAATTCAAAAATTAGAATTCAGAAATTAAATTGTTTAAAAAGCTTTAAATGGAGGTAAGTTGAAACGGGATTCGACTAAAATTCAATCTTGAACTTATGGAAATAAGAATAATATAAAATGGAAATGGGTATATAGATATGATAACCTTGGGTATTATCATAAATAGTTGTTGTATTTAATAATGAGATATTTGTTATTAAGTAAGTCAAATGAAGTACATTTATAAGAAGTGTAGAACTTTTAAATTCAAAAGTAAGAAAAAATAATAAATAAGTATTATTTAAATAACTGGGACTTGTTGCAAACAATGGGTTGTTGGAGATTTGATTTGAATTTAAAACCAAGGGTGGTTTAAAATTTTAAAATATGGCTGGAATGGCCAAGAAATAAATATGTATATATGTATGGATATACATGATATCAAAGTAATTGGAAATAAACTCTAAGGTATTGAGTTTTGATTTTTCCATGAAATGTGATGTAATATAAGTAATATAAGTTTTGAACTTATAAGAGGAAAAGAATTTTTAAATTTGAAGTGGGAATTCAACTTGAGTAAGGTTGATTGGATTAAGTAAATTGAAATTTAACTTTGGGAAAAGTTAAATAAGTTAACAGGCAACCAGCATTGGAGATTTCAAGATGAAATTGGAATATAAGTTGGAAAGTTAAATGGTTGATTTGAATTGGGAATTTGTGCGATCTCAAAACGGGTTTGAGATTTAAAATTGAAAATGGATAACGTTTTAAAATAAATTGGATGATATCATCCTATTGTTAATAAAAATATTTAAATTGTGAATTGGTTTTGGTTTAAATGAAATAGAAATGAAGTGGGGTGATGGAAGATGTATAAGTTTAAAATTTAAATGGGAAATTAAATTGGATTATATTGAAATGATTTGAATATGAAATGGGTTCAATTGATAATAATTTAAATTGATCGGAATAATATGAAATTGAAATTAAAATCGAACAGGATTAAAATCAACTAGAATTTGATTTAAATTGGGGAAGGAATCAAGATTGATTCAACTTGAATTGGGGATTAATCAAGTCCAATGGAATTTGGAGTTATTTGAATTGGAATTGGGTCAATTTAAATGGAGATTTAAATTGAATTGTTGGGGAAGTGAACAGTTGGCTCTTGACTATTTTCAATATAAATTGTTTTGATATAAACTTAATTTTTCTAAGCTATTAAATATTTACAACCTTTCTTTTTAAACCTAACTTATTATATATTTGTTTTACCATTATTTTTGGAGCTATTTAAACATTTTCCAAATTGTTTCCTAAACTAATTACTATTTTTCAACTATTCAACAAACTAATTTCTAATTTACAACTATTTTGCAATTATTTAAAATCTCTGAAACTATCCAACTATTTTTCGACTATTTTACAATTAGTTAACTATTTTATAGCTATTTTGTAAACTAATAATTATTTTTCAACTACTTATCTATTTTTCAATTTTCAAACTATTTTTCTAAAAATAAACTGGTCGGAGTTCAAACTATTATTGACTTAATACCCAACTGAGATAAGAATTGAAGTGATAATCCAAATGGGGATTAAGGTTAAATGGGAATAAGTGAGTATATCACACTCTGATGGATTTTTGAAAGTATTTAAAGTATAAAAGGAAATTTATACGAGTTTAAAGTGATCCAAAGTTTTAAAATTTTTATATATCTGAATATATATATATATATATATATATATATATATATAAAGGATTTTATGAGGATTTTGGAAAAGGTTTTGGGAACCTTTGGATTTGGAAAGGCTTTTGATTTTTGAGTAAAATCAATATTGGAATTTGGAAAGCCTGGTTTGAGAATTATCGATTTTTGGAATAATCAATTTTGTATAAATGAGATTTGTATGAGATCATACTAGGTGTATGATTTGAAGATACTATATGTGTGTAGTATAAAATGTTTGATGATGGCTCTGGGGAAAACGGCGCCCCCTTGAAATGAACTTCTCAGGAGTGCCACCGGGTGGTGCTGCCTTGAGCCCCAAGAGGGGGTTCTAAAGTGATCCTGTGAGGAGTCCGAACAAAACTAGTTCCTGAGGATATTGGGTAGCGAAAGTCGAGGGCGCTGATGCCTACAGAGGCATTTGGGTTATGCTGTGACGATAGTGTAACTCGATGTCGCCGCGATCTACTATGGGGACCATAGCGAAAATCGTGTGGAGGATGAGTGTCAACGGTCTACACTTGATTTTGCCGGGAAGGCAACGCAACATCGGTAGACTGCGATCTATAGTCAAGTGGAGTGGAGAAGTTTCATTTTTGGCAGCGAAATTCGATGGCGCTGATGCCTACAGTTATATGGGTTTTTTCTGTGATAGCTACGTAACCCCAGTTGTAGCTGCGATCTGTCGTGTGTTCCTTGGTGTAATCGTGGGGCACGGAGGCCTACAGTTATCTATGGATTTTGTCGGGATGGCAACGTAACCATCGAGTTAACTGCGACCATGGATGGGGGTGATGATTTCCAGAGCATTCTCACCAAAGATATTTCCTCTATTTTCAAAAACTATATTCAATATTTTTAATAAAATTATTTTCCAAGTATTTTCACTGGGTGTTGAAGACGGGTTTACCAAGTACTTACAGATTTTCAGTCCTACGCCTGATCAACGTATGACTGAATTTCTGTGAGAACAAGGATGGACTGGTTGAGACATCGAATTATAAAAAGTATTTTTATAAAGAGCTATTTTATTAGTATGATGTGAATTTAAAAGCATTTCTAAAATTTTAAATAAAAGTGTTGGGATTTTGGGGAAATAAAAAAAAGAAATCCAAACTAGAATTTTAATGAAGTGATTTTGTAATTAAAAATCGAATATTGAATTAAAAGATGGAAGTAAGTTAATACATAATTATTTTATAGAGTATGTTAATGAAAATTTAAGTTGGCTAAACAAATGGATTGTAAATTAATAATAGAGTTTGGAAGTGAATTAGAATTGTAAATAGAATTCAACTTGGATTTGATAATGAATTGAATAAGTGAAGATGCTATAAAATGGAAATAAAATAGAGTTGGATTGAAAATGTGATGGTTTGGACTACAAGTAAAACATTCAAGTGTGATTTGAATAATATTTAATGAATTTACAAATATATTGGATATAAGAGAAGTGATTATAATAGAAATGGCTTGATTTGCAAACAAAACCCAAGTGAACAGAAGTAAATTGAGAATAGCCTTGTATTAATAAAATAAATTCGATAACGAATTAAGTAATTGAATTAAAAATTAAAAATGAGTTAATTAAGTTAAATAATAAATGAATGAAGTCTGATAGAATAAAAACTAAATCAAAGTTGTGATTGGAATTGGATTATCAGACTGAACTTAAGTTCGATAGCATATTAATTTGAAATATAAATGAGTTAAGTATGTGCTTGGATATTATTTTAGAAATTGAGAAGGTGAATTAAAATTAAAATTTAAAATTAATGGACTAACTGAATTTAATGGAAGTTGATTAAATGAGAATCAAATAGAAGTAAACTTAAGTTTGATGTTGGATTAAATTAAAGTAAATTAACTTAAGTTTAAAATTTATGGAAGAATAAGAGTGAAAACACATTAAATAAAAGCTTGGATTGAATTAATTTGGGAATGGCTAGCAGTATAAAAGAATGAAATGTGCCAAGCTTAACAAATTGTTTTGAATGGAACAACTGCGGAAATGAAATGAAATGCAATGAATGGTTGGTGAATAAATTAGAGATGAAGTGGAATTAATTATAGAATGAGTTAAAAAGTAATTTGAAGTAGTTATAAACTAAATAAATATTCTATTAAGCGAATATTGACGAATTGGTATAGAATGAATCGTCGTATAACGTAAATAAAAGTAATTAAAATTCTATGGGCTGATAGAGATTAAATAAATTGATTTTGAAATCAACTAGATTGTATATGAGCTTGTTTGGATTTAAAAACCAATTGGATGTAATAAATTGAGTTGTGAACCATTAAAATCGAATGAAATGGCTTATGAATTGGTTGAAAGCAATTGAATCAGATTTGAAACATATAAATTGCTAAGTTATTTCAAATGCATTTCCTTTAGAATTGAAGTGTTATAGTTGTTTAAGTAAGAAAAATGTTATAAAATTCATATATATAGTACTTATATGTTTAAATTGAGTAAGTACAGGTACCGGGAAGCCGTTTGGCTAGATTTGGATTGCGCTATTTGCTAAAATTAATAAACTGCTTGCTTAAAATGCTAAATATAGTACGCCTACGCAATAAAAATAGGAAATATGAACTGTTTTTTCTTTTTCCGACCGGGTGGGTCGATGTATATATATTTATATCTCTTGTCAAATTGCAAAAGCTCCTCCGTACAAAGGAGACTCTGCCAAAAAATTTTGAAAATTTTGGGAGAATTTTTTTTAAATTTTTGGGAAAATTTTATTAACGACAAACAATTTCAAATTGGAAATTAAAATAAATTAGTAGGTGAAACTACTATGAACCATTTATAAATGAAAGTTAAAACACAATGCTCAAATTAAAGATGAATTGAATTCATATGAAAATGGTAAAGACTAATTTGAAATAGGTATGAAACATATATAAGAGAATGTATAAATTGATTTGTAAAGTTTCGATTGAATATTGTTGCTAAACAAGATATGCAGGTAATAAAGGGGAAAAGTAATTGGATTTAATTCCAAAAGATAAATTTGTATGGCCCGACAAAAAGGTACGTATTTAAATTTCTAGATGAAATTGGATTGGGTTTTTGATGTAGCCACTTGACTTTTGTTTTCTTTTGAAATTTGGGAGCCCGTAGAGGCCTTTTATAGTACTACCGAGCTAGCCGTGCAAAGGAGACGCTGGCAAAAAAATTCGAAAATTTAGAGCGTTAGAAAAATTTTGAGAAATTTTTTGATAATTCAAAATTTAATTTTAAATTGAAATCTAAACGATTGAGAAAAAGGGTATTGTTTGAAAACTGTAGAAGGTTTTGGAAGTTGGTTAAGGATAGTGGATCTTAAATAAAAGATAGTTGGTAGAATGTTGAAGTGTGAGTTTGGGAAAAACGGGTATTGGACCAGTCTTCCTAACTAGTAATTTCGGGGACGAAATTCTTTTAAGGGGGAGGAATGTGATGACCCGGAATTTCTAACAATTTAAATTTGAATAGTTAATTGATTTTAAAATATTTAAAGGTTAACTTTAAACTTGAATTCCAAATATCAATATTTACTTGATAATGACGTCATTGAATTGTATAGTTTAAATATTGAATTTAATAATTGAAAATTGTGTAAATTGTTGAATCTGAAACCTCTAAGCCTGTTTAAAATGATTTGAAGGCTTATAAAATTTAAAATGATGATACTGAAGATAATAGAATGGTTGGAATTTAATTTAAAGGTAATTTGTTCAGTTTTGAAATTATATCGTTTAAATTGAATTTAAAAATAGCCTTCCGGGGCACAATCTCGGAATTTGACGAAACCAGTTTCATTGGATCCGTAATAGTTAGTTATTCTTGGATTTCAATTTTTGTAGCAATCGGAGTTGTCTTTTTACCCTGGCAGTTCAAAACGTTTAGAAACTATTATAATAGATTTAACTTAAAATTGATCGTTTACCTCCGTAACTCACGCATACGATCAAACTAGCTTCCGAAGCACGTTCCATTGTAATCGAAATGCGGTAAAACCTTATAATCACCTGTCGGCATGTCTGTTTCGAGTTTCGGAATTTCGCGTTATGCTTAACGAGACGTTTCAGAGCCTTATATAATATAATAAAAATTTAAAAATCAACATGTCAGAGATATTTATAAAACTAGCGTAATCAGGAAGCTTCCCCAACCTATAATTTATCACCTCCCCTCTCTAATCTTTAAAAACAGAAGACCAAACTAATAAAAAAAATAAAAAAATCGAATCGAGTAATGGCCATCGCTCGCTCCCTCTCGTTTCTCTCGCTCCTCTCATCCTCAAAATTTCGATGAAAGAAAATCCTATCAATTGCGACGTCGAACTCAGATAAGGAAGGAGAAGTCTCCGTGAATGTTTTGAAGCAACGATTTTGCGAGGGCGAGGGTTCTGTGCCGCTACTGCTTAGGGGCCGAGTCTCGAGGCACGTAAAGAGGGAAGTCGCCTTCGATGCGGCAAGGAGAGGCTCGCGCTTGAAGGAGGGCACGCGAGGCCGTAAGAGTGAAGGCAGAGTCGCGATCGAAGATAGGGTTGCATACGGGTTTGGGGAAAACTCGCGAAGCTAGGGCTCGTTTTGGAGGATTATTGAGTAGGGATTTTGGAAGCTCGAGCGGCGGCATGCTTGGCAGCAACAGGGGAATGGCCGTGCTAAGGTGATTCTAGGGAGATGCTGTCGCGAAGAGGTTTCGATCTGTCTCCTGTTCATTGGTGAGTGAATTCATTTTAAACATTGTGTATACTCAAGTTAAATCCTTAGTTTATTTGATTGATTTTTATTTCATACATCAGAATATTTAATAGTAAAATATGGGATTAATTTATTTTTATCAGAATTTCATATCGGTATATTTTAACTTACTGTTAGGAAATATATATAACTTAAGTTAAGATATGTAAATCACGTTAAAGCGAATATTTTGCAAATTCTTGAATTGTTATATCTTTATCAAAATATTTAACAGTAAAGCAAAATATCAGAGAATGAAGGAATTCTTACTTCGTTTAACTCTATAGATTTAAAATTAAAAATGGAAGAAAATTTTTAATGGTAGTAAAGTCAAGGCAAATGCTAATAAATTCGGAATTTTTATTTATACGAGGTTCAAACCAAAAGAAACTAGCCGGGTTAGTTCGTGGCTGGAATCGATACTACCAAAAATTGAAGATGAGTAAATCTCACTCAGTCGTAGTATTATTTAGATTTAAATGGATTGGTTAAATGATTAAATTTATTGGACGTGCACGGATGATGATATGACTTTGGTTTTGGATTGGATTCTCGAGTTAATTGGGTTTGATCGAGATATATTGGGTTTTAAGTTGTATTAAACATAAAACATAAATAAGAAAATGTCTACATCATAAAATTTAATAAGGATTTGGATTAATTAAATAAGTTTAAGTTAAGTAATTAAGTGTAAGTAATTCAGAATAACCATTGGATGGTTTGGTAAATAATTACTTAATTGAAATTAATAAAACATAATTATTTGGTGGAATAAATCAAGAGATGAATTAAGATTATTAATTAAGGTGAAATTTGATTTATTTAATAAGTAAAGAAACGGATAATTAATTAAAAATTGTGATTAATCGAAGTGATTAATAGTGTGGTTAAATTAAAATAATTAATTTAGATTAGAACAAATTAAAATATAATTGGAAATAATTAAATAATATAATTAACGATGTAATTTAAGATTCATTAATTAAAATGAATTACTCAGTAATAAGTGACTTATGGAAGTTAAGTAGTTTAAGCAATTTAGGATTAATGTAATTAAATAAATATTTAATTCATGAAGAAATTAAGATTACTTAATAATCTCGGTTGAGACTAATTAATATTGTGAAGTTAATTTAAGATAATTACTTTAATGTAATTGTAAAATAATTAATCTAGGGGATTAATTATGATAAATAGTGAAGGGTTGACTAATTAATTGATTTGGAATGAATTAATACTGAATAAAGGAATCTAAAGGAATGTTGTAGAAATTCAATTAGAATCAATTGAATTACTTTGTATGTGATTAAGCATTGCTTATGGATGACTGATTGGTATTGGATGCTTCGAATGAAATTATATCTCTGATATGAAATGTTGTGTTTTATTTGGATAATTTGGAATAGGATGGCATGAGACTCGAAGAGACCGGAATCGGGTATTAGGAAATACCCAAAACCAGTTCGAATTTTTATAAATTGATTTCACAAATCAATAGGCTGGAATGAAATGATTCAAGTGAATTGGATTATTTTATCAAAGTTTGGTACTTAGAAATTTATATGTGAAATAAAAATTGTCTATAGCAAATTGTGAATTGGTTAAATTGGTATAAGTTAACCCGGGTTATATAAGTCATTTGTTTGGTATTCCATGTTAGTTGGGTTTACTCACGCTGGTTTCAGCCTGACCCGGGTGTTACTTTGGTGTAATGCTCGGGTCAGACCTAGTATTACAGATTTTCAGTTAGGTACGTTCTGGAGCTCAGGAGGCGAGCTGGATGGAAATAGCGTATAGAGTATTTCCGCTGTATTTATATTATTATAAATCTGAGACTTGATAATTGTATATATTCAGTGACTGACTGTATGTAAAACTCTGATGTATATTAAATGTGATCGACAGTAATAGTATTCTTTTGTAAACAGTTATTATTTATTATTATATTTTATCCGCTGCGAATGTGAGATGTGTTGTTTTGTTCTTCTTCTCCTATCTCTTTCTTCTTTTTCACAACTGTCTGGAATTTTCGGGTTCGAAAATTTCGGGTCGTTACAGCACCATTTAGATTCGACAATAATTTTTTTTGAAAATCAATAGGCTAAGGGAGCCTTGCCCATTTATTGCTTCAATAGTCAATACAACAGAATATCAGTTATTCAACATACAATTGCTCCTATATTTCATATAATAAAAACATAGTTTACAGAATAGTTCAAAACAATAGATTGAAATAAAAATTAGAGCGAATGAAATCAAATTACAGAATCACGGACACAGAAATCAGAATACTCGCAGCGGAAATAAAATATCATAGCGGTTCATGAAGCCACTATCGACATAGTCTCAAAATAAGTACAAATTACATAGTCTTAAAACTAATACAGTTTGAAATAATCACAGAAAATCCCAAATTTATTTGTCTCAATTACATAGGCTAAAATAAAAGACTGAAAAGAAAATAGATAGCAGCTCGATAAAGATGATCTTTAGCATTCCTAGCTCCAGGAATGAAGTCCAAACTGATACTCAGGCTGACCCGAGCGTAAAATAAAACATAAACACTTGAGTCAGGACATACATACTTTTACAGTGTAAACCAACTCAAGTGAACTGTAATATAAGGTACAAGTAACTTAAAGGATGTTTGGGTCCGACCATCCTCTAAGGATCCGTTAAACTATTTACTATGTAGCAGTATTTCGTTATTATAATAGTGTCTATTAATAAAATAAACTTACTTTTAAATAGCGTTAAGGAGTGACCCAACATTCCCCTTAAAATATAATAGTCCCAGTAGTCCATCCAGTATCAGCGCATCTCCAGATCGGGAGACTACTCTAAATACTCCATGAGCTACGGGAGAAAACCAAACTCGTACAAAGGCTCGCTAGGGTAGGTGACACGACACAACTAGGCAATGCAAGGGTAGATATACCAGTTACGCATCCAGACCGGTGGTAACGCGTAGCTGCTACTACCACCGACCTCGAACAACACTCCCAAATCAACGGTGCACAGCAAACAATCACAAAGTAATAGAATGGCATACGAAGAAGTGCGTCCGATCAAAGATGCTACCTCATTAGCCCGAGAATCGCTCCTGTTTTAGCCACCTTATGCCGACTCACGGGAGTAGGGTCCACGTACATACCTCAATAGAACATCGCCACCATCCTACTTCATTCTGGAATCTCCACCACGTACACGGTTGTTAAAGTGGTTTTCGGAATCGACAGAGAGTATGCCCATATCTGATCCCAGTCTCTTTAACAATCAACGTTATTATTACCCGTGTTTATAAATTTCAAAAATAGTTTATATTTCAATCAAAATACTTCATTTTAAACTATTTAAAAGTGAAGTTATTATACTTACAAATCCAATATTCAATTCCCAAAAGTTTAGCCTTTAGTTCATTTGCATCAACTACAACACTTACAAAGTGCGGTAATATCCCTTACAACAGATTTTAAGTTAATTAAATTTTCAGATTTCATTACAATTTCAGCAACAATTAAAATCTAACTTATAAAATCATTTTTTTCGACTTTAAAATGGTCATTTAAAAATACCCATAATTTATGATTTTTATAAAGTAAATTTCACAAATAAATATCAAATTTCTCAATGCTTCATTTATTAAAGTCAAGTGCACAATTTTCTATTCATTGTATTTTAAAAATTAACTTAACA
Organism: Allium cepa; assembly: GCA_030765085.1. NCBI lineage: Eukaryota > Viridiplantae > Streptophyta > Magnoliopsida > Asparagales > Amaryllidaceae > Allium > Allium cepa. Next base: position 555,985,400 of record CM060940.1, read on the forward strand.
ATTAAGTTTAATTACCATTTCAAATATAACTTAATTTCCAATTTATTTCTTAACTTAACTTTTATTCTTAAACAAAACTTCACATTTCTAAATTAAGTTATATTTCAAAGTACATTTTTAAGTATTCCTTTATTTAACCATTTAATTCATCAATAACACTTTATAAATTCCTTTAAATTCAAATTTATATCAAATTATCATATTTTATTCACTTAACTTTAACTCCATTTTTTAAATAAAATCAAAAATTCCAAAATAAATTTATACTTCAAATTCCAATTTAACCATTCATATATTTACATATTTAACTTGTAGAAAATCACTAACACTTTATAAAATAATTTTTAATCCAATTTAAATCAAAAATATTATAATATACAAGTTTAAAAATACTTAAAAATTTCCATAAAATATATATATATATATAATGACCATAGGTCTGTATAATATTTTCTAACCTAGGTCAAGTGATACGGATAATATATCATTTCAATCCGTAATTTACAAAGAAAAATCCGGGTTCTATCATTTCAAACCCGCAATCCCAAGTTAAATAAATAAATAAAATAAACAAATAAAAATCACTCAAGCCTATCATTTCAGCCCATAACGATTTTACTTATTCTAAAGTTCGTTTGGGTTGTATCATTTCAACCCATAGTGATCCCACTCTACAGGGAACTAGCGGTGTGATACACAGAAATAAATAAACAGTATAACAGCATATAATATAACAGCATATAACATAGCGAGTGATGTGTCAATTTTATAACAGGGTTTAACATCATAAAATTTATATCACAGGCAAGTATAATATTATATAACAATCCTACAATTTCCTATCAATTTACAATTCTATAAGTATGAATGTCAAGCGTGAATACTCACCTCTTCGACGCTAGAGATTTGATTCAAAAATAATAGTATCCACACCAAAGAGCGCAAAGAAAGCACGATCAGATTTTAGAGGATGCGACAACCAGATTCAAATCCTGAAATATAAAATAAAGCAAAACTAAGTATGGTAACACACATATGAATGTATCAAATTTAATAAAGCAAAACTGGAAAACAAGATTGAATAAGATGATATGAACAACCAGTAACTCAACCCCTTCACCACCCGACTCCACCACCAACCCACATGGCTCAGCCGTGTCCAAATTCAAGACTTGAAAAGCTCGCAGGGCATCGGGAAGTTGAGGAATATAGGCTGTGTTTTCAATAGGAAAAGTGGTGAAATGAAGTTGGCTCATTTGTTTGGACCTAAGCCTAAGGTGGCTCAGCTGTGCATGGGCTCGGTCCAGTTGGTCCATCACCGCCTGGGGGTGTGGCTAGGGTCAGGTGCGGCATCGCATGTTGGAGGAGGTGGATGCGGCTTCACTTGATGGAGGAAGAGATGTAGGGGATCGGCAAGGCTATTTTATGATTTAAGGTGGTGAATTGCACCTAGATTCTCGGCCATGATGGTGAACTGCATAATACAAGGGAGGCCGTACTAGCGGCGGTAGCGGAGGAGTAAAGGCCGGTCGCGAAAAAGTGGATGGGCTGAGTGCTTGTTTGAGAAGAACAATGGAAACAAAAGAAAAACAAGAAAGAATAAAAAGAAAATAAGAAAAAAATGCACTGCCATTACTTACTGAGAAAAGCTTCACGCGAGAGAAGATGAAAACCAAATAATGTGCGGTAAAGTGTTGTGTACGTGATTTAGTATTTATCAGAGAAGCCTCAAGTTGATAAAGTCGAAAGAAGGCAAGAAATAAATGGTTTTGAAACGGCTAGGGGAATTCAAATATTTTATTCCTATTGAATAAGGAGACGCAAATGAAAGTGGAATAAGATGAAAGTTTTACATGTGAATTGCAAGGCAGGCTTCAAATTCTTCCTTTTAAAAAGGCACGGCTGTTGATTTTAACAACTAAGGTATATAATCAAAGAGTGCGTATAATAGAGGCAATAAATAGATTGAAGCGTATGCCCAAAATTTGTAGCAGAGTAATGTAATTTAAATTTATGTGTTTCTTATTTATTTAATAAAATATATGCTAAATAATAATTCAGTAAATAACGTGCCATTTATATACGCCAAAGAAATAACAAGAAACGGATATAAAATGTACCAAATAAAACGTATAATTAAATTGCTAATTACAACTTTGTTTATTTCTCAATTTAAAATTTGATTTTGTTACATCCATTTGATTCGTTTATTACTTAACTAAGAAACGGATTTAGAAACGTATAAATTTATTGTTTTTCTTTACAACATTATTTATTACTAAATTTCTAAAGTATATGACCCGTTTAATGAAACAAAAGCGGAACAATCGTTGTAAATATATAAAGTTTAAATAAAAGATTTGAAGTTAGAATTTAAAATTTAAAATTTCAATTAGTGTCAAAATTTAACCAAAATCTAAAATTATAGAAATTGTTTATATTAATTAAAATTGGGCAAATGATTTATAACCAATTCAAGACAATTTCAAAATTTCAAAATTTTAAATAATTAAACCCCAAAGTTTTTAAATAAAATGAATTAAAATATTTAATAAATATTTTGGGCTGTTACACTCTCCCACACTCAAAACTTTTTGTCCTCGAAAAGGAATGAAAGAAGGGAAAACAAAAGAAGATAAGATATCAGGGCATAAATACCTGAAACAAACAATTCCGGATTCGAAGCATGTATGCTCTCCTCCGTCTCCATGGTGCAATCCCGTTCATTAGTGCTCTACTACACTTTGACCAGGTTGACAAATTTTCTTCTTAGCGGCTTCGTACCTCGATCGACGATACGAAGTGGCTTCCTCTCAACAGTAGGATTAGGCTCGATATCCAAACTATCAAGAGCATAAGGCTGGATAATAAGAGGCGGATCATGCAAACAGCGACGAAGGTGTGATACAAAGAATACATTATGTACTCCAGCGAATTTCTCGAGCAAATCCAGACGTTAAGCAAGATGCCCAATCCTTTCCAAGATGCAAAAAGGACCGATGAACCTAGGAGAAAGCTTCCCTCAACGCCCAAACCGAACCACATTGCTTAAGGGAGAGACCTTAAGGAAAACTAAATCACAAACGACAAATTCCAAACTCCTTCTACGACGATCAGCGTACTTCTTCTGCCTATCCTGAGAAATCCTTAACCTCCTCTTAATCTCCTCGACTTTCTCCGAAGCTTCCAAAATCATCTCAGGACCAAGAACCAAACGATTACCGGATTCAATCCAGCAAGATGGAGATCTACAAGGTCGCCCGTAAAGAGTAGCAAACGGAGACATCTTGAGACTAGCCTGATAACTATTGTTATAGGTGAATTCAACCAGATGGAGGTGATCTTCCCAAGATCCTCCATAATCCAAAATACAAGCATGAAGAAGATCATCTAGAATATAATTTACTCTCTCCATTTGACCGTCGGTCTGCGGATGGTAAGCAGTGCTCAGATTCGGACGAGTACCCAAAGATTCCTGGAAATCTTTCCAAAACTGACTAGTAAAGATAGGTTCTCGATCACAAACAATGCTAAGGGGAACCCCATGAAGTCGAACAATCTCCCTCATGTAAATCTTTGATAAGCTCGAAGCCGAACGGGTAGACTTGACCGGAATAAAATAGGCGGACTTGGTCAGTCTATCCACAATAACCCAGATGTTCTCAGTTACCCTCCTAGATCTCGGTAACCCATCTATGAAATCCATAGAAACTTGATCCCACTTTCAATTGGGAATCTCAAGAGGCTACAACAAACGAGGCGTCTTCTGATGATCCGCCTAAACTTGCTGACAAGTCGCACACCTTCTAACAAAGATAGAGACATCGCGCTTCATACCCCTCCACTAATAAAGCTTCTTCAAATCCTGATACATCTTTGCCACATCAGGATGAATGGAAAGTCTGGATTAATGATGTTCCCGTAGTAACTCCTGCTTTAAACCATCAACATTCGAGACACAAATCCTATTATTAATCCTCAAAATCTCTCTATCATCTATCTGAGCTCCACTACCATCAGAATTCCTACCACCTCTACTATGGACATTCTCCTTCATACTTCTAAGCATCACATCCTCATCCTGCTAAGCCATGATACGATCCAAAAGAGGAGAAGAAACAACAAGCTGGCACAACAAGGACTTCTTCCTACTCAAAGCATTTTCCACAACATTAGCTTTTCCAGGGGTATAGTTAATGTCAACATCGTAAGAAGCAAGAAACTCAAGCCACCTAACTTGATGCTGATTCAAATCCTTATGGGTGAAGATATACTTCAAGGACTGATGATCAGTGAAGAGGTCAAACTTAGCACCCAAGAGATGATGTCTCCAAAGCTTCAATACAAAGATAACAGCCAGCAATTCTAAATCACGAGCAGCATAATTAGCCTCATGGGTCTTCAACTGGCGAATAGCATAGGCAATCACCTTCCATCTTGCATTAATACAGCTCCTAAACCCTCGCGACAAGCATCGGTGAATACCGTTAATCCCTCTTTTCCATTCGGAACGGTAAGCACTGGTGTAGAAGTAAGCTTATTCTTTAACTCTTGGAATGCCGCATTACACTCATCCCTCCATATAAACTTAGCATTATTTCGAGTTAGGGCAGTGAGAGGTGCAGAAATCCGAGCAAAATTCTCAAAGAACCTCCGGTAGTAACCGACAAGGCCTAGAAAACTGCGAATATCAGTTGGAGTCTTAGGAGTTTCCCAATCCTGTAACGAAATAGGGAGAAATAAGGACTCCAGAAAAGACAGAGTGATCAATTTAGAAAGAGAAAGGAGGAAAAGACTTACATTGATCGCAGCGATCTTGACTGGATCAACAGTAACTCCATCATTAGAAACAATATGCCCGAGAAACCGGACTTCCTCTTCCCAGTAATGGCATTTCGAGAATTTTGCCTTCAACTGATGAATTCGAAGAGTCTCTAGCACATACTTCAAATGCGACTCGTGCTCTTCCTTTGTCTTTTAGAAGACAAGGATATCATCAATAAAGACTAGAACAAACTTATTGAGCACATCACGAAAAATCGATTCATCAAATCGACAAAGAAAGCGGGAGCGTTAGTCAAACCAAAAGGCATAACTAGCCATTCAAAGAAGCCATTCTCAGTACGAAAAGCAGTTTTGGGAATGCTCTCCTCAGCAACTCTGAGTTGGTGAAAACCTGTGGCAAGATCAAGCTGAGAGAAAGCAGTAGCTCCATAGAGCTGATCAAACATATCATTAATGTGAGGCATAGGATATCTGTTTTTCATAGTGAGCTTGTTCATCTCCCTATAATCAACACACATTCGGAGGGAACCATCATACTTGGTGATGAAAACCATGGCTACTCCCCATTCACAATAGCTTGGTCTCATCAGACCTTTGGCGAACAAGTCCTGAATTTGCTTTCTTAACTCAACCTTCTTACGGGGTTCCATTCTTCTAGGCGGAAGAACTACAGGTCGAGCTCCAGAAATAAAATCAATACGGAAATCAATTACCTGCTTAGGAGGTAAAGAAGTGACTTCACCAAATACATCGGGATAAAATCTGACCACATGAGTCGAGTCAAGGTCACTAGGGGATGAATCGAGAGAATAAATGAAACTACCAGCGAAATCCTGGGGAAAACTACACTGGATCTCCAAAGAGTTACCAAAATCATCCTTGAGGGCAACAGTTCGAGAACTACACGAGATATCATGCCTATCTAGCCAATCACCCCCATGCAATAGATCGAAAGCGTCAGAAATCACCAGTGAAACGGTGATCGAGATATAGAAGCTTCACTTGCTAATAAATCCTACTAAGATTTGCAGGACCACCAGTGGGATTCGAAACACACAAAGGCATAGAAGAAAACTCGGGAGAAAGGAGATGCTCAAATTTATTACAAAGATCCAACGAAATAAAGCTATGGGAAGCTCCAGTATTGAATAAAACACGAAAGGCGATTTAAACAAAGTAAAAGTGCCCTGAAGTGTACCTTGGCTATCACCAGGGACAGGAGCAGGTGGTGGAGCAGGAGAAGATGCAGATGACACAGCAAAAATACTTGATGCCTTGCCTTTCTTCTGAGTAGGGCAGTCCTTCTTGAAATGTCCAAGCTGAAGGAAAATGTGGCAGAGGTCACGCCTGGCCAACTGAGCTGGAGAAGGAGTAGCAGCACCCAAGGTAGGACAACTATTAGCATAGTGTCCCTTCTGATCGCATCTGTAGCAAGTAATGGCAGATAGGTCTACAGGCTGCCTCTGAGATGAAGAAGATGATCCTAACCCTGGAGTCTTGTTCCAATTCTTCTTATGATGGTAGAAGTTGGACTTCCTCTTCTTAGAACTACCATAAGAAGACTGAGATGGAGCAGAATGGGTAGTTGGAAGATCCTTAGAGGTAGGATTCTCATATCTAATGGCCATGTCCATCAAAGAGGTGAAAGGACCATGCACGTGAGTTATGAGGCAATCATAGTACTCGAGACGTGCACCAGCAATAAACTTCTCATTTTGCTTGAGAGGAGCGTCTATCAGATTAAGACCATACTGCGATAGCTCGTTGAATTTCCTCTCATATTCGGCAAAGGTCATATCACCTTGCTTCAAATCCATGAATTCCCAATACAGCTGAGACTTTCCTGCTTTGGGCATCCATTTCATGAGAAAAGCATCCCTAAAGCATGATAAGAGACATAAGACAGATTTCAGAAGGGAGGAAACTGAACCAAACTTGAACAACAGAAGAAGATACCTAAATTGCTCCCAAGTAATGTCATCCTCAGTGGTGTGAGCTGTAACGGACAGCTACCAATCAAGAGCTACTCCTTTCAATTGCCAAGCTGCAACTGACGTTGCTGGGCATTAGTGATCTCAAGACCGGAGAAGATTCTCTCCAAGTCCCTCAACCACTGTTGAGCTTCAATTATGCTCTCACATTCTGTGAACTTGGTGCCACCAAGCTCGGTATATTCCTTGCAAAGCTTACTGAACCTAACTGGGGCAGCGGGTGTAGGAGCTAGGGCAGCACCACGTCCCCTACCTCTGGCATTTCCTCGATTCATCCTGAGAAACCACGAATGAATTTTAAGGACAGAGGAAAAATAGAGACCAAGATAGATTAGATAAGATAAAGTTCAACTAGAACAGGCATTTAACAAAGGACCTAATTACATTGGGTGGAGAAAGGAAAAGAAGTAGTCGGAAAAATTTGATTTCAAAACAAGAAAGTTTTATATCAAAACACTTCTCTAAAAATCCTTTTACACTTTAAAATACGTTCTCTCACAAAGAAAGGATTCTAAGATTGACTTCACTCATTCTAGTGTATTTCTACCCTATCTCTAATGAGTCTTTTTGCTCCGCAGGCTATGGTTTGCCTAAAACCAAAGCTCCGATGCCAACTGTAATGACCCACTATTTTGCACCATTCAAATTCGACAATAATTTAAAACATACCAAACTTGAATAGTTCAAAACAATAGATTGAAATAAAAATTGGACAAAATGAAATCAAATCACAGAATCACAGACATAGAAACCAGAATACTCGCAGCGTAAATAAAATATCATAGTGGTCCATGAAGCCACTATCAACATAGTCTCAAAATAAGTACAAATTACATAGTCTTAAAACCAATACGGTTTGAAACAATCACAGAAAATCCCAAATTTATTTGTCTCAATTACATAGGCTAAGATAAAAGCTTGAACAAAATATAGATAGCAGCTTGATAAAGATGATCTTCAGCAGTCCTAGCCCCAGGAATGAAGTCCAAACTGATACTTAGGCTGACCCGAGCGTAAGTTAAAACATAAACACTCGAGTCAGGACATACATACTTATACAGTGTAAACCAACTCAAGTGAACTGTAATATAAGGTACAAGTAACTTAAATGATGCTTGGGACCACTCATCCTCTAAGGATCCATTAAACTATTTACTGATGTGCATGTAAATGTGCATATTTTAACCACCATACTTATTCTTTTAAAATTAAATAAATGATCATATTAGGTATTTTAACTTGTTTAAACCAAAATTCATATTATTTGAAATTGTCATATATTCATCTTCATCCAGGGCCAAAATGGACATTTTTGTGCATATATTAATTTGAGAATATTTAATTGGAAATTTTTATATTATTTTGTAGGAAATTACACTCAATTACAAGTGGGTTCATGAAGAAATATGCATGCACAAAATGAGTACAAAGGAATGAAGATGGAAATAATTCAAAGTGAAGAACATGGAGGACCCCACCTACCCACTACCTAATGTACAAATTAAAGGCTAATGCACATGCTAAAAGACATTTAAAGCTTCATGTACATTTAAGTGGGGGATTATTAAAGCTAATGCTAACTTGGCCACCACACTTCCTCCATGGGCATTTTGGGTACTCCCCAAAAATATGCATTAGGGTTTCTAACTTGTATAAATACCCCTTATGTTTCATGTAGCCAACTCTCTTATTAGTTTGTTAGTTTTCGTTTAGAAAATAAATCAAAGCTCTCTTTCTTTCCATGGCTACTTAGCCATTTCTTCTTTTATGTAATTTTTTTTTTATGCAATGTTATTTAGTGTTTCCTTTTAATTACATGTTCATTTTCTTTTCTTGTTTATTTTCTTTCATGTTCTAGTATAGATCTCTTTTATTTTATGCAAGTAGAATAATTTTTCTTTTCGTTTTTCTCTCTTTCTCTCTTCTTGTTTAATGTTGTTTTCTACATTTGTTCACATGATAACAAATATGAGAGCTTAATCCCTTCAATTTAGGGGTAATGAAGCTCTCTAGTATGTAGATACAACATTTTGATGTTTATGCTCTCTTTTTGTGCTTAATGAGAATGATTGAAGTGGTTTAATGATGTTGTTTAGCTTTGAATTTGATAGTCTATGTTGTTCATAACAAATAGGCTATACTTAAACAAACAAAACACAAATTGCCTCTTCATTTACATATGATTATGGAAAAGAAGTGATTGTTGAAATTAAAATTTGATGGCTTATATTTCTAGTTAATAGTTAATAGGTCATGCTTAAAATAGATTTTGCTTTCAACTTTGTTGTCATATTTTATGAGATTTAAAAGTGTATTAGTGGTTGTGTTATAGTTTGATGGTTTATATTGAGCTAATTAATAGCACAAATATACCATACTTATGATAAGCACATCGACTAATTCACCAATGACAAGAAAAGAGAGATCATAACTTCATTTTGTTGATTTATGTGATCTAGAGAGTGGAAATTGCCTCTAAATTGTCTTAACTTTCATATTTTCATCATTTTTTTTGCTATTTTTTGTTAGTTTCTTACATTTCTAGCTATTCACTCTCGACTTCGGTATAATTTGATTGAATAGAATTTTAAAATCATCAATTCCCTGCGGATTGACCCGTATTCGCCGCGTGCTACATTCGTACACCGTGCGCTTGCGGTTATTTTTAATTCAAAATTCGTTCAACGGTTTTCTAAACCGATAGACTTTCCGTCGACGAACAAGTTTTTGGCGCCGTTGCCGGGGAATTGTTTCGATTTTTATTTTCTATTCTTCGAATTAATTTTGTTTCATTTTTATTGTGTGTTTGTTGTGTGTGTTTGCATTTAAAAAAATTGTGTGTTTGTGTGATTTTTGATTGCATTTTCTTTATGTGCTTGTTTTCTTTTCATTTTCCATTTGCATTTTCATTTTAAAAAAAAGGAAAATACACAATTTTAAAAAGAAAAAAAATTCATTTCGATTTTCCATTTCCTTTACAAGTTTTTATTTTACAACTTTCATTAAAAAAAATTACATTGTGCATTATTGTGCTCTACATTCATTTGTCTAAACTGTTCACGGTGTCTGTTCACAGTGCCTTCGTACTGTTGCCTGCATTTCTGTCAACATTTGCACCAACATACTTCCCCTTCCATATTCCTCAACTTCTTGCACTCAACTATCCCTCCATCTCTGCAACCAACCAAATACACATCATCTACAATTGTCCACCCCCTGTCATATTTCACTTTATCAAACTACTATCTACATTTCTGCCACCATTCACACAAACTCCTATATCTCTTCCATATTTCCAATAGCACGGCAGTTTCCATTTTTCCTCATCAACTTTACCAACAAAACAATATTGCACCTTCATCGACCACTTCAAACCATTCACTGTCCACTTCAAACAACCAGACTACCAAGCAGCAGCATCTACTCCACGTCTCTCCTTTCTCTTACCATCTTCACTTCCATCAAAAACCACTCCAAACCCATCAAACAATCCCTGCCTCGTCACCTTAACAGATCATCCCCTGCCTTTCACTGTCCTTCACCACTATATCAGCCTGCCTACTTCTTCTTCCACATACATTACCCTACCTGATCATATCTCCATCCACTTCATCAAAACTGTGTGCATACAAACATTGTCTCCACCACCCATTCAATACTCATTTCCACAATTCACATATCATAAACCACCACCCCAATCATCAAAAACAAAAAAACAAAAACTCACCTGTGCATACCATACGCCCACATACGACCACCACAACCCAAACTTCACTGTCCTGCATTGCAACTAACCCACTATGCTCATTACTGCTGCATACAAACAATCTACATGCCTGATAGTTCATCCACAAATACCATCTAGTAGCCAACATCTTCACTGTTTCACTGCCACTTGCACTGCCGTTATCAATTAACACTCACCTGCCCCTGCTACTGCTCACACACCTCAAACAGCAATCACCTCAAACACACTACCAATATTCAATCCCACTGTTCAACTGCTGTCACACCTCTCCTACCTTCAGCAAACGGCAATCACAGAGTGACCATCATCAATATCTCTTCCATCCACTTACACATCATCTCCAATTCTAGCCCCAATTCGACATACCTGATATACTTGAACGAAACAAAAACCGCAACCGGAGACTGACCCCAAACCCAGAATCGCCTAATTGAAATAGAAACCACCGAATCACTTACCCCCATTAACCCTCTGCTGCATCGTACAAAGCAAAACATCACCATACCCTTCGTTATCATCATCCAGAACATCAACCTCATTATTGCCGACACAATAACTCCTCACACATAATTGCCTTCGACCACTCGCACCAGCAACCAAAATTATTTCAAATACCTTCATCCACGAACTACGAACAGAAAATCCCCAAATGTGAGCAATCGCGAACCTCCAATCTACAATCCCCAAATCGCAACCAAAATTCGAACAGCTGCAGCTCCACTTCAATCACCAGAAATCGTGAACTCGAAACCGCATCCAAATCATCGTGAACCAAGCCGCAACCCTAATTCCAAAGCCACTGTTTCGCCTGCAAACAACCACGAGCATCTAAACGCTGTTGAACACCACAATCCTCAACCCTTCTGCTCCTTCATGACCAAACAAAACTCACATTTATTTTCGATTTGTGATTAGAACAGAGGAAAGACATTCGAGTTTTTTTTCCATTGATTGGCGATTTGAACAGATAGAAAGAGAGTTGTTTTTGGTTTTGCATTAAAAAGTTGGCTATCTGGTGAAAAAGTCGAATTTGTGTTAAAGAGTGGCATTGGGCTTGCGTTGGACTCGATTGGGCTGATTTATTTTTTAATTTGCTTTCTTTTGTACATTTTTAGTCCATCCTTATTTTTTGTATAGAAAAAAGAGAGAGAAGTTTGCTTTGTTTTTCTTTGTTCTATTTGTTTTGATTTTTTTTTTTTTTAAATCTTTGCTTTGAGTTTTCTCTCCTTCATTTGTTTTGTTTTGCTTCATTTGATTTTACTTGATTTATTTTATTTTAGGTTCTTCGTTGATTAATTTTTTTTTTTAAGTAAAACCCTACTTTTAAGTTTCCTTTCAAAAAAAAAACCAAAAAAAAATATTGTATATATCTTAGTTTTTAATTTTCAGGTTGCCAAAGCAGGAAATGAAGGAAGAATAGCTTGCTGAAAATTGCTTTCTTAGCTAGCCAAAATAAATTGCTCTGCTTGCTAAAAAATTCTGCTTTCATTTCTAGTTTTATTTGACTTGAATTGTTGGTTGCTTGCATTTGCATTTTAAAAAAATAAAAAAAATTCATTCGTAGTTGCATTGTTAATACACATTTAGTTTCTGTTCTGCATTTCATCTTAGATTTTGATTAATAATAACGGTTAGACATCGATAACACTTAATTGTATATTGTCAATTTGTCTTTTTCTTGAACAATTTAATTTCTTGGTGTCTAGGCTACGGCAGAGTAATAACCATTTATAAATATTACGGTGATTCGTAAATATTATAGTGGTTGTTCCTCTGAAGGTACTTAAACCTTCGGCTGCATTGCTACGGTGATTCGTGGTGCACCGATAAATCCTGCCCGTTACCTGGCTGAGAACTATCTTGTTTATTTAAGACAGTTTGTGATTATACAATTTTGGGTTAACTTAGGATAAATCATTTGTAATTAGACCCCTGCATTCATTTAATTGCATTAGTTCATGCATATTTAAAAAAAATTCAAAATTCAAAACTAAAAAATTGTAAATATTCCTTTTCCTTTGAAATTTTTAAATCCTTTCCTTTGAAATTTCAAAAAAATCCAAAAAAAATTTAGAAAAACCAAAATTCAAAAAAAAAATTGAAAAATAAAAACAAAACAAAAATCGATTTCCCTTTTCATAAATAAAATTTCTTTGTAAATATTTTTAGTTTATAAAAAAAACCAAAAAAAAAAACAACATTCTTGAAAATGTCTGAATATCCATATCCACTTGAATTTTACAATAGTTGTGAAAGTCAATATAATCCATATGATTTCAGTCCAAATTCGTATGGATATTTTAACAACAACTATTTTGTAAATAATTCAAATTTCGAACAACAAAATTTTCAAAACGATGACCAACGTTCGAATCTTGAAAATAGCATTGAAATGATTTCATCTTTACTCGAACTTTCTGCATGACAAAATCAAGAGATAAATGATTTATGTAATTCTGATTTGTGTAATAACTCGAGTCAAGGATTTCGAAATTTGAATTCACTTCAAAATTCAAATGACTTCGAGTATAACCCATGCCACTTCAATTTCGAACTCGAAAATGAATTTCAAACTCAAAATGGAAATGAAAACAACTTTTCAAACGAATTGGGCAATGGAAATAATCTTAACCATGTTACGAGTGAAAATTTTTGTTCTCAACAACTCCAAATCGAAAATTCTCAATTTAATAACTGCAAATTGGATTTTGTTGAACAAATGAATGAAATTTACGATGATCATACGGATTTGTTGTTTGAAACTTATATGAAACAACGTGAACAACAAAATCAAATCTCAACGTGTGATGAGTCAAGTGATAATCCACCCTTTACCCAAATCGACGATTTTCAAATAACAACTTTTGAATTTGATAATGACGATCTTAATCAAGTTGTTGAAAAAAGGGTAATTAAGTTGGATTTCAATTCTTTTGAGGGTGCGAAACTCGATTTAAACTTCGATCTTCCTTTTTCTGAAAATTTGAATACGACAACTTTGAATTTTGAACTCGATTTACATGATGAAGTTGTTGATAATCCAATGAAGGAAGTCGAATTTAACGAACATGAGTTTTATGGACTTTTTGAAAATGAGTTGCTAAATTCTGTAGGGGACGATTTGAATCACCATTTCAATTTTGAAATCGATGATAAACTTGAATTTGGTGAAAATAAATTTCAAGAAATTGTTTTATCAACCCCGAAAATCATTGAAAATAAAACAACTCATACGGTTCTCAATAAAACGACATTCATTTTTCCAAATCGACAATCAACTTCGGAATCTTTTACGAATTGGTTTTTCGATCTTAAGCCGTGTCTCGTATACTTGACGAGACAAATGAATTGGTCTTTGGAAGACCGCTTCATTTATTTTTTGACGATATACTTTCTGATCTCGTGTAAATACATTTCATTTTCATGTAAATAATAATCAACGTTCCTTTCACTTGGGTTGACTGTGGGGTCACAGTCAAAATCAAGTGTGGGGGGAGACTCATCTTCTTCTAATTTTTTCAGGATTAATTTTTCATTTTTCTTCCAAAAACTCAAAAAAAAAATCCAAAAACAAAAGAAGATTTTTTTTAGCATTTTTGATTTATTTTTAAAGAAACACCATAGGATAAATATATGGTTTTGGTTTATTAAATTGAAATTATTGAAAATTTATCTGTCTTAACAAAACAAAAATGAAGTTGTCTTATAAATAACAATGGTTTAACTAGTATATAGCAAGATTCATACGTGTTAATTATGAAATACATCCCAATTGAAAATATTTGTTTTAAAAGTTGTGAATTTAAAGTAAAGGATATAACATTTTTTTTGTCTTCTAAGTTAAATGGTGCTAAGATGATTTTGCAAAACCCTCTCTCTCTTAAAAAAAAAAATAACATCCAAAGTATTCGCTCTCATTTAAAAGTCCTCACGGTTATGCATGGGTGAATTACTTGGAATCTTTGATAAAGATTTTGTGTTTTCATACTCATTTAAAAGTCCTCACGGTTATGCATGTATGTAACACATGTAAAAAAATAGACTTAATAAAAGCCACCTACGGTCGATAGGTGTATGCACGAAAGTGTGTGCACTCGCCATGCTCTGCACTCCCCTCACATAAGTCCGAAAGGCAGTGCATGGGTGGTATATCTGGCCTCAGTTTACCTGAGCTAGGTGTATAATTTTTCTTGCAAATAATGAGAGAGCAAGCAATTGAAATCCTAGCACTATTTTTACTTATTCGATTTGATTTGTTATTGAAAAGAAATGAAAATACCACTTTGATAAACTTTGATAATCAACTAAGGATCCATTTTATAATTACACTTTGTTATCAACCGAAACAACAAATTAAACTATTGTCTATTTGTTATGATAACTTGATTTTTATTGAAAATTTTGACGAGTAAATGACATAAATCTTCAAGATAATAACCAAAACCTATATTTAACTTATTTGTGTCAATTTAAAAATAAATCCTTCATTTGTAAATATTTTCAAAAATTTGCATTCATCTCTTTGTAAATAAATCTTGCATTTTGTAAATATTTTCATCATGCATTTGGATTTTGTGGGTAGTATCCGCTAAAAACCCTCACGAGACAACACTCGTCCTACTGGGGACACCCAGAGGTTTAAAGGCTTGTTGCATACGCTCAATGCAATCGTGCTCCCTACGAAAACGGATTTACCTTAGTTTTAGTTTATTCGAGGACGAATAAAAAGATAAGTGTGGGGGTATTTGATGTGCATGTAAATGTGCATATTTTAACCACCATACTTATTCTTTTTAAATTAAATAAATGATCATATTGGGTATTTTAACTTGTTTAAACCAAAATTCATATTATTTGAAATTGTCACATATTCATCTTCATCCAGGGGCAAAATGGTCATTTTTGTGCATATATTAATTTGAGAATATTTAATTGGAAATTTTTATATTATTTTGTAGGAAATTACACTCAATTACAAGTGGGTTCATGAAGGAATATGCATGCACAAAATGAGTACAAAGGAATCAAGATGGAAATAATTCAAAGTGAATGTTATCCCAACTTTTAGCAAAGTTGAGATACCCATAATTTACTAGAAATCAATGATTACTATTCATGAATATCAACCATGCATTACAGGATAACCATGGATATCGATGAATTTTGTCCGAGTCCAGAACGGGCCACAGTTGATAGGACACGACAAGAAAGATCATAGGAATCTGCATTCCAAATTTCAAGACAATCCGAGGTCGTATGCTCAAGTTATGATGGAATCAAGATAAGAGGAATTGACATTGCTCGGTTCGAACCCATAGTGTTCGAACCCATCATATTCGAAACCATCACCCTACTTATGTTCGAACCCATCTGGTTCGAACCCACGAAATAAGTCTGCGCCTCGAATCCATAAGCATTTGCCCCAGTTCGAATCGATGGAGTTCGTAGCCATCGGTTCGAAACCATCTATTTCGAACCCACCTGCGTTCGAACCGATAGCACTGCCATACCAATCTCGAACCCATCGGGTTCGAGTCCATCTAGCCTTGACTCCACTTCGAACCCATCACAAAACCTAGCTTCGAACCCATCACAGAGCCACACTTCGAACCCATCCTGAGTAGCTTCACTCGAACCCACTGGGTCAACCAACCACGATGACGTGTCTTCCATCGGTTCGAATGCGCCGAGATATATGGAGTCGAAGCGGTCAACACGGAGAGAAGTCCGGATCGATTCGAAGCTTGCGCTCCACGTCACCACGAAGTCGCGTGCCGCACTGGTTTCGAAACCATCGTTTCGAGTAACAGGGGTTCGAAATTAACAGCCTAGCTATGAAGTCAATTTCGAACCCAACATATCTCCTAACCTACTGATCCAAATGCCATGAAATTTTCACAGATGCTTGCATACATGATGAAGAATGTCCACGCCAAATTTCACCTCGATTGGATGAATTCTTGATCGGTTAGAATGGAGTTCGAACCGATGCCAAAGTGGGCCCAAACTTCCCGGGACCGTACGTGTGGGCCCCCTCACGTGCCAGAAGAGGTCTCCCAAGTTTCCAGCGAGATAGCAGCAGCCAACGCCTATAAATAGCACCCTGAAGCCTTCAGAAAAGGGACTTTTCCGCCATTAAACGCCAAGACTCTGCCGGATTCAAGTTTAACTATCAGAACCACCATTGTACCTGAATTTCCGAACTACAATTCATTGTAACCCGCTGTAATCGATTGTATTCGGCGAAGAACATCAATAAAAGGAAAAACCTTTGAAGTGGACGTAGGCCGGAGATAGCCGAACCACTATAAATCGTGTGTTCTTGTTTACATTTACTATTTTGCTACTTAGATCTGTGATTTGTGTTTGGATATCGTTGATTTATATTCCGACACTGGTGCTTTCACATTCATCGGGGTTTGTGACCAATTTTGGCGCAAACAGTGAAGAACATGGAGGACCCCACCTACCCACTACCTAATTTACAAATTAAAGGCTAATGCACATGCTAAAAGACATTTAAAGCTTCATGTACATTTAAGTGGGGGATTATTAAAGCTAATGATAACTTGGCCACCACACTTCCTCCAAGGGCATTTTGGGTACTCCCCAAAAATATGCATTAGGGTTTCTAACTTGTATAAATACCCCTTATGTTTCATGTAGCCATCTCTCCTCTTAGTTAGTTAGTTTTAGTTTAGAAAATAAATCAAAGCTCTCTTTCTTTCCATGGCTACTTAGCCATTTCTTCTTTAATGTAATTCTTTTTTTATGCAATGTTATTTAGTGTTTCCTTTTAATTACATGTTCATTTTCTTTTCTTGTTTATTTTCTTTCATGTTCTAGTATAGATCTCTTTTATTTTATGCAAGTAGAATAATTTTTCTTTTCGTTTTTCTCTCTTTCTCTCTTCTTGTTTAATGTTGTTTTCTACATTTGTTCATATGATAACAAATATGAGAGCTTAATCCCTTCAATTTAGGGGTAATGAAGCTCTCTAGTATGTAGATCCAACATTTTGATGTTTATGCTCTCTTTTTGTGCTTAATGAGAATGATTGAAGTGGTTTAATGATGTTGTTTAGCTTTGAATTTGATAGTCTATGTTGTTCATAACAAATAGGCTATACTTAAACAAACAAAACACAAATTGCCTCTTCATTTACATATGATTATGGCAAAGAAGTGATTGTTGAAATTAAAATTTGATGGCTTATATTTCTAGTTAATAGTTAATAGGTCATGCTTAAAATAGATTTTGCTTTCAACTTTGTTGTCATATTTTATGAGATTTAAAAGTGTATTAGTGGTTGTGTTATAGTTTGATGGTTTATATTGAGCTAATTAATAACACAAATATACCATACTTATGATAAGAACATCAACTAATTCACCAATGACAAGAAAAGAGAGATCATAACTTCATTTTGTTGATTTATGTGATCTAGAGAGTGAAAATTGCCTCTAAATTGTCTTAACTTTCATATTTTTATCATTTTCTTTTGCTAGTTTTTGTTAGTTTCTTACATTTCTAGCTATTCACTCTCGACTTCGGTATAATTTGATTGAATAGAATTTTAAAATCATCAATTCCCTGTGGATCGACCTGTATTCGCCGCGTGCTACATTCGTACACCGTGCGCTTGCGGTTATTTTTAATTCAAAATTCGTTCGACGGTTTTCTAAACCGATAGACTTTCCGTCGACGAACATTTACTATGTAGTAGTATTTCGTTATTATAATAGTGTCTATTAGTAAAATAAACTTACTTTTAAATAGCGTTGAGGAGTGACCCAATATTCCCCTTAACACATAATAGTCCCAGTAGTCCATCCAGTATCAGCGCATCTCCAGATCGAGAGACTACCCTAAATACTCCATGGACTACGGGAGAAAATCAAACTAGTACAAAGGCTCACTAGGGTAGTTGACACGGCACAACTATACAATGCCAGGATAGATATACCAATTACGCATTCGGACCGGTGGTAACGCGTAGCTGCTACTACCGCCCACCTCAAACAACACTCCCAAAATCAAAAGTGCACACCAAACAATCACAAAGTAATAGAATGGCATATGAAGAAGTGCGTCCGATCAAAGGTGCTACCTCATTAGCCCGAGAATCGCTCATGTTTTAGCCACCTTATGCCAACTCACGGGAGTCGGGTCCACGTACATACCTCAATAGAACGTCGTCACCATCCTACTTCATTCTGCAATCTCCACCGCGTACATGGTTGCTAAAGTGGTTTCCGGTATCGACAGAGAGTATGCCCATATCTGATCCCAGTCTCTTTAACAACCAACGTTATTATTAGTTCATTTGCGTCAAACTACAACACTTACAAAGTGCGGTAATATCCCTTACAACTGATTTTAAGTTAATTAAATTTCTAGATTTCAATACAATTTCAGCAATAATTAAAATCTTACTTATAAAATCATATTTTTCCACCTTAAAGTGGTCATTTAAAAATACCCAATAATTTATGATTTTTATAAAGTAAATTTCACGAATAAATATCAAATTTCTCAATGCTTCATTTATTAAAGTATGTGCACAATTTTCTATTCATTGTATTTTAAAAATTAACTTAACAATTTAGTTTAATTACCATTTCAAATATAACTTAATTTCCAATTCATTTCTTAACTTAACTTTTATTCTTAAACCAAACTTCACATTTCTAAATTAAGTCATATTTCAAATTTCATTTTTAGGTATTCCTTTATTTAACCATTTAATTCATCAATAACACTTTATTAATTCACATTAAATTCAAATTTATATCAAATTATCATATTTTATTTACTTAACTTGAACACCATTTTTTAAACAAAATCAAAAATTCCAAAATAAATTTATACTTCAAATTCCAACTTAATCATTCATTTATTTACATATTTAACTTGTAGAAAATCACTAACACTTTATAAAATCATTTTTAATCCAATTTAAAACAAAAATATTATAATATACAAATTTAAAAATACTTAAAATTTCTAGAAAATATATATAAAATAACCATGGGTCTGTATAATATCTTCTAACCTAGGTCAAGTGATATGGATAATATATCATTTCAATATGTAATTTACAAAGAAATATCTAGGTTCTATCATTTCAAACCCGCAATCCCAAGTTAAATAAATAAATAAAATAAATAAATAAAAATCGCTCAGGCTATCATTTCAGCCCATAATGATTTTCCGTATACTAAAGTTCGTTCGGGTATGTATCATTTCAACCCATAGTGATTCCACTCTACAGGGAACATGCGGTGTGATAAACAGAAATAAATAAACAGTATAACAGCATATAATATAATAGCATATAACATAGCAGATGATGTGTCAATTTTATAACAGGGTTTAAAATCATAAAATTTATATCACAGGCAAGTATAGTATTATATAACAATCCTACAATTTCACTTGCTATCAATTTACAATTCTATAAGTATAAATGTCAAGCGTTAATACTCACCTCTTCGACGCTAGATATTTGATTCAAAAATAACAGTATCCACATCGAAGAGTGCAAAGAAAGCACGATCAGATTTTAAAGGATGCGACAACCAGATTCAAATCTCGAAATACAAAATAAAGCAAAACTAAGTATGCTAACACACATATGAATATATCAAATTTAATAAAGCAAAAATGGAAAACAAGATTGTATAGGATGATATGAACAACCAGTAACTCAGCCCCTTCACCACCCGACTCCACCACCAACACGCATGGCTCGGCTATGTCCAAATTCAAGACTTGAAAAGCACGCAAGGCATCAAGAAGTTGAGGAATATAGGCTGTGTTTTCAACAGGAAAAGTGGTGGAATGAAGTTGGCTCATTTGTTTGGACCTAAGCCTAAGATGGCTCGGCTGTGCATGGGCTCGGTCCAGTTGGGCCATCACCGCCTGGAGGTGCGACTAGGGTCAGCGGCGTCGCATGCTGGAGGAGGTGGTTGCGGCTTCACTTGATGAAGGAAGAGATGTAGGGGGATAGGCAAGGCTATGTTATGATTTGAGGTGGTGAACTGCACCTAAATTCTCGGCCATGATGGTGAACTGCATACCAGAGGGTAGGCCGTACGAGCGGTGGTGGCGGAGGAGTGCAGACCGGTCGTGAAAAAGTGGATAGGTTGAGCACTTGTTTGAGCAGAACAATGGAAAAAAAATAAAAACAAGAAAGAACAAAAAGAAAATAAGAAAAAAAATGCACATCCATTACTTACTGAGAAAAGCTTCACACGAGAGAAGATGAAAACCAAATAATGTGCGGTAAAGTATTGTGTACGTGATTTAGTATTTATCAGAGAAGCCTCAAGTCGATAAGGTGGAAAGAAAGCAAGAAATAAATGATTTTTGTAACAGCCCGCTATTTTGGACCATTCAAATCGACAATAAAACCGTACATGTCCGACTTGAATAATTCAAAATACCGAATTGTTAATAAAAATTTGGCAAAACTTAAAATATACAGTAAATAAATCAATCATAGATCACTTACACAGAGTAATACAATGCAGCGGAATAGATAAAAATAGTAGTTCATGAAGCTACTATATACATTAAAGTTAGAAATAAAATACAACCGAATAGTTCAAATGCCATGAAGTCTCCAATGCAACAGATGGCTTCTCTGAACCAATCAACTGGATGACTGAAGGGATAGATAGCTGGATCTTCAAGCAAAGCTCCAACTTCGAAGATGAGTCTCAAATGCTGTATCTCTCAGTCTGACCCGAGCGTAAAGCAAAACACAAAACACAAAACACTCGAGTCAGGATTAACATTCTTATATCTATAAATCTAACTCAAGTGAAATATCAACTGAAATATAATTAACTCAAAGAATGTTTGGAATAACCATCCTCTAAGGGTCCATGGAACTATCTACAGGGTAGAAATATACACTATAACACCGTGGTTCTTTCATCTTAATTTATACTTCAAAACCAAAACATCATTTTCACTCCAAATATCTCTATATTTCCCAAATAGTGTTTATATATATTAAATAATTTATACAGTAAAGTATTTTCAATTCCCTCAACTTAACAAATCGTTTCAACATTAACCCAACCTTCCCATTCAAATTAAATTCAAATCCCAATTTATCAATCTCAAATTCAAATTTGAAATCACAAAATACCCCCTTTATATTCCAATATATTTCAAACTTTAAGTATTCAACGTTTCAAACTAATTTTTATTCAATTTAGCTTCTAAATAATAAATTCAAATTTAGTTCAACCTAAATTTATATTTTAATTCAGTTTAGTTTCTAAATAACAAATTCAACTATATTTATTTCAAATACAGATCTAAATCTCGAAATCGCCATTTAAATTCCAATATAGCTCAAAGCTTTAATATTTACAAGTTCAATTCAAGTCGATTTAATAAAATAAATCCTTATTTAAATACCATTTTTAATAAACCCAAATGTACCTCCCAATCCTATTTTTTCAATTTATTACGAGAAAGATCTATTTGAAATATAGATTTCCATAGATACTCAACTATATTATATGTATTAAATCAATCTAATTTAAATCAAATATTACGACTAAATCTATATATAAAATTTCCATTTATATAATATCTTAAGAATCAAAATTTATTAAACCGTATATTTCTTTCCAAAATTATAGAAATAATTTCAAAATATTTATATGGACCAACGGTGTCTGTATATATATTTCCTACCATATAGTCAAGTGCTACGGATATTTATCATTTCAATCCGTACACTAAATATATTCGGGTGGATATCATTTCAACCCGAAATCCAAAATTTTAAATTAAATCAAAAATCGCTTGGGTCTATCATTTCAACCCGTAACGAAATTATCCTATTCTAAAGTCTGTTCGGGTATGTATCTTTTCAACCCATAGTGATTTCTATACTAATAGGGAACTTGCAGAGTGATAACAGATATGAAAATAATAATAACAACAAGCATATATCATCAAAATAAATATAAACAATAAGATATGGTATCATATCCCATAAGTGAACAGTTACCGATAAAAGCATATATAACAATTTAAATCTAACAGCTGCATATTTCAATTGTCATTTCAATTGAAATTAAATTTAATAAATAAAAGAACGTTAATCGTGAGTGATTGCTCACCTTTCGAGGCTAGAGATATATGATGATGAAATAAGCTACGAAATCCAAAGCAACGCTGGATGGACAAGATTTGATGCAGAAAATAGGCACGACGGACAAGGCTGATAATGGGAAATCGATGAGAATGAATCGAATCAATTTTGATATTACAGAAAAAAATATAAATTATTATGATATTAATTCTCCCAAAACCAATTTTCAAATTAAAAATGTATATTTAAAATCTATATATACCTATATGTAATTTAAACATAATTCGTCCAAAAAAAAAACCATTGTATTATATTTTATAGTCAATAATTATTATAAAAACAATATAACCACTTATTGTAATATATATTACTTAAAAAAAAAACCCATGAAAGCAACCTATATATGTTCATAATAAAAATGTATATATAGAAATTCCAAATGCATAGCCTATATTCGGTTATATATATATATTACGTAAGTCTGAAACAAACACCTAAACGCATATATATGTCTCGAGATTTATAAACAACAAAATACTTATAATGACACATGCACTCATATACTTATATAGACTGTGAACAAGTATACATACTATGCCGTATAAAATCCAACAATAAAAAAAAAGTAAACTCACACTGAAAACATTTTAGTCAATTATTAAATATATATATTAACTAGCGTATAAAACTAGCGTATCCTGTAACTTTATAATATATAAGCTATATCAGATATGAAACTATCATTATATCAGATATATAAATAGTTAAACATTTTATACAAAACTATCATAACTTTATTAAATTAAACATACATTACACACTTACACAAATAGACCGTAAACTGTAAAACTTCACCCATTTTAAAGTGGTAACAATACGCTTGCTAAAAATATAACCCACATAGCTCGTACTTCCCTATAAAACTATATAAATATTTGTAAGCTAACCATTAATATAGTCTAATTCACAATATGCATACCTTTATAACTTTAAATCAAATGTGTATATATATACTTATAACCAGTTATTCATAAAATACATAGCTTTAAACATATCATATATTTAAATACATATACAATCGACTGATAAGATGAGTATGCTTTACGTTTTATATATGTACTAACTTTTTATATAATATTTATATATACACTTATCAAATTTTATAACATGCGAACAAAATTTTATATTATATAGAATCTGAAAACTGCAAACATTTCATACTTGGAACCATACTATATTTATAAGATGTATATATGATATCTTAAATCAAAAAAAAAACTTACTTTGCTATAATACATACAATATTACTGCATAGATATACATTACTGACATATATTAAACTATATATTAACTAATATATAACCTTCAAACTTTTAAAATTGAATACCAACGTGACACATAAAGTATAAAACAATCAAGTTATCAAATCTCTATACATAGTATAATATCATACACACTATGAACGAAAAAAAAAAAATACTGTTATGAACTCATATATATAATACCATATGATACATAACTAACATGAATTTAAAATCATGTAGGACAGATCACATATTCCAAATACAGACTTATAGAAAATATACAATAACACATATATATTATAAATATATGCTAACCTATTACTCAAAGATAACGTGTGGCATGATTGTTGATGGTGAAGGCTCTGAGGATGGCTGAGCATGCAGGCGATGACAACACGTGTAGAGAGATATGTGCATGAGAGGAGGAGAGAAAAACGCGGAGGGAGAGGGATGAGTTGGATGTGGTGGGTGACGAAGCGATGGGAGGTGGAAGCACGGTAAAAGAAGGGAGAAAATAGGTGGATCTGTAGAAAGAAAAATGGAAGAAGGAGGAGGAAGAAAACTTAAAATGAGGAATGAGATTGGAAGTGACAGCAGTTTGCAATATGAAAGAAACGAAGTCAAACAAGGTTATAAAGGCAAAATAAATAAAGAAAAGAACCGTTGCATACGAAACGTATACAATAAATATGAATTGATTTGAATAGTAATGGTCAAATTCAGCTGAAAAGATTAAAGCGAATAAATACGGAGCATTGGTTATGGTAAAGTAACGCACAAAATTAGGGGAATAACAAAGGAAAGGACTGGTCAAAATAAATGAATGTAAACGTGCAACGAATATAAAAATCTATATAATTGAACCGATGGAAACGAAGGAAGCAAATAAAAGAAAGGGAACGAAGGGAAAAAAATGAGCTGTGTCCCGAGCATAAATAAAGGTGGTAACGTATGAGAGGAATGAGAAAAACAAACGGGCACAATTTGAAATCAATGCAATAAAACGGCCAAAAGCTGATTTTTAGGAAAATTATTAAAGAAATATTCCTTGGGCTGCGCGTTTGAGATCCGAAAAGGCATGGAAATCAAAAAGTTATAATTTAGATTGGAATGAAAACGTACAGGAAATAATAAAGGAAAAAAAAATAAATGCGAAATAATCATATAGCATTTATTACGTTTCAAACTTTTGACATGGCATGGGATGGAAACAGCTGTACGCTAATTGAGAAGCTATTAAAGCAATTTATTATTAGTGGCATGTTATACGTTTTTATATTTATTTATTTCCTAGATCTCAATTCATATCTGATTATACTATGCAGATTTATCTTTATTATTAAACGTTCAAAAAGAATAAAACGTATACAAATTTTCTTGATTTTCGAAACAAAATTAACGGCTAAAAGATGATGAAGGGATAAAATATAAGAAAGGGAAAGAGATGAATGCGTACAATTATTTATAAGAAAAGAGAGAGAAAAGAAAAACCCACAATTAAAAATGAATGAATGAACGCTGAAAGTCAGTCAGGAATATAGAAGGTACAATATGAAATAATGGTAATCACAACTACTTTTTTTAATGCAGACCTTAAATCAACCCTTAAAACATATACTTCATATATGTAGTTAAATATAGTATATACTTCTCTTCTTCTTTGGTTCATATGATATATGAAACCCTTAACTATCGTATTTATAGCTGACGACATATGTATAGATATACTAAATATGCACTAAAATAAACTGGAAATGGTGACACAAAAACCCAAAATCAAATATATATATATATATTTAACATGACTAGAAATCAAACTTCAGTAAAACTATATACTAGTATCAAGACTAACATATATATATAGCTATTATAACACATATAAATTAAATAAAACTTGGTATAAATACGCTTTACTATATATACACTTCAAATAGACCATCATACATATACAGTGGTTTTCCAAAATAACTATATATGGAACGTACTCAACATACTTAAAATTTACACACCTTGCTGAAAAACAAAGGAGACCGTAAATTTATTACCCACGCTATTGATATTTATACCCAATAGAAATGAACTATGCTACCAAATTTACATCAAACTTAACTTATATTATAGTATAAATAATAGTTTATAAAGTTTTTGTACTAGATCTTATAGGTATAACCACAACCAAACTTTAAAATATATGTACACAGCTCGTACTACAAATCATTAATATACATAACATATTTTCTTTTTTTTTTCAAAATTTTATTATTAATAATTTCTCAAAATCCAATTCAATACGTTAAATACCAATTAAAAATTGCTAAAATTTTATGGGTCGTTACACTCTCCCCCACTCAAAACTTTTCGTCCCCGAAAAGGAATAAAGTAGGAGAATAGAAACAACCAGATGAAAAATTTAGACTTTGAAAAACAAATTAAAAAAATTTATTTAAAACCATATACTTTTTCTTTTGTTATTATTTAAATTGATTAATATTTAATAGATTACTCATTTTATTAAATCCATTCAATTAATTATGAGATCAATTATTTATAAAACACTAATTTTTCTCTCTTATTAAACCAGGTAGAATATAAATAAACAATGTTTTAAAGGATATATTCAAAAGAAGGAAAGAAGGAAAGAAGATAGATTCGGAAAAGAGAATATAGTTGAATAAATAAAGCAGGGCAGATAAGGTAGATTCAAAAGAATAGAATCGGGCAAGAATCGTACATTTCAAACCATGAGAGTTTCAATTTCAAATATTAACACAAAATTTCTTTGTTGGAAATACTTTTATAATAAATACCTTTTATATCGAAATAAATCTTTTCTTTCAAAAATATTTTTATAACTCGATGTTTCAACAAGTTTATCCTCGTTCTTGCAGACTCTGGCCATGCGTTGATCAGGCGCAAAGCTAGAATTCTTCAAGTACTTAGTAGACTTGTTTCAACACCTAGTGAAAATACTTGAAAAACTTTTTAAAAACAGATATGGAAAGTACAATCCAAACAAAACAACCAAACCAAAACCTTTGTCAGATCATGGTTCGCAGATACACAATGGTTACGCCTGGGTCCCCCAGGAAACAATCCATATCCGTAAGCTTTCTCAGCCCTGCGAGTTACGCCATGATGACTAGTAGAGTGCAGGATACACAATGGTTACGCCTGGATCCCCCAGGAAACAATCCGTACCCCTAGGCAAGACTCAGCCAGGCACTTGCGCTACTATTCGCGACCTACACAGATTGCAGGATACACAATGGTTACGCCTGGATCCCCCAGGAAACAATCCGTACCCCTAGGCAAGACTCAGCCAGGCAATTGCGCTGTGCATTCACGAGAGGAAAAAAACCATGGGTTACGCCACGGTGGGAAACACTCGAGTATTACATCCGGAAAACCGAAAATCAGAGAGAATAATATCGATAGAATGAATCCACGATGTGGCCACAAAGCGGATATCAAGCAGAAGGCACTTTCCATATCTTTACTTCGAAAATATATATCATATAGTACCTTTTCAAATCACTTTCAAATATTGTACTTATATAAAGTCCATATATATAGGATTCCTTTCTCAAATCGAATACTTTCCAAATCAATAGTAGATCAAATCATACTTATATAGATTTCGATTAAATAAAATCTCTTTCCAAATTGAGTACCTTTCAAATCAATAGATTTCAAATCAACCTCATACTTATACAATCCATTTTATATAAGTTCGACCACTCCCAAATCAAGTGCTTAGTAATCTAAGGTTCTCAATTTCAAATTATTTCAATACCAATTCAGTTTCAAAATCATATATGATTTCACCAAATTTTCTTCCAAATTAAATGTCTGAATTTCAAAGTTCCCAAAATAATAGGTGTAGAAAATTATCCCAGTTTCCAAATTAAAATAATTCAAGTCAAACAAATTCATTTCCAAAATCACCATATAAGTACTGGTTTTTTTTTTCAATTTAATTTTCAAAACCAAATATTTTTCTCAAAATCAATTATATTCAAAATGGTTTCCAAATTTATAATTATCCCTTTAAAACCTTTAAACTATTTACTTCGATTTGAAATATCCAATTTACCTTTTTGAAAACCATTATTTAAAACTAAAATTCTTTCAAAACATTTAAAAACTAAATTCCATATTAGTATAATTAAAATAGCCATATTCTCTTACTTAATAAAAGGTTTAACCTCATGCAACAAAACTTGCATACTTTATCAAATATTTTATACCTTTCGAAATATCTTGGTTTTTAAACCTTTAAACCTTGATTTGGAAGTGCTCGAACCTTCAAAATAGTCGGTGAAAATCAATTTCAAATCCAAGAGATGGAAATCAATTTTTATAAATAGAGTTATTCTAAGTCAAATCAAAAACTCGAGGACTGAACACCGGTCTTACTTCAAATTGTTTCAAATATATACATATATCTTTCGAAAATATCAAATTATACTTCGGAATTTGAAATCAAAAACGGTTTTACAAAATCACTCGCATAGCGAAGCTATTAAAGTGGCCTCTCCCCCACTCTGAAACTCGAAAATCAATGTCGATGATGCGTGCACTCATCACCGAAATTATTCTCCAGCGACATAAGTGAGTTCTGGACTTCTATTTTCTTGAAAACTTCTTTGAAATTTCTTCAAAATTATTGGAATTCATTTGAATTCATTTGAAATATTTCTTATTCGGAAAAATACTTTTAAATCGTATTATTTATATATAATTTCCAAAATCTTAAAACCAATTTCAAAATACCGGAATTCAATTCTCGAATTTCAAATTTAACACTTCAATTATAAATCATTTTTATATAAATCAATTTCTTATAATTTTTTCAAAATTTCAAATCCTTTCAAAACCCTTTTTATATAGAATAACATTTCTTATTTGCTTTATATATAGGTATATAATCTCTACCGAAAACATTTTCTTTATATATATAGAATAAAATCATAGTTATCAAAATAATAATTTCGGTATAAGCAATTTCAAAAATACAAACAAAACCCGATTTACAAAGGATGATTCAAGAATGGATTTCAAAACAAAGATAGAGATTTGTATCAGAGGAACTCCAATCCATAGAATTCTGATTCGAAGATAGACTCGATCGAAGATGAGATAATTAAATTACAAAATAGAAGATGGATATACTTCTATAAATCGTGGGCGACCTTAACCGGGTCAATCGTGATTTCAGGATTATGATTGATGCGGAATTCTAAGGCAAATCGACATTCGATCGCCTGATATAGAATTCAGCATAACTAGATATAGCAGCATTGTAAACCGAGGATACATGAATCTTCGGTGAATCAATGCCAACTGAAAAGGAGTTTTCACCCCCTTTACAAATCATTCAGTGGAGTTATGGGATACTCCAGAATCAAACGAATATAAATAGGGAGAGACAGAATGAATTTCGGGACCGAGGGACATTCCAAAATTCAAAGGAAATCGAGTCAAAAAGGAAGAGATTCAACTCGAATGAAAGTGAATCTGTAAATAAATTTACCATATATGCTAAGTTTTGCCTAGAGCCAAAGCTCTGATACCAACTGTAACAGCCCGCTATTTTGGACCATTCAAATCGACAATAAAACCGTACATGTCCGACTTGAATAATTCAAAATACCGAATTGTTAATAAAAATTTGGCAAAACTTAAAATATACAGTAAATAAATCAATCATAGATCACTTACACAGAGTAATACAATGCAGCGGAATAGATAAAAATAGTAGTTCATGAAGCTACTATATACATTAAAGTTAGAAATAAAATACAACCGAATAGTTCAAATGCCATGAAGTCTCCAATGCAACAGATGGCTTCTCTGAACCAATCAACTGGATGACTGAAGGGATAGATAGCTGGATCTTCAAGCAAAGCTCCAACTTCGAAGATGAGTCTCAAATGCTGTATCTCTCAGTCTGACCCGAGCGTAAAGCAAAACACAAAACACAAAACACTCGAGTCAGGATTAACATTCTTATATCTATAAATCTAACTCAAGTGAAATATCAACTGAAATATAATTAACTCAAAGAATGTTTGGAATAACCATCCTCTAAGGGTCCATGGAACTATCTACAGGGTAGAAATATACACTATAACACCGTGGTTCTTTCATCTTAATTTATACTTCAAAACCAAAACATCATTTTCACTCCAAATATCTCTATATTTCCCAAATAGTGTTTATATATATTAAATAATTTATACAGTAAAGTATTTTCAATTCCCTCAACTTAACAAATCGTTTCAACATTAACCCAACCTTCCCATTCA
Source organism: Allium cepa (assembly GCA_030765085.1). Lineage (NCBI taxonomy): Eukaryota > Viridiplantae > Streptophyta > Magnoliopsida > Asparagales > Amaryllidaceae > Allium > Allium cepa. Next base: position 556,015,657 of record CM060940.1, read on the forward strand.
AATTAAATTCAAATCCCAATTTATCAATCTCAAATTCAAATTTGAAATCACAAAATACCCCCTTTATATTCCAATATATTTGAAAGTTTAAGTATTCAACGTTTCAAAATAATTTTTATTCAATTTAGCTTCTAAATAATAAATTCAAATTTAGTTCAACCTAAATTTATATTTTAATTCAGTTTAGTTTCTAAATAACAAATTCAACTATATTTATTTCAAATACAGATCTAAATCTCGAAATCGCCATTTAAATTCCAATATAGCTCAAAGCTTTAATATTTACAAGTTCAATTCAAGTCGATTTAATAAAATAAATCCTTATTTAAATACCATTTTTAATAAACCCAAATGTACCTCCCAATCCTATTTTTTCAATTTATTACGAGAAAGATCTATTTGAAATATAGATTTCCATAGATACTCAACTATATTATATGTATTAAATCAATCTAATTTAAATCAAATATTACGACTAAATCTATATATAAAATTTCCATTTATATAATATCTTAAGAATCAAAATTTATTAAACCGTATATTTCTTTCCAAAATTATACAAATAATTTCAAAATATTTATATGGACCAACGGTGTCTGTATATATATTTCCTACCATATAGTCAAGTGCTACGGATATTTATCATTTCAATCCGTACACTAAATATATTCGGGTGGATATCATTTCAACCCGAAATCCAAAACTTTAAATTAAATCAAAAATCGCTTGGGTCTATCATTTCAACCCGTAACGAAATTATCCTATTCTAAAGTCCGTTCGGGTATGTATCTTTTCAACCCATAGTGATTTCTATACTAATAGGGAACTTGCAGAGTGATAACAGATATGAAAATAATAATAACAACAAGCATATATCATCAAAATAAATATAAACAATAAGATATGGTATCATATCCCATAAGTGAACAGTTACCGATAAAAGCATATATAACAATTTAAATCTAACAGCAGCATATTTCAATTGTCATTTCAATTGAAATTAAATTTAATAAATAAAAGAACGTTAATCGTGAGTGATTGCTCACCTTTCGAGGCTAGAGATATATGATGATGAAATAAGCTACGAAATCCAAAGCAACGCTGGATGGACAAGATTTGATGCAGAAAATAGGCACGACGGACAAGGCTGATAATGGGAAATCGATGAGAATGAATCGAATCAATTTTGATATTACAGAAAAAAATATAAATTATTATGATATTAATTCTCCCAAAACCAATTTTCAAATTAAAAATGTATATTTAAAATCTATATATACCTATATGTAATTTAAACATAATTCGTCCAAAAAAAAAACCATTGTATTATATTTTATAGTCAATAATTATTATAAAAACAATATAACCACTTATTGTAATATATATTACTTAAAAAAAAAACCCATGAAAGCAACCTATATATGTTCATAATAAAAATGTATATATAGAAATTCCAAATGCATAGCCTATATTCGGTTATATATATATATTACGTAAGTCTGAAACAAACACCTAAACGCATATATATGTCTCGAGATTTATAAACAACAAAATACTTATAATGACACATGCACTCATATACTTATATAGACTGTGAACAAGTATACATACTATGCCGTATAAAATCCAACACTAAAAAAAAAGTAAACTCACACTGAAAACATTTTAGTCAATTATTAAATATATATATTAACTAGCGTATAAAACTAGCGTATCCTGTAACTTTATAATATATAAGCTATATCAGATATGAAACTATCATTATATCAGATATATAAATAGTTAAACATTTTATACAAAACTATCATAACTTTATTAAATTAAACATACATTACACACTTACACAAATAGACCGTAAACTGTAAAACTTCACCCATTTTAAAGTGGTAACAATACGCTTGCTAAAAATATAACCCACATAGCTCGTACTTCCCTATAAAACTATATAAATATTTGTAAGCTAACCATTAATATAGTCTAATTCACAATATGCATACCTTTATAACTTTAAATCAAATGTGTATATATATACTTATAACCAGTTATTCACAAAATACATAGCTTTAAACATATCATATATTTAAATACATATACAATCGACTGATAAGATGAGTATGCTTTACGTTTTATATATGTACTAACTTTTTATATAATATTTATATATACACTTATCAAATTTTATAACATGCGAACAAAATTTTATATTATATAGAATCTGAAAACTGCAAACATTTCATACTTGGAACCATACTATATTTATATGATGTATATATGATATCTTAAATCAAAAAAAAAACTTACTTTGCTATAATACATACAATATTACTGCATAGATATACATTACTGACATATATTAAACTATATATTAACTAATATATAACCTTCAAACTTTTAAAATTGAATACCAACGTGACACATAAAGTATAAAACAATCAAGTTATCAAATCTCTATACATAGTATAATATCATACACACTATGAACGAAAAAAAAAAAAAGAATACTGTTATGAACTCATATATATAATACCATATGATACATAACTAACATTAATTTAAAATCATGTAGGACAGATCACATATTCCAAATACAGACTTATAGAAAATATACAATAACACATATATATTATAAATATATGCTAACCTATTACTCAAAGATAACGTGTGGCATGATTGTTGATGGTGAAGGCTCTGAGGATGGCTGAGCATGCAGGCGATGACAACACGTGTAGAGAGATATGTGCATGAGAGGAGGAGAGAAAAACGCGGAGGGAGAGGGATGAGTTGGATGTGGTGGGTGACGAAGCGATGGGAGGTGGAAGCACGGTAAAAGAAGGGAGAAAATAGGTGGATCTGTAGAAAGAAAAATGGAAGAAGGAGGAGGAAGAAAACTTAAAATGAGGAATGAGATTGGAAGTGACAGCAGTTTGCAATATGAAAGAAACGAAGTCAAACAAGGTTATAAAGGCAAAATAAATAAAGAAAAGAACCGTTGCATACGAAACGTATACAATA